>JAUMJL010001017.1:0-600000 GCA_033558185.1 Dromococcyx pavoninus
GACAGAAAGTGCCATCTGTAATATAGTAACTGTGACCAACACAATGCAGCCTCAGAAGCTTGGCAACACATTCCATCAAACTGATTTTTTGCCTTTTTGTATAAAGAAATGCAACTTGCTGGTATTTACAACCAATGAATTTATGTTGGTTTTGGGAAATGTTTTAAATAAATTGAAAATGAAATAAAATATTAAATTTTTGAAAGAAATCAGGAAGATCTATACTTAAATTTACTGTATTTAAAAAAAAAATAAATTGCTTTGTAGTTGAAATGGAAGTTAAAATCCTTTCCAGGCAGAGGGACATATTTTGGTTAGCTGGGCACATTTTTGGACTTTTGCTTTCCTAAAATGAAGAGGCTTAAATTTTTCTGATATTTTTGTTGAGATAAATTCTAGAACTAGGGGTCTGTATATTTTTGCTTTGAGTAGACAGCATTTATGTAGGTAACCACATCACATGACTATACAAAACAATAGGAAATTTTATGCAAAACAAGCCTTTTTTAGCCTCTGTGCTATTAGGGTTTTCATACGAGTTAAAAGCATATTGGCTTATACCACAATGTTGTCTGTAGAAGACCCTTGAAAGCTAAGATCCTATTTATGTTTCAAGTAGAGGATAAGAGATGTAGAAATGTCTTTTTCATTTTTCTGTGCTTATATATTTAGAAGACACAACGTAATTTAAAACTTCAATCACGAAACCCTTAAAGTTCATAGTGATTCAACATAAATAGTGAGATCTCGAATAGGGAATACCATCTATCAAACACATAACTGTCCATAAATGAAATAATGTCCTTTTTAAAAAATATTATTTACTTTTAAAGCATATTTCTAGAATATAGACTCCTTCTGTCTATAGGTTTACTTCTTAGAATAAGAAAAGAGAGAAAGTGGAAGACAGAAATTCACCCACAGGGGAAGATACTTCTAGAATGAATTCCAGGTTTTGTTATTTCATGGCTGGTTCCTTAGCCAGAACTGGTTCATGTTACAGAATCACAATAAATGGAGCTTTGGTAGTTTCCACGGTCAAAAGAGCTGGTCCACCACGTCTTCACATCTTTGCTCTGATCTTCTTTTAATAGCTGTAAAAGCTGCAGTGCTTGGACCACAGGGTTCTGTTGTGTTAGAAATCATCTGAGTTGCAGATTTCCAGAGAAGTACAATCCTTGAGAGGGAATACAGACTCTTTTAAAGAGTGTAACTTTCAACAAATGCATTGAAGTGACTGTACACTAAGTGCAATCTTGCCGAAGTGGTCTCTGAGCCAGGAGCGTGTGTATCTGTGCAGGGGACTGCACAACCCAGGTTTTGCAAATGGCTACAGAGTTGTTGTAGTTCAGCTTTTCTCTATAGCTTCTTCCTGCTGAATATCAAAGTTGCATTTAAAAAAGTAGCAGAAGACGCTTGCTCAAGGCTTTTAATGGCAGACAACATACATCATTAGCAACTGTCCTCTAGGGAGCCATGGTATACTTACAGAGAACTAAAATAGGTCTTCTTCTCTAGTTACAATCCGTAACTGCTCTGCTTCTGTGGAAAGAATATCTCAGGGGAAACAGATAAAAATTGCGGCATGCAGTGGGCTACTTAAAATGAAGTAAAGCCTTGAGTGAGGGTCTTTAGTAGTTTCTTCAGATAATTATGCATATTCAGTAAAGCCTGCCAAAAGCAAGATTTCCTTTCTGATATTCAGTACTTCCTTAATGATAGACCCTCTGAGAATTAGATTTTCTTTTATAATTTTACATATAATTATGTATAAGAAAGTTCACTTTCCCCACAATAGCTAGGAAATGGGAAAGGGAAAAAAAGAACGTTTATCAACCACATATATTTAATTATTATGCCATTTATCAACCACATATATTTAATTATTATGCCATTTTGTGTGCTGGGACAATGAAAATTCCAGCATCTTATCTGATGAACAGAAAGATACGTTAGCCTTTTGATTGTAAAATAAAGCCAGCACAATATTTTGAAGGACTGTTTAGTTACTGTGAGTTACAGGGTAGGTAGAATGCACCTGTCAGATACTATCACTTATCATGAAATTTAAGCTCATGCCATTTATTTACCCATATTGTCATATCTGATCAGTAGACACAGTAAGTGTTATTTGCTCTGCAGAACACCATGGTGGGATATCTAAGGTAATGATTTGGACAGCCAGTGTTCTCCTGGGAGGTATTTCTGTGAATCAAAGTGCAGTTCATGTAAGGTAAATTGTTCCTCTTCACTTTGTGCTGAGTTAGAAAGTTGTTATTTCAGATGACAGCATCATAAAATTTAAGTATCATGGGCTTCCTTGACATTGTGATTCATGAAGCAAATAGAAGCACCATTAAAAGAGAATGAAGTAGTTAGCCCATTCAAATGCAAAGTCTGGGATTAGGAATACTTGAAATATGACCATGAAATGTCAATGAAAGTATGTGACTGTCTGATGGAATATGGAGGGCACTGGAGACGGGACAGGTTGTTGTCATGTGTTGCAGCATTACTTAAATTGTTGAGAGGTTAACACAAAAAAGAGCAGGTGCAGTGCCTGATGTGACAGTATTAGGTAAGTTGATGTGATGCTTCTAAATTCTGAGTATAGAGTGAAAAATCACAGAAAGCTATTCCACTGTAGCCTGTGGCAGTATGGGAAACACACATTTCATAAGGTTAAAACTTTCTACTGAGGTCACCGTGTAAACAGTTAATGAAGCAGAAATACTCCTGAGATTCACCGACTGAACACATTTGGTTGTGTTATGTATAAATGTTCAATTGGCAATAGGGAAATTACCTCACTGATGCTTTAAAGAAACTGTGGACATTGTACTCTTCCAGCATTAAATGGAGTGTTCATAATTAATTGCTTATTTTCTAAGCCAGTGTAACTGTTTAAGTATAACTTTTATTAAGCATTAGAAAGTTGAAATGGAAGGAAAAAGTCTAGAGGTCATAAACTACTTCATACAATCCAGAGTGGAGTAAGGAGTTATTGATGCACAAGCCTCTGCTAATGTATCTACAATTTTCTATGAAATTAAAGTATTCGTCACAGGAATTGCCTCGAAATTTTTTACCATCAAATGCTGTATCATTGTGGTACAACTTAACTTAGAATAGTTTGAGATGCAACTCATGAGCCCTTGGAATAAATACTGCCTTGAAATATTCTGCAAAGACCCAAATATCACTGAAGTTAGTGCAGTATTTCATGAGCCAGAACATCTTACAGAACCTTAACAGTATCATGTCCTTAACACTTCTTCAAGCATTGTAGTATTTCCTGGGAAGTCAAAGGCTGGTAAATCCTCTGCCATACTTCATCCTGAAAAAAAAAAATCTAATAAATGGAACACTACTATAATAAAGAGTGAAATTCTTAAAGCCTTCATGGTACTGATTTGTACTATGCAAATTACCCTGTGAACCCTCAGGTTGGCAATGAACTTTCTTTTACTATTTTTCTCTCCTTTACAGAAATAGAAACACACAACTCACAAGAACAGTTCTTTGGGAATAAATGCCAGATGTGGAGATTTTAAGACTAGGAGGAGCTATTCAGACTTTTGCATAACAAGCCATCAAATTTTTACAAAGTGTCAAGCCCTCAACTTGGCCGTGCTAAAAACATGCATTAGGCATATAACTCACCCTCTGTCGCAGAGCGTGTGAATATTTTCAGTGCTTTTACAACTTTGATTGCTTGTCCTAGGTACATATCAAGAGATCAGCTGTCACACATACGTTCATTTACCACATTCCTCCTGGAGGCTTGTGACTTCTCCTTCACTCCTGATCTCAAGGATGGCATTGCTTCTTGAATGTAAGCTATTGCATCAACAGCTTCTCTGCATTCCTGCTATTTTAGTCACAGAAAAATAATTGATGTTCTTTTTTATCAGTAGATGACAGTTCTTCATATATATAAATATAAAAATACACAAAAAAGATGCAAAAATTTTAAAAATATTCTTTAGCTTTAGACCCTACAAACAGTGCCTTTGAAGTCTGTGAGATGTGTTCACACGTGTAAAGTTTCCTGCGGTCAAGAAGACAATAGTGAGGAGTGGCATTTCCAGGACTTTGTAAAGACATCCACTAGGTGAATTACTGCATAACTCTTAGTGGGATGAAGACTATCATGATTCATGCATAGCTAACAATTTGTTTAAATGAATCCTGATATCCCAGTTTCACTCTACATGAGTGCACTTCTCCATGTATTGTACAAAGGTTACTGTGCTTTGATAGGTAAATTTTCTTTCAGTAAGATTGTCAGGAGCTTTGTAATGAAAACTCTAAATCTTTATAGGTAGCACTTCATAATAATTTAGAGAATATAATTCACATACAGATGTATTGACAGTATAATAACTCCAATGTTTGTAAAAGGTAACTTAACCTTAGACTACAAAACAATTTGTTGTGAAAATTAAAGTATAAGTTTTATGTAAAGATTTTACAGTGATAGTTGAGCACGTGTGTTTATTTTGCTGTGTATGCCTATCCTGATATGTATGCATGTATTTATACACAAACCTGTTCACACTCAAGCACCACATCCATATTGCTAAGATGTAAAATGTAATGCAGAAAAAACATCCAACACATGAGTTTCTTACGAACGCTCAGAACCAAAGGGCAGAAGACTCATTCAGGTCTAGTTAATCAGCATCTTGCTATCCAACTAGTGCTATAAGAGAAGTCTGTCTCATCTGTTGGTTTTCGAGAAGAGGAAGGTTTTGATCCATCTGTCACACAATTCCTCCCGTTTATATTTGGAGAAATATGCAATCTGTTCCATTAATAAAACGTCGCAAGTAGTTTCCTCCTTGCATGTAGCTCTAAACCCACTTGACAGGTGGATATTTTGACCTGTACATGGTGCAAAGCATTGAGTCATTTTAGTAAGTGTATGTCTCTGCAAAGAAAAGAAAGATAGACACTAATTAAAACCTGGGTAAGTCATCTGGAAGCCTGGTAGCACACTCTGGCATTTGTTAACACAATACAAAAGTCACTAATTATAGTAGTATTGTTAGTGTCATTGAAGTTATAACAGCCTGTCAGAGGAGCCATTATAAACCACTCTATTCAGGTGTTCATAACGACAACCATAAAAATTAAAATAAAGCTGAAATTTGGCATGTGTGATATTGGTTTGGAGCATTTTTACCTTTAACAAACTGGGTGGGGAGTGCTTATAGCTGTCCATATTCATACTTAGCTTCGGTGCTGTAGAAACCTTACTCTAAATATCACTTTTAAATCGAATGGTTATTTTATTCACAAAATAAATACTTTGGAATTAAAAAGATGTCAGTTTAAATCTTGGTTCACCTATCTATTGCGGTAAAAGCCACATATCATCTGTTTTTATCAGGTATTTAAATATGCCTGCATCTCCAAACAGTTGAGGAATTAAATAGAAATAGTCATCTGGGAAAGGTAGCAGTTTAAATGCTTTTGTGTGCCTGCTTATTAGTTTTACAGTTCTTCAAAACACCATTTATAAGAATAAGGGAGAGTATGTCTCCTTTTCCTGGTATCCCTTTGTCCTTACACACGGTCAACTCTTTGGGATAGAAGTTGTTCTTTGCCAGTGTTTATACAGTGCTTGTCCCAGTGGGATTTCAAGCCCCAGTTACATAAAGCACAATGGGAATCCAAATACAATATAATGGGATGTTTGCAAATATTCCTTTTTGCAGTGGCTGCTTTTAGGGTTTTACAAGGAATCAATTAGTCCTATATCACTGCTAAAATGCACTAATTCAACAACAGCTGGCAAAATTAAAGATCTTAGCCCTTAATTTCTCACAGCGTGTTAGTTTATAGGCTTAATGAAAGAAAACTGTTTGCATGTTATACTTATACCTACATTAGAATGATTAGATCACATAAATTATGCAGGACACCATTAATAAGTTTCATTATGCATCAGATCACAATGTCCTCATTCCAGCAGCAGTCTCCGATTAATTACATAGCAATCACCACAGATCTGACATTGCTAGAGATGGGGGATTACCCTGAGTGCCCCTTGGTGCATACAGTCATTAATATGATGGCACAAGGATTTGGGATAACAAATCACCCTTGGCTAGAACAGACCTGAACTCATTAAAGTTTAAACATTGTATGGATTTAATCTTTTATTTAAAAAAGTAAACACCAAGGGATTTGCCAGACGATAGTACCTTCCTTCTTCCTTTATCCAAATAAATCTCTTTGTGTTAACAATGCAGGACAGTAACAAAGCAGCCTGATAGGATGCATCAGGTAAGTATGAAATGTTCGACTTCAGGACATTTTCTTCTTCCAACACTCTCTTTACTGGTTGCTTTTCTTCCCTCCCTTCATATAAAGAGAAGGAAGTACAATTCTTCCCCACATATGACACCAAAATCCAGAATGAAGAAAATGTCCAAGTCATACTGGTTATACCTGTGCCATCACTGTTAACTGCACCATATAAAGCATCCTGGTTTTTTAAGTTAAGTGGCATCTACTGGCTTGCATCCATTTAATCCCTAAGGCTATGGGATCAGAAACATGCCACTCTGTTTCATGCCTGCCTTTGCCAGCTAAGGGAGCTAATTGGCTCATTCTAGATCAAAGCCAGTCTGTATTAGCACACATAGATGATTTTCACACTGGACCACTGAAGGTAAACAAGAATGCAGACAAATCCAGTGGTGCGCATGTACTCACAGTGCTTTCCTGATGTAGAGTGTGCAACCAATTTCATTTATTTAGGGAACATATTAAAATGTAGAAAGTCAAATATCTTCTCTGTTGGGTTTTGTGGAATGTCACTGTGAAACTCAAAAGATGGAGGATTTTTTCAATTCATAGTGAAAGTAGAAGTGAAAGAAGGAAATAAATGAACACAAAGTATGTAAGAAATTTCATGAAAAGAGGATTTATTCTGCCCATGCGTGCACTCCCAGCTAATTAACCTAAATGAGGATCTTACTCATTGGAAAATGCTTGTACGGGAAATGCAGAGTGAGATAGATCTATATATGGCAGCTTAGTTCTTAGGTGAGTAAAATTATTCTCTGAGAATGTTTATTACTCGTGCTATTAGTGAGCTCAGTGGGACTATTTAAGGGTAGGGACTGAGTAGAGAAAGCAATTCATGCTTTTATTTTCCTAGTGCAGTACACATCTGCCTCAGCCATTCTTTTATTTCTGTATCAAGAACTGTTAGCCCTGACCTGTCTCTTCCTCTGTGCTAGTAAAGAGGTAGTATCAGGGCCTTTCCATTCTGTCTCATCTGTGACAGAGAAGGACTTATATGTATCTCCTACATTTTATAGCTGCTACACCTCATAGATAAAAAAGAACCTTGATTATATTTGACTGTATCTATAAACTTATTCCAGTTGTATCATTTCTGGGACCCTGGTCTGTGAAACAGAAAAACACAGAGCCTGTAGACTACAAAGACAGGTACTGATCCTGTTTAAAAAAAAAATATTGATTTAGTTCTGGTCCTGCACAAAGTCTCACCAACTCCTCTGAGGCTCAGCTCAGATGGCCTAAGTGTTCTCACCTAAATTTTTCAGGAAAGAAAAATGTCACATCAAACTTAAACTGAGGTTGAAATTGCCAGGGTAACAGACATATTTCAGAATGCTGAAATGTTGCCAGGACATTTACTCCAATACATTTATTTTTTGAAAGATTTTTGTATAACCCTTTAGTGCCCGTATAATTTGACTCCATGCATCTCCTGCAGATCACTGTGTTTGTATATTGTTAATGGGCAGTTAACTAATACAATTCCAAAGAAGTAAAAGAAACTGTGGGTAATAACTTTATTCCTTCAGATCCCTATTGTTTTTCAGGATATCAGTTATGCAATACAACAATTTGAATGAGGAAATATGTTTTTAGATATGTTGTGTTGGGATGTTAGCATCTGCCAATTGCTAGAACATTAGGAAGCCTGTTCTGAACATTCATTTTCTTCTGTTCTTCTCATGTTGTTCTCTGTATTAGTTTAGAAAAGCCCTTCTAAATCTCAGAATGGTCATGATGTAGTTCTTAGTCTTGATCAGATTTTTTTTTTTAATTCTTTAGGTATTCAAAATTGTTACCTTTAAACAACTCTCAAATATTTTAAAGACTCTGTTAGGTCATATTCGGATTGGAACAGAATTAGGAAGAGAGGTTTATAAATAGAAAGATATTGAACTCAAGAAGATTTCATCTCAAAAAGAAACCCTTAATTTTTGAAGTGTTGGTGTAGGCATAGACATGATCTCAGGCAGGGTCTACTTCACAGTGGTAAGGGAAGGAGCTGGATCCTGGCATCACTCAGTCAGGGTAGAGGAAGTCAGTGTCCCTTAGTGAACTGGAAAATTGCCCATTTCATAAACACAGATGAAAATAATACCTCTTCTCAAATTGTCTACTCCATAAAATACAAATAATTGCACAAAACTTGGTTCGTAAGCCCTTTCTAGAGTTACAGAGAAGCAGCCAGCAACATGTACTTTCTTTCCTCCTTAATTTTAATAGAATATACAAACAAAACAGGCAACAAACAAGCCTGAAAATCCTAAGGATGAAAACCTCCTCTGTAACTAATAACATTTGTCAAGGATACCAGAATTGTAAAAACAAGGATGGGGTCTACACAAAAACTTCTTCCTCAATGTGCCGTGCACCAACTTTCTGCTGCTTAATTGATCCTCCTGTTTTTGCAGTTATCTTCATGCTTTCCTTTTTCTTGTGTTTTGTCACAGCTAAATCAAAAATATTTTTCTTCCCATTAAAGACAGTAACAGTAGCCCATATCTGTATTTCTTTTTTCTCAGTGCCACAGTCAGTACACTTTAAACAACATGACACTCTTGCTGTTACGTTGAACCTCCAAATTGTCTATGGAATAATGCCTTCTGGTGCAGCAATATATACAGACACCTGCAGAAATCTTAAATTTGCAGTAGGGACCAGGGGAAGTTGTAGAGCAGCATTTCCCAGCAGCTCTGGATATCCTGTGAGCCAGTGAGAAGTGCTATACTCAAAAACTCCCCACTTTTGCTCATCCATGGCCATTTCATGTTTGTGGCTGTTTTCTCCATGGTAGTATGAACGAAGCAGACATCCTTCCACCCTGCCAGATGCTGACTTTGAGTGAAGGTAAAAAAATTATCCTGTTATTTCTAACAGTTGATGCTACCAGCCTCATAGATTGTTCCAGTACTTGTAGCTCAGTGGCAATTATGTCTCTGAGACAAACTCAGAAACTGTCACTCTCTCAATTTCTGTATTTCCACACTGCAAGGGCTCTCAAAGCAGGCATGATACATGAATTTTCATATCTCTGTTGGGTAAATGTAATTGCTGTCTTCACTGCATGCCGCCAAATTGGTGTGTCCGTTAAGATTTCAACTGTATTTCTTGAATGTTTCCCCCTGTTGCCTTCACTTTTTACTCCTGCCCTCAAGCCTGTATCAAACATCCATTAGTACCTTTTTTAAAATTCATTTTTGACAGTTCCTGGCTTCTGAGTATTTTTATTTTGTTTCGTGTAAATTGGTCTCTCCACAAAATAATGAACAAGGCCACAGCTCTAGCAAAAAGGAGTGCAGTAGTGCCTCTACCCTTACAGGAACAGATATGAATTCATTCATAAATTGAAATTTGTCCTTTGATAGTCAGATATGGTCACTATAAGAAAAAATTTTGAAGGCAAAATGTGACCTAAGAACCTGATAATTTTTGTGCTTGGGAATAAGACAAACCAAAGGAAGAACCAAAATGCACCAGTGGCGACAGCATCAGTCAGGTCTTCAGTTATATCTATCTCTATTCAAAAAACACTGATAATGTTAAGTAGGTCATCTTATTAATATGTACATGTCTATACACATATTTTCCCTATATGAGGGAAAGAAAGAAAGAAAGCTGTTTCCCATATTATTTTGTTTCTAGATCAGGCTTAGTATTTTACTTGTTCAAGCATAAACCAGGTATAACAGCACTCCCCTATTTTACAGAGATGTTGTGCATGCAAATGCATTAAGGACTAAGAAATGCTCACTAAGAAACGCTCACCTCCCAGGTAAGTATTTTAGGCAGTGCTTGCAGAATTCCCAAACGTTTGCTTTCTTAAGCACTGTGTATTTACTGGGCCCAGTACTACCTGCTGTAAGTTGTCCTAACATTTGCCCCTGCTCAAATGAAATGAGAGTAGAACAGAGTCAGCTGTTTGTTGGAGTGATTTACACCAATGTGTAAACATCCACTTGAGATGTAAGGATCAAGCTCCTGGTGTCCATGGCAGGGTATACCCATTAGAAAAGGGCTTATCACTCCTTCTTACTCAGACTCAGAGACATCAGTAACAGATTCCTTGAGAGAAGCGATACAGGATTTAAAGAGTTTTGTGTGACATAGACTTGAAAGGATCAGAGATGACATCTTCATTGCTTTGATTTTCATTAGCTTCAAGTCATTAAACAGCCATTTGAGAGTATAATTTTTTATGTGTAAAACAACTGAAATATTCATTACACACAAAATGAGTGAAAATGCACTGCAATCATTTCTGCATGTGATATTTTTATGTACAAAGTTACAGATGACCAGAAGTCTTTCTCTCACCCCCTTCTCCCATTACATTACTGATGTACACCAGTATTTACAGTCAAGCCTATTAAGTGTCATGACTAGGTTACCTTTGATCTTTTGTGCTATAAGACGCTTTCCAAAGAGTAGCTGTTGCTATAGTTCACCCACAGAAAACTACATCCAGGCAACAGTAAGGTTTCAAAATCAACCTCTGAGTAATGGAGAAATATCTTTTAGTGAACCCTAATTCAAAATTCTTGCACACTTATGCTACAACTACAAGCCAAATATAACCCTTTATGATTTCTTTCCATATGACTTTTGCCTCAGTCAGTCCAACTGTAGCGAAGGAAAGCAAAAATTTTTAAAGCTTAAATATTTAGTATTATTACTACAACTTCAGCTTGTGTTACTGGGAACAAGAAAACCATGTATGGTGGTAGAGTGTAGGTAAAAATTAAGAAGTTAAATAAACTCCTACAGACAACATATTTATAATAATAGGTTTTACTCCAGAACAGCACGTGGAAAAGGCAGAGCTGAGGATGCCTGATTGTCTGTTGAGAGCTACAGACCTTGCTCGACAAAGTTAGATCCAGTTTGCTGAGCTGTCAGTCTGGGCAAAATAGCAGGAGTTTTTCATAAAGAAGAGAGTGGTGTTTCTGGGTCTCTAATCTCAGGCAGAAATAAGATCCTTCGGCCAATCTTTTTTAAAAAAAACATGAGTGACTAAAGTTAGCAAGTGTAACCTCTATTTAAGCAACTGGATAAAGTGCTAAGCTTTCAGAAGTCTTGAATATGTAAAGAGAGACATAATTGTGAAATTCCTGTGTGTCATAGCTACATAAATCAGAGTTCTACTTAGTGCTTGGATACTGGAATATGCTAAAAACGTCTTCTCAGTGGGAAAAGGGCTTGAAACATTCTTTTTTTTCCAGTGACACCAAAACCAGTCAACAAAAAAAGTGATTCTTGTGGTCTGTCTTCTAGAGCTGTATTGGGCTGCTGAAAGCTGTCTGTCCAAGGATTTTCTTAGTGAAACCGGAAAAAGCCCCTTAACTTTTCCAAGACAAAGTTTCTCATCTTCAAACAGTTCCGTCCCTTCACTATGGATTTACCAAATATCAAGTCACTGAGAGGCTTCAGATCTTCTTGCAGCTGAAATGGATGACAATAAAAACAGGAAAGAACAATTTGGTGGCTAGGAGATTAAACTAGTGTGTGCTCAAGAAATTATACATAAAGGATGAACTCTGTAAACCTAATGCAATTTTAGAGAGCAAAGAGAAAATATTTAGCACTCAGTGTTGTTACATGTTCAATGGCAGATTTGACTCTCAGTAACTTAGGCAATGTGTATTGTATTCATTAAACACTTGTATTCATTCAGTGTTTAGCACTGACCAATTTTGCAGATTCCTATCTCATAGATATTTTGTAGTAGTACATTGCAACCCTAAAAGCAATTTCCTACAATGTGTTGGTCATTGTTTAAGAAAGGAGAGAAAGGGAAAATAACATATTTTACAAGTCTTTATTCCTAACTGTTTTGAATAAAGGAACATAGAAGAAAACAAGAAATTCTTTCCTACAGAAAGAGTTTTCCTGAGAAAAAGAGAAAAACAATCCTACAATAAGGTCTAAGCCCCAGACCAAACCAAAAAAATAACGTAAATCAAAATATAAAAGATAAATGATCAGGGGAAAAAAAAGTCATGTTCCCAGAAAATATTGTGTTAGGAAAACATCAAGAAGAAATTACCATACTGTATTGTGCGTGGTTGTGATTTTGCTGTGAGGCACAAAGGACTTGGAGCCTATACAAACCTGTAAGGACATCAAAGCACATTTCAGCATCCGAATCAGAAATGATGGCTCTCAGTGTCAGCTGGCATTTGGGTAAGCATCAGCAAGTCAAGAAGGTGAAAAAAATGAGCAGCTGTGGCAGGAAGAGTTTTCTAGTCATTCCTAGTGGAATATAAAGCACTATTGTAGCTGGGGTACTGGCCAAGCAAAGGCATTTTTTCCCCATAGGAAATGTTTCCTGTCAATTCCTTCTACATTAAAAAATAAAACTACATATAACGCTATTGTCCGAAATGACAGAAGCAGCAAAACTGTGATGAGAAATGATGCCTTGGTTCCAGTTGCAAATATGAAGTCTCCAAAGTTTATTCTGGTGAAATTACTGACTGTGGTGCAGGAATACCAAAGTGAAGGCACATGTTGCAACCTGGAACGTGTCTAGTGGTAATTTTATCTGCAGCCCGTCCATATAGTTCAGAGCAGTACTTTTCAGAGAGAAGTCCCTGAGTTGCTCAAGATGAAGTTGGGTGTAAGTTGGGTATATTCGTTTAGGAATGATAAAACCAACAACAATAAAAACAAGCAAACAAACAAAAAAAAACCACCCCAAAATTCCTTTCAGTTTACTAGCAGCTGAAAGGCTCTTGTTTCATTCGTATAAATAATAAATCACCACTGTTCATGGACAACAAAGCATGGTAATAGAATTGTTTCCTTTTGAGGTGGAGATTATATCCTTTGTAACACTGAATAAACTAGGCAGCTTGTAGGAGCAGGCTGCTTCTTATGAATAGGGCTGGAAATATTCACAAATTATATTCTGCTAACTAAGACCCTCAAAGCAAATTTTCAAGAATAGAAAAGGGTTATGGTTTCCAGGGGAGGAAAGAAGACTGCTCAGCTTGGGTTTTTAGGACTGGTTATCAGCATAATTTATAAATATTTCCAAACTAAACTAGGTGCCTGACATAGTATTTTCCTGTAATCTTCAGGTAAACAGTGTATGTAGGATGATTTAAAAGAAAGGATTTAAAAAGATATCACTAGACAGACAGAAAATCTGCCTTGCATTATGTATAGCTCAGCAGGATGGGATTGTATGACTTTCACGTAAAAGAAATCAATCTGGTCAGGGGATTTCATGTAGTAGTTAGTATTAAAAGTATACCAACTCTGATTTGTGAAACACAGATAGAGCAAGGACCTCAAAATGGGCTCTGAGAATTATTCCCACAGCCTCTGTCAGCACAACTGGAATACTTTCTACTTCCCTTGACTGTATGGCTCAGTGATGCATGTCCAGCACAAAAGGCTGCAGACAAAATCTTTATCACTCTATAACGTATGGGAATATTTTCCATATTTGGAAAACAGTGTTTTGTTAAAATTTTTATTACATTGAACTGGTATGCAGTTTTTAGATTTGAGCTTTCTGAGCTGACCTTCTGGGCAGAGCATGTGTGCGCACATGAACGTGCACACAGGTTTATTTCCATGTGTAATAACTTCTTTGTTTTCTAGAGAAAGAAAAGACATTGAAATAACAGCATTTAATGGGATGAATTGACAGTTCCAAGGACAGCGTAACTGAAGTTTTACTTCAGTGAGACTTAAGTCTTCTCAAAGAGAGATGTGAGAAATATCTATGATATGTACCATAACACTGAATTTCACCTTAATTGAGCAGGATCTGCAGCTGTAGAAAACTGATCTAATGCTCTGCATACAAGACAATATGAGACAACAAGGCAGACTCTCTGCTGCATCCACCTTACTCCAGGCAGTGAGAGGTTTTACAAAGTCAAGTACCACTCCTCAAGTCTCTGTGCCTCCTCCACAGTGGTTTTGATACTCCTGAGGGCTTCTCTATATCAAGTATTGTGGCTTCATCTGTTTGAAGTTCATTGTATTGTGTACCCTTCATTTTATACACAGGCAGAGGCTAGAGAAAGAAGTCTTCTGTAGTAGTTTATGTGTTCCAGTTTTGACCAGGCTGTGAGGAGGTCCCTTGTGTCTTTCAATTGTAAGGTAAGATC
Organism: Dromococcyx pavoninus; assembly: GCA_033558185.1. Taxonomy (NCBI): domain Eukaryota; kingdom Metazoa; phylum Chordata; class Aves; order Cuculiformes; family Neomorphidae; genus Dromococcyx; species Dromococcyx pavoninus. Next base: position 14,445 of record JAUMJL010001017.1, read on the forward strand.
ATTCTTAGCTATCCAGATTTCTTTCTCTTTACTTGAGCAAATTGTCAATGGTTACTTCATTGACACTCTACAATTATGTAAACTAGCATGGATTCCCTCTCATCAGCACCTTTACTCACAGCCTTAATTCACTGATTAGAAGATCAGGTTGTTTTCCAACTTCCTTGAGTTTCCATGGTGCAGTTTGAAACTAGAGTTTTTCATGCATTACATGAAAATTGATTCTTCACTGGTTTGCAGAACTATAAGGGATACACAATGTTATCCTCCTTTTCTGTATGGAGCTCTTCCTTGTAGCTTTGTTTCTCTTTCATTTACATCTTTTGGCTGGGTTGTTTGTAACCTTCAGTCAGCACACTCTTTATAATCAAGGACAACCGGTCACCTCCTCTGTTTCTAATTTGGCTCCACATTTTTAAGTGATCTTTCTAAGAATTCCTTCTACAATTCACAAACAAAAATATACTGTTGCCAATTTATGTAGCTTCAGCAGCGAAATGCTTTGATCGTGTAATGTCAAGAAGAGTCAATACATGTTCTATGTGTGTTCTTTCTCTCATTTTCACCTCTTTGCTTTCCAATAAGACTACTCCTCTTGCCAGTGTCACAATCTGAGCTTCATCTTTGATGTTTCTCCATTGCTTAGAGCTACAGAAATCTCAGCATGTTTTCTGCAGGATGTACAAGGTGAGCTGCTAAGCTCTCCATAAAACTGCAACGCCACAAGTACATAGAGCTGGAAGAGACAAAAAGAGACCAATTTATCTTGTCTCCTACAAAAGTAAGAAGATCAAATGTACATCTCTGATGGGCTTTCTCTTTTCCTGTTCTTAAGAACATCCAAAACCACAGGCATAGGAGTAGCCTGTAGCCTGTATTCCACACAAAAAGGTGACATTTCATTATTTTATTCCATTCTATTCTTCACTCCCAATCTCGTTATTTTTAACCTTCTCTAAATGGCTGCACAGACAAAATTACAAGATTTCTTTTTTCCTGTTGAAAAAAAAGATCAAACTTCTCTTCTTCAAGCTAAAGCAAAACTTTCCCTACCTTATCCATATTGGTAATGTTTTCTAAACTCGGATTATTCGTCCAGCTTGAATCAGCTTGAGTTCTTGTCCCATCATACAGAGAAATTCCCTTATTTTTTTCCACAGATCGTCTTGGTACCACTTTATGGACATTCATCACTGAAGTAATTAATAATAAAATTTAGCACTCTCTTGGAAAAGACTCCAATCAGATTCCTAGATGTAATGTCTATTCTATTGGTAGCTGCACATATGACTTTAGAAACACCTCTTTACCTAAAGTTTGCTCAAAATGTCCTTATTTGCTTGTGAGAATGCAAGAAATGACCAAGTATAAAAAACACATTAAAATCAATATGCCTCACATCTATCACCTTCTCTAGCTGTGTACTACAAGGAGAATATTATTTGATGTTTTTGCTAAACCAGATACAATTGTTATCTGCTTATTTCACAGAAAAATATATTTTAAAAAATTTTATACATTTTCTTTGGCAAATCAATGTTGATATTCTCCAAAATCTTTTTTTTTTCTTTCAAGGGTAGTCAGTATGTTTGACTTCCTTCAGTCATCTAGTCCCCCCTTTTTCTCTAAGTTATTACAAATAAATAAGTTTAGTGCTGAGATTGCTCTGACTGGTTTCTTAAGCATTGTAGAAAATATAATATTATACCATATGATTACATTGTCTTGAATACAAATTTGACAGATGTCATTGATGACTGAATCCTTCCATGAATATCTTTCATCCCAGCAAAATAGTTTTGATGCCTGCTGCTCATCTTTTCCTCAAATATACTTTTCTTCCCTTGAACATCACTCATATATATGTCATATCCACTATGCAACCTCATACAGTGAAACCCCTCTCTGAAGGAACTCATGAGGCTCTTACCTCCCTTCAGATTTTCCTTTGAGACATATTGTTGGGATGATTCATGTAGGAAATTGACAAATGAATATTCACTTAGGTAAAAGATGGGCAGAAACTGTACTTACCAGTATCAACAGCAGGTTTTTATCATTTTATCCAATAACAAGTATTACATTTGTTGTGAACGTAAAACATACGACAAGGTTATTCAGAAGGAATTAAATTCCTGAAGAGGGTTACTGAAGTTGCCTATGGAACTGTGATAGCTGCACTTTTTTCTCTTTATGAGACTTATAGTCATTTGTCTTTCATGATGGATTTTTAGAATGAGATTATTAAGCAACAGAACTGACTTTCATCTTACAGTACTGCATACAAATTACAGTTAGTTCACAATATTTCTCATAGCACTTGAAATGGTATTTTATCCACTGTTGACAAGACTACAAAGTATTTCTATTTCTGTAGCTCAGCTTGCCTGTTGGGAAAGAAAGCTTAAATTCTCTGTTATTTCCGCACTTGTCGCTAAATAATCCTAAGTAACATGTGCCCAAAAGGGTTTCTGTGTGGCAGTGTTCTGCACTTGGACAATAGCCTCTTGGGTCAAAATTTCTACTCCCAGGCTAAACGTGCAAACATCTCATCAGTACGTTTCCTGCTGAACCCAAGTTTTGCCTCCTCTTGTCACCCACATTGGCACTTACAAGATATGAATCCTTCCTGCATTCTTGATCACTTTCTTGTCTGTATAGTGATCCAGTTTCAGTTAACATCCCCTTAGTGTCAGAAAAATGCAGGTTTTCTGAACTGGTTGCTTGGAGGGCTCTGAGATGTTACTGGTAATAAACAAAGCAACAAAGTTTTCAAAATTCAGTTATCAATAAGTTCTACTTTTCTGAGAAAATAACGCCAAAGTGCTTTTGCACTATTCATCATAAACTGATTTGACTTCATTTCTTTTGCGTCTTGTTATTCTCCATCCTTTAACATCTGTCCTTTTTTCTATCTATGGTTAAATGTCAAGCTTTTTTGTCCACAGACTTCCCTGCCTCAAATCTTAAGAGAATTGCAGCACAGTTGTAAATAAAAGAATAATAAATACAGACAGCCATTCATAAAGCTGTAGACCTAATACTTCTGTAGTCTGCAAATGTCTGCCAGATGCAATGAATTGTCCATGATAATATTTCCTAGTTATTAAGAGAGATTTCATCTAGTTATCTGTTTTTCTCCAGGATAAATGAATCATTATAGGAGTAACTTGTTTTTGCGATTTAATGTTTTCATCATTGATGTTACTTAAAACATGTAAACATTAGGCTGACTCACATGTTCACAGACCTCAGAAACAAACACATATTACATATACTAAAACTTGATGTGTATCAGTCTCATTATCTAAGTTGCGCAACAAAAAACTCATAAAAACACCCCAAGATAAAACAATCCCCAAAATGCAACAAACGAACAAAAAATAGAGAGTCAGTGATCCTTCATGACTTCAGCAGTTGAATTCGTAAGTTATAAACCTAAAATGCTTTGTAGTAATGTAATTGCTGTTTTGTAGATCCGGATAATATTGTTGTGGGGAACAAGCACAGGACTGTGGAAGGAGTTGGGGAAGAGCTGAGTTTCCCTGCCTTTATTGAGTGTCATGACCAGCTAGTTTGTTCTGCAAAAACTACAGGGATGTTTTGTGAAACCATCTATTGGCTAAAGCTCAACACTTTTTTCTTTTTTTTATATCCTTATAGTAATGTGCTTTCAAGGAAATTTTCAGTATGAGAGAACAAAACTGAAATTCCTGATCATAATGAGCAAAAAGAGGAACATTCTCAGATAAAAAATAGAGGAGTGGTTGGGTTAGAAACTTTGGGAAGACATGCACGGATGCTCAAGTGGTTGAATTCAAGTGCTTCAAGATCACAACATGTGTGAATGGTACAATTTGTAGCACCCAAACTAGAAGCCCAACAACAAGTAAAGCAATCCTCTTCACTCATTCTTCCACACAACCACACATCCACACACACATTCTGTTCCTCAAGTTTTAGCACATTGGTTGGAAATCTAGATGGTTTCTGTGATGAGAAAATATCAGGCCATTTTTAGAGTGAGCAGCTGCATTTTTTTATTAAAATGTTAATGATTTGTCAATGTATTTTTCACAAATTACCCTGTTTCAGAATAAAAAAAAAAGTTTTTAGAGTTATTGGATATGTAATTGCTCATCTGTAACATAACAGTGCAATGAAAAGACTTCCTGTATGGATGTTATGCTTGCTTCAGTGTAAGCACCTCCTTGCCTGCTCTGCTCCTTCAATTCAGGCAAAAAGATAGCATCACTCTTTTTCTTTCACCTAGTTTGTATGCTAGCTCATTCCTTACTTTCAATGGGAAATATCTTGTGACTGTTCCATGCCATGTTCTACTGAACTGCCCTACAGGCATTGAAAACTACTCTGCCATCCAAAATATCACTTTATACAAAGCAGTAGAGACAGTGAGATTGGTCCATTGATTTATTTTATTATTGTAAATAAAACAGTGGTCTGAACAATTATGAGTGTTACGCTAGCTTGCTGGCATCCTAAGCAAAGCAAAAGGTATGGTCTGAAAAATAATAGCAGTCTTTAAGGGCTTTGCAGCAATGATGTCCTTTTTTTTAAACAGTGGAGCTGGTTGAGTAGTCTAATGAAACTAACATCCTCAAACTCCTAACGTGCAAAACAGACATAAAAATGATCACTCCCTTGGTAGGAAACTGAAAACTATTGGTAAAAGGACTATCTGAGAAGTCTTTAAGTCTGTTAGTATTTTTATTAGCTTGATATTTCTCTTATCTGATGTGGATCATGAACTTTTTCATAGTAAAGTAAAGGTTTTAATATATGAACATTACATTTACTACTAATAACATTACTTATTATAGCTGAAAGAGCTGGGAACATCTGGAGTGAAATCCTGTATCCACTTAAATCTACTTAAGTCTTTTATGCCACTTTAGAAAAAGGCAGGCTATCTTGCTTTGTACCAATCATGCAATATATTTCCTTAGGGATTATTAGGTGTAGGGTAATGCCTACCGTCTGAAGGCATATTTAAAAATATATTTTGTGATACTCTGGTAAGCTTATAAAGGAAAGACAAATAAGAAAAGGAACAGGCTCAGTGGAACAGAAATCCTTAAGCTTTCTATACAACCTACATTCTGTACAAAAAAAAAATTCTTTTCCCTGTTTTCATAGGTTATTGTCAAGTATTCCACATTGCCATTTGGAGTAATAAATATTACATCAAATTTGTCGCCTTTAGAGATGACAGAATGAAAACGAGAAAAAGAGATTTGTGCTAATGTCAAACTTTGAAAAGGTTATATTTTTTTAACATTTGAATTTAAGACCTAAATTAACTGATCTGCTCTCTTCAAATGCTACAAATGGAAACTGATACATAAAAAGCATCCACTTTGCTGATATTTTGTATATACCTTCACTTTAAGGCACTGAAAAGCTGTTCCCCATGAGGGAATGTTCCTTGCAGATGTCTTTCTCGCAGGTTAACTCACTCAAATCCCTTCTCCTGCAAGATCAAGTGATTTAATGTTCTGTTCAGTTTATTCCAGAGGGGTAATTAGCAGGGGTAAACAAAAATAGTGAATGAATGAGAATACCAAATTCTTCTCCCTGTTTAAGGAAGACTTACTTCCTGGAGATGGCTATGCCTTGCTTGAAAACACAAGAAAGGCACTTCAGAGATGCAAAACACCTGTAAAACTGCTGAATTCATCCACTGGAGGACTTCTGCAGAGGAAGGTCACTGAGTAGCATCATGCTCTTACAGCAGTTTCTGTGTCAGCTGTTGCCAGCTCTCCTGTCCACTTCATGGCACCTGCTGAAAGCCTAGATCTTCTCAAAAGCTGACATTCCTGGAAAACCAGGAAGTTTTTCAGCACTGAATAGTAAGACACAATGTCTTGAGAAGTGTTATATCTTTTTCCAGAGCTTTGATAGCTGCTATGGGCAAAAGGACATGCAAATAGCTGAGCGGAGGAAGTTCTTGCTGTCACCAGCTAAGAAAATCGCCACTCTTTTTTGCTTTCCTCTGTATTTCTTCAGTGTCTTGTAAGCCAGCTCAGAAAGCCCATACATAGTCTCATCTGATTTCTCCAAATCAAGCAAACCCATATTTGTTACCAATTAAATAAAAAACATAAGGTTTTCACCCACACATCCTCTTGCCCGCCTGCCTTAGCACCCATCACACTTTTATGTTTCAAAAATTGCAGTCATGAATAATTTTTCACTGAGTTTCTGTTTTGTGGAATATCAAAACCTTATTTACTCAAAACTATAAGATTACATTGGTTTCAGACGGCATGATATTCACCTTTGTTGTCTGCTTTCAAGCTGTAGCTCAAGGCATAATTACTAAATTTGCATGTTTCAGAAAACTGGCCTCATTTTTTCATTCATTGTCTGTAACCTTCTCATCTGGACCCTAATTCCCTTACCCTCTACTCTGTATTTTTAGCTTTTTGTATATATTCATCTTCCTGTCAAGAGCTGAGTGTTGTCTCCTAACTGATGTCTTACTACAGAAATCCCTTCCGTGCCTGGGTTACCTCCATGTACAAACACATGAATTAGAGAAGAAAGGAGAAAGGAGTTTGGCATGTAGCATGAGAACAAGAATTTACCAATTTCTGTGCAACTGTAATGGATTTCTTTTGTTTTGCCCCTGGGCTCTAGTAGATGTTTAAGAAGAATGACATTTCCTGACTACTTCTCTTTTTAAAACCTGCCTGGACTTGGCAGCTCTTGACTTCTAGGCAACTTTGGTGGCATCTTTCCTGTCCCTTCAGCTTTTCAGAACATTTTCTGTGGTTTTGAAGAGTTTTCTCCATAACTGCTTTGAGACATTTGTTCTGAATTCTTTCTTCACTCACTCCTCTCCCACTTGTATCTCCCCTGCTTATGCAAACGGCTATTTTTATCTCAATCTTCAGGCCTTTACCTTGTAAAAACCTTCCTGCTCCCTCAGCTGCTGTGAGAAACACAATCCTCTTCTCCACTGAGGAAATTACCATTGATTTGACCAGTGGCATGGTTCTATTTTAGCAGGGTTTTCCTTCCTATCAGCAGCTGAAATAGTCATGCAAACTCTGGTTCAAAAATTTGTATTTTATTCTAGTTTATTCTCAGACCAGGTAGAAACCAGTTTGTCTATCCTACACAGAAGTTTGAATTTCTGATGTTTTCTATGATATGAGTCCAGACAAAAAGGTCAAGAATACATGCAGTAGAGGGTACACATATGTGTTTTCAAACTGAATATTTGATGCTTTTTTTCCTGAAATAAATCAATACATTTTTAAAATTTCAATTGTTTCCTCATTTTTAAGGTAGGTTTGTTTTTGTTTTTCTTTTTCTTTTGTGATTTTTTTTTTTAAATAAAACAAAACTGGGTTTACCTGTAACAGTGCTCTAATGTGATTCACCATGAAAATGCCAACGAGACTCAGGGTGGAATCCTGTGCACTGGAGCTGGGAGGAGAGACTGTTCCCAGGCAAAGTGCTTCTGCAAGAAAATTTATCAGGGCGCTCTGAATTAGAACTGAATTGAAACTGTGTTCGTAAGTGTAAGTTCAATGTGGTGATATCACCACTGGTATCTCTTTTCAGAGTAAGTATGTGCTACAAGTCTGGTCATTCAAGTGCTCTCTGGTTGCAAGATTTTGGGTGAAACCTCTTCTCCTGTATCACCTTTCCTCTGGCATATCTCAAGTCTAGATAACTGAGGATTTAACACAATGTCACAGAGGTGAGAACTGGCCTGAGGCTGGGTCATGCCCATGGTGGATCCTCAGGTTTTGGATAGGTTTTAGATATGCACATATGCTGAGGAACTCTCTACCTTGGCTGTACTGCCACCAAAAGCAGAGGTATAAGTGTAAGGAGAAATTAAGAAATACAATTATTTAGTGAGAAACTAATTAACAGCAAAGACCAAAATACAGTCAAGAACTGAAAGAACTTCAAAACTCCAACAACGAATAAAAACCCCACAGTTCAGTTGAATGTGAAGTTTTAAAGCTAACTATCTTAATTTTTTTTAGAACATGGAATAATTTAAAAAGACATAGTAGAAATTTCCTAGATAAGGTCTTTTAAAGCTAGCTGCAAATCACAGTAAGTGTTAGACTGGGTAATCAGAAATTGACAGGAGAAAAGAGATAACAAATCATTAAGTACTTTTTTCACCAGGCCCTTAAGCATAAAATAGGTAAAATCTAGGGCCAATCCAAACATAATTTTCTGATCTATAGAAAGTTTAATTTTTTTGGAGGCTACTTTTAATGAAGGAAGTAGGAGGAGTCGGGGGGGGGGGGAGCAAAAGAATTCTTCATCACCAAGTATCACAAGAGGTATGGGTCAGCCAAAGAATCAAACCTGTGTGAAAGGATGCAAGAATAATGCTTCTGAGTTATAATGTCTATGAATCTCTTTGAAGAGAAATATATTGGGCTTTGACTTCAGTGTTTCAGTACTGGGCCAGAATACTCTGGGTTTCAATCAAAGGCTGAAAGACTCCCATTTTAATTGATTCATAATGTTTCTTGTTTTCTTTTTTGTTTAAATATTAAACATTTCCACAAAGCAGACTGTTGTTAAGAAAGACAGACAACATTTGTAAACACTTTTAAAAACTCTACTGTCGTTAGCCATAAGTAAACTCTTTTTTACCTTCCCTATCCTGTACTTCTGTTGCTGTTGTTCATTTGTTCAGCTGGCAGCTTCTGATAGCTTTTATTTTGGCTGCTCCTCTTTCCTTTTAATATTTTTTTGTAGTTTTCCTATGGTGTCGAAGCTGTTATTGCATTTGATTTGGTAGGCTTGCTTTGCATTTATCATAAAGATGAACACCAGAAATCATGTACTTATGGCCTACATATATATGTGTACAAACACCACACTCTGTCTCTCACACATGTATGTATGTATTTGTATATAAAAATATGTATTTATATGTATATACTTCAGCTAATGCTATTCAGTCTGTTCCAGGGACAAATATGTTCAAATATTTCTTCTGGTGATATATCTTGAAGAAGACTGTCTTTCTTAACAACAAAAATATTGTAAATGTCTTAAAATTAAAGGGTGAGCTTCAGGCAAAAGGATGTAAGTGCAGAAAAAAGCAATTACTTACAAGCCCATACCTGCTAGAAGGCAAATACTCCTGTGTTCAAAGACGAAATAGAAGACAATGTATTTCAGTTCTGAGCTCTTTTAACATATCTCCCTCACACACATAATAAAGATTTTAGGATCAAGCTGACTGCTTTCTTCCTACCAGAGTAATCAAGCTCTACATCATTAACCTTTCTGTTTGCCTGGCAGATAATCTGGGAGAGTAGCAAGTGACTACTCCTCTGAGCTTTGGAGGCAAGCCAACACAATTACTCTCACCCTGTTCTTTGAGGCGGCAGCTGCAGCGAGATCAGGATGCAGAAAACAACCATGTAATCAAAGGGTTACAGACTTTGGAGCCAACTCTTCGTTCATCTGCCGATCAGCCAGAGCTACTGACTTGGATGACAAAACCTTGCAGATCACTCTCCATGCTGAATTGTTATGAACCATCAGTCAAGCAAAGAATGCCCTCTCAAAGGAGTAATGTTGGCCCCACTGTCCTTCCACCTGTCTTTGTCTGCTGGTAGTAGAAGTAGTAGTAGTAGTGGTGGTGGTGGTATGAATATGTAACAGAGCCAAAAGTATGCTATCTTGCAGATTCTGTTCTCCTAATATGTCTGGTTGGATAGTGTTATAGTATAAAGTCTACTGACATTCTGCCAAATGCCAGCTTAGATTTTTGAAAACGTTTTGTGTTCAGAAATAAAAACACACAAGAGGAAAAGCATTTGCCCACTGAAATGTCTCAGTTCCTAGATGTCAAGTACAGCATCTTTTTTTTTAAATCTGGGAGGAAGTCTTTAAGGAGAAGGTTGTTACCTGTGAGAGATGGGCAGTGAGAGGAGATGAAACATGAGTGCCAAGTTCTGCATCCCCAGCATCATAAGAGAAGAATAATTTCATTACTTCAAGGCTGTAATATCTTCAAAAGAGTTGCTGAAACATGTGGTAAGAGAGAAAATAAATAAATGTACAAAAGGAAAGAAGAGTACAGAAAGGTGAAGCAATTTATCCAAGTCATGTTAATCATGTTGGGCAGAGAAAATATCCCAGACTCTCTGTGTCTTCAGCCTGTATCCCGGTTGCTAAGCAACTGTCCTGAATATGATGGTGCCCAAAGCCCTGTATATCAGATGCTGTAACATTGACACTCTGACACCTTCTGCTTTGATTCATGCTGTATCTGAGGTAAAATAAAGAAAATAAATAGATTTCCTAGTATGTTTGTAACTTCAGTTTTCTTCTATTTCTTCTTTTAAATGAGATCCCCAAATTAAGAAGCCAGTTATACTATAAACGTCCTTACCAGTGGATACAAAAGAGCATCTCCAGTGGGTGAGTCATACAGCCTAAGTTATGGAGGACCTGGCATGGAGGTCTTTCGCTCACATCTTAAAAGGAAAAGGAGGATGATTATGCTCCTAGCTTGTGATTCATCAGCCATAGGCATAATATTAAGTGAGACTCATCTTGGACTTACTGTCTTAAAAAAAATGCTGGTATATGTCTTTCATCACTGTAAAACTAGTTGAAATTCTGAATAACTAGGAAAAATAACTGGGAATATTCTGAAGGATAGAAACAGATTCCTAGAATTATCAAGTCAATGTCTGGAATCCTTCAGTGACGGTGTAATTGCATGGCACATCTGCTGTAGCCGACTTCTGGATCATTTGCAATTGGCAATGAGGAGGCATCAATCAACCAGCAAATAAAGCTCATAGGCCTAAAATGACAACCCAGCCTTTAGTTAAAAATATCAAGACCAGGGAGGTGATCTCCAACAATGAATTCCACCTGAAATAATGAATGAGTCAAGGATCTCATCATGAAAGAGTTGAAGGGCTAACAGCAAAGTCGTCTAGGCAGCTCTGCTCCCACTAAGTACTCACTAAATAGCTTTTGTTTCCACAGCTCCCATGGGCTGCATTCCTGAAGTAGAAACCACGGAGCTTTCCAGGGCACCATGCTTACACAAAACGAAGGTGAGTTAGAGACCAAAGTTGGTTTCACCAGAGTAGAAAACGCACTGGAACTCTAAAGCTAAGAAACAAAGAATTCTAAAGATGAAATCTGTCAGTCTGGATAAACTTTGGTCTGCATAAATCTAACACACTTCATATACTTTCCAGAAGTATCAAAACTTATGGGCATCTAAACTTATTAGGCATTTTCCTACTCAGTCTAAAACCACATTTCCATATATACTTCTTTATCACAAGGACTTGTCCTGGAGAAATCACCTTTCTCCTTGAAGCAGTTCCCTGATTGTGGTGATGGGCTCTACTATTCAAGTTGGACTTGATATAAGGCTTATGGTCCTCTTGAGGCTAAGTGAATTCTAAATATTAGTTCTAGCTCCAGAAGTTATGCTTATATATGTACAAAGACATATCATATAGGCAAAAACACACACATAAACGTGTTATTAAATGAAGTTTGAAAAGAAAATATGGATGTTACTTTCATAGAGTTGAAACTGAAATCCTACTTTACCTTTTCCCAGATAAAAGCACTATCAAGTTGCAGTCAGGTTTTTGCTTGGTTGTCCTTCTCTGGGTATCAGTACTGCTGCAAATCTGGGTGCACAGTGACTCAGACTCAACAGGATGGACAAGGATTGCTAATGCTTTTGTGGTTAAATATGTTTCTGAGGCAGTGCAATTCAGTACAGTGTAAAATCTGCTTCCTGGGATGACGACATGTTTAGTTTTGATGGATTCTCTGTTTCTTCATGGAAAGAGAAAGATAGGCCGGATTGCAGTCGGTCTGTGTGCTGTCTGTAAAGGGGACATGGAAAATCAATGGGCATGTTAGCATTTTATCTAAGTTATGTCGCATTCAGGGATGCAAATTCCTTCTCTGTGTTCTGAAAAACATTTTTTCTATTCATCATGACAATTTTTCAATTGTAAGATTAGCTAAGGACAACTAAGTATTGGAATAACTTACCTATGGTCTGTATCTTTTCGAGCCTCTGAATAGAAACTCAATATCTTTCTCAGAGATGAGCTCATGAAGATGTTAACAGCTTGATGCATGATTCTTCACAATTTCTCAAGCAAAAAGGTGCAGGAGATACTGAGAATAATTCTACTTACTTTTAAACTTCTTACATACTTGATCTTAACTATGCAAGAGTTAATTCAGCTTCAGTGAAGCTACACTACTTTCATCAACTGAGAAAACCATCCATGTGTTATTTGTATCTTACTGCACAAAATAAAACCATAAGGCTGAGGGTTAGAAAAACCCTGTAAAAGGAATCCTAGAAGTCAGTATTGAAAACACAATTTTGTAGAACTAAATCAATAAATGAATGATTGTCAATGGATTTCATCATTACTGAAATTTTTAATAGTCTTAAAGTGTTGTTCTTTTCTTTTGTTATTCAGATTGATTTCTAAAAGCTTGCCTTCTTTGCTGTTTGTTGTTTTCCACTGTCTGCTATTTCCATCATGATGCAGCAACAACATAACAATGTTGGCTCAAAGCCAGCTTGAGAATAGACTGAACCTTCAGTGGATTTTTGATGCATGAATACTTTGAGGGGGCATTTAAATGATGTTTGTGCTTTCCACAGTGTGAAAAAACCAACACTGCCAGGTTTCTTTGATCTGGGGAAACAGGCTATCATAATACAGAAATAGTTAGCTGAAATAAGTACATTCAGGTAGCTTCTTTCTATTTAGCTGTGCATTATGTGCTTCTATGCTCACAAAGGATGTTTTCATTCAGCTGGGGAAAGGTGCACACAGTTATTGATGGTTCAAGTACTTATTCCTTAAAATGACAGTTTTGAAAACATATTTCTCTCACCACACAGAGAGTGGCAGGGCAGTGGGAAAGAGGAGGTAATTGAGGAAGCTGGAAGTGAAATGTCGTTCATAGCTGTTGGATGCCATTTCCATTTTAATGAGCACAAAGAGGGGTCTCAGAGAGCAGCCAGATAGCATAGGTCTGGGTGACCACTCACAGTGCCAGTTATTGGGAAACTCTGGGTTGACCTTCATGACTTGAAAGAAGGAATAATCTTTTCTCCTTCCTTGGGGTGGACTGGTAATGCTCCAAATTTGTGATGTTTCACACTTTTCTGACTCAACCTCAACCTGAGGTTTCAATGAGGTGAAAGCTCTGTTTGTACGACACTATATGAAAACAAAAGCATTCATCAAACCTCCACGCCATAAACCTGCAGTCTGAAAGATAAATATTGATGATTTAGTGAAGCAAGTAGTCCAGGAGAGTAGGATAAAAAGAAATAACAGCATGTGTTGGTATGGACAGCCTGGCTCTGTACATAGTTTAGAGGGATGTACAGATTGCCACACTGGGACAGATCTTTAATCCATCTAGATTAGCGTCTTGTCTCCATGACTTGCCAACACCTTGTCTTAAAGAATGTGGGACAGTAAATATAGGACATCATATGGATCCTTAATGTCCCTACAAAACGGTTATACCTATACTAAGAAAATCTGTAGAGCCTGTACTGCAGAATCAGTGTCAAACAGCCATTCATTAGTACATGTACCTTTACATAAACATCTCCCCTGGTACAGAGGGTCCCAGGCTGCTGAGTGTCTGGAAACAAATATTGGGTGCATAGACAAAGTAATACGCTGTATGTAGAACATGAAGAATGATGCTTGTCATGAACAACTCTGTAATACAAAAATCATATTATATGGACTAACCCCAACATGAACCACAGGGTCCTCAGGGTCTTTTTCCTGCAAAGGTTGTGGGATTTGGGCACGGGCCTAGAAGAGCTCTTCAAAGGAATAATCAAGAAATCCAGCCTTAAAAAAAGAGCTTTCAAGTACTTCTCAGGAAATATTTGGCTTTCTAATTTCAACTTCAACCATTCTTCTTATCTGTTTAAGTGTTTATTTGAAGTGTCCTTTAGTTTTCACTTCCAGTATATCAGAAGATTCCCCAGCTTAATCACTCATTGTAGAAAAAAAGAGCACTGTTGCCTCTTATCTGAACTCGCTACCCTCCTTAATTTTATTGCACATTCTCTTGTCCTGCCACAAGATGAGGAGAAGAGAAGCACCTAATCTGTCTTCTCAAAGTCATTTATTTTTATCTTTTCATTATGTCCTTTTGTCCCTTCTCTTTCTAAGGTAACTCTTTCTAATCTTTTCAATCATTCCTCCAGTCATTTTTTTTTTCTAGACATGGATCACTTGCACTTGCAAAGGAGAGCCTTGTTTAATTTTCATAACATTTTTTCTTATTTTGACATTACTTTGTTTTCTATGGCACTGTAATAACATTTCACAAAATTTTCCAGATGAGACCACATTTTGATTTATAGAATGGCTGTGTAGTATTTACTGCATCATTCCCCATCTCAGTTCTTATGAACCCTCACATCTTGTTTGAATTGTTTCTCTTAAAACTACAGCCACATATGGTGTAGAAATCTGTCTTCATTGATACCCAGACCCCTTTCCCGGTTGAGACAGTGAATGTAGGATCCTGTCAGATGTACAACTAGTTTAATTTATTTTTTTCCCCTCAGTATGCCTTACTTTGCAACTATTGGTGTTGAACTTCATTTGCCCTCACTTTAGTCCTCACATGTTTAGCTAAATCTCTTTGAAGTTCTTCATGGATCTCTCTGGTCCATGCTAGCTAAATAATTTTGTGTCATCTGCAAGTTTTGCTAACCTCAGTATTACCCTCTTTCAAGATAATTAACACAGATTTCAAACACGAGATCTAATGCAAAACAACGAGGCAAGGCATCCCACTGTTCACCTTGTGCTACTGACTATTTATTCCTTCCCTTTGTTTTGCATCTTTCAATGATTTTCAGCCCATGTTTGATGTAGTCCATGAGCACATCAAATAAGTGAAACCATAAGTGTGGTTAAGCACCGTTTTTTCTTACTGCATAGAACACAGTTTGTGTCGTAAATACAGTGTGTTTCCATCCCTTTGTCCAAGAAATCCTCTTTTATTCTTTTATTACTTTTTAACAGCTCTAGAAATCCCTTCAGTAGACCTAGACTTTGGAAATGTTTAAGAAAGAAACATGTCTACAGTTATGTATATAGTTCAGTGTGACAGAAAAAAAGCTAGGGGAGACACTGAGGTCCCATGTCTTGCACCTTCTTAGCAGAAGGTCTATTTCTGGGCTTATCCCATGTGTTTCTCAGACACCTGTTTTCCGTACTTCTATGTAAAATAACTGGATAAAGCTCAGCAGTCAAAGACTGAGGGTTCTGACTTTGGTGACACAGAGCAGTTGGATTGCAGAACCTGGTGTAAATAAAGGAGGTGGAGTCCATGTCCCACTATTTCAGGTCTGTTGTTATTTTCTTGTTGATCAGCTCTGTGCTACTGCACTGTCTGAAAGCTCCTTCCACCACTTCATTATGTAAATCAAGCTCATAAAAGCAAGCTACACTGTGGATACTCCCCATAATAAATACGAAACATTTTTTGTGAATACTTTGCAATATGAGCTTAAAAATTAGTTGATTCTGCAAGTGATCTTTCCAATTAACTAATTTGCCAGCAAGTAGAAGTCAGTGTAAATGATGTATGAGCACAGTCAGATCAAATGTGTTTATTTATTGGAAAGAATACTCAAAGAAAATGTTTACTTATGTTCAAGCATGCCTGCTCAGGAGCCTTAGCAGTGTGCTGATAAAAAAACAGAGATGTGTTCACTCATGTGCTGTAGTGCTGACACGGAGGCTGATCATACTTCTTCCTTTTATCTTGGACATCTTATTTTACAGCAATTCACATTCCATGAACGCTAAGGCACTGAGTGAGTTTCTCTGACGTTTCCTGTGAATACAGTTTTGCAAACAGAGATTTTTTTACTCAGTCTCATTCATTAGCAGAAAGCTTAATTTTTAGGATCATAGCCACTGTAGAAGCGTTTGTAGAATAGGTTTTTTACACTGGAAAAAGGAGGATTGGTAAGGGCAATCTGTAGGAAATTCTGAGGAATATCTGTCAGTTCAGTACTCTACCATCTTAAATTTGCAGTTAAAGGAATTTATTTCCAGTAGGGATGATCAATCGTAATACCTCTGTCTCTTCTTTAATGAAAACAAACAAACAAGCTCAGACAAAATCTTTATTTTTTTTAAAGCTGGAATGAAAGTAACTAACTGTGGTTTTATGACTAATCAACTCTTAGATCTACCTTCCATCTTGTAGGAGATCTGAGTTCAGTTCCCTCCTGTGCCTGAGGAGGTTCATAAGTACACTGCTTATCTCCTGGAGCAGAAAAATGTTAACAGCAGTGATTCAGAAAGTTTCATTTTCAAATACTCAATAAGTCTGTAGTGTTGGCACTTTGTTAAAAAAAAAAAAAGGAGAACTGAATTTAAATCCCTTCTTCAAAGGACAAGGCAGGATGAACTTTCAATATAAAACTCCTCATTCATTGAAGTGCACTAATAGATTTTCTGCCATTTGCGGGGAAGGAGTACCTCTGGTTCCTTTCTGTTTGGATTGACTTCTCTTAGGCGGTCACACAAGAAGGTTAGATGTATAGCTAACTATTGATAGTGGGCTTTAATTTCTGATTTTTCCTCTACATTTTCTGCCACAAAATTTAGAAGACTTTTACATAAGGCTGGTGGCTGCCCTAAACCTAGTTTTAGTCATTTAACCTTCTCTATATGTTCTATAAGGGAACCTAAGTATTCTAACACTTGTGAAGTATAAAGATTTCTCTAAGATTTAGGAAATTAAATGTGATTTGCCTTTGAAAATTTCTCACTGGGTTCCCAAGTCACAGCTTCCATCCCAATACGATCTAGTGACTTCTGAAACCCGTTCACACACATAAGCACACCTCTGCTTATCTTTTGTCTTGGACTTTAAGAGAAACTAATAGTATATCTCCATTTGATTTCAGTTGGTAGAGTATTTTTGAAGGAAATCTGATTGCCTCTAGTTATTGCACTTTGGTTCTTTTCCCAAAGAGGACTCAAGACCTTTCAAATGAAGCAAAACTGAAATATGGTCTTCAAAAGCACCCTTGATGCACTGCAGTACCTATTGGGTCCTAGCTCATAGGTCTAGACTAAAGCTAATCTGAAAAAAATGCCTTTTAAATGTGTAGTGGCCCCCAAAAATAGTTGTTTCACTCTGCAAATCTAAGCCTGTTGCACCGTATTCTTTTCTTACAATGCCATAAACTTGAACTAGAATAGGTGCCTAAATCTGTTGGGAGTTACAGTACATCTTTGGTCCATTCTGCTAAAGTATGGCAATTCCCTTCTTTCAAGAAGAAGTGGATGAGCATGTCTTCCTCAGTGAAAAACTGATTGTACATCACACAATCATAAAAGAAAAAAGTTTCTTGTGCACTCTAGAATGCAAAAATCCATTTAGCCTCTTTAATGTAGGGAAAAGGGAGAGTGTTAAATTAACTGCTAGAGGTGAACTCTTAACCAGGTAGCAAACTAATGCTAGTTTTTTCTCTATAGATTGACATTCACTAAATAAAAGATGAATAGAATGAGTAAGATTTGCTAAATTGGAAGGATTCATACTTGACAAGCTTCATATATATTCTTTTTTCTTCAGATACTCATTTTATCACAGACCCCTTTCCCAATCACAATCCCAAAATCAAGAAACCTGATAAAACCTGTGTAGTAATTTCTCTTTTCTCTTTCAAAAGTGAAACAAACCTCTATGGGACTTTTTGTTTTCTTTTGCAGAAAGAGAAATTAGACTGAACCATTCAGGATTAATTGTATGGGGAAAGTTGTGAGTCATTAGGAGGAAATTCTACTTCATCTTTGTTTAAAAAGAAATAAAAATGGAGATTTTTAAAATTACCAAAAGAAAAGGAAGATTAACTGTTCTCTGAATGCAAGAGCTTTCCATGAGACCAAATAAGTCTTCTATAAACTGATTTGCCTTTCTGACTGCGATTTAGTGGAGTGACACCTAATTTGTTCTGAGAGTCATTGATGCCTCCAACACAATGGAGGATGACAGCTTGCATAACCTCTCTTTCAGCTCTCATCTCATTTATTCTGTTTGAAGTCGAGTTCCGACAAGAGAGAGGCACAGAATTAATATTACCTTAGATCAGCTCAGTCTCCAGAGGGAGCAGCAAAAGCTTTTCTGGAAACAATAAACCCTTTAAACATGACAGGAGGAATAGGACCTTAGGAGGTATCTGAAACTCTCCACTACCAAAGAAAGAAAAAATACATATCTATCTATGTGGGTCACTTTGATGATCTTTTTTTTTTTCCTCCTTAACAAAAAAAGATGAGCTACTGACAGTTTTATGTACAAATTCAAAGATTTTGAATAGTTTGTGGTTAACATCTATATTATAGACACATACACACACATACATACATATGTTTTCTTTTTTACTAGTGTAGCAGAGTACCTAGCTATGAATGGCATTTGTTTTGACTTTGAAATTCCCTGCTTGTTTGATCCGGTTCCTTTCCAATTTAAAATAAAAATCAGGAAGGGAAATTCCCAAAACATCTGATAGTTTATAAGGTCAAATTTAATTATTGTAATTTGCATTTAAAATTAATGTACTGCTTTTAAAGTAAATCAGAGGAAGCCGAAGAGATAATTTGTGCAGACAGCTTTGTAGAAGGAACAAAAATAAAGGAGCATGACAATTTCTGTGTAGCTGTGTACACTTTAATCTGTGGTCTAAAGAACATCAGCAAGGGTAAATTGGCACAAATCCATTCAAGCAATAAAGCTACAGTGGATTATGCCAGCTAGCGGTCAAACATTATATATGTGTGTGTGTGTGTGATTGACAAATTAGATAGCTGAGGGGAAAATATGTATAGGAAGACTAGAAATCTCTCTGTTTGTCTAAAACCTTCACATCAAACTACAACAAAAGAAAAAAATCCCTCGAGGGTTTTAACAACTAAGAGTGGACAGACCTAATACAGCAGCTATCCATTAATAAATAATCTACTGAATGGATAAAACTTGCAGCATTTCTTTTTGTGAATTTTCAATAGACTGGATTTCTATCAGCAGACATCCGATTTACATGTGAATTGTGATTTCATCATATCATATCTTGTCATTCCACTAGGAATAATTTCCTGTCATTCCACTGTGAGTCATTTCAGGAAAGTACAGATGACTTAATAATTTACAATTAAATAGTTTATGTCACGCTGGAGCAAACCATGCGAAAAAAAATTGGTGTATTTGCAACACAAATGCAAATACCTCTGGGAGACACAGAATGGAGAAGAAAAGAAAGGAAGGGAGAAGGAGGAAAAGAAGAAGAAAGGCTATAATTTAATGATGGACTCTAGAATGACATTGTTTATCAGGATTGTGGAAAAGAACCCCAATTTTAATAAAAGTCAGAAAAGTAGAATATAAATGGGGTTGTTAAGTAAATTGGAGAGAAGGCAGCCAAAATATTGCTTTGTTGGATGAGTGATATAAACCTTTCCTGTTCTGCTGAATAAAGGAGAACACTTAACAACCTCAAGGGAGGAGCTATGGGCCTGAGATTGCACTTACCTTTGAACAACTTTCTAAATGAATGTCACTTGTCTCCCCCCCAATGCATCTTCTTACCCTCATTCTTGAAAAAAGACCTAGATACTAATAGTCTTTGATTTTAAGCATTTTGTTAGAAGTTCAACAATTTTTGTCAGCAGCTTTGAACAGTTCTGCATATGACTTTGTGCTAATCTATTCAATTTCACTGTGCCTTTTATCTTCTCAGTGACGTGTGGCCAGCTCCACCCTATTCCCCTCCAGGTAGAAGAGCAGAGAGAATTGTATTCTTGTGTTTTTGGATATGTTATCATTACTTCTCACTTCAGGATAGATTCATCTTCCTTAACTTCAGACAGTCACAATGCAGATGTCTCCATTTGAGATCCACTGGCTCTCTTTATGGTCTGTGAAAAGAAATAGGAGCTTTAAAGGACTGTTCTGTCCTATATTAAACAGTCTAATTCAAGATGAGACTAATTTCACCAGAAAAGTGCACATTTCTTCCTCTAGTCTTTAAAAACAACTTATAATAGGAACTCAGATAGAAATATCTACAAGCTAGATGTTCAAAATTAGATGTAATTAATGCTACACTGCTTATTTTGGTAATCCAGATAAAGAAATGAATAATGAAAGGGGTTTTTGAATGCAGAGGTGAATATACCTCTCTAAAGCAATGTAAACAGACAAAAGGTGACTTTCTAGCTGAGATTTGAAATAAAACCACTTTGCCTACTAGACAAACACCCCTTGGGAAAACATTCTACTAAGGTGAGTCATCACGAAGAAGGTCGAAATTTGGAACACAAAACCAAAGCAGGACAGATAAAAAAAGATTAGTCCTTTGATGGCTTGTAACAGTCAGAGTAACTTAGTTCCTTTCATCACATGAATTTACTTCTATATGATGAGGGTAAGGTAAAAGGTGTCATACTTTAAACTTTTTCTTTAAATAACCGTGAAGTGAAAAAAGTGAAATAATGAAGAGTGAATGACAAATGCCAGGTCTCTAGCTTTTAAGGAAACTTGAGAAACTTTGTGCATAAATTCACAGTCAATTTTAAGACTAGAAATCGTATAAAAAAGTGATGCATGGTTAGATACATTTCTGAATGCAAGGTAGGTTGGATATGGGAAAAGTAAATTATCTCCCATGGGAGTTAACTTCCAATTTACTCCATGAAGTGCTTGAAAGTGGTCAAACAAGTTACATCAGTGAAAGATCTCACATATCACAGATCACACTGTAGTTAACAAATAACAGTTATTTCTCATTATGTCACCCCAAGATAGAATTGACAAAACTTATTTAATCTGTGAGTGGACTCACAGCCCAGAACAAAATAAAATCCCTGGCTCTCATAGCTATGTTTTAGAGGAGTACATACAGTGATTCTAAGTTATGTTCAGCAAGTCTTTCATCTGGCTTCCCTCCAGAGAATGAGATTGAAAAAGTAATGATAGAATCTGCCTTTATAACAGTAACTCTCTAGTTATAGCAGCCCTCCAGGATTGGGAAAGCTATGTTCAATTCCTCCCTACAGGAATTTACTCTCTTTTCCCTCCTTACATCTGAAGAATCTTCAAATAATTTTGTGCTAGGTGACAACAGTGTTAGTTTCAAGAGGGCTCCAGGAAAGTATTCCTGCCCTCCTTAGCTCATAATAGGGATGTATCCTAGCTGTTGTGTTGTAAATGGGGCTAAGGCAGAAGCAATCTCTACTCTGCAAACATTTTTATTTTATAGGAAGACATTAAAGATCAATTAATTACGCCATAAAAAAAGGAATATGTCCTACGATGAGCAGATTAAAATGGTCTTTAGTGCTTTGGTGCTTGCTCTTGATTCTCTGTCTCATCCAACTGTTAAAAAAATCAAGTTTTCCTGTTTATTATCAAGGTCTTCCAGGAAACTGGAGGTGACATTCAAATTATTATAAGAAAAAGAGGAAATTAAAATGGGGCCACCCACTTTTTAAGACTTGTTCTAATCACAAAATTTTTACATGAATGTCTAAAAAAGACACCTCGTTCCTTTGGGGAAAAGAAAAATAAAGGATTATAGATAGATACATTCCAGAGAGATTTGGGATTGTAATGTTAATATCTTATGGTACATCCCAGAGACTGAGAAAAATGTCTAAGATTAAAAATGGATATGTTCTGGAAAATATATTCCAGTCTTTCATGCTTCTTGTAAGGTACTTACTCAACAAAGCGTGTTGGATGATTTTGATATGATGCTAATCCAAATGTGTTGTGCAGCGAGCCTGGGTGCCTAACAAACAATTCCAAATTTTAGTCCTGTTATAGGGTCTACCTACAAGATCTCCAGGCCCTTTCATACCTCTTGCCTTTGCAGTTATGTAGCTCTATTGCAGGAGCATCTCCTCCATTGCTGTATATGCATTTTTTTCTTACCACCTGCTGCAAGGGAAATTATACCATCTATATCTGCAAATGCATATCTGAGGTACAGAGATAGCAACTAAACGGTCCAACATGATAAATGGAGACATCCTAGAAATTTCTGCCTCAAGTTCAGCACTTTTGCTGTCTTTTCTGTGAAATGGGACCTCTTCTTGATGTATATGTGTAAGTAAGCATTATTCTCAACATCCCTAGCTGGAATGCTAATGTGTTACCACTAAATGTTACACACAGACTATATAATTGGATTTCCTTCTCTTGGCAAACCCTTGGACATATTATTTGTCTAAGAAAATATATGTAGTATTAATTATTAATAGTATTTCAAGTCACTGTTCATTTCCTCATTACAAGGTGAGATACTTAAGTACGCTTAGCCACATTAATTTTCATTAATGATGCCAATTAGCAAGTGGTTATAAACTTCTAATAATATTGTAACTATATAAATCCTTATTGGGATGTTTTCATTAATTTTTATCAGCCACATAATCAGCTAAATAGCTGGATTATTCTACTGTAAATTTGTCACTTCCATTACAAGTTTGTTTAACAGTTTTGGGGTCTTAGATTATTTTCTCCCAAACTATAGAATTAATGACCATACCAGCTCCTACCATTTGCCCTGAACTGTGCATGCCCTTCAGAAAATCCTGCCACAAGAAACACAGAATGAGGAGGAAACCTTACCTTTAAAGTTGTTTTTCATCTCACCTCTATTTAGCTGGCTAAATTGATAGCCATCTGACCAGTTTTTCATCTAGACTGTCTTTAGATTCATGAACAAATAAGCAACTTTAACTGGGGTTCTTTTTTAATACCTGTTTTGAAATTACTCGATTTGTGTTTGGATAAACTGGAAATATTTGAGGGGGAAAGTGTAAATGAAACATTTTTGTTTTATTTCATTTTGGAAGGCAGGAAGTGTTGGGAATCTGTTAATTGCTGAACCCCGAAAATATCCTTAGGTAGAACAGAATTTTTCAGCGACCTCAAATGTGCTAAATTTTTCAATTTTTTATTTTTTTATTATATGTTGGTTTTTTTCATACAGAAAAATCCACAAAAAATAAATTCAGAAACCAAAAACTAAGATAGTCTTGGGTGGCATTGTGCTGCTTAACCTTGGCTCTCCCCTGTTCTTCTACACGCTCTGGGCTTCCCCGTTTGACCTCCATCAACTTTGCAAAGGTGCAGAACTTCAGTGGCTCCTAGGCTGCATCTCTCAGGTGCAGATGTGTCAGACACTCTGAAGTATTTAAATGGATTTAAGCATCTGCACTGCTGTGTCTAAATTGTTGTGATGAAATGAAACATTACAACTCTCTCAGTAAAACAACATACTGTATATTCTTTGAGAATTCTAATTTTTTACTCAGACGTCTTTTTTTCAGCTGATCCAAATATGCCATTTTTTTGTAGGGATTGGTGGGGATCTTATACAAGAGGTTTCACCTGGTTCCAGCTATGAGAAAAACAGGTTCTCCTGGAATGCTTTATTTCAGGTGTGTCTGTCTAAAAAGCATAGTGCATTGCAAAAGTAAGTAATAGGATAGATACAGTACTTAGCAGGCTGATGACACACAGGAAGACAGATTAGAAAATTGCTACAAAGTCTTTAAACCTTGACATCTATTAACCACAACAATTTTAAGAAAGCTTTTCTGTAAAAGTAAAATTCAAAAAGAATTACTCAACACTTAAAATCCCAGAGGGATCAGAAAAAAAGGAATTTACAGAAGTGAAGTAAAAGATTATTCTTAAGAAGGCATCTGAGACAAAAACTAGTCTTCAATAAATGCAGAAGACATTTCTGCTGTATTTAACAAGCTCTGGGGCAAGAAGTTACTAAGTACAAATATACAAGCCACAGTAAGTGTGGAGAGACTTCTGGAAACAAGCATTACATGATGGATGTTCCCTAAAACCTCTCACAGAGTATTGCTGTATCCATGTGACTATGATATAGAAGGACCCTTTCATCACAGAAGGAGCACAAATACATAACTTTTATCATTATTTTAAACCATGACCACATTTTGTCCATTAGCTAGGTTTACTCTTCCCCCTTCTTCTCATCATGCAACCCCCAGATGTAGGCTTTGCATCCTGTCACCTTCTACTAAAAAAAACTAATAATCAAAATTATTCAGCTATTGACACGATCTTGCATTTGCTTAGCCCATCTGTCTAACACTTGTAACATGCTTTCACCCTGCAGCACTCTAACATCCTTGTTTGTTAATGGAACAGATATCAGCTTCCATACGCCCCTGACTCAACAAAGAAAAAGGAGCTACTGTGAGAAACATGAATTAGTGCGTCCATGTGCATCATTTTAACCTGACGGTAATTTTAATAATAGGTTTATGTCTGCCTTGAGCAATTGAAGAGATCCTCAAGTTAGTGTTAATTGAGTTGATGTATCTACTCAGACCAACGAGAAAACCCACTTAAGTACTTATTTATGCCCCCGAAGTCGTAAAATTTTCCGTCATATAGAAGGGCTCACTGAAATGGCCACAGTGGGTCTGGCTCCAAAGGCTGCTCTGCCTATGCTGCGTGGGAAGTGACTGCTCTGTGAGTAACCCTTAGATACTGTATTTTTGAGGTTACATTTCTGATTAGACACTGATTCTTCTTAATCTTGCAGAAACAAAGGTTTTAAGTGAGGTACTAGGTTGATGATCCTGTCTTCTTTCCATGGCAGTGGAGAGAGAGAGAGAGAGAAACCTGTGTTTCCAGAAGCTCGATGAGGTCTTGGATGAAGCATATCATCCTTGCAATGCTGAAGTCACCCATTCTGTCACTTCTGTCTCTCATTTCAGGACTGCAAAGGAAGCCTGGAATGAACAGGAACATAAATTGAGGGCCTAAATTGTGGTAAATGACTCCAAGCAAAACTGACTGGAAAAACTATCATTGGTGTCTTCATGTGACCAGAATCTTTTTTATCTGTTTGAATTTGCTTGTGGGTCACCTGGCAATAATTTAACTTAAGTAGGCTAATATTAAATGAACGAATAGGTAAGATGCTTTTTTTCTGCACCCTCGCATTCTGCAACAGGGTCCTGCCTGTTTGTTTACCTCATTAGAAAGCTTTACCCATATTTTTAAGCACCATCAATTGCAAATCAAAAACGACTAGCACATAATTGTTTGTATATTCAGATCAAGGCAGAAGCACACGTGCCAGTACCTGTTAGATTTCATTCGACAAGGTCACCTAGAAGAACATTCAGAAATTGAGACAGAGATGTCAAAGCATTTCCAATGGCAACAACAACCGCCCCATTCCTATCAACAGGGGGGAAATGGAAGCATAAACCAAATTGCATCCAAATGATTGCAATTGGAGCACATGTGTTATGGGAAAGGTTTGAAGTTAGCACATGTGCTGATATAGCAATATGACGGTGAAGGGAAAAAATTCCAGCATTGAATGTCTTTGCAGCACAGATGGTCGGGTTTGCTTTTCTGGCCTAGTTGTTTATTAAAATGAATCAGATGAATCTGGCTACTCCAAACTGTTAGTATATGTCTCTGCCTTATTATTCTGTGCTTTGCAACAATGATGATACTATACTGCCCATGGGCCAAATAATGCTTTGAGATGGATCGCACGATATACTGGCGATGGGCTGTCAATGTCTTAACCAAAAATCCATTCAGCAGTGAAATCTAGAAAGGGTGGAAACCACCAACTGGATCCCATCTGTGGTCTAACCATGTTTTACAAAATCGCTTAGTAGGTACTACACGGACTGCAAACAATTACGTGTGATTAATTATAGCATCAAAAACGACACCCACTTTTGGGCACTACTTTTGGCAGTACTGAATGGTAAACACTAGGTGTAGTGGGGGTTTTATTTTTTTTAATTATTATTTTTATGGGTTTTTTTTCTTATGTGGGAAAGGATCTGTATAATGCAAAGAACACCAGAGCTTTCCTTTTTTTTTTTTTTACTTTTCCTTCCGGAGAGCGAATAACAGTTATGAAGAATGTGGTGATATATAGTCCTACTAGACAGCCATAAAGTGTAAATTTCCAACGAGATGCCTGTGGGGAGGGTAGATTTTCCTTCAGCCTCACAAGTCCCGCTGACGTTAATGAAGGAGGCATGTCTAAAACACCCCTCACTGAATAATTTACATCTGCACAGACAGAAAATCAGAAGGCAAAGCTGGAGACACATCAGAGAGCTGGCTCTAAATCAAGTCAAAAGTTTGCCTGTGTTTGTGGGTGGTTTATTATTATAAAAGAAACGCAATGCAATGTGAAATTAAAGCTATCCTTTCAGCTCTAAGGGCTTTGGGATAGGAGGTCATTGTGAGATTTACTGGAAGGAGTAAGAAAATAAAAAGTATGAGACAACTGAAAAAACAAAGAGTGATTGAGGGAGGCAAATGAATTGTAAAGGTTGAATGAACAGCAAAGTGTGCCATGAACTGAAAAGCAAAGTTAGAGTAGTTGTTTTGGAACTTCATTCAGAAATATATTGTTTTGTTAGTAGACACAGAGCAAAAAAATCCAGGAAGTTAACTGGAAATACTGAAGATTTGAGGATCACGTATTATTTTGAGTTAGTGGCTGTGATTTAGACTACCAATTAGAATGAAGCTTTCAAAGGAGTTTAGATGTCAGGAGATCAACAGCCGGGGCATATGCAAAAATGCATCCTATCAGATTGGGCTCCTGGAAACATACGATGAAACACAAATACACATGCTGATGCCTACATCAGTCCTGGGTAGACCAGCTGAGCTGCTGAAGGGGTATTACCCTGTCAGTGCAGCTAATACTCACTGATCTTAAGATGCACTTTTGCTGAGTATGTAGCATTAGCATTCTGCCCAACCTCAACTAATTTCCCATGGGTGACTTAAAGTGAACATGGAGCACACTAGACGTGACTTCAAGGCTGGTAGGTGCACAAGATCCAGATCTTCATGAGGTGGCAAGTTCTAAGTGCTTGAGTCCCCACTAGTTTTATGAATAGAGAACAACTACTTCCCTCCTGGGTAGGTTTTGATGATCAAATCATGCAAGTCAGTGACTGATCTTCAGCCTGCAGTTTCTCAGAACACCTGGGGATCCATTCCTTACAAACCAGTTCCCTCTCAGAGACTAAGCAAACCCAGACCAATAGTGCTTATAAGAATATTCATGCAGGCTCAATGGACGCCAGACTTTGGTCACTGTAGATTAATTGACTATTCATAAGATGAGTTCAACTAGACCTAGTTTCTGGGCTGGACCATTTTTATCTGACTGAGGAGACTCAATATGTCAGATATTCAATCCACCTTTGAGATCTGCCCTTAAACAAGATTAATCATCTTCTGGAGTTAATTTTCTTCGCTGATTGTAGAAGGAGTTTTGGATAACAATCTTGAACACCAAACCTTCAAAATCTTTGCTAAAGAGAGAGGACCCAACTTCTGGTATACTGTTAGTGCTAAGTTTTAGTTATTTTGCAGGTCTTGGAGTTTATTCTGTTATCCCTTGCTCAGATCTGTCTTTTCCTGGGTGCTACTATGTCCTCTGAGCTAAGGACAAAACCATCTGGTAAATACTGTAGTCCTACCAACTGATTTCCTGGAGTATTTATCTGTGTTTGGTGATGCAGCAATATTCTTGCAGTCCTGAACTGGCCCACTTAATCCTAGATGAGGTTGTCTACCCTGGACACCTGACTCCATGACAGTCTCTGTTTTGGTGGCAGAAACACACTCGTGACAATCATATACTCCTCCTCTGAGACTTTGCTTCCTCTACTCTGTCTTCACTCTTCAAGCTGCTCAAGCAAAGCTGTGTAAAATTTTCCATTGCTTTTAATGTCATCATGAAGAAAGGTGAGCTCTATAACTTCTGTTCTCATTCAACATTGGGAATCAAGAAAGAGTGCATTTATACCAACCAAAGTGACCATTGTGTTGCAAAGCTGACATACCCCACATAGCTCTTATCCTGTGTTAAGCGAAGAGTCATCTGTTCCCCAGCTAAACAAGTCAAAAAGTGATGCTGACTTATTTTGGTTTTAAATACAACTTTTATTTATTTTCCCCTAGCTACCAAACTTGTTGAGAGTTTAGTTGGAAAAAGCAAGTTCTGAACAGATGGAAGAAAAATCTTACACTGAAAATATATACCTACCACTTTAACTGATGTGCAAGATGGTTTCTTCTAGGTAGGAACCTGCGGAATATGTAAAAAGATTATTGTTCTACCATTATCACTAAACCATTAGGAAATAATAGAGTGATTCTGAATGAAAGAAAACAAACTTCACAAAAGGGTTGGGCGAATGTTTATGATGGCAAATTTTCTGACTGATCTTAAACCAGCTGCTTTCAATAGGAAGTGGGCTGCCTTTCCTCAACGTGCTCCTCTTTGGTTCTGAGCCAGGAAAAAAAAAAAAAAAGTTGTTTGTAATAGATTCAAGAAAATGGGGAGGGGTATTGAAGTTAATAGAAAATGAAAATACTGTTTCACTATTTTTCTCTATTTTACTGCTTGGTTTTAATATCAAATAAACAGGTTTGTCTCCTAAGAGGAAAAAGAATAAAATCACTGATAAGGAATCTATGTGTATTCTAAGTGTAATTTGTTTTATTTATAAACCTAGCATGAAACAGTCAAACATCAGGCAAGATAAACTGTTCTTCTTGGAATCTTAGCCCATCATTATGTTTCTAGGATGCAATTTAATGTCCAGATATAAATTTAAGCAAAAGCCCAGGAAGGAGAGCAGTCTTTCCTGATGCTTTTATGTTTTCTTGCTCCTTGATGTCCCTCTCTGATATTGTTCCATAATTCTAACTTAACAATATTAACATCTCTTCCAGAGAATTGAACTTTTTATCAACAAAGTGCAGGAGTTTGGAAGAGTCTACAGATATACATCTCTAATCTAAGTTTAGGCATCTTCAGTGTAGATTGCTACACTGGAGCTAATTGCTCTAGATTCTCTCTACAGTTTATGAAGAAAAATAGCTGCTTATAAGAGCAATCTTTTTCAGTACAATTATTTAGTTGTAAGGTCATGGAGCTAACCGAAAAGAAAGGTGCTTTTAAAAAAAATGCCAGAGAATTTTGAGGGACAAGAGGTTGAGCAGGAGGCACCAGTGTGCCTGCGTGGTGAAGGGGGCCAGCTGCACTGTGTGAGCAGGCGATGATTAAGAGAGCAGAGTTCAGGTGATGCAAGAAGTTGGGAAATTGTGTTTATTTATCTTACTGGGAAGGCTAAGCTGTATGTTACTGCTGTCTCCAACTACATGATATGAATGTGTAGAAAAGGTGGAGTCAAATTTCTTGAAGGTGCACTGGGGTGGGAGTGCAGGTAATAGATGCAAACTGGAAGTGCAAAATTGTGGTTATACTTGGAAAAAATTCTGGATGGTGATAAGGGAGTCCAGCACTTAACAACTTGCCCAGAATGATGATATTGTTGGATATGTTCAAAGGTCAACTGGGCAATGCATTGAGAGATGTCATCTAATTGGTTATACTTTGAGAAGTTGTTTGGAACACTGACTTACAGAAGTCCCTTCCAGTATGTCTGAATCTATGATTTGTGCCCTATGAATGTATATGGTCATTGCAAATATAAAGAAAGCCAAAAGACTATAAAAAAAAATTACTTACCCCTACGTAAATCTCTCTATTTTATGTCTAAATTCCAGCTTTTAACAGTGGCTTTTGGGACCTCCTCCATTTAAGTATCTTTCAAAACCAAAATTTACTACTCTTTTATCTCTACATTTATTAGTGTACTACCTAACCATCTGCCACTGTACAGGTTCATAATATCGGTGCATCCATACCATGTCAGACCTCTGTGTTACTGGTTCTTTTTGTACTGGACAGTCAAACTTAAGTACTGCAACAAGACTACAAATAAAGATATCCTACTGCAGTTGAAATACAGCTATTTTTCTTTACCCAAGAAAGAAAGAAACACAACATCAGAGGAAAAAAAAAAAACCAAGAAAGGGTGCACATCTTTGCATGGAAAGAAACAGTTCAGACTCACATCCTCCTAGTGATGGAGAGACTAGGCTATAACTAAAGGGAAATTTCTATTTTAATTCATAAGTTTTATTTCCTCTTTCTTTTTCAGATTTTCTTATTGAAGTGAAAGAAATTAAATCAAGAGAGCTGTGGGGAGAAAGTTCTAATACAGGGGCATGTTTTCTGTGAAATGATTTTCCAGTGGGTACAATAACAATCCTTAAACTGAAAACATCTGCAAAGAAAATCCTGTTAGCTGTCAGGAATAAATCAGCAGGGCTTGGCTTGACTAGCAAGACTCCAGGAACTGTTGAGCTGGACTAACATCATTGCTGCTGTGCCCTAAAATATCATTACTCTCAGTGTCTTGATCAAGGAAGGTCAGAGACCAGTGGTCAGAGAGATGGAAAGTAGAGAATGGGTTTCACGTATCGCATCACGTATGGGAATCTTCAGCCTGAAAAGTGACAGCTGAGGGGAATCAGCACTGAAGTCTGTAAGGCTGTGAGTGGCACACACAGGGTGAGTGAGGAAAGGTTTCTACTATATCCTCTAATGGAAGAACTGAGGCTATCAAAAGAGGCTGTCAGTGGGTGAGTTTTGAAGAAATGAGAGGAATTTCATCTTTGCCCAACATGCAGTTAAGGTGTCGTGGGATACTCTAGGTGCCATAAGTTAATGCCAGTTCAGAGGAGATTGGGCTCCTCAGGTACTGGACAAAAATACAGCTATTAAATGTAAGTATTTATCTCAAGAATTCCAAGTGCTGAAGTTTCTAACTTTTTTATAGTGTTTGACATGTTGAACAAAGTCTCAGTAGAAGTTTGGCTAGTCTTACAGCCTTCCCTTGGTTTCTAGCTTCTAGTAATTGTTAGCAACAATGGCGAGATGGACTAGAATGACTATAAAAACAGCTAACAAGAGGTGCTTCAAAGAGAATAAAATAAGCTTCCGGAAGGACAAAGTTTGCCTCAGAGGCAAATTAGGTTGGTGTAGGACAGTTCTTTGCTTTCACGCTTGAAAGATTTAATGCAACCTTGAAACACAGCCTAAGCTTTTGAGAATTGGTAATTTCAGTTATTTTAAAAACAGACAACAGTGGAAAATATTTACTGGAAAAGTTATAACAATGTGTTCACTTTCATTTTCTGGCTGCCATGGTTTTTTTCCATTTAATAAAATTATTACAGTGAACAATTGTATGGGAAATTAACTTTATTAGCAGAAATCATTTGCAGATAACTCAATTGTTAACATAAATTAGAAAAAAGGACTTCATTCTGTTGGTTGTGGAAACAAAGTTGGTACTATATCAACATCCTTCTGGTATTCAAAATATGGGATGAAACAAAATATATCCCTAAAATTAAAATTGTAAATCCATATATAGAAACCTATGCTCATATTGTAAAAGTTTTCAGCACAGCAGACATTCTCCGTGGATCTGACAACAGCATCACAGAAATTGTTATGGCACAGGTTTCAGTGGGTTCCTTCTTTTCTGAGGAGACTGTATCATTTCCACAATCAGTTTAGTGGATGGCTCATCCACAACACATGCCATGAACCTTATATCTGTCTTCAAAATAGCCAGGTCATTTTTTAAGAGCAGTATTTTAAGAAAAAACTCATTGACATTTGTGTTCCAGTCTTTTCTATTTCTTTTAATAATATTATCTATTTACTTAAACCTTTTTAAAGTCAGATTCAGCGTTCATAGATTTTTTTATATAATTAAAAAAAATAATCCTTTTTTTCTCATCTTCTCCTAGATTCTTCTGTTAGTTATAGCTATTGTGAGAAACATCAAGGATAGGAAATATTTCTTTTCTCTGGGATTTAGGTTTTAAAAATAAAAAACTTTAAGCTCCAGATCTTTACACCTGTGTTAGTCATCTTAAAATCCTGTTGGTGTCAGTTTAGGAAAAGGCAAGCTAAGGTGCAGTTCATGTTATCCTCTCTTATGTGGCATTACCACTGGAAAAATGGGAATAAAACACTGATTATAAAAAATGTCAAACTGCATTGAAAGTATACTACAGTATTTTATCACATTTTAATAGTACAATGTCTTTTTCCTCCTCATGTGCATGAGGATTTCAGAATTGGAAAGAACCACAGAAGAAGTCAGTTGCAGCACAGAAGCTCTCCAAGAACGGGTCCAAGTGAGAAGCAGTATAAATAAAGTCTCCAATTTTTCTGTTCAACTGAAAACAATTCCTTTGCCAGAAAATATTCTTTAACATCTGCCATCTGTTGGTTTCATTTTTTATTGATTTTGAGTTAAAATCACAGTAGCTGTGAAGGATTGTTCCTTGAATTTAGCAGTACAAACCAGATAAGACCTGTAACTGGTTCTTTAAAAGTGACTTTTTTTCAGTCATTGGATGCAAATATCATAATGGACTTATTAAAACAAAGTCAAACATTTCTAAGAAACATTTTCATGAGTCAGAGGTGCTAAGTTCATGAACATGGTTTTTACTTCAGCCAGAGCAGTAAGTGACCTGCACTTCTGAAAGTCAGGCTCTCAAGTCAGGATTTAATTTAGCCTTTGCAAAATAAACAGATGAATTGTTTTGGCATTTGATAAACGTTAAACCAACCAAACAAACAGATGTTGTTTTGAATAAAAAAAATAAATAAAACATAGACTGTAAGGGAAACATTTCAGAGGAAACCTCAACTTTTTTTTCTTTTAAAAACTCAAAAAAGCGGTGTATTTTAAAAGGGCATGAGGTGGAAAAGTTTTCCTGGAAAACTGAAGGATCTGCCCCAAAGTGGCATTTTTACAGAACAATTAACAACACTTAAAAAGAGGAAATAAAACTTCATGATACCAATTCCATTCCTTCAACACTTTCACTTGTCTGCACAGGACTTCGTGTCAGTTGTTAAAAACCCTAACAGTCACAGCACAAACCAGAAGGAGAGCATGTAACATCTCAAAATGCTTGTTAAATTTGGACAAGGGGGAGTTCCAGTCTTGCCTTCTGCTCTGGATTTTGCCATCTGAAAGCCAGCATGTGAGCAAATAATTTTGTTTCTTTGTGTTCTACTGATGAAGTATTTTGTGATTTGCAGGGAAGAACTAATTTTTATGTCTAAATAATGTTTGTAGAAGATATTTCATGGACAGTTCCTTGCAAATACAGCAATATAAATATTTAATATTATTGCCACTGCTAACATACCTTTTAACAGCTAGTTTGCATGTTAAGAATCCAGTTTTTCAACATCCTGTTAACTTGCAACCCCTAAGAACAGAATAGGTCTGACCTTTCTTTTTCTTTTTTTTTTTTTGAATAATAGAGGCTACTTGAAGGGAGTATTCTAGACAAGGAATAGTTTAGAATAAAGTTTTCAAATCATGACCCAGCTGTTGTTGAGAAAATATTAACAAAATCCTTAAGCTGAGAAATAGATTTTTGATGAGATAGATGTGAAACGTAAAATTCTGATTATTGCATATTTAATGAGCTTCTGTCTGTTCTTTTCTTGGCCATCACAAACTTAGTATTTGGGCATTTCATACTTAACTACAGATTGTTTTCCTCATAGCGTCTCAGAGAGGAGCATGGACAATTGTTTCCATTCCACAATTGAATAAAATATGGTGGACCAAATTACTTGTCTATAATCACAAAGGTAATGTTTGAAAAAGGTCACAAAAGACCAGATTTGTTGAAAAAGGACACAGAAGACCAAGTGTGTTGTTATCTATCATAACTCAGACAGCAGAATAAGAAATGAAGATTCATATAAGTAGCTCCTTAGAAGTTTTTTTCATAGATTATACTCCAAAACCAATTCCAATACCAAGGTGTAAATAGTGTTCCTGCACCAAGATGCTGCTTGGATGCTTTGCACTGATACTGCTTGGTCAGAGGCACAGTCTCATTCAAGATTGAGGGCTACATTCTGTACAAAATACTTCTTTCAACAGCAAAACAAAACTGCTTATATCAGTACAGCGTGGCATACCTGTAGCAAGGATCTCTCAAAACTAATTGTTGACATAATCATGATTATAATTATCTCCTCAGTTTAAGTAACACAGGCAATTTTATAGAAATCATTCCTATATATTTGGGAATTTTTCAGAATGAGTAGAGCTGTGTATCTGTGTTCACATTCATCAGAATTATATTTGTAAGCAGATAATATATTTTAAAACAGTCTTTTCTAGACACAAATCTAATTTTCTTGGATTCCTTTGGATATTTGTACACATGCACTAGGTACACAAAAGAGTGTTTTCCCAAGCTGAAATACCACCTACCTAATTTGAGCTACTTAAAAATCAAGTATCTGGTCTAAATTAACTCATAAGGTTTCTTCTTTAGTCCCTTCTTGAAAGCAACTCATGTCGTGTGAAGATCTGTCTGAGATACACAGGATGAACTGATATATCAAGGATTTTTCCATGGTGGGAAATGATATTCACCAAAATATCAGTTCAGTAATTTTTAGATACACAAAACTTAAAGGTGATTTCCACTTAAAAGTGGCACTCCAAAGGCTCTCTTTAGAAATTTACACCTAAAAGTCAGCTGGGAAATTGCAAACAAACTACTTGGTAAAAGCAACCAGTTCTGATAAACGTGGAGTTTTTAACAAGACCTGCTACGTGGCTCTTTCTCCTCAGGAAGCAGCATTCACAGAAAAGAAGTAGCAACATAAGTAACATTTTCATAAAGTATATGTCGAAGTTCCAGCCAAGAATTTTGACCAAAACTAGTTCCAAGGCTAAGAAGCAGCAAAAGCTTTTAGGTGAATCTCCTGGAGCATTTATGTTTAGTCGTGAGGGGGTTTTAAGAGGAATTTAAGAGTGTGTAACTTCAGGCTCAACTTGTCTGTGCCAAAGAAAACATAGGCAGGCTAAAAGCTTTACTAACAGGTGACGGAGAAGGGGTACTGCGGTCTCATTTTGTTTGTTTATTTGTTTTTTGTTATAGTTGAAAACTGTTTGATCACTTTGCATACACCAGAGGTCCTCTTTGAATATTTAGTCCTAAAAGTTTACTCAGAAGCTGAAATCAGTTTACCGGGTGGATTGCACACAAAAATAACCTTTTTCCATTACACGAAGTCTTTTAAATAACATCCTCTATGAGGCATTCAGGCTTTAGTATCAACAATATCCCTGAAATCAGGAGATTGAAAAAACAAAACACGAAGAGCAGAAACTGTTATCAATTCCATTCACAGTGGCAGAACGACTCTAATAGCAGAGACATTTATGAGTCATAAATTACCATTTATAAATGCAGTGTTTAGCATTCATTTCAATGGACAACATATGGTAACAACATTTCTAAATAGCTTGAACTGATAAATAGGACAGTGAAGTGGCTCAATTTGTTAAAATGCTAACACATTAACTACTGCATGTGGTGGTGGCATGTTTGCATCCCTAACACTGCCTGTCTGCTTGGGGCTTATGGAAATAGACTCTCGCTTTGAATTTATGAACTGGCACAGTCAGTCTGTTTTTCATAATGATTTATGAGGAATCACCGTTCGCAAGCTGGGCGATCCATCTATGACTATTAACCTCAGTCCTGCTACGTTATACAGCACGACACCCCACACGTTGTGGTCCCTGGTCCCCTGCTTTAAAAGACTCACTGATTTCTCAGAGATATTTGAATCTTGTATTTTGTACTTTTAAAGGAGTTATATAATGATTTGGAACTGGTCATTGTTGCAGTGAGGCTGACACAAAGAGTGCAGCTAAAGACTTACCTAAGGTCTGTCACAATTTAGTCATAAGCAGGTCACCTTTGCTCCTGCCACAACTGTAGTGCTGTATGCACATCATTTACAGCAGCTGCTTTTGTCATCTTATGTAATGAAACAATTAATATTCACTTAAAAATAATAAAAAATAAAAAATAAAATGAAAAGAAACAAAACAAAATAAAATAAAAATAAAATAAATAAAAATTAAAAATAAAAATAACTAGAACTAGTCAGAACAAAAAGCAAATGAAGTAGCAACTGCAACATTAGAGTAACACAAAGTCTAACTAATCTTTATGAAAATTTGTATTGTCTTGTTCTTACTCTATCTGTATCTAATTACCTTTCTCAGGACTTACAAATGACTTTTGAAAACAATCTTGGCATTTATATAAAGACAAAATATTCCTCAGGCCTCCAAAATACAGCACAGATTAATTGGCACAGAGGCTCTAGGAAAACTGAATAAAATTTACCTTGGAAATTCACACAGTATCACAAGGTTGGAAAGGACCTCTGAGATCATCCAGTCCAAACTATGACCCAACACCAGCACCCACTCATCATTTAAACCATGGCACTAAACGCCTCATCCAATCTGTTTGTAAACACCTCCAGGGACAATGACTCCACCACCTCCCTGGGCAGTGCATTCCAATGGCCAATCACCCTTTCAGTGAAAAATTTTTTCCTAATAACAAGCCTAAACCTCCCCTGACGAAGCTTGAGACCAGGTCCTCTTGTTCTGTCACTGGTCTCCTGAGAGAAGAGATCAACCCCTGCCCGTCCACAACCTCCTTTCAGGTAGTTGAAGAGAGCAATAAGGTCTCCCCTGAGCCTCCTCTTCTCCAGGCTAAACAACCCCAGCTCCCTCAGTCACTCCTCATAGGGCTTGTGCTCCAGCCCCTTCATTGCTCTCCTAATTCAGCATATTAATTTATTTTTCTTTTTCGTCTTTCTCCTTTTATTTATTCTTTTTCTCTTTCTTTTTATTTTTCTTATTTTTTTCTTTTCCTTTTTAGTTTTCTTCCAGTCTCTCTTTTTTCTCACCATAATTCACAATCATGTTTACTGTATATCTAGATAGTTTAAAGGAAGAGGATGGTCCTTCATAGCTTCCTTTTCTCATTGGTGGTCAAAGAACTACAGATTTGCAAGGTTGTTCTTTGATAGACCAATAAAGTTTGTAGTAGAGTTTATGAAGTTAGAAACACAGCAGAACAGGTTTCTGCGTACCAATAACACTATAAAGAACTTAATGAGTAAGTTGAATGGAGAGTTTAAAAATGTTGCCTGGGTTTTCTTTGGAAACAGACTGTCACCTGGAGCTGAGAGGTGGGATTCCCATTATCCCAAAGAAATCTCTACAATGGAGACCTCTGCCTCCAAACATTTTAGGGATAGATTCTTCTTTTTTCGGAAGTCAGTTTATAAACCAGGTCAGGTGAATTTCCTTCAACAGCTATAAAGGGCGTCTAAAATTCAGGTCAAGTACTAAATAAGCATTTATTCATCTTTTCTTAATAAGATTTTTCTGCTTATAGCTCTTCCGTTGTAGTATCTGCAGACTACTATTTATGTTTTCTGCTGTGTTTAAAATAGTTTGTGCAGAAATCTCTACTTTTCATGAATGGTAACTTTTAAGACAAGTGCATCAACCAATATTTGAGGAGGAAAATTTCCAGGCAAGGAAGAGGAACCTGTGATTGAGTGTATTAAATTTTAGACATGGTCTGAAATCCATCAGTCCATGCCAAGGTGTTCCAACGGAAATACTGTCTTTAAATACAATCTTCTCAACAGGCCATGTATCCTCACAGACTTGATTTCTGGAGAAGTGGAGTACCTCTGCCTATAAGAAAAGCCTCTAAGAGTAATAGTTGGTCAGGACCTTAAAAAATCAAGCACTGATGTAAAACCTCTCAGAATGAAGTATTTGAAAGTGTACTTTTATTTAAGTAATCTCTATGACCATTCATATTGTAGTTATATTTTTTCTTTATGATTGCCAAAAAGTCAAGATAAAATTGTCTCGGCTGATTGCGTATACCTTAAGGTAGTAGAGAGCTGAGCTCAACCCAAATGTGTAAGCAATAGCAAATGGTTGCAAAAGTGGGACTTTTCTGTCTTTTACACTTCACAGATTGCCCTATAGAGTCCTTTCACATTGGCTTAACAGCTTTACCACTACACAGCTCATTATTTCTTGCTATTTCTTAACTGAACAGCTGCGTAAAACATGCTTAATTTATGCCCAGCAAAGGACTGAAATATATTCTCTATAAAACTTTAAAAAGGAAAAAATAATATAAAAAAATGTTCCCTCCAGCATAAACGTCACCAACAAATAATGAACTTGTTTATCATTCCTATTTTATGTCTGATACTTCAGGCATTTCAAAGTCCTTTTCAGACTATTACCTACTGCCCTTCAAACCCTTCATGTTGTTATCCTCTCTTTTATATCAGTAACAGGTTTTAAGACTCATAATAATGAATGCAAATATATGACTGTTTTAAGGCAATAAAATTGTTCTTTAGCAGTTAACTACACTCTTTGCAAGAGAAATGCATTTTAAATTAGCAGTTGGAGAAAACTAGGACATTGGAACACAGATAAAATTTAAGATTGCAGCAATCTATTGGCTGTTACCTAATGGAAAAGTTAGTTCATTTATGCTCATCAGTTTTTGTTTACTAAGGGCTACAACGTAAAGTTTGACTCTTGTCTAATGACTTGTTCTCAGCTGAAACAGTTTTCTAGAGTCTCTGTCTAGAGTT
Source organism: Dromococcyx pavoninus (assembly GCA_033558185.1). NCBI lineage: Eukaryota > Metazoa > Chordata > Aves > Cuculiformes > Neomorphidae > Dromococcyx > Dromococcyx pavoninus. Next base: position 53,026 of record JAUMJL010001017.1, read on the forward strand.
ATTCACAAACCTTAAAAAAGGGAGAACAGAATTTATTTCTTTTTTTTACATGGCATTTTTTCTAGAAATACAGTAAGTATTGTTTTCTGTTTCATAGGAATCCCTATCTGTAATAACAACTCAACCCCAGTTCTGGGAAGCACCTGAAAATATCTTTATCTTTAAACATATATACAGGTAAGCCTGATAAAGTCAAAGGAGCTGTATGTCCAGTTCCTTGGAAACAAGCAGTCCATCCACTACAATAATAGCACTGCAGTCATAAAGCTGGATTCAGTCTTGCTGTATACTGGGGAACTGATGGGTAACCAATGCAAAGATATTTAAATCTACACGGCTTAACAGAGCACAGTGTTCTCCAAGCTGCTGTTATTATGAGCTGATATGCCCATGAAAAAAAAAAGAAAAACAGAAAAAAAACAACAAATAAGGAGCTCTGTTTCAGTGCTGGAAGCAACATCATAGCATTAGGGTGATGCTGTGCCCACACTAATAAGCCTTGCCTACAAGCAGGCTCAGTTGGCAGTAATTCAGACCTCTCTGTACCATGCTTCTCTGCACTATGCAGATCTATAGCCCCAGATCCTCAAAAGAATTGAACTCAGTGGGAATTAGAAACCTATTCTAAATGTGTTTAAGCTCCCTCCTGTAAATCACTTGTAATAAATAACACTTTCATCGTAATGATGGCGAGAATAAATACATTAAAACTTGGGAGCTACTAAGTTACTATCACACTGAGGGTTATTTAGTTCTGTTTCTGCGATGGATGGATGGAGTTAAGCATATGTTTTAACTCTTTCCTTGACCATGACCAGTGCTATTGGAAACTCCTCACAGCTGGTCTGTCAACCCAGATTGTAAAGTTCTGTAATTTTGTTGGTGGGAAGTTACATATGAAGCTGTTTTTATTTTATTCCTTTTTGAAGACACTACACTGATGGATGGCTTAATTCAAAAGCCATTTTTTTCTTAAGGAAAGTATCTATATTCAGACTCCATATTCTGTCACTTTACCTCTTTAATATATCCTAAATACATCTTTGGCTTTCCCTCTACCTCTATTGCTAGAAATAAAACTGGCTTAATCATTGCTTCCATTGATTACTGTTCTGCTTCCCTTGCTGGTCTTTAAGCTCTTCTCCTAATACTGCAAAAGAAATAATTCATAGAATCATAGAATCTTCCAGTTGAAAAAGACCTTTGAGATCATTGAGTCCGACCACACACATCATCCGCTAAGCCACGTCCCTCAAAAACTCATCTACCTGTTTTTTAAACACTTCCGGGGATGGTGACTCAACCACCTCCCTGGGCAGCCTCTGTCAGTGCCTGACGATCCTTTCAGTAAAGAAATTCTTCCTAATGTTTAGTCTGAATTTCCCCTGGTACAACTTATGGCCATTTCCCCTTGTCCTATCACCTGTCACTTGTGAGAAGAGATCAACACTCGCTCTGCCACAGCCCCCTTTCAGGCAGCCATAGACCGCCATGAGGTCTCCCCTCAGCCTCCTCTTCTCTAGGTTAAAAAAAAACAGTTCCTTCGGCCACTCCTTGTAGCACTTGTTCTCCAGCCCCTTCACCAGCCTAATGTCCCTTCTCTGGATGCGCTCCAACACCTCAATGTCCTTTTTGTACTGAGGGGCCCAGAACTGCACACAGTACTTGAGGTGTGGCCTCACCAGTGCCCAGCATAGGGGCACAATCACCTCCCTTGTCCTGCTCACCACGTGGGTTTTGATACAGGCCAAGATGCCACTGACCTTCTTAGAGTGCCTAAGGACATCCTCTTCTTCAGAATTAACTCTGTATGATAACATATCTATTCCTTGTCTGGGAGAGATTTTGGGCAATTTATTCATTTGAGCTGTTACAGTGTTGGAAAGTATGCAGGAATGTAAACTCCACAGAGTGACTGCTGAGAACTGGGAACTACTGTTGCTGAGGGCAGGGGTATATATTACATATGACTTAGAAATGGTTTGTAATGTTTTGGGGGTTTCTTTACAAATTTTATCTGTGGGCTTTGGAGTTCCCTCAAAACCTTGATTGAGTGGTTGTGTCATGGCAGAAAGAATTTCAGGAACCAGACAAAGTTCTATGAAATTTAAGGTAGAATTTGCTTTTGGACAGTTCAGTGGTGCTCTGACATCACTGAGAATTCAACTTTACCACTTTCAGCAACAAAGGATGCACAATTAAAATAGGCAAGTCAGTAACCCGCCAGTGACATAACTGGGAAAATAAGACTATGATGACCTCCAACGTATTTTTTAAGTCTATAGTCCAGCTAGCAAGTCTGTGGACTTAAGAAGTGATCAAATATGACTAGTGCTCAGTCATGACACAATCTTGTTAGTTTTATTTGAGACCCAAAGGGTCTACTTTAAGTTTTCTGGGGTTCCATACAGAAAGTAGTATGCTATTTGTGAATAACGGTATTACCCATGGTATTTACTCATGTGTAGTGAAGTTGTAAAAATGGACCATTTAGCCTCTTCAAACAGATCCTCCGTGTAACAGGGTCTGGTATAATATAGATCACAGAGAAATTTTGCATTAAAAACATTAATGCCCCCAGACTTAAACTGGTTGCCGCAAACCCAATTCCATCACCTCTCTCAGATTTAAGGAGCAAATGTGACTAGCAGAGATATTTTGTTGTGGAAATACATAAAACATCACTGATACTTTAGAAACAGAAAGAAGGCACCCATGAGAAGCTCTGCATGGAGCCAGCGCATGCACAGCAAAGTCAATGCTATGCCTGAGCACAAAGATCATGTTAAACCTAAGTTACTATGCCTTGCCTCTGTACCAAATTCTGCTGAAGTACTTGGTTAAGCACATCCTGCAGAGATATCCTGTTTCTTCATGTATGGGTCAGCTCGCAGTCTCTGTGCTGATTAACCTGGGCTCTGAGCACCATGAAAAGGTGACTCTCTGGCCTTGAAATAGCCTCAGAAGCAATGTGCTTTCATGTAGTGTCGTACAAGAGGCAAATCTCTGCTGGACCCAGCTGGCTGTCACTGTTTCTGACAGACTTGAGCTGCTTCTGAGAGTGGGATTCATCTCATTTAACATCAGATGGGCGCACTACAGACATCTACATCTCTGTTAGTCACCCCTGTCTCTCTTTATATCAATGGAAAGAAATAAGCATGATTCATCTCATCCTAAAACAGATACCTCAAATGTGGATGAATCACTCCTTTGCGGTGCCTGATTGCTCAGAAAGTGAGAGGAAATGATGGAAACATGAGGCTCCTGTTAGGAAAGAAATTAGAGCTTGAAAGTTACCGAGTCACAGAACCTCATGGGAAGGGTCCCTGGGACATACAGGGTAACAGAGTTATAAAACATTTAAACTAAATTTTTATGGTCTTGTGGCAACTGATTTGGATACCCAGGAGCCAGAGCATTACATTCTAGTCAAGAATTAGCCCTTTTTCACAACATAAATTGGGAAAACACTGTATTTAATCAATGAATTGTATGTATTTCCTTCCTGACAAGGCAGGTCACTAAGTGTGTGGCATCTCTTCAGTATCACAACATTAATTGAGCTAAACAAGATGCAGAGAATTTTGTAGTCTTTAGTGACCAACCTAAGCTCAACTTTTTGTTCTCTTTTTTTTTTCCCTTTCTTTCCGGTAATTTATCAAAAACAGTGAAGCTTGGTGGTAGCAGTGTCCCATGATTCCTGCTACTTAAGTAGCATTTCTCCATTCATGGATTTTGCAGACTCAAAAACTGAGATAGTATTCTCCTCTCCCTTTCACACAACAATCTTCCCATTAAAAAAATCTCTAGAAGAGAAGGGTATTATATAAATCTATACTGCAGCTGGACTTTCTCCCCAAATACACTGACAAAGTGCAGTTTTGTCCCATCCAAATGAGCAAACGTATTTAATTAAATTTGGATGTTAAGAGACTTCATGTTTTTGGGCAGCATTTTCTTCTGGCCTTTGTAGCATCCACAAGAATCTTGGGGAGTCCTGTGGTCTGAAATAATGAAAATCAATGTATAATGGAGAAACATCTAAATGTGGCGCTCTTCTAAAGCTTGAAACACAAGCAGTTTGTTGTGGGCACAAAATAAGGTGCCCTCTTTTTACCAAACTGGAACTCTTTAATGTTTGTAACCCCTGCCTTTGCCTTTGACATTTGAATTGACTTTTTACATTCCATAACAGTAGCTCCTGTCCTGGTCTCCACTTTATCTGCCAAACCCACTGCTGGGTCTCTCTCAGATGCACAAGAGTCAGGTATAAAGCTGTCTGAAAATGCATGCATCATTTATTTCAATCATTTGCTGAAGTACACCCCAGTACCTGTAAAATAAGACTGGAAATTATTAGAATTGAACTGCTGTCATTTTTTTTCTCAAAAATTGCTCAGTTTTGACACTCGACTTCTTATCTTTCAACCATTAAAATAGTAGTAATGAAAGTCATAGAATCATAGAATTGTAGGATCATAGAATGGTTTGGGATGGAAGGGACCTCAAAGATCATCCAGTTCCAACCCTCCTGCCATAGGCACAGATGCCTTCCACAAGATTAGGTTGCTCAAAGCCTCATTCAACATGGTCTCATAACAACTCCAGGGGTGGGGCATCCACGATGACTCTGGGCAACCTGTGCCAGTGCCTCACCACTCTCACAGGGAAAAATTTCTTCCGACTGTGTAATATAAATATCCCTTCTTTCAGCTTAAAACCATTATCCCTTGCCCTATCCGCACACTCACTGATAAAAAGCTTCTCCCTGGATTTCCTGTAGGTCCTCTGAAAACTGCTGTAAGGACTCCATGGAGCCTTCTGTTCTTTAGGCTGAACTAGCCAAATTCTCTCAGCTTCTCCACAGATGAAAGGTGCTCTATCCTTTTGATTATCTTCCTGGCCCTCCTTTTGACTCACTCTAACAGTTCCATGTTCTTCCTGTACTGAGGACTCCAGAACTGAACACTGACTCCAGGTGAGGTCTCACAGGAGCAGAGTACAGGAGCAAAATCCCCTCTCTTGACCTTCTGGTCACACTTATTATAATGTAGCCCAGGATACGGCTGGCTTTCTGGGCTGCAAGTGCACATTGCTGGCTCATGTCAAGATTCTCATCCATCAGCACCCCTTGTCCTTCTCTTCAGGGCTACTCTTAATATATTCTCTGTCTAGTCTCTAGCTCTGACCCAGGTGCAGGGCCTCGCATTTGGCTGTGTTGAACTTTACAATGATGATGATATTGTTGTTGATGGCAACAACAGCAACAGCAATAATAGTAACTAATAATAATAATGATAATGATGACACAGTCCCCTCTAAGCAAAACAAGCAGCCCTTTATACAGGAATGGACCATACTATTTTCTCCATGCAACCTACAGAAATGTCCCCAACCCACCACTCCCAAACTACAGGCCTGCCAGGGGCTCCTGTCTGCATGTTATCTAATGTCCCTATTCCTGCGGGATTGGCATCATTTATCTTAGGATCTGCTCTCTAAATCACTCTGTCTGTTGGAGAAAGAACTAGGCACAATGAGAATTTACTTGAAATGCAAATGATGGGGGAGGAAAGGCTGCACTTTCACAACCCGAACACCAGTCCTGAAGGAGCAGATTTCTACTTTGCAGCTTCTAGCGAATTTTATTGCTCTGAAGAAACACCAACTGGCATTCCAGTTCCTGGCTCTGCACATCTACCAGCCTGCCTTATGTCTACAGTCTACAACAAATAAGAAGTAGGATGATATGGGGGCAGAAACCACACATAAACCAGGCCAAATTGTCCTATCAACACCACCATTCCGTATTCAGATAATCCCATTGACCTCAGCAGAGTATATCTAAGAGGAGAATTCACCCTCTTTGCATATCCCCTATGGCTGTTCCACAGTACATATTTATTGCAGTTTTTTTATTTCTATTGCCGTAGAACCCACAGGATCAGGATTCCCACTGTGATAGGTGCAATGCAAACACATAAGCAGTCATGGTGCCTGCACTGAAGAGCTTACAGCCAAGTCCCTTAGGAGAACATTTCTTTGTCTAATAGACTTCTCTGTTAAGAACTGTTAATTACTTAATTCAACCTAATTTTTTCTCTGCGTAGTTTCTTCTGTTTCTCCTGCCTAGTCCCCCTAGACTATCCTTAATAATTCTCCTTCATTCACAGAATCAATAGCTTTCCATAATGTGAAAGGAGTTATTATTCCACCTCTTGTTTTTTTGATTGTTTCATCAGACTCTTCTTCTCTAATCACTTTCGGCTTTTCAACTATTTTTGTGGAAAATAAGCATGTCTCAATTCTTTTCATTGTAACAACATCTTTGGATAATTAACATTCCAGAGTAGCTCAGTGACATTATAGTTGTGACTTCTCCCTGGGCCATGATATCACATTTCCTTGCAGAACTTCTCAAAAGCACATTCACACTTTGTTGCTCCCTTTACCTATCTTTTACTACTAGGGAAATGGTTCTTTGTCACCCTAAAAGGTTTCCTTCACTGTTATTGCAACCTAAATATCACATCTTCTATTTACTGAATGCCTGTTTCAGAATACCTCTTTGCGCACCTCTCTCCGGAGGCATTTGATGATGTTTTTTTTCCGCTGTTCCAGACTGAATCTCATTTCACTGTTTTATGCTTGTATTTCTGGAGTCTCCAAGTCCCTTTTGTAAAACTCCATCTCTGCTGTAATTTGCAAACAGAAAGCCCCGCAGGCCTTGCCTGGAAGCCTGTCTCTCTGTTTTCCGGAGGTGAATTGTACCCTTTTCAGTGCAGCTACAAAAAAACCCACAGGCTTTTAGTAGAAACTGTAACTCCCATAACCCACATGTAACCAGAACTGCAATGATCTGCTCAATGACTAGGTAAGGACTGGTCACCAGACACTTTAGATAAAAAAGCTATACCAGCTTTCAGAGACAATATTGGCTTGACTTGCCTCCAAGATTTGCCTTGGAAAAGAACTATTGCCAAGAAAAGAGTAGATGACAGCATTGCTTCTGGTAATACATGACTTTAAGACAAGGGCATATCACTGTAATGATGTTAGTTAAGTGGGAGGTATTGTCACTAACCATTATTAAGGCTGGGTCTTTTAATATGAACATTCATTTTCTAATTGGGTTACTGTTGTGTTTTAGCCATTCCCTGTGAACTATCAACAGCACTGAGGAGGAAAAAAATGTCAGAGAAAACCAGATGACTGGTATTAGGCAGGCAGATTTATTGCAGTATATGTAAGTGGCAACAGTTTGTGTCAAGATATTTTCTCCTTCTCTGCCACACCATTAGAAAAACATAAAAGAAGTGACTGAAAGTAAATTTCACCTTGACTATCTTCAAACATTTGAAGGATGGATAAGTTCATCACATTCTCCTTACTATCAATGAGGGCAATTTGTCATTTCATTGTAAGGTTGTGCCGTGTTAAAAAATGAAATGGTCTTGAAGGAACTGCTTTGTGGATGGACTCAATTTTTATTTCAAATTAGTAGAGTTAAACTAATTTATACCTTCAAAAGAACTGGTTGGCATTGTGCAGCTTCCTTGAGCAAGATAATACAACTTTTTTCTCTAGGGTCAATCAATCAATTCTATATGTCATAAGGGGAGTTTATAATGATAAACAATTATTAGTAGTTCTTAGCGTTAAAATGTCTTCTGTTATCTCCAGACTCTTAGGATATCACTGCAGTATTGTTCAGAGAACAGTTTTGAATGCATCATTTCAAGAAAGTTATGGTCTGGGTATAACAAATACAGAAAAGATGAATAAGAAGGGAGGTTAGCAGAGGTCTAGTAAAATAACCTAAGTAGGAATATTGAATGAATTCAGGTTGTTTAATGTACAGAAGATAGCCTAGAGGTGCTGCTGAAAGGAGTCTACATATTTGTAAGGGACTGTCGCTGAGAAAGAGAGATCAATCTGTTCTTGCTGTTCCTGGAAGGCAGGGCATGAGACAATTCAGTTAGAAATCAAGATGGGAGTTAACGAAATTTGTATTGATGAAGATGGCAAAACAGCTTTTTACATGCTAAAAATCTTTAAGGGTTATTCACACCATGGGAATGATATATGAACATTCTTACTTTGGTGAGAATGCAAGGGACCACTTGAAGTACCCAACAGCTAAATGATGTTATTGGTAAGTGTTTTAAGCCATAAATAATCTCATAAATTTACTATCTTGTAATCTCATATAAATCAAGGTTATTCACACAGTAATGCACTGCATATTGTGAATAATACTTCATAATTTGTCCCAAATTTAACTGGCTAAACCTGTGTCCAGCTCTATGCATTGTTGCCTAGTCATAGTTTTATGTTGTTTACGCATTCAAACTCACTCACATTAGGCCTGACCACCTTTTGCCACATGTCCTTTGGAGTTTTTTAAAATCACCTTTTCAAATCCTGCTTATCTTTTGATTCAGTAGGTACCAGTAGGTTTTACTTAAAAGAAAAAGAAAAAAATTCTTGTAAATAAGCTGTCCTCCTGTCTAAAGATGCAGTCTCCCTCACCCTGACCCAGAACTATCACACTCCCATCAGCCTGGGTTTTTTTGCAGTGTGCTGCTAGCTAAAGAGCTGACAGAGAGCAATTGAACAAACAGATCCCCTGACAAGTTGTTTCAGATTCAAGGTCAATCAGATATTTTTCAGTCAAATAAGATTCTAAGTCCCTGTGTACAGCTGACCAAATTGCCCAGCTTTCTTATCTTCCTTCTGCCTCTGCTTTTAATGGCAGGTTTATGGGAACTCCAGTGGCCCTTTCTACCTGAAAACTCTGGGAAAGGGTGTCGTTTGTCGCTATGTCTCAGGCTCCTTTGTTTTGTCAACCATCCAGAGTGTTTTTGAAGCCCAGGGAAGATGTTACAAACACAATAATATATTATCTAGGGAAGCATTTAAAGATAGCAAGGGAGTCAGGTGTCACAGGGACGTGATGCTTCTTGTTTCTATGGTGAGGGTGAGCAAAATGAAATAATCTATGAAAAACACTAAGGTACACTCACTCTTTCCCTTTCATTTTTCTATGCATCAGTTAGACCAAGAAGGGATTTAAAATAATTGTTTAAACCTTACAAGTTTTAAAATGGCTTACTGCTGACGAATAGCTCCATATTCTTACTGTCTGTCTGTCTGCATTTCTAAAGCTTGTGTTTCCATAGTGTCTATTTTGGCACCTGCATATTGACAGTAATGGAGAGTGATAGTTATCTGCAGAGAATGCAGAGGCAGTACAATGTTCCCTATTGTCTTGCAAGCCCAAATAGATCAGATATGAAATACAGTGGTCACCTCCGGGCGAAGGCAGAGAGGGTATCTCACTTTTCGGCTTCTTCTCCACTCCTCTTGATTTTTCACAAGTTATATCTCATTATGGGACACAGTCAGGTAAAGAATGTAGCACAAAATTCAGTTAATTTGTGCTATATTGTGTACCTTCTAGGTAAAATGTGAATATTCAAGCAATGATCACAGAAGCACAGAATCATTCAGGTTGGAAAGGGCCTTTAAGATCACCAGTCCAATCCTCAACACAACACTGACAACTCCACCAGTAAATCATGTCCTTAAGCACCATATCCCCATGACTTTTAATGCTTTCTTATTTCTTCTGAGTTTTACAACATATCACTTTCCAGTTGTGAAAATGCAGAATAATCCTTGTTTACAGTAACATCTGAACTTCAGCCCCAGAAGCACTTCTTAATGGATAACTTCATAGACAATTCATTTCAGAGGAATGAATGATATCAAATGAGAAAAAGTTTTATAGTAAGAAATCACTTTTTTACTGGAGCAGATCTTCAGCTAAAGTCATCAACTCTTTTACAATTCAACGAGTTGGGCATCTGGCCTGTAAAAAATAGTACTGTTTGTGTTTTATATCTGCTGCATCAAAACTATTTTCCCCCTAATTCCACGTAGTCATTCTGTGATCTGAATATCACTACATTTTTTTGTTTCAAACAATAACATAATTTTTCTTGTCCTTGAATCGTATCCCAGATCATATTCTGTAAGCCCACTAATTTAATTTAGTTTGTACAGTATAAGGAAGAAGAAACTATTCAAATTACCAACTGCACAATTTTTGATGATACCAGAACTAGTAAAAGTTCCAGTGCTGACTCTCACTTGTGAGTATTGTTTTGACACAGATGAGAGGAATAAAGAGAGGATCATTCTAAGTTTTTACCCAGGAGAAAAAGGTTTTGTCAAGATATATCTGTATATACCTTGAAAAAACTTCCACATAGCAATGGATACTATCCAACTCAGTCATTTAAAAGTACATATATGCAAAGAAAATCATTCTAGTTTGGAAGCTGAGACCATTACACAATTATGTCCACTAGTTTTCATTGTTATTTTACAGAGTAAGTGTCAATATTTCCATGGTTTAATTTGTTAATTACTTCTAAGCTGAAGTAAATTATTGTGATACATCCAATTCTCTCCAATTTTTTAGTTAATTCCAGTTAAATCAGAATTTAGGAAACTGTGAATTTATCAGATTCCCTGTGTGAGCTTGTGGTATAATATGCAATGCAGCTCAATGTATTAATCTTTACTTTTGTAATGTTTCCTGAACTGATCTTCATTATCTAAGAGTTGTAGTCAACACCTCACAAATTCTTCCTTCAGGCACCAGTTTACATAATGACTTTGGAAAGACCGATATTCACCTTGCCACTTTTTACACCAAGTGCAGAGTACTTGTTGAATCTTAGTTTTCCTCTGCTCTGAAAACTTACGTGGAAATGGGTATAATTTTATAAAGCAAATATTAACAAAAAATAAGGAAAGTTTTTTTGTCTGATATAGTGAGAATACAAATTGGATGGATATGTATGTTCTCACTGAGGCATGACATGATGAATCAGAACAGGATAAGATAAGACAGAACTGAACCAAAATCGTATAAATGCCAAGAACTTTGTTGGCTTCCCAGTAGTACAGCCATTTCTATCTCACACCCATTAATCCTTCATGAGCCTCAAAAACATGAGTTTGTTATACCAGGCTGAACTCAAACCACCCAGGGCTTTTCAGCATTTTGGTGACTCAGTTCAGTCTTTTCACACAGCTATGAAAAATGTAAATACTTTCCAAAGTCTCTGTACAAAATTTGTGAAGTAGTAGCATTTTTCACTCCCTGGAAAACACAGAAATAATGTCACACAGTTTAAAGCTTAGTGTTTCATTCTGCTCCCTGTGATAGAAATGATGGATTTCTATAATTTGGAAAAGATTTAAAATAAGTTGTCTGATTGGCTCACAAGAAGTCAGGTGAAATTTGTCATTGTTTTAATACTAAATATTCATTTGAACTAAAAGTCCCATTGGATTTGTACTTGGTTATTGATACAATCCTTATCAATGCTAGGACACTGTAGGAGTTAGCCTTTCTTGACTTATTTATGTATTCTAAATACAGCAGTCATGCATCAAATTAGAAGTTCGTTTATAAATAATTTATGGTGGATGAATAATGGATTCTTAGATGTCTTAATAAATGACTAATCAATCGTTACAGAATCCACAGGTCAGAGGTTACTTTTAAACATGGCAAATAAACTACATGAATAATAAGCTGTCCAGAAACCATCATCCTGGAAGGTGGCTTGTAACTATACAGATAGCCGTTCATACCCATAATATGAGTATAACTAGACTTGGTGAATAAGACAATAAGCAACAAAATGTAAATCAGAAACATTCATTGTGTATACTCTTGCACACAATTCATCCCATTCTTCCAGGGGTTTTAAAGCTGGCAAGATCAATGAGAGCCTGAAAATTTTTAATGAATGTAAATATCCAGTTCTCCTTAAAAGCATATTCCTGTTTTTCAACTGAGTTACAGAAGATATTATTAATTCACAAATCTTTATAAGCAATTTCTTAGTATGTGATTAGTATGACACATGGCACAAGTTATTTTTGTACTGTTACTACTCAGAATTCCTTCAGAGATTTAAGTATATCTAAATAAGGAGGCTGTTTCCTCATGAACAATTTCTTATGCTATATGAAACATTCTTTAGCATGTAAAATTGATTGATGCACAGATGACTTAAATGGTCAACGTGAGATACTGTAGAAAGCCATAAGCCTTCAAATGCATGATGACTAAGTTATGGAGTATCTCAGTGATATCTTATATGACTAGTTTGTAGAACAATATGATCTTCAGCATATCCCTGCCAAGGAGAGGAAAAGACCAATATTACATTCTCCATTGACCTTCAAAGACTCATCCTTGAACGACAGGTCATCTATATTGCATAACATTGATTTACTACTCTTCAAAAGGAACCCAATAATGAAAAGGAAAGACAGATACATACAACAAGATACATAGTCTTTAGGAAAATGGAAATTTGAAGATTATGGTTAGTTGATAATTCTCCTTCCTAAAAGAGTAAAACATATGTAAAAATAAACTACTTCAATAATCTTTTTTAATTTTTTAATAAGATGACAGGATCTTTTATTATTTTTCTTAAACCCTGAAATGTTTCTGAAAGCCATTAAAAGTCAAGAAGTCTCTAAGACTGTTGCAGTGCATTAAATAATCCAAAGGAAAAACCTGAAAGACAACTGAATGTATCAGCTAAACAGTTTAAGCTCTCCAGCTTCAGTCTCTATAGGCAGCAATTACATTTTGAAGGAAAATGTTTTACAATTGTAATTACACATAATAAGAGGAATGTATTTTTTCCCTTTATCCTACTCCCATGGTGAGTCAATTTAATTTTTAAATACAAGAGACATAATTGATTTTAGCCCTAGATTAGTACTGAAAATGATCTATATGTGCTCTCACTAATGGAACAAGAGAATTGGCATTCCTTGGGGACCTTAACCCAACCCCATTCATGGTAACAATTATTAGACCCTGACAGGTTAGCTACTAGGAAGAGGGGGGCATAGAATACCCTGCTGATTAACAATCTAGTGAAATAATTAATGTTATGCTCTTCTCATTTAATTACGGATTATTCACAAATATATTATTATTAGAGACCACAAACGGAAGTGGCTCTGCAGAGTTTTGACTTCATCTACGCTGCTAGGAAGGCCTTTTGAAAAGGGTTTATGGAAACCTCTTTCTTTGGCTTGCTTCTGAGCATATTTTAAACAAATGGAGGATTCTACAATTTCATTAGGGCCTGATTCAGGACCCTCAGAAACAGACAGTTTGATTCAGTAGTTTTACATCAGGCTTAAATGCACTGTATTACAATATCAAGGCTAAATGTTCACTCTATATATTAGACCGATGGGTGAACAATCAGCAGCAATGCACCTTGTTCACTTTCTAATACATTTTTCTGCCTATGTGTCATAATGGTATGTGCCAATCAAAACATATCCTTTCACAAACTGCTATGTGAGACAAGAATGGGGAAAGGACATTATGCTCCTATTTTATATTCTTCCAGCTGCAATAATCCCTGTCATTTTAGTTGTCAAATAGTTTATTTTAAATAAAATGAAAGTGAAGTAAATGGGAAAATGTTTCGGACAACCGGGAAATGCCAGTCCCTGTGATTCACTGACCAGCCAGATTATTTATGTGTAATTTGACCCACATTTAATATCAAGTGACATACACATCGGCATGTAGGCTAAATTGTGTTGCTTTAACAATGAAAAAAAACACTTAGTTCTGATGAATATCTGTCTTTTTGCAGGAAAATAAGATATCCCAAATCTCACCTGATTTGCAGTTCAGTTAGTTTCCAGTTGGATAATTTCTGGGTTTCAGATTTATTTTACATTCATAGAATTATAGAATCACATAATCACTAATTGGAAAAGACCTTCGAGATCATCGAGTCCAACCTCTCATCCTAACACCTGTCACTTGGGAGAAAAGACCAACACCCAGCATGCTACAACCTCTTTTCAGGCAGTTGTGGACAGTGATGAGGTCATCCCTTAGCCTCCTCTTCTCTAGGCTAAACAACCCCAATTCCCTAAGGTGCTCCTTGTAGGACTTGTTCTCCAGCCCCTTCACCAGCCTTGTCACATTTTTCTGGATGCACTCCAGCCCCTCAATGTCCTTCTTGTAGTGAGGGGCCCAGAACTGAACACAGTACTCAAGGTGTGGTCTTACCAGTGCTGAGGACAGGGCTGAAATCACTTCCCTGATTCTGGCCACTCTGATACAGGCCAAGATGCCATTGGCTCTCTTGGCCACCTGGGCCACTGCTGGCTCATGTTCAGCCGGTTGTTAACCAACACCCCCAGGTCCTTCTCCCCCAGGCAGCTCTCCAGCCACTCTGCCCCAAGCCTGTAACACTGCATGGGGTTGTTGTGCCCCAAGTGCAGGACCTGACATTTGGCGTTGTTGCACCGCACCCCTTTGGTGTCAGCCTGGACCCAGCCTGTCCAGATACCTCTACACACCCTCCCTTCCTTCAGCCAGATCAACACTTTCACCCAGCTTACTGTCATCGGCAAACTTGTTAAGGGTGCACTCAATCCACTCATCCAGATCACTGATAAAGACATTGGACAGGACTGGACCCAATACTGAGCCCTGGGGACACCATCTGTGATCTACCTCCAACTGGAGTTAATTGCATTTACCTCCACTCTTTAGACCAATGGCAGCCAGTTTTTTACCCAGCAGAGGCTGTGCCTGTCCAACCCAATGGCAACCAGTTTTTCAAATAGAATACTGTGAGAAATGGTATCAAAGGCTTTACCAAAATCCGAGTATACAGCATCCACTGCCTTTCTTTCATCCATTAAAGAGGTAACCTTGTTATAGAAGGAGATCAGGTTGGTCTGGCAGGACCTACCTTTGATAAATCCCTGTTGACTCGACCCGATCACCTGATTGTCCTGTGCATGCTGTATGACAACACTCAAGATGATCCCAGCACCAACTTCAGACTGACAGGCCTTTACTTCCCTGGATCCTCCCTCTAGCCCTTCTTGTAAACAGGCATAACTTTTGTCATTCTTCACTGATTTTGTACTAAGTTTTAGACAAGTCAGGGTAGGTGAGAAATAGCAGCCCAGACTTTCAAGCATGAGATTTCACAGTCAGATGCATTGCTAATAAAACCTGGTATTCGTAATGGCATGCAAATATGTTGTAGATCTTCAGTAATTTCCACCATCCAGAAAATAAGAGTGAAAAAGAGGCTCTAAAGAAGGTTCTCTGCAGCCTTCCTAACTAAGCTGTGTTTTCTGGATGTTCTTGTCTCTCTTGTTTCTTGTCCTTGATGCTGCACATTTTTTTGTGTAGACAATTTAATCTAGAATCCTGCTGACTTCAGGCTAGACAGTATGGTAACAGTTTGTTGGATATGAGGCTATATCACAACTCCTTTCCCTGTGTACTCTTCCACACCTGACTTGCTGTACTGCTTTACTTTTTAATATTGACACTTGTTTAACAATTCAAGTAATGCTGGAAATATCTGTTCGTTCAAAATACTGAGGCCTGTTATTTGGGAAGGAACATGCTGTTGACTATAGCAACTCAAGAGAAAACCATCTGACCTGAACCTAGCCACAACACATGAGAAACAATGATGAGGATATCCCTGCCCTTCGTGGGGGTGGAGTGGGGTAGACTAGACGACTTTTAAAGGCTCCTTGTACCCCAAAATATTTTATGATTCTGTGATTCTAGAATTTTGTTATTCTATGAATAAATCAGCAACTACCATCCTTCTGAAGAATTTTTCATTGTCATAGAGCACATATGTGCAAAGAAAATGTGATATGTTCATGAAGGGGTAAATAAAACTGCTTTACATCAAAGAAGGCATCTAAGATCTGACTTCCTTTGCTTTGTCCTCATGTGAAAACTCTGTAGAACGCAGGAAGACACTTTGCAAGCATGTCTTGAGCGGTCTGGGAGCAAAAATCTCTGTAGCCAGCATTTGCATTCAGTGATATTTTGTACATCTACATCTTCTATGACTTTACAATTATAACTTTCGTGCTGTGTCAAAAAAAAAGATCATTCTAAATCTTAGAGCTAGAAAAATGAGCACAAAAAAGATACTCCAGTCTGGTCTGGAATATGAGCACCGTTGTTTCTGGACAAAAAGACAGCCAAAGCATTATCCCAACATATGGGCAGCGGAAGTTTTGGAATAAAATTAGCAATGCGAATCTAGTCCCAAGGTAATGATCTAAGATAGCTGTGATGAACTCCCTCTTTGGTGCCTGTCTCTCTATCCGTCCTTATTACTTCAGGTGTACTGCAGTTTCTAAAGCAGTTTCTAAAGCAGAAGCTACACTAATAGTGTAGCTTCATCAACAGGAAGAACAGATAAAAGCAAAAATGCCTTCTCCAGAAGAGTCAGCTATGTAGATAGTGGACCACAGATGTCTTGTGTTACTGTGTAAGACTACATAATATTGGCAAATAATAGTTGAATGGTATAGTCTTACATCTGCTCAGTATTTGAAGTCTGTTGAGAAATAGTCACTGCTAATCTATCGTATTAAAACCTTATCCTCTCAACATGAATTCTAATTGGAGGCAAGCGGCACCCCAGCAGAATGGCAGCCAACATGTTTGACTCAACCGGCTTCCACAGCCACAGAAAACATTTAATGATAGTACTACTCTCACATATCATTAAAACTCTGCATCAGTCATAAATAGCTTTGCAGTAAAAAAAAAGAAAAAGACAATGAGGTGTGTGGAAAGGACATTTCCTAGATTCCGATGTAATATAAGAGAATATGTAGGACATAGAATCAACTAGGAGGAGAAATTCCCAAACTTCCAGGTATTACCTATAGAGAAGTGGAGGTGCCTAATGTGTGAGATTTAAAGTTGGTTAAATTCACAGGCAGTATTTATTTTGGAAAATGAAGTGAGAGATTGGATATTTGGTTTTGTTTAATTTTTTTTTCCCCATGACTCTGTTCCCATCTCTCCATTATGCAGGGAAACAATTTTCTCCTGTCTGACCACTCTGCTGCTTCCAATCAGTTAAACAGTCATGCACTGAGTGTGGCTCTCCTGCCATTCAGTTTTTGTGAACCTGATTACTTCATCTTAGAGAGATGCAGGTGCAATGCTCTGTCTGAAGGATTACTCATTCTAAGAACTCCCTTTCTGTTGTCATGGGACATATAGCACCTGCCTTCTCAGATGGATCCACAGCAGATTTTCACTCTACTTAAAACCAAAGGGTTCCTGGTAATGTACATGGGGAATAACTGATGCTATTTCATCTATTCTCACCTGTAGATGATGGTTGGTGTTAGTGTTGGGTTATAGGTTGGACTTGATGATCTCAGAGGTCCTTTCCAACCTTGTGATACTGTGATACTGTCACACCCTTGAAATAAATGTAAGCTTTCTGTGGCATGTCAACACTGGCCAGCAGAGTGCAGCAACCATTTGAGAAGAAGCATTTGCACATTACTCTTTCTACCTCTTGCCTGGACAAAGAGGGGGCCCCTGGAGGCAGATTTCAAGCTCATGTGCATACATATGCCAGTTACTAGGACTAGAAACTCCTTGTTGAGGCACTTCCAAAATGCTGCAATATCAACGAAATGCAGTGCTCTTCATACCTAATTATGTGTTAAGTAGTCTAAAACAGAAAAAAAAAAGGTTATCAGCTAATTATGCAGAACCTGAGAAAACAGAGAGTGATTGCACTATTGTGTATACAAATAATGATGAAAAGGGCTACATATCCTACTGTGTAGTTCCACATTATATAAACGTTTTTCATCAATTTGTTTATGGTGATGATGAGGAAGATAATGATGGTGAGTAACTTTTTACATTTCCAGCACCTAGAGAATCCTGTAAGATAAGGAAGGCTTTTCTGCTGGGATGAGGGCATAAGATAGCTCCTGAATTATGGCTGTTACATTCCAAGTGAGCTGGACACACCAAGCATAGAAGGAGAGCAGGATGTTGAAAGCATAAGGAGTACCAGGCTATTGATTCCATCCAGTGCACGGTAAACAGCGAAGATAACGTATTTTGAAATTAAGTAGGATACTGACTCCTTTTATGTGTCTGAAAATGACTCTGTGAATAATTCATGCAAGCTCACAAAGGCTCTATGCAGACTGATAGCAGGGCTCATATTTTTTATTTCCTCACAACAAAAGACAATCGTCCTGCTTCTTAAGAAATCATCTTGTGCAGTTTTTAAGATGAAGCACAAGGCTGAACTATATCAAGGGGTGACTCATTTGCAGGGCAGCTAGCATGAATTGTGAGAAAAAAGAGATTTGTTCAGCCTAGTTCCACAAAACAACCTAGAGCATCCTCCTAACAGGACAGGACATTCTGTACTGTAGCAAGCCATAAAATTAAAAGAACCATCTTCCCTCATATTTGTTTAACTGTTGAGCTTGATGCCAGTTTAACAACCAGAAGGAATACAGATGAGCTTTTCAGCGTATTATGACAAAGCTGAAGCCATTTAGCCATTCCCAGTGCATCATATAAATCAGTTTGTGTAGAGCTCTGAATGAAAGAGCAGAGAATATTTAGAGCTTCCACCTCTTAAAATGCAACCTTTTAAATATATGAAAGAAAAATAACTGTTTTGTATAAAAGATCTAGTACACATCGTGGTACCCAAGATTTATCTTCTAAAATGTGGATACTTAGGTTAACAGGCAGAGAAAGAAACTCTCAAATCATAAAGCAGCAGGTGTAACAAAAGGAGTTCAAGTCTCTAGACTTTTTATCCAGTTCCCCTCATTAAATTAGAGTGCCACCATATACTTAATGCTGTAAATATCAGTTTATCAACTAAATTTGTAGCTGAATTTGGTCCAAGCTCTTCTGGAGATGTTCATTTTCGAAATCCAAGGACTTGCACAGATGTTTGTAATTGTCCTTCCTATCTAACAACAACTTTGTAATGTTTCTTCTTGCTTCTACCTTACTTGACCTTAGCTCCACAGGAGCAGCCATTCCACACTGCCTCTTCTGGAAATTAGTTCTTGTTTCTAAAACACACAAAAGTGGGTACAGTTAATAGGTGGACTGGCTTCCAGGTCATACTTTCAGAGAAATGTGCACTACCAGAAACAACCAAATGAAACCCTCTCCCTCTTTTTATCATTCTATATGCTTACCTGTCACATCATTAGATCTAGTCTTGCGTTTTTTCATGAATCCTGGAGGGGTATATTGCCACCTTCAGGCTCAAAGTCTCAAAAAATATTCCACTGTGGTAATCAGGAATCCCAGGTGTGGAAGAGTTTGATTTAAAGCAATAACACTATCTATTTACTTAGGACACA
The DNA here is from genome assembly GCA_033558185.1 of Dromococcyx pavoninus. Taxonomy (NCBI): domain Eukaryota; kingdom Metazoa; phylum Chordata; class Aves; order Cuculiformes; family Neomorphidae; genus Dromococcyx; species Dromococcyx pavoninus. The sequence continues at coordinate 72,319 of JAUMJL010001017.1, forward strand.
AAAGCCTTTATCTAAGATTCAGTAAAGTTCCACTGAGGTGTGACTCATCAAATGACTTTCAATTACTCTCTACCAGGTACTATTGGAAATATTTTGTGGTCACATCACCTTACCTAGTGATTATCCTTTCAGTTTATTGCTAAGTAGAAGTGCTTTCTGTTTGGCTATTGATGATTTTTAATTATAATCAGAACTCTGTCACAAGCTCTAATCAATAAAGTCCCAGGAAACCTCAGAGGCTGAAAGAGGGAGAAATAATCATTAGATGTTATTAAAGTGATGGCCAATAGAAGCACAATTCTTTGTACAATGGCCAATGTTTCAAGGGCTTATTGATTTGCTTTTATAACTATTATACTGCACTCGGGAAAGCTAGGGGGAAGAAGGAGGAAATAAAAGAGAAACAGTGAATCTGCAGCTGCTACTGATATCTCAGAAGGCACAAATGCAGAACATGCTTGCTTAGTTGATTATCTCTTCTCCTAGACTTTTAGAAAGGAGCCATGCTTTCTGAATGTGTTTCATTAATCATTCATGGTAAATATTTTATTTTAATATTCCCATTGACTACCTTAAGAAACATAATGCTAGCTATATCTTGATACTCCCATACCATGCAACTCGATAATTCTTCAGACAGCCTTGCCATGGAAAAAAAAAATTTGCCCATGCATGATTTATAATAGTTTTATAAGGTGAAGTAATTACATTATCAGATATCCCTGATGTGTTTGAGCAATAAGACACCTTCATAATAACATACGACATCTTATAATTACCACAAGGCAATTGCACTCCTGGGGAAAGGAGGAGGCCAAGATACATGTCTTGCCTACACAATGCCCTCAAGGATGTTATTATCAGGACATAAATAAATAAATAATCACAATGAAAAGAAGAAGAAGGAAGAAAAAGCTGATACTGAATAATGTTGAGCTCCGTTATAATGTAATTCAAGATTTATAAAAAAGGGCAAAATTGTACTTTTATGACAGGGTATGGCATGACAGTTCAGAATATCTAAACAGCAATTTTGAATGAGCAGAATTATTCACAGAAGTTAACCCATCTCCTCAGAAATCTCCTTGGCCAATTAAAGCCAGTTTGTAAAAAATAAGAGTGGACTGAGAAATGCATTAAATTTGTAACACGCTTTTATTGCTTTAAAAACTGTTGCAGCATGTACTTCTAGGTGATTTAACACATTTATTATTCTTATTTCAAGCTTTCTCCTTCCTCCCCAGTGTCCTTACAGGTCTGTTAATGGAATCCTGAACATCTAATAAAACTGCAACAGTTTTAATTTTTTTTATTCCAGAAAGCAGTGGGGCAAAAATCTTTTCTGACATCAAAATCTAACACATTATTTGTATGTGATTGATTATTTTTGTACAAACTCTATTTAGACATATCTCTGATGCCTGTTATACTCAGAGATACCCTCAACTTTCGTCCATTCCTCTATTTTTTCGACTTCTTTTAATTCATGAAAGGCCAAAATATTAACCCAGTGACTAATTTGATGGGCAAATGTATGGGCAGTTATTATGTATTGTTTGGGGTTCCTCAGGCACAGAAGGATGTTGAAAACCTAGAGAAGGTCCACTAGGGAGTTAATAAGATGATCAGGTTCCTAGGCTATCTGACCCGTAACAAGCTTAGTAGATGAACTTGTTTAACTTGTGGAAGAAGCGGTTGAGGAGAGATCCAATAGCAGCCTAATTGACTGGAGTTACAAACACGGTGTTACTATACTCATTCCAGAGGAAAAAGATGTTAAGATAGCCATAGGTTGTGGTGTTGGAAGGCAGTGCAGCGCTGCAACATGTTACCCACTGCTATTTAAATTCTTCAAGGATTCCCTTCGTTGTCCTCTTCCTCTACCAGCCCACAAATTTCTGGCTAAAGGCAAAACACAAAACACAAAAACCAGATTTTGTGCCCTTTCCCATCCAAAAGCCAACTGGTGTTTTCTCTCATCTCAAAGGTATCATGTATCTTATGTTTCTGTTTCCATTTCTGTTTCATTTTACAATTAAACTCAAGTGCTTAATCAAAGGAAATCACATCTCAGCAGGAATTCAGAAAAGTGTAAAATAGGCTGGAGGGGGCAGGGAGATTCCTAGCATTATTTAGCAGCGTATGTGTTTCTAACATCACCCAAATAATCAGTAAATCAAAGATGCTTCTCTGCATCAGGCAAAGCAGATCATTTACTTACTCACAATGACAAATGGGGATAGAAAGATTTCAGGGTTCATTCCAAAGGTACATTTCATGGTTCTCCCAAGAGCTTCACAGTGATTTTTGTTTCCCATCAGAACATCAGAACAGATGCTACTGAAGATGTTTGCATTTCACAAAATTTAACATGCAGGCAGTTTTGCCCAGTTCCTGCATGACAAAAGAACTTTAGACCAATACATGACCACTTAAGGGTTCTGCCGCAAACTGTTGGGGATTTATGTGCAAACACATGAAAACTGTATTTGTTTGACCATAAGGGCAACTGCAGAGTATGTACTCGACCTGTTTTTCTTCCTTCTAGTTCCTTCTTTTTTATTTCCTTCTTCTTTCTCCTATTTTCCTCTGCTCTTTTTTTTTTCATTCCTCTTCTTTTCTTTCTCCCTTTTTCAACTTCTTCCTTGATAGAAAGCATCCCTGCACTTTCTCCTAAAAAAATATCTTCCTCAAAACAAGAGTCTTTTTGGAAATGTCAGCAAAATCTGCTTAATCACTGCTAAGTGTAAATTACTTTACTGAAATGCATTGATTATCCTCTGATTTTAATTGCCAGGTCCAAGTGGTGGTAGGATTCTACCTGTTGGTTTAAGAGCATAAATTTAGACATTGGCATATAGTTGTCTAAATGTGACCTGTGTGTAAGTTCCCATTACTGTCAGGGGCATAATTCAGTATCTTTAACATAAGCACTGCATAAGACAGGATCAAGCACCAAGGTATTGAGTGGAGTTTAGAGTTCCATTCAACCTGACCCGAAGAAGACATCTGCATTTAATCAGCTGAATGACTCCAGGCTCCGTTGACTGCCCTGGCTAGATTTCCAATGACTACAGTGGGAACTGACATCAAAAGTTATATTCAGTCTACTGAATTTCGGTATCCTGGTTTGTAAATTGAATCCCACCTTGTTTCTTCCCTAAAACTAGGTTTAAATTTCACCAATTGTATAAATCCTAAAAAAAAAAAGGTGCATGTAGTAAAGAAATTAAGTTCTTTTACCTTGATCTAATTTTTTCAAACTATTTGGCAGAAATATACAAACAGTAGAAATTGGAACATGTGCAAACAGGAAAACCAGATTCATTTGACACCAGAGATTCTTACAGACATGTGTTAAGCATTGGAAATACTTACCAATCACTCATTTCACAAAATCTTACCATTTCTGAGGTTTTCATTGAGTAGTAGGTCCCTACTCAAAAGCAAAAAATATAATAAAATAACAAAAATAACAGTCAAACCCTCTATTTAACTTAAACCTTTTCCTTTTCTTGCTGTTACCAGGACATGAGAGTTGATACTTTTTCAGCTTTCCTGAATATTTATTGCCTTCCACATACATTTACATATTTGGGCTTAATTAGAACTAGAGGCTACATATACTATAATTCGTTTGATTTTTTTTTTAATTTTAGTTTTTTTATTTTTATGCTTATATTTTTTCCTGATTTTTTTTCTTCATATTTTGCATACTTGAAATAATGGCATCTCAGAGCCAGTACAGTAGAAAAGCACTTTACATTATGTCTCAGCTTCCTGCAAGATCCTGCAAGTTCCTCCAAGAATTTACAACCACAGAAAGTATAATTCAATAATTGAGCTGAATATATGTGATAATGTATTTAGGTTTTTTCAGCTGGCAAATATTGAGGGAGGTGGAAATGATGGGTGAAAACACTAGTGATATAACAGAAATCCATAAGGAAGCTCACAAGACTTAAAATGCTTCATGGTTAGAGACAACAAATAAAGGTTCTCACAGTATGCTCATAAAGAAGACAGATGTTGGACTGAATATTTGGTCAAGGAGTTATTTATCAAATCAAAGTCAACATCTTAACAGGTGGAATGTTCTCATTAAACGCTAATAAAACCCTCAACCATGATATAAAATCCATGAGACCTATTTTTATCTTACTAAATCCTGTCAGTAACTTTTGTTATCAGTAACACATGCCATCCATGTAACTATTCCAAAAGGAGTCTGAAGTTTCTTTTTCATATTTCTTTTGTTAAAATTTATTCTTCCTAGTACATGAAAACAGCGTTATACAAATAAAAGATCAAATAAAAATCCCTTTTAAAAATATTCTGTTACTATTAGACATTGCATAAAATTAATATCAATTAGATTCTATTAAATTTAAGAGGTTTTGAGTTATTGAGTTTAATTCAATATCAATAAATTTCAATTAAGCCCAATGTTTCCATTTTTTTATTAATTCCAGTCACTATCAATTATCTTCAATTAATTTCATCTACTTGTGCTACATTTCCAGGTAATTTTCTGTTACTTTCAATTAGCTTCTATTAATTTCAAGTGGGTTTCGTGACCGTTAACTGATTTCATAAGAAACAAATGTCCTTCCTTAATGTGAGTACGTACTATTACTTCTTGCTTTCATGCCATACAAGGGTAATTCAGGGCCAGATCCTTCTATAATGTTACTGTGACAATCTCAACATGTCATTGCAGCACTGTTGAGTGAGAATAAAAGAAAATTGTAAATTCCTGAGAAGTAAAGAATTCCTGGGAACTCAAGTCAGTACAAATGTCACCGTAAGCTACCATGAGGTTGGGTTTTCACCCTAATCTTTCCAAACAAAGAATTAAGACTCTAGAAGGATGCTAATTCACTTTGATCCTTTTCAACATGTCAGCTAGCGGTTCGTTCACATTGCTTAAACATAGATGTCTAGAACAAACATGCACAAGTAGTCCTATTTGAGTTACTCAGTTTGTTCTCCTGTACAGGTGGGTCTCCCTTACATTTTGTACCTGCCAGCCTGTGGTGTTTCCTCAGTGATCTTTACAGGCATATGTTTAAGCAATTGATCCAAACCTTTAATCAGTCAGGTCAACAGAATATATCTCATCCTAAATTAGGATGATGTCACCTGCTTTGGTGAACATCCAGGAACTATACAGTTCTACGCTATATTACTATATTAACTAGATTTCCATTGGTTACAATGAGAGTGAAGTCAGTTAATTTGGACACTTATACAGCAGGAACATGAATATACATAACATGAACATCATATCAAATGTATATTTTTTCTGACCAGAAGACTAGTCTGTTTTCCAGGTAGGACAAATAAAGGTTATAGGGCTAGTCTCATATTCCTCTATTTTATTTCCTGTTCTGGATTCAATTTAAGTTGCAATGGCTATAATTGAAACTGTCACTATTCTAAGTACATAGCTATTTTGGATAAAAACAATAACAAGGAAGGAAAAATTCATGTGGTGGAATACCATATACATAACATTCTTGGAGAATACAGTTAAAGAGATTAATGATGGTGTTTGTATAGATGTATTGGTTGGTTTACTGTCAAAGCAGCAGTTACCTTTAAGCAAGTTCTGAATCACTCATCTTGCAACTGAACCAAAATCATTCACAACAAACTTGTAATTTGTGATGTTAAAAGTAAAGTTAAATATCCTCATTACAATTTCTGCAAAAACTTTTCATGAAAGAGATCAACAGGTTTTATAACCTAGAAATGAAATTTCTATAACATTCAAAAGTGACGGAAAAGAATAACACAATTTAGGACCTGGAACACGTATCTGCACACTCAGCTGGGTTTGAGACTCCTCTATCTACAAGCTACTTCTGCTGTAAATTGAGATATAATTAGGGGGAAGAGCCAAGTCATGTTGGAGTTACTGGAGGCTTCTCATTTTACTTAACTGAAGCAGTCCAAGATTTTGGTGGTCACTTTTCTGTGTTTATTTCAGCCTAATAAGATACTTCCAGCACGCAGAAACTCAAAAGGTGTCTACAAGTACAAAGTGTCTGATCATGTTGTACAGACTCAGCAACATTTATGCAGAGGGTTGCCTATTTATTCTCACCAGAAACATAAGCCAAACACTAACATCTGGAGCTAAGAAGAAATTTCTCTATGAGCCATACAATTACACAGTTATTGTTGCTGACAACTGTTCTCTCCTCCTCCAAAATTGCCACCAGCTACAGATTTCTTGGTTTGGTGAACCACACCAAAACAGTTCAAGCTGAAGTTTTCGCACCTAGTAGCAGAACCTGTAGTAACAGAACTTTCTTTTCAGCAGCTGAAAACAGGAATGACAAAAGCACTTTTCTGAATTAGTATATTCAACAGAGAAAATAACTTTTCTCTTATGCAGATCATCACTTAAAGTAAGCTACCTTATTTAAACCACCTGAGATAGTTTTGGCTCAGTGCCTCTTTCCTGAAAACTATTCCTTTGGGTGGTTCAGTTCCATGCTTATTTCAGAATGCACAGATCCCAAAGATGGGGAGATCTGCAAAATAATTACAGATTTATATTGGAAATTTGCCTTCCCTTCCTGAGTAAGTCATGGCATTGGGCTGCTACTGAGAAGTAAAAGAGTGAGCTTAGAATCACGGGGAAGAATTTAGAAGATGTTTCTGCCAGAAACAAATTAAATCAAACCAAATGAGTTTAGAAAGATGTTCATTAAACACAAAAGTGAAAGGAAGAAAGACAGCATGTTATCCAATGCTGCATCAGCTGACACTCAGGAAGCTGGTGGGTTTTATTGGATATACACTGGTTTGGAAAAAAATTATTTCCATTTACATTGTAAAAGCCAATACACAAGTATACTTTTGTTTTCAAACCCCATACTAATATTGGTTCAAGAAAATTTTGCCTTGGCTTCACTAAATGCACATATCTATTTCAGTTATACTATTCTAATTTAGCAATAGATACTGTATTATTTATTCTGTGGCATAGATCAGGTTATATAAAATTAATGGTTGAAGTTCATTCATATGGACTGAATTAAAAAAAGTTGGTCAGAATGGAAAAGAAGTAAAGAGAAAGAGAGAGACCTGGATTTGATTACATTTATGTCAGTTTCAGTATCAGCACAGCACAGTGATTAACAAGTGCTGGCTAGAGTAAATACGCATTAGTTCCAAAAGAAATAAGAACTGGCATATATTTTTCTCATGAAGGTTTTAATTTACAACACATTGGTTTTTGCATATCCCCTTTTAAGTTCAATTTGTTTAAAAGTGTCCAAAAATATTTATGATTTTTTAATATTGCTCGTTTGCTTTATCATAAAGTATGTAAGTTTCAAGAAATACTTTAAATTACTTAGTCCTGTTGATTCTGTCCATACAAAGTGTCTGTATGTAGTCTTATCCATGTACATAGTTCAGAAATCTTCTGCAATGCTCAACTCAGTAGAGAGGCTTTTTAAACCGTCTTAAACAATTCTTACCACCACGGCAGAAAATTTACCTGTCCATCAGCACTCCAGCAGGTTTGGAGGGTGGATAGGAATGTCTAGAGAAATTATATGCATCATTGATAAACAGTTGTCCCTTCCTATGGCAAGTCATGGATGGGAATTAGTTACTGTACAGCTGTGTAGGGCGTGTAGAACTTACTGCAAGTCTTTGGAGTGACATAATATCTGTTAGTGATGGTTGTTGACCATTGTGCTGCAAAGCATGAGGCTTGACATCAGTTCTTCTAAGGGCCTGCTATGTATACTTTCATTGTCTGCACCCCTACACAGCACAGGTGAGCTGAGATTCTGCTCTCTTCTTTTAGGTGGTGAAAGAACACGACACGGCCATGTCTTATGCCTTCTTGTAATGTCTGTTTGCCCCTTTCTTTCCAGACCACAGCTGTGTGCACTTCCATTTGGGCCCAGCGTTCATCTCCATCCTGTCCAACCTCTCCACGAAGTGAAGACTCTGAGATATCATAAGAATGACAGAAACACAACAGTAGGTTTTCCCTCTAAATCACCTCATTCAAATATTACCATTCCCAGAATATATGCAAGTTATTCAGCCTCTTGGCTACACAATTAAATGAAGAACAATTTGGTGTGTCCTGCACTCATAAAAGTGGAGATGATGTTTCCTTTCCAGTGGTACTCCCGCTCTGTAGAAGACTGCTGCTATTATTCACATGTCTGAAGAGAAGGTGCTTCCTTACAATCCCTGTTTGCACTGTGAGCACCCAAAGTAGCTTGTACGTCTCAGGGTACTACTGCACTTCAGCTTGTGAGCCCCAGATGGAGTTTCAGCTTCTGCTTGTTCACCCCTACATCTCCCGGCTTTGGTGACTATACAAAACTACAGATTGGCAAGTGACTACCGAGCTTATAAAAACAAACCAATCCCAAACACACCCTCCAGCCGATGGAGAGCACAACAGTCCCTCTGCTGAACAAGCAACAGTTGAAAGTAAACCAGCATTTGATGTCTCACATGAAGTCAAGGATTTGCTACCAATTTTCCAAGAATCCCAGCTCAATTTATCATCTTTGTCAGATAGATCGCACAGAGGGGTTCCAATCCTCACAAACAACGGCTTGAAGGAAACTCGTGAGCAGGATACAAAGGTTTCTTGGCTACTGGTCCACTCTGTGATGGTTGCTCCTGGAACACTTCAGAGGGACTGTAAACCTCAGCACTTTCAGAACAAAATATAAAACATTCTTCCATTGACCTCACTTTCCCGCAATAGCACCACATAAAATAACAGGGTGAGGAAAAAAATACAGAGAGCTTTATGAGTGCACTTTAATAAATCAATAACGAGTTTAGATACCGCAGTGGTAGCTGCTGTATAAATACCCAGACAGGAAGTTCCTGTCCTGGAAAATTAGAATAGGCAATTCCTGAGCCTGTTATTGTCCAGTTTCACTTGAAGTAGGAGAAATTCAGTGTTATTTCTTTCCTCACTGGCAGTAGAAAGTCAGCTCTCTAATTCTCACCTCTTACAAATAAATTTATCTCTGTGTCACTGGTGCTAGCTATATCTATACCACCAAGACTTCGTCTATGCCATCCAGTCAAGAGAAGAACCAAAAGTTTCTTGCATTTTGGATTATAGATAGATACAGAAAGAGCACTACAGAGTTGAAATTATCTTTCATAGAATCATAGAACCATACATTCATAGAATCTTCCGGTTCGAAAACCTTGGAGATCATCGAGTCCAACCTCATCCATCATCCGCTAAACCAAGTCCCTCAAAAACTCATCTATCCATTTTTTAAACACCTCCAGGGATGGTGACTCAATGACCTCCCTGGGCAGCCTCTGTCAGTGCCTGACAACCCTTTTGGTAAAGAAATTCTTAATATCCAGTCTGATCCTCCCCTGGTGCAACTTATGGCCATTTCCTCTTGTCACCTGTAACATGTGAGAAGAAATCAACACTTGCTCTTCCACAGCCCCTTTTCAGGCAGCTGTAGACAGCGATGAGGTCTCCCCTCAGCCTCCTCTTCTCCAAGCTAAGTAACCCCAGTTTCCTCAGCCATTTCTTGTAGGACTTGTTCTCCAGCTCCTTCAACAGCCTAACATCCCTTCTCTGGATACACTCCAACACCTCAATGTCCTTCTTGTACTGAGGGGCCCAGAACTGAACCCAGTACGCGAGGTGTGGCCTCACCAGTGCCCAGTACAGGGGCACAATCACCTCCCTTGTCCTGCTGACCAAAATATTTTGGATACAAGTCAAGACACCGTTGGCCTTCTTGGCCACCTGGGCCACTGCTGGCTCATGTTCAGCCAGTTGTCAACCAACATCCCCAGGTCCTTCTCCTCCAGGCAGCTCTCCAGCCACTCTTCCCCAAGCCTGTAAAGCTGCCTGCGTTTGTTGTGCCCCAAGTGCAGGACTTGATATTCGGTCTTGTTAAACCTCATCCCGTTGGTCTCAGCCCATTGATCCAGCCTGTCCAGATCCCTCTGCAGAGCCTCCCTTCCTTCAAGCAGATCAACACTGCCACCCAGCTCGGTTTCATCTACAAACTTGCTAAGGGTGCACTTGATTCCTTCATCCCGATAATTAATAAAGATATTGAACAGGACTGGACCCAGCACTGAACCCTGGGGAACGCCACTCATGATTGGCCTCCAAAGAGGTTTAACTCCATTTACCACCACCCTCTGGGCCCGGCCATCCAGCCAGTTTTTCACCCAGCAGAGGCTGTGCCTGTCCAAGCCAATGGCAGCCAGTTTCTCAATCAGAATACTGTGAGAAGTGGTGTCAAAGGCTTTACAAAAGCCCAAGTACACCACATCCACAGCCTTTTCCTCATCCATTAACCAGGTAACCTTGTCTTAAAAGGAGATCAGGTTGGTCTGGCAGGACCTGCCTTTCATAAACCCATGTTGACTGGGTCTGATCACCTGGCTGTCCTGCATGTGCTGTGTGATAGCATTCAGTATGATCTGCTCCATGACCTTCCCTGGTACCGAGGTCAGACTGACAGGCCTGTAATTCCCCAGATCCTCCTTCTGACCCTTCTTGTAAATAGGAGTTACATTTGCCAGTCTCCAGTCGAGCGGCACTCATAGGCAAAGAGAACAGAGGAGAATAGGCAAATGTGAAAGATAGGCAAGTATTACTTCTGAGTTTCACAGAAGCACTCAGAGGTATTTTACTCCTTGTGTTTTTCCTTCTTGTACTAGTGTTTTTAACATGCTACAGTCATATTCTTCATTATCTCTTCTGAGAGAATACTGTATATATAGCTAAATTAACTAGTTATGGGCTAAAACCTAAGGACTCATCATCACATAAGGTCAACAAAACCCATCTCTTAGAACACAGCAAACACTGCATTTCTAATGCTTCTCCTCATTACTGTACTATGCCCTCTTTTAACTTTGCAAAGGAGAGGTGGATGCCGTCTACATATGCAGACTCAGAAAAGCAGTCTTTCCTTGAAAAGAGAGGTTAATAAAATAGCATTTGATTAATTTGCAGAGCAGGAATTCAAGGATGGAATAAGTTAAGGAAGACAAGTGAAGAAAAGGAAATACAGAATGCAAGACCTGGAGCACAGAAAAATGTGGAGAAGATCAAGGTTACAGACAGGCAGGGCAGAGCAGTGTGGGAAGGTCAAAAGAGTATATTGAAGTAAGGACAAGGTTTCCTCAAACAAAGTGGGTGATAATTTCAGGAAGGCACTAGGACGATCACACTGGAATATTAGGAGCAATAATAGTATGTAGATGGGAAATGAAGCTGTGAAGAATTGAACGTAATTGGACGTAGAAATAAAACTGTAATGAATGAAAAGAGGGAAGAGAAATTAAAATTAGACAGAAGATCTCTGGGAATGGATTAACCAAAGTCCATCTTTGCAGGCTGGGAGATGAAAGGACAGGAAAAGCTAGTCTGGGTCTTAATTGTCACTGTCATAACTAATGAATTATTAACACGTAAATTAAGAAAATGTAAATCCTTCTCTATCTTAGCCAGTCCCCACTTCTGACAGTCACCAGTGAAATGGGAAGCTCTTTTACAATCCCTTTCCCTTCCTTTAAGCAATGGCTGGCAACTCACTGTGGTTTCACAGTTTCATTTAGATTTGTTAGAAACTCTGCCATGGCTCTTTGTGGTCAGAATTCTCCTACTACAAATTTCAGCAATATGAAGGACTCTTGATAAACCTGTGCTGCTGACATATTCACAGCAGTTGCTCCAGTCCTTCAATGGGCCAGCAAGGCTTAAATCTCATCATGCTTACCATGAATTTATTTGGAGCCTGTGCCCTAAAGCCAAGCTTTACCATGACAAGAAGTGAGTGCCACACACAGATGACAATGCCAAATTTTTTTTTCAATTAATACAATATCCTTATCCCATCTTGAAATGCAATTGTCCTTAGCATTGTTCTAATAATTTCTATTGCCATCATATAGCTCTCTTGTCTTTTGAGTGATGCTTCTACATCATTTTCTAGCTAGAGGAGAAAATAACGTTCCCTTTCTTCATATCCCAAAGAAGGGAAGTAGGTTGGCACCTGCCAGGGTTTCAGGGGAGAAGAGGTGAGTGGACAACAGTTTCCTCCTCCCTCTCTGTTACTGAACAGAACCCAGATAAAGACTCAGTCACATGATTTAAGAAGTGCTATAAGAGAAATCCTGTCCCATCCAGTATATCTGTTCCCATAATTTGATTATTGGTCTTGAGGGAGATTAAGAGAAATATTTTTTGTTGTTTTAATACAGGAATTAAAAAGAAAAAAAGCCCCACACAAATCGCCTCTCATCTTTTTAGAAGTTTCCCAAAAAGAGAACTATTTTAACTAAAAAAAGAAAAGGTTAAAACAAAATATACATATTCTGTCTACAGTTCATTTTGCTAATTTTAGTCAAACCACTTTTCATTGGTGTTTTGAATGAACATTTACTGCTTATTTTTGGCTTAGTGTAGGGCTATATGTCCCTGCTGCCATTAAGCCTCGTATATACATTAGGCGTTCTTGGTAAATCTTTTGTGCTGAAAGATTGCACAGAAGATGTCACTTCACTGGTCCTTAAGGAAGAAAAGACAAATCTACAGAGTCTACTACAAAAAGGTAGCCAGAACAGACTACAAAAAAAAGGTTTACAGTTAAATTTAGAGACCATGTTAAACATGAGTACCTTCCGGTAGAGCATAAATAAGACCATAATTAACTCAGAGTAAGATCAGCACTCATGGATCAACAAACAACAAAGAGAAGAATCAGAGAAGAATCTGTTGCTTATTTACCTTACTGGCATCTGTTGCAGTTCATGGATGCTATGTTTTTTCCTCAAAAGGGGGAAAACAGAGCCCTGAAGCAGCTCCTATCTGATTATGCTGACCAGAACCAAAGCATTGCTGTTGTCAGCTCTAAATATTTCGCATTTTGCTTTTCTCATTGCCAGCTTTGCAAGCTGCTGTTTGCTCTCTTCCCTGGTGTAAATCATGAATAGCTTCAGTCAACACAGTACCATCGCTCTGTCCATCATGCAGTAAAGATCTAACACAGTCTTTCTCCTGGGAAATCAAAATACAGCCAAAAGTATGTGTTGGCCTTGTTTTTCTTGGTCTTAGACCAGTGTGTGTCTGTTGACATAGGAAAATTATTCTTTCTATGAGTAGCAATGCTCCTCTAGATAAAAATAAGGAAGAATCAAACCCATGTGGTGCATCTTTTATGCAACTACAGTCATTTTAAAGTAATGTGAGAAACAGAGTAGGGAGACACTGAGTTAGGAACTCGAAATCTAGGAATACACTTCTTGGGTACCAATGAGACTATAGATATTGATTGCGTGTATGGGGTTAGCTTGTGCTGAGACTGAGAAGGAAACTTTTATGTTGAAAGCTAATTAGAGCTGACTGTGCTCTCAGGCCCTCCTGTAAATGGACTAATCAGAGGCATCTGCTTGTCGCCACGTGTCCAGAGGAGGGCAACGAAGATGGTGAAGGGGCTGGAACACAAGCCCTATGAGGAGCAACTGGGGGAGTTGGGGCTGTTTAGTCTAAAGAAGAGGAGGCTCAGGGGAGACCTCATTGCTCTCTACAACTACCTAAAAGGGGGTTGTAGATGGGCAGGGGTTGTTCTCTTCTCTCAGGTGACCAGTGACAGAACTAGAGGGCATGGACTCAAGCTTCGTCAGGGAAAGTTTAGGCTTGATGTGAGGAAAAAGTTCTTGACTGAAAGGGTGATTGGCCATTGGAATGAGCTGCCCAGGGAGGTGGTGGAGTCGCCGACCCTGGAGGTGTTTAAGGGGAGACTGGATGAGGCACTGAGTGCCATGGTTTAGATGATGGTTGGTGTTGGTGTTAGTGTTAGTGTTGGGATATAGGTTGGACTTGATGATCTCAGAGGTCCTTTCCAACCTTATGATACTGTGATACTGTGTAATTCAAGTGCCTGTATTCTGCAGCCCAGGTAAAGCACTCTCAGAAAACTGACAGGACTTTACAGCTCCGGTACGAAATTAGTAATGTATTAAGCACTTCTACACACTGCCATAATGAATGAAATTGTGTCTTGTGGCTTGGAAGTCTTGAAAAACCTGAAGCTTGAAATTCATTCTCACTTACCTGATTTCGTGCCAAAATATCAAGTCCAGCCTGATCTCAATCAGGTAGAAAACAGCACAGGTTTAGAAACTTTTCAGAGCTAAACAATTTCTGTCCAAATTAAACTCATTTACAACTATGTGAGGGACATCTTCTCATCTCCCATACATTAGCTATTGTACATATAATACATTATATATATAAAATATGTATGTATTACAACTTAAGGTAAGGCTGTGGGATGAAAAGATACCTGTTGACCAACTCAGCTAACATTTCCAACATCCCTTCTAATTCAGAGGCAATCTGTTGTAGTGTGCAGTCCTAACGATAGGTGATGCAAACTGTCTCTTGTTCCTTCATAATTATCATGTATTTACATCAGCCTTTTTGCCTCTTCTTGGAAGATGGGCACTAGTGACCTACCATCTCCCTCATAGGTGTGTTGAGAGCTGGTATGAGAAGGCAGTGCTACCCAGGCATGAGCACCCCTCACAACAGTCTGCTGTGGGCAGAGTGGGCAGCAGGTACTGGTGGAGACTTCAACACTCCTTATATCAGAGACACTTGTTGCTGCCTCCAGGCAGGACCATGGTTGGTTGGCAGCTGGCTGAATATGAGCCAACAGTGGTCCAAGTGGCTAAGAAGACTGGTGCATCTAGGCCTGTATTAGAAAAATCATGGCCAGCAGAGCCAGGGAAGAGACTGTGCCCCTGTAAGGTAAGGCCACAGCTCAAATATTGTCATCATTTTCTGGCCCCTCACCACAAGAAATTCATTGAGGTGCTAAAGCGTGTCCAGAGAAGGGCAATGAAGCTGCTGAAGGGGCTGGAGAACAAGTGTTATGAGGAGTGGCTGAGGGAACTGGGGTTGTTTAGCCTGGAGAAGAGGAGGCTGAGGGGAGATCTTATCACTGTCTACAACTACCTGAAAGGAGGTTGTAGCAAGGTGAGTGTTGGTCTGTTCTCCCAAGTGACAGAGAATAGGACAAGAGGAAATGGTCTCAAGTTGTGCCAGGGCAGGTTCAGTTTAGACATTAAGAAAAATTTCTTCATCAAAAGGGTTCTCAGGCACTGGTAGAGGCTGCCCAGGGAGGTGATTCAGTTCACATCCCTAGTAGTATTTAAAAGACAGGTAGATGAGGTGCTCAGGGATCTGGTTTAGAAGTGGACAGGTACAGTTGGACTCAACGATCTCAAAGTTTTAGTCCAAACAAGCAATTCTATAGTTCTATAATTCTGTGCAACGAAGAAATGCATTGCTCCATAGAGCAACTCAGTTATTTCCTGATGGATCTAAAAGCTGTTCATGATCTGTTGTCATGATCTGACAGATACAGCAAAGTTCTCACCTTGGGGGTGGTTAAGACATAAAGAAACAGGCAGTAGGAGCGAAAAATTTGGTTTTGCACTGACAGTAATTCAGCAGATTACGAACCACAGTCTGACCACTGTTCTTCTTGATACCCACATATAATCTGAAAAGGGAACAACATGTGCAGGTGTTAAAAGCTATTCAGGGTATTCAAATCGAATGACTGCAAAAAGTCACAGGATTATCTTGTAGTATTCTCTGACTGTGTAATAAGATGGCTGAGAAAAATTAATTTCTACAAATGCAAAGTAATGCACATGTGGAGAAATAACCCTAACTATACATATTTAGTAATGGCTCCAATCAAGTTTTTTATCAGTGTACTTCATTCATGAGTTCTAAATAGTATGTTCAATTCTGATTACACTGTCTCAGAAAGGACACTAAAACTGGAAGAGGTAGAGGGAAGACGACAAAGATGATCAAAGGCATAAATCAGCCTCTAGGAAATGAAAAGGAATGGTTATGGTGGATATAACAGGAATGGTGGAAGAACCTGAGGAGGGGAAATAATTTACTTTCTCACAAAACAATATCTGCAAGACAGCCAAGGGAATGATCAGATAGGAAATTTAAAGGGTTTTTTTGTTGTTTTGTGCAGTTTGTTGGTTTTCTTATCCTATGATGCACATTGAGCTGTGAAGATCTGCCACAGTTTTCCAGGAGTCAAAAATTATACATGAATCCAATTAGACGTTCATAGAAGTCCACAAGTACAGCAGATATTAAACACGGCAATTGCTCTGCAGTCACAAGCTCAGCAGTCCCTACACTGCTCACTGCTGGAAAGAGAAAAGCAGTTCCAGGGGATCGTGAAGCCTATTTCTCACACCCCTAGGCTGATCTAATACACTTCCGGGCATCTGTTGTAATTACTGTTGGAAACAATGTCCTGATAAATATTTGCCCTTATCCAGCATCTCACATCTCTATTTTGGGGGTGGGTGGGGGCTAGTGTATTAATTTAGACCAAATCCTGCTGTTTCACTTCTCACAGGAGTTACCAGGGCCACAAAAATCCTATGATCAATTCTAAATAAAATTTGCATATATGATGATATTCATTTGCATACAGTTGCTTCTTTTGCTTCCTTCCCTCGGGGACTGACAATCTGTTCCTACTGCAGTGAGTTTGGAATTAGTTTACACCTCATTCTCCGAATTACATAATATCACTTTCTTTCACCCTTTATTTATTTCTTATATGATATCATACTTCATTTCAGGCTGAATGTAGTCTCTGCTTTATTGTACCTCGCCTGATGTCTCTTCCCTCTTTCCAAGAAAACTCATTGTTCTTTTTTGCTAGATATTTGAATTGCTCCTAAAATGTGTAACAGCATAAACAAAAAGGATTAAGAACCTTTTATCTTTCTGATATATATTAAAGCTTGTCCTAACTTTTTTTAATGACGCACAACCAAGATTATTACTAACAAACAGACCATTATTGGTCTCTTCTTCATTGTCTGTAGATTACTGAGGAGAAGCAGAGCTCAAATTTGTCTCCTTTCCATCAATATGGGGCTGGTCTTTGTGCCTGCTGTCTTCTGTTCAGCATGATTTTAGTCCTGTAATCCCAGAATATAGAGGATCTCCCCAAAATCAAATGAAATCCCATGAAAAGATGAATTTCAGACCAAAAACTCTAAGATTAGCCAGAGCTGCCCATGATTTATTGTGTTATCAAGAGTGATTCACTGGAAACTAAAGATTAAAAACTTCTGCCACAGAAGACTGCTCTGGATAACTTATCATCAGATACCTATCATAAAGGAGATAAAGGCATTTACAGTACAATTAAAAGGCAATTCAACCATAGGAATAAAACTTTTTTTGGCTTCTTTCGTGATGTGAGAAGATTATGTAGTTCATGTGACTTTCACACGTTGTTAAAATTTGTCTGAGTGATATTATATGAAGTAATTGAGGGATGGACTTTTATTGAATTATTATTTCTGTGTTCCTATTCACTCCTTCCCAATGATACCAGATGTGGGGCTGTTGGGTTAATTTTTCACTGCTTCAGCACACCTGCAACTGTCTCCAGTGAGATATTCCTCCATAAATAAGCATCTTAGGGAGCACATACCCAGAGCAGTTTCACCCTGCACGGGTATTTTAAAGCATCAGGCATGAAACACGTGCTGAGGTCCCTTGTAAAACACTTGCAAGAACAAAGTCACGTGCAAGAAGAGAGTGAGGTAGGATTCACTTCACAAGCAGCAAGAATGACGCATGAAGTCTCTGGTCACATAAGTCTATGCAAATATATGGAGCGAAACCATTTGGTTAATAGTCAGCAGTATATTTTAACCACAAAGCAGCCCCTTCTCTCCCATTAGAGGATACAATCATCACCTCTGCAAAGCTGGAGTATCACTAAAGGCACTAAAAAGAGACCAGCTGAGCTTCCCTTCTGTTTCCTTGAGATGTGTGATGTTGTGAAAATACTACAGGCAATGTGAGCTGATGCATGAACGGAGCTAACAGCGCCATGAATTAAAACATGGCATTCATTTTAGCTCTTGTGCTAGAAGCCATCACATAAAGAGGAAACCCACAATGATAAATGGATTCCCACTGTGTAAATTGTGGTGGCAAGGAGAGAGAACATTAATGTGGCAGCGCTTTGGGATAGCATGGTCAAAATAGGACAGTGTCTGGTCAGGTACAGTACCGGCCGTGTGAACGATGGTCTCATTTCCAGGTCATCTCCAACCTGTGCTGCATATCTTATATGGGGTGTTATTAGTTCATGGTAATCACACTCTCTGCTGTTCCTTTACTGCTATTATAAAAATGCTTTTATGTTGGATAGATGTGTTATTTATTACGTGCTAGGAGGAAATGAATTTGCTAGTTCTGAATGTTGAATAGCAGTTGGAGTTTAGCTGCACAGTTCCAGGTCTCAAGAATTCTGTCTCCTGTTTCATAATAATAATAGTGATTTATCCCCTGTGCTATTAAGCTGTTTGAATGACTCCATACAGATCTTGGGGCAAGCATTTTATTTCTGTCATCTAAGCTGAAGCCTTAATAGCAAGGGCTGACTTTCTTTCTTTCTTTCTTTCTTTCTTTCTTTCTTTCTTTCTTTCTTTCTTTCTTTCTTTCTTTCTTTCTTTCTTTCTTTCTTTCTTTCTTTCTTTCTTTCTTTCTTTCTTTCTTTCTTTCTTTCTTTCTTTCTTTCTTTCTTTCTTTCTTTCTTTCTTTCTTTCTCTCTTTCTTTCTCTCTTTCTTTCTCTCTTTCTTTCTCTCTTTCTTTCTCTTTCTTTCTCTCTTTCTTTCTCTCTTTCTTTCTCTCTTTCTTTCTCTCTTTCTTTCTCTCTTTCTCTCTTTCTCTCTCTTTCTCTCTTTCTCTATTTCTCTCTTTCTCTCTCTCTTTCTCTCTCTCTTTCTCTCTTTCTCTCTTTCTCTCTCTCATTCTTTCTCTCTTTCCCTCTTTCTCTCTTTCTTTCCCTCTTTCCCTCTTTCTCTCTCCCTCTTTCTTTCTCTCTTTCTCTCTCTCTTTCTCTCTCTTCCTTCCTTCCTTCCTGCCTGCCTGCTTGCCTTCCTTCCTGCCTTCCTGCCTTCCTTCCTGCCTTCCTTCCTGCCTGTCTTTCTGCCTGCCTTCCTTCCTGCCTTCCTCCCTCCCTCCCTCCCTCCCTCCCTCCCTCCCTCCGTCCCTCTCTCCCTCCTTCCTTCCCACTCCCCCCCCATCCGTACATGTTCAATGAGCCAATATGTCCCATGGTTACAGAAATATATTCCTACATTTACATTTCACTGAGACCAATCAATGTGTTACATTGCCCCTAATAACACTGTTTAGAATGCTTATTTGTATGCCTGTGAAGGATCACGTTGACTGTTGCAGTGTTCCCTTATCTCCCTCATAATTTATTGCATCTGAAGAAGAATTTTACCTTAGATCCACTTTATGAAAGTGTATTTATTTGGACAGACAGTACAATATTCATTATCTAATTCCCCTGTGCTGGGTTGTTATAAAGCATCACTTGAAAATTTATTTTAAAATTGTTTGAATCTGTTTTAATACTTTATTTTAATATGAATAAGTATATTAATGATATGAATGAATATGAATAAAATAATCTGGTGTAAACTATGTTGATTTAATATAAATTTCTGGCAGTATACCGATGCATTTCCACTGAAATGGGTCTTCTCCCCATTCAGCAAAACATTATTTCAGAACAAGATTTTTAAGCACCTAGAGTCTCATGTGTTTTCTGATTATTGAGACTCTTTGATGAGGTCAATGGTTTTAAACACAAAATGAAAAATAGAAAACAAGATATTGTAACATTTTACTTGCCATTGAAATGTCCCGTGTTTAAAGTTCCAAATTTTAACTGAAAAATAATTCAAAGTCTTAAATAATAATAACCATGGCACGTTCCCCTCATAATAAGTCTTCTCTAGTATTTAATTTTGAAGTGTCAAAAAAAGATTTATAAGATTATCAAGAAAATATGACTAGGTGGGGTAATAAATAGCTAACTCTTTGACCCAGAATCTCATTACTGTTAACTATAGTAGTAGATATACCCGGATGGCTTTTTCTGTATCAGTTCTTTTTTCTTCTGTTTTCTTTTTTCTCCAGAAAAAGGTGGCACTAATGAATTTTATACATATATGATGATTTTATAGGTTTGGGTGTTTTTTGATTTTATTTTTAAATGAATTTCTAAATCTAAATGATTAAAAAACAAAATCAAATGCTTTTGTCAAAAGGTTTTTTTGTTGTTTTCACCCACTTGTAAGCAACCTGTGCTCTCTATTGAATATCAATTAACCCCATATACTTTGGCTATACTTCAGCTTGTCCTAACTTCAGAGGCAAGATTCAATTCACAGGTTAACGATGTATTTGTGTACAGAAATAAGATCCCTTTTCAGTAAGCAGAGGTCTGGGTTTCATTTGACTGCCCAGACTCCATGAGAAGGATGGTGATGTCTGGAAAGGTAAGTAAAAGTAGAACGTTTTTCCTTTTTGTAAAGTTTGTTTTCTCCCTAGCAAAGAAATAGAGATTACTTCATTTTTTCAATGCATATGCCACCAACTGTGCAATGAAATTCCTTAAATTATGATAAAATTGCTCATTTCCTGAAGTGAACACAACAAACTAACAGACACAGTAATTTTTAGTAGATTTGGATTCAATTCAATTTTCCAGATGTTTGCCTGTAATCAGCTTAGGAATTCAAATCTCAGAACGGTGCTATTCACACAACAGCTGTTGCAAATTTTTCTTTTGAATCATACCAATCTAGGAGTAGATTTGTTTACAGGCTGCTCCAGTGTTATATGAGGAGCTGAATGATTAGATGAAAAAAAAAGAAATTCTCAAAAATATTCTGACCATTTCCTTTTATTATACAATAGCTCCATTTTTAAGTAATTTTTCTCATGAATCCGTAAATTCAGATTTCTTTCAGTGAATTTTGGTGTAGAATTTAATTTTAAAAATATTTTTTTTAAAGTCAGCTTCCTAATAGGAATATATTGAAAGGAAACAGCAGAATAGTCATTGAATATGTATTTGGGGTCCATTGTCATAAGTATTTGCATATGTTATCTTTCTTTGGATAGTATAATTAACAGACTGACTCAGTCCAGCAAAGACTGATACAACCTCTAATCCCATCCTGTATAATTCACACTTTAAATTATCACCTGATACATAATTCAGAATTCTTTACCTGACTTTACAGAAAAAAACATCCAGCTCTCAATGTTTTTTTGCAACCGTTAGTTATTCTGTGTACAACCTGGTGTTTGACTTCTAGTGTGTTGTAAAAGTGGCCACCTAACCTTCCCTAGCTCATCCTTTTCATTTGGTTGAAGAACAACATTATTTATGGATGTTTATTATTATCATCACATTTTATGTCTAATTTTTTTCTGTGTAAAAGTGGTTCATCTGAACTCCATCTATAATCAATGGAATGAAAGGTAAGGTGACTTATTATCAGGCTCAGATGTATAATTTTGGATATATTCCTTTGGACTCACCTGCATCTCTCCCTTGCTCACAGGAGAAGTTCTAAAAGCTCAGTTCTGACTATATTCAGATAACACTTGGATGAGGTTAATTCCTAGTTAGGGTCGCTTGACTCAGACTTGCAACTCTTAACCCTTCAAGTTCTGCCCTAGCTGGAAATGAACACCCACAGGTTTCTGAATCCACACTGTGGGAATACCTAATACTTGTTCAGATACCTGGAAGTTACCCACTGGAAAACTACTGTGCTGAGCAAATAGCATGCATGGAAACATGGAGATAACTTTAACTGATGAGATTTTTGTGTTGGTACAAACTTCTATTTACAGATATCCCAATATTGAGGATTAGAACTAAAAAGTCGAGATAAATGCCTAATTAAAAGCTTTTAAGAGTTTTTGTAAGGCAGAAGAGTGTTAAGTTTTTGGACATAGAAGAAAAAATGTCACATAGTCCTTATTAATGGAGTATCTAGGCAACTAACAACACAAATTCAGTATGCGATAGATACAAAATCCTTGTACTAGGAAACGAAAAGTTTTAGTGTCAAGAGTCCTTATGAGACATTTGTGAAGTTCAGTGCATTTTTCAAGCTGCTTGCAAAAACAGTGTTTGGCAATACTGTGTGTCTGGTGATATCCTAATCCAATCATCATATTAATTGATAGGCAAAAATAAATTAATTAGAATATGAAGTGCAGAACCAGGGATTTTGTTGGAAACAGTTATATACAGAGAGAAAACCTCAAGCTGTCTGAGTTATTTATATATTAAAAGACAGTGCAAAATGGTAACAAAGTAGGATAAATTCATATTACCTTTTTTTCATATTAGGTTTTTTGTGTCCCTGTAGAATGTTTTTCTAGTGTCTTCCTAGATTTTTATGTGACTGTTTCGAACCACAGATCTCATTAAAGAACAGATATTTAATTGATCCACCCCATCAACTCAAACAATAGCAGTCTTTTCTCTCATTTCAAGGCAGCGAGATCTGTTATCCTAATTCATCCAAACATAACAATGGCTTAGAGGACTTTGTAATTTTTTGAAAATTATTTTCCTGTTTGACAAGTTCTGTTACAAAAAGTCTTACCTGTTGTCCACTTGCTTCTACTATGTAGAACTATTCAGACTTTCTTAGACCCTTTGTTTTTTTCTATTCTTCAGACTTACAGTTCATTTAGACTGCAACTTTTTGTTCTGTAATATCAGAGTCTCAGAAACTGGGTAAAGGACAAAGCCCTTCTGCTTTTTGAATGAATGTTCCTGAACAATATTGCTCTGAAGGTTCATACATGTATACAAACATGTACATACATGTGTTAAACCGAGAATATTTTAAAGAACATATCTGAAGCATGTAGTAGCTTTCCCCTAGGATTTTCCTAAGGGAACTGAAACTAGAGAAGAAATATATTACAATTAAATAAACCTAATTAATTTTCATGTGGAGTTTTCACCATTGAGGATTTCAGATAGTGTTGTTATTGTTTTTTGTTTTGTTTTTATAACATGAGCACGTGCATAGAATTAACTGGATCCTGTTTTAAAAAAGCACTGGAGTAATTAAATGAGACTAACTTGATGAATGTTATCATAGGCATGATGGTTGCTTGATGCAGAAGTTGTATCTTCCTTTAATAACTCGGTGAGATAAAGTGATGTTAAGCAGAATATGATGTATTCAAGTCAGCAGGCAGTAACTGAAGAAATCAAAACTCAACCAAGAGATAAAGAAAACTGTATGCTTTGTGTATTACGCATGTGGAACTCACACCACACTTCCTCATTGAAGGAAAAGTTGTGTGAGGTCATCATCAGTGAAACAGCTCAGCTTCATTAGGATGTGATGTAGATGACATACTGTTACTAGCAAAGACCCATTACAGCTGCTGTGATATGCCCATGCCTCACAAGAAGAGAGAACATTTATGAAAAAGGGCTGGCTTGTGCTTTCTTACTTTCCTCCCACCTCTTCTCTCATACTCTTCTTTCTTCTTCTTCTCTAAACCTTTTCTGACATGTCCATCATCAAATATGTTTACTTTTCTTATGTTTGAAAGTAATCAGTTTCCTTTCTATATTCCTTCCCACTCTATTCTGTCAGACTTACATCTTCCCTATAGAATGTCCCCAAATCTTTCTTCCTTTGAATTCTGACCCTGCAGGTGCTGTTTCTATTCCATATCCTGACCTTGTTCACAGCCCTGCTCTCTATCTTCTCATATTTGCTATTTATGCTGTGGAATGACCATTCCAGTAAAAAAAAAAAAATAGTATTATTTTTACAATTGAGATGTTGCTCAGGTAATGAATATAGCTAAATACCTCAGACTGCAATTACAGTTACTGTCTTCCCTTCCACTCAAATGTTGGAAATGAATGGAGCTAAATTAGCACTTTTTGACTAAACAAAGCCACATTAAAAACACTCATCATGAAGCTGAGTCAATCAAATAAGTAAACCCACTGAGATCCCAAGTCCTGGACAGTCCCCATCAAGAAACTTGAACATCTAAAACTTGTTTTGGGTCGTGCTCAAAATCCTAACCTCCAAAATTTGCCTCAGTAGAAATGTTTTCATCTCTCATGTATACCCATTTAATACATATATACCCTGAATTACATACACAAAATTGTTATTTTACCCATATGGTCAATGTATATAGTTACCATCTACAACAGCAGTTGAGTGGTTAGTGGGTGTAATTTAAGGGCTGAATTGAAAAATCTCTGACATGAGTAAAAACCAAACTCTGTTAGATGTCAGCAGGGGTTTTTTTTTATCAAATTAATTTCCTGTTCATTCACTGAAAAAAGGTGGCAAAATATTTAAGATTCCTCAGTGCCTCTGTTCACTTGACAATCAGACAGAGTGGGGAGTATTTAATGAGCAGATGGGAAAGGGAAATTTTAGTGTAATTTTAGAGACTCCTTCTCTTCCTTGAATAACCACTAAATAATTCAATGTCTCAGGGTCCCATTGTGAAATAAGGATAGTAATGCTTCCCTTTCTAAGGTAGGGAAAATGGTAGTTCAGAAAATAAATATTATTTTTAAAATAGTCATGAGGGCTAGGTAGGTATTTCGGGTAGACTAAGAACTTGTCCTTAGCTATGAAGTCTAACCCTTCATCCCTAGCTGGTATCAAACTCATTTTCAGGGATTACTTCCTATCTGCTTGTTTGAACGGGAGATTATTCCTTTGCAAAAAATGACCACCAGGAACAATTTACACAACTGATGATTCTCAAAACTAGCAGTAAAAAGTGTAAATAAATCATAATGGTATTCCATAAAAGCCTACATTTTTTGATAGGAGTGGCTTTCATTAGAAATCAGAGCAGAGGGAAGATGTGTAGTGTATTTCTCAGTATTAATAACTGCTTCTCCTGCTTACACATAGCAAAAGAGGTTTTAATCGTCGTAGTAATCTGTCTCTTTGAAATGAACACCTTATACTAATCTTTGGACAAAATTGAAGAAAATGTAGGTAAAATCTAGAATAAAAAAGTGCCATCAGAATCCTTATTGAAAACAATAAGGATCCTTATTGAAATCATCATATTAAAGTTTCCAATTGTTTATTTCTTTTTACAGGAGCTCCTTATTTTATGTCTTGTATAGTATTTCCCTAAATAAAATTGCACCGTGCGAAGTGCCATCATGATTTCCAACATTCATTTCCAGAATGGCTCCTGCTAGTCCATAGCTATAACTATGATGAAAAGGGACTGTAGACAGCCCGTTGCAATAATACCATCTCCTCATCTATCAACCCAGCAGATTATATGAGTAGCATCTCCTTAGAAGGGAAACTCAGAGATATAATAATCAGTGAGATCTGGCAACCTGAGTGCCCACACACATCCATTGCTATAAAGGATGCCAAATTGTTACTGCTGTACAAAATCTATGGAACCGTAGACAGAAGGGATGAGACCAGGAAGAAAGGCATTAAGGACTGACTGAATATTTCAGTGACAGTCTTTATTTTTAGAGTAATGTATGACATTATGAAGTAAGTTTTGGAATTTCCTGTCAGTTTTATTCTGTCATTTCATAATGCAGGAGTTCAGCATCCAATCAGGGCCAGAAGCCAATTCTTGACAGTACCTTTGTGTGAAAGGGGTGAAGAAACTTAGCTTTTTCCATCTAATTCTGTAGAAAAATTTCCTGCTATAGAGTTATTGTTGTTCATAGTATTGAGGGTTTCTAACCCAGAGCACTTTCTTCCTGCAATATGAGTGTAAGAAGAAGCAATCAAAGGCACAATGTAGCAGCTGTAACTCCTTAGACTGATATTCCCTACAGACATCTCTGATCAAAACCCTACAGGATGTAGAATTTGGTCTGTTCTTAATCAGCCTAAGATCCAACTTGCTCCCTATAGGCTCCTATCACCCTTCAGTGACACTGGAAGAGACCAAGGACAAATAAGACCTTAATTAACAATGGATATCCCCGGCCTCAATGAGGTGAGATAAGATGAATCCAGCCATTATCCACTGCTGTTAGAGATACAAAAGCTTCTTCAGCTACCAAGTTCTGGGATCAGAATCATAAGTGTTGGACGGAGACAGATTAATCAGCAGTATAATAAGGATAACAACATTCACACATTGGAAGGTTGTATACTCTTCAACTGACTGTATTGTTTCCATAGAAGACTGTTAAGAGCTTAGTAACCTATAATAAACATAAGCTCAGGTCCTTGGCCACCTGTGATTTGCATGTTGTTCTAGGTATGCCTTGTATTTTGTCCTTGATGTTCCTGAAAACCTGTGTATCTGCTTCAGCTATCTAAATGAAGAAAGTAAAAGAGATGCAAGAGTGCTAAGCTCTGTGAAAAAAGTTGTCTTACATAGTAACTGTATTTTTGACCTTTTGTGTATCCTAAAATATCGCATACCTTTCAGCACACAAAGTAATACCAGGAGCAAGATAGGTCATGATCCAATATTCAGTCCTATCCCAAACCTTAATTTGAATTTTTCTTAAGATACCATAATTTTCAGAACAGACTGATCCAGCCTTCTGTTTCAGGAACATTATGTGCCTCCCAGCACTGCCCGTCACTGCTGAGGGCTGTAGCAATTTGCATAAGCATGGCACCTACTGTCCTTAGAGATACAAGTATGAATACAACCTGTAGTGTTTTCTCTGTAAAGCAGTTTTCAGACCAAGAGCTTATTCGTTGCCCCGCAATGCCTTTCATAAGGAGCAAAATATTAGAAAGCATTTCAGTCCCAGCTTCACAATCCAATAGTAGATAAGAATATTTAAAAAGCCTAGGAAAGCCTTTTGTTCATAGTCTGAGGTCGGGTTTTGAAATCTTTGCAAACTCTCTCTCCAGGGAGGCTGTGTAGACAGAGCCATCCTTTCAGCTCACCCTTGAATGCACTTTGAACAAGCAGCTGCTTTTACTGTAAGCATGTTATTAATGGTCTCTTTTCAAAAGCAGAGATAGTACCCTGGAAAATGTTCTATTGATTTTTTCCCTTTCCCTGTCCCTGTTTCAATCACACTCGTTTGAATGGCTTTCATTTTTAGCAACAACAAGAGATTCTTCGAAGAAAAGTGGTGTCTAGGTGCAGCTTTAAATAAAATCACTGCTCAATTTAAGCTCTGAAAAATACTATTGATATTTTAATAGAAGCTTGGAGAACCAATTGCTAGTTCAATAATAGCGACAAGGAATTTATACACAGGAATCATGCACAAGGATCATTTTATTTTTCTTACTCTACATGTTAACAGAAAACAGCAGCCTAAATCTTGACTCACTTGATTATTACATGTCAAGGATCTCAGGAGCATGGAAATATTCCATTCTAATTTTCTAAAGTGAAAATGGGTGCTGAGATATCTGTGTGCAGAGTTCAAAATACAGAACTGTAAATAATATTCTACCACATATTTCCTTATAATAATAAGTATGTAGAAAAAACGTAAGTAAGCGTGCACACCTGGAAATGTAATTTCTGTTCTGAACTTGGTTATGGTTGCTATTAATTCCTTATATCATGCAGAGTTAAGTATATGCTTTCTAAATATTTTTTCTTGTGACTGAAAAATAAGTCATGTCCACTGGTTTGGAAACTTCTAAATTGAAGATTCAAATGATAAATCAACTGTGCTGAATTATCATATGTGTGACATTAGGGCTTGGTGGTATCAGCTGCCATAAGCAAGTTTCAGAGTAACTGGTATTTTTTAAGACTGAATTCCAGGAACTATGAGATGGTGGGAGAGGTTGTGCAGGAGGGGAAAAGGCATGGATATACGTAGAAAAGCAAGGCAAAGTGGGTTTCTATTGGTGGAAAGAAGTTTGAGAGTATGTCATATATGCAGTTAATTTTTAATCCCCAAATCCATATAGAAGAATATCCATATTTTTTGAGCAAAATCCTGATTTCTGAAACTCATGATTTTTTTATTAGTGGTAACTGAAAAACCTCTAAATAAGTGGCATCACTTTTCAGAGAGTGAATAGAGAAAACAGATATCATGCCTGCTTTAAGTTGTAAGACATGAGCCAGAATCACAGCTTCTACCTATTGAGCCAGAAGCACAACTATATTATGCCTAAAATTTACATAATATTGCTTGCAATACCCATTTGAAAAATTCTCTTTTTCCCTAACAACAGTTGTGTTCCACTGAACACTAAAAACTAAAAGTCTTGTTGTAAGCCAAGCCACAAATTTAAGTATAAGTAACTCCTTTAAAATGCTGGCTTGACTTTCCGAACTGTTTTCAACCAAGAATATTTATTTCTCCTTTCATGTGAAGGAAAAACATCAACCAACCGACAAAAACCCTCCATGAAGTGTGGTCTTTCTGCTTTCACTCCTTTGCCCATAAAGACTTAGATATTTATCTAATGGCTGCTTGCCTTCTTTAACAGGCTATGGTTACCACTGTGAGCTTCAACAGGAGAGCTGTTATATTTTTATTTCAACACTATGTCCTACATAAAAGTTGGCAATAAGAGAAAGCACTCTATAGAATACGACTCCCCCATGGATTCTTACTTCACATGATGACATTTTTTACATGTCAAGAATGCTCAAGTTAAGGTATCTATCTTATTAGAACAAAACAAAACAAAAAAAACAAGCAACCAAAAAAAAATCCCTCAAAAAAAGAAAGACAAAGAGTACAAAGAGGAAGTGAAAAGAAGGTGAGTGGGAAGGAAAAAATAAAACAACTCAGGCATATTCTGGTCACAATAAGTAGTTCAGATGTTCTTTGTGATTTTAACTTTGAGATTCGTTTATGAGGAATTGATTCAGATGTGACACGTAAAACAGGAACATGTGAGTTTGGTAACCTGATGCTCATGTGAAAATTCAGTTCCTTAGCAATGTTCACTGTTTATAGCCCCTTTCCTTCTCCATGACTATGCTCTTGCCAACCTGATCACATCTCACATTTGTCCCCTGGCTACACTTATGGTCATGTGGATAAGTCCACACCCCTACAATACCCCTGCTCTCCATATCTGTACAAAATCACTGGCTTGTGTTCAACTAGTGGTCCTTAATGAACTTCTCATACTGTGATACAGAACTTCTCTCAAGCCTATTGCTTCATCTTACAGTTTTATACCTTACTATACCTCCTGAAATACACTACCTGGAACTTGTCTCCACTGAATTTCTGTCTATTTATTTTTCAAAACTTTTTCCTAATATATTAAGGTCATTTTGAGTAATGTTCCTTTACACAAAAACACTGCAAGATTTTTCCATCTGTCTCTAATCCAATAGCTGGTAACTTATATTTTATTCCACTACGCACACCATTGATATCAAGATTATAAGAGTAGAACTCCACTTCCTATGCTTCCATTTTGGCTGTGAACTGTTGATGAATACTCTAGAGTAGTTCAGTACTCTAGATCTGTTTTGGTCTTGATTCCATAATTTCTAGTCTTGCCTTAAACAGGTTCCTTTTGTTTCTCATGAGCCTCATAACTTATTTGAATTTCTTTGCAGAGATGGATAATTGGAGACAGTTATTTTTGTTTGTTACATGTAATATTTTCAACTGCAATAATATGTTAATAATTTCCTTGTTCTGCATTGAGAATCTCTTGCATTTGCTCACAATAAGTAGCGTGGCTGTCTTTGTTTAAAATAATATAATAAAAGCTGATTTAAACTACACTACAAAATTTTGGAGTAGTCTGTTTCCCCTTATTATTATCTTCTCTTTTATTTTTTTTATCTCATCTGTTCTATCCTATGACAGTTTTGCCTGCTAGTTTTTTAGCATTCTTCTTATTAACAAAAATGTGAAAAATATACCTCTATTCATCTCCTCCATTCTTTTGTTAGTAGAATGTTCTCTGTAGTGTATTTTACAGTACTTTTACCCTTTGTGTCATTCTTTATCGTGGCTGATCTTCTAAATGCTCTTTAGTCATGAATGTAGTTACTGCATTTTCCATCATATATATGATTCATATATTCCACCACAGGAATCTCATTCACATTTGTATCTTAAATAAGGATTTTTTTTCCTTTATTTCAATTAGTGCACCAAATGACCTCTTGATATCTATTATGCTCTCTGATCTCAAAAAAAAAAAAGCAACTAATCTTTCAGAAACTCACAAAGTTAGTATTACAAGTAACTGGATGATCAGCTACAGAACAATCCACAAGTTGTGAATGCACAATCTGTGTAATCCTGAAGAGAGACACTTAGACAAAACAGCTTTGCTACAGCATAGGAATTGCCTAGAATTCTTTGTGGTTTGCTGAAGTAGTCATCTCTCTGATAAGGTAAATTGTGTTATTCTCCTCCCTACTGAGTTAAGATGTTCAGTATTTCCTGAAGTTAAGAGGTAAGAAAGAAGGAAAGTCTTAGCCGTTAGCATATTTCATGTTCTCAATAAAACTGGATAACTTCTGCAAACACACTGCAAAGTTAGCAATGGCTTCTGCATTATAAGCCAGATCAAGGAAGAAGATGTTGCTTCAGGAAATATATTCTCAGAATTTATCTCTCGAAAAAGGCCACCAGTCACCATTGTGAAACAGTTGTGGAGGAGGGGGAGTTCTGAAGATTATGGGAATGACATGGTGAAACTCTAACAGTGATGACAGAGGACAGAGACAAGTTTCTAGCAGAAATACTTCATTCCTATTTTTCTCATCCAGTTTCCAATTCTACCATCCAAAACCTAGCTCTGCACTTTGCTACAAGAGGTTCAGTTTCCTCTTCTCCTTAAACCATGTTTAGTAATTTCAAGAGGATATGACAGGAACCTTCCTGTGACTCCTTAGAAAGCAGTGAATCTGTACAGCACAGAGCAGTGATACTTGCTGAGACTCTACCATTCAACACGTATTTTGAAACTCTCAAATTAGGATGACAAGTCACAGCTGCAAGGATCAACTTGTGAGCTGGTAACACCAAGTGCCAAATGTGTAGAGAGCTGGTGTCTTCAGCAGATGGATAAAATTCTATATAGAAGTCAACAGTACTCCTTCCATGCTTCTCACTACACTTTTCTTCTGCCTTTCAGTAGCAAGGGAATTTTTGCCTTTTGATGAGACCTTTTTCCTTCGCATAACTGCAATATTTTCCATCTTTCATGGTTCAACAGCCTAACTTTGCTGAAAAGAATACTCAGCTCTTCAGAAAACTTGACTTTTCTTTGTTTTTCTGGGATTTTCTCTCTGGGACCTTCAAAGAGAATTCTTTGATCTCTTTTGTCCTGCTTAGATTTCAATCCCCTACACTTTATGGGTAATACACTCTGCTGTAAATCAACCAGTGTAACCGTAGTCTCTGAGCAAATCCCTTACCTAATCTAGAGTGCCTGTACTGACTACGATGCAAATGGGCTTCTTTACTTCACCTGAGCATCTGCGTAAATATTTCAAGTCAACAGGATTAAACCGATTTATATCAGATGAGACATCTATAACATCACCTGGGCAAAGTATTCCATAGATATCTCAGATCTATGGCTTCAGACCTTCCTTACTGTAGATCTTTAAATGCTTCAAGTTCCTCTTCTTTCTTCCAAACACTTAAACATGACTGTTTACTCCAGCTGGCATATATTCGAGTAACATCCCTTTGAGTAAAGCCTTTATTGAATTCCAGGCCATTTGGGCTTGTGGAAGAGTGTTCTTTTTCACTCCATATTCTTTGTCAGGTCTCTTCATGTGTTTGAAAAATACATAAATGAGATACACTTTTTCTAATCATGCACCATAAGTGTGAATTGCTGAACATGTTCGAGTTCAATAACAAATATGATGATTCTTGGGCATACTTACACAAAATCAACACTGGGTATGTGTTCCCCAAATACCAGGAAAATCAATTTTGTAGTGCTATGATGACTTCTTGCTACAAGTTGTCAGGAACCTGAGGATAGCAATAGGCCTTAATCATTCTGACCAGTCTCCCTAGGGATGTCTTCTTTACCCCTCACCTCCGACATCTCTTCCTTGGCAGACCTCAGACCTGCACTGTTTTTAACTCATCTCCTGTATGAGCCCCTCAGACTTACGCTGTGGTTTTCCTCCATTCCTAGTCCAGCCCCTTCCCTTTTGCTCCTGACTGGACTTCTGGACGGAACTGTTGACACTGTTCATCCTCTCATCGTGTCCAGGGCTGTTGACAGACCCTGTCATTGTTGCCCATTTCTTCTTGCTATGATGAGTGCCCATAACACTGCCTTGTCAGTGAGGGCACTGACTGCATTCAATTGCCTTTGGTTTTCAACTTGTCCCTCATCACAGGGCAGCCCTGCTCCTGCTGTGTCCTGTCACAGGTAGCAGCACATGTTCGGTTCAGTCAAACAAATTGCTCTGCTGTGAAAAAGCTGATGTTTTCATTTTATGCCAGTTTTTCATCAAGGCATTAAAACCTTTGAAAGCTCTTCCTGTCAATGAGAATTTCTGACTCTTGCACTTGAACCAAAGATGTTTTTCCACAGCTTTACACAAAAAGGCCATCACCCAGTGAAGGGATGTCTTGTAGTCCTGAAATGTAAAGTCTACCATGTAGGAAATATTTCATAGAATTATAAAATGGTTTGCTTTTAAGGAACCTTAAAAATCATCTAGTACCAACTCCCCTGCCATGGGCAGGGACACCTCCCACTGGACCAGGCTGCTCAAGACTCCCTCCAACCTGGCCTTGAACACCTCCAGGCAGGTGCGATCCACAACATCCCTGAAGAGAGAACTTCTTCCTAATGTCTAATCTAAATCTCCTCCCTTTCAGTTGAAAACCATTCCCCCTCGTCACTACAGACCCTTGTAAAAAGTCCCTCCCCAGATTTCCTGTAGGCCCCCTTTGGGTACCGGAAGGCCACTATGACGTCCACCTGAAGCCTCCTCTTCTCCAGGATGAACAATCCCAACTCCTTCAGCAAAGAGAGTTGCATTTAATTTGGGTTTTTTATGCAGGGACTGAAAAAATAGCTCAGCCCAACTGCAATACAACAACTACAGGCACAAGCATAGTGGTGAGGCACCTCACTGTGAAAATGAGAGGAAGACAGGAAGAAATGCAGCAGCAAGGCTGCTGAGTGCTGGCCTTGCTTTGTTTGAAATGAACAATGTTGGAATTAAGGACATTACAACCCTTGGGAAAGGTGAGGCTATTTATGAGCTCGAAGGAACATTTAATACTGGGCTCACTGGAAGAGTTTGTGTTCTGTGACTGGTGTGAAATGCTGAGGGTCTGAGGGTGAAGAAAAATGATTGTTTCAACGTTAAGGATTGGAAAACAAATGCAATATTTGTTTTGCTGGCTTTGGTCATTCCTACTGAAAGATCTCTCCTGTCATAAGTAAATAGTGTCAGTCATCTCTGATAATGATCTGTGTCTTTTCACATGCTAAGTATATTTAATTGTTGATAGACAGTCAGATGTCTGGCTGTTGGACCAAAACTTGATTTCATTTACGTCAGTTGAAATCTGGAGAACTTCCACCAGAGTCAATATAAATTCCTCCAACTTTATGGGAGGTATCTGTGAGGTATATGTGGCTCACAAACACAGTGACTGAAGGAGCACCAGAATTACAGTGTTTTCACATATGTTTTCACCTTGAACTGAATAAACAGTGGAAGTATTAAAAAATTTCATGGGACTAAAACTTCTTAGAAATTATATGGGAAGAGAAATGACTCATTCCTGGTAGTTTTAATGATAGTTTTCATCTGTCCCAGCAATGTCAGCTGCATATCAACAACTGGACATCTCAAACATTGTGGGACTTCGGGTCCCCACCTGCACTGTATCTGTCTTTAAGTAGGCATTCATTTTCATTGCCTAATTATGCCTGGAAAAGTACAAGTCCAAGGATAAAAGCCATTAGTAACCAAACTTATCAGTCTCCAATGGAGTTATAGACTAGTATCTATTTGTGTTGGATTAGATTCAGGCAGGAGGAGTTTGTCTACAGCAATATTTTTTTTCAGAAACAACCCTGGAAAAATCCCAGTGGTTCAAAACAACTTCATTCTCTTTGTCCTTCCACTCCCTGTTCTGCTAATCTTTGTGAAAGCAACAGGAATCACCCTGTAGTTAGATGCAGGACCTGTTAATAAGGGTGGCTGTTGCAATGAAATTGAAGAGCTGCGATATGGACAAATGATACTTTATGACTGCAATCTCAGCTGACCTCATCAGCTCATTTTAGAGACAATTCCATTTTAATTGGGTGTGTGAGAATAGTCTCAAAGATTTTACATTTAATGCTGGATGAAGGAAAATCCTTTCATAATGGAAATTGAAGCACTTATTAGCTGGACATATTACATGAGAAATGAACTGAGTGGTAATTCTTACTCACCACCTTAAACTGTTAATCATCACATGTGTAACTTGGCAATGATGGGCTGTGATCAGTCTAGTTTCCAGGAAGTCTGGTCCTTTACAAGCCACATTTGGAAGGATGTTTCAAGTCCATCAAGGAAAAACAGTGATCACTATATGAAAAGATAGGAAAAACTCTGTTTCCCTACTCTGTAACAAAACATGCTGTGATTTCATTTGATCCAGGATTTCGCCTGTTAGCTTTTAAAACTCTAGGTATTAAGTTTTTTTCCCTGTCTAAAAGCCCTATCAACCTCAACAGTGAGCTTTCACTGGTAATAAGGAAAACTGCTCATTTCCTTCAGTCACTCTTATCTGCTACCAATGCTTTTCCAGAACAACAAAGAACAGAGGACAACTCATGTTTTACTTTTTTCGAGTTTCAATTGGAAAAATCGGTCTTATAAATTTTTTGTATCCATGCAAAGCAGTATTAAGTTGAATTGGGTTTGCTTACTGCTGCATGTCATTGCCTTGGATGTAACTCCTCTCTGCCTTTTGCATGTGCATCTGGAGATATGAGATTTTCATAATGCTTTTTCCTCTGAGCTTTTCTGCATGCACCTGGCATCACAGAACCTTCCCTTACACTGCTCACAAGGTTTTTGGAGACTTCATTTGTAGAAGAAAAATGCACAGATCAATACTCTTTTGATCTAAACCCCATGGAAACGAGTGTCTTCGAACTGTGTTAAAATAAACAAATATAATTTTAGGGTCTAAGAAACTGGAAGATATGAGTGGTTTGAAGTAATATACAAAAGACATTTTCAGTGATCAGGATTTGAACTGTGAGCGTATGCTTGACAGACTGAATGAACTGTTACTGCTGAATAGGTATCTTTTAAGGATGTTAGAAGACATGCATAACCCTGTGGGTGAAAATGAATACTGCTTTGTTGACTCAGACTCTGGGACAGGTTCGCAGACTGTGTAGGGAGGTTTTGTTCCCCTGAGCAGAAAAAAAAAATGCTCATTTGTGCTATCCAGCCTTTTGTTTTCAGTGGCAGAGATGATTCATGAATTTCTTCAACTGAAATTCTTCAGTGGCAGTAACAAGTGGTAAAGGAAAAAGTGGAGCAGCAGAAAGTGAGATACTATTTTTCAAGAGCTCTTCTTTTAGTAAGGAAAGGTTGGTTGTCCTTGTGTTCTCCTACTGTAACCACTCTGTTTTACACAGCAAAGGACAATTTTCCTAAAATACTGTAAAAAAGACTGACCCTGTGCCAGGGCCTGATTTTCTGTCTGAACACCAGAGAACTCTGACCCATGGTCGACATTAGAAGAGAAAACAGAAGAATACAGCAACCTGTGAAATCATGGAAAACATTGGTTACATTTTTTTCTCCTGTGTTGCTGAAAAATTTGCCTTTGACTGATTGTAACTCTGGGGAATGGCAGGTGTTGTATGTGAATGAAATTGCTGTGCTGCTTACTGAGGTTACCTAAGACTGAACTAAAGCAACAGATGGAAAGTGTGCATTTAGAAGATTTTTTTTTCCCTCACATAAATATGACTGTGATTTTGGTACAGTTAAATTTCACCACTTCCCAATAAAAGTAGCTGATGTTGAAGTCATTTGGTCCCTCCAGATTTTAGAAAACTGCTTTATGCTGAAATGTGTAGATCCAAGCCCTCCTGGAAACCCTTATTGGATAAACAGAATAATAATTTATATTTTTTTCCCCAGAGAAGGACCTGAAATTTAGCTGGCCACAAATGTAACAAGTTTTGTCTTCTATAGAAAACCCAAAATCAAGGTACATGTGAAGAAGACCACAGCATCTCAGATATGACAGCTATCCCATCTTAGGGGTACAGTGAATTAATTATTCATATAAAAAGTCTGCAGCGTATCTGTGGTGTGCTCATATTATTGGAGAAACATCAAAGAGCCTGAAGCATAGCACTAATATTTTATATTTTTTATTTATTCTGTCTTATAACTTTATTACTTGGGTGTAAAAGTGCTTTTTTAACGTTATAGAAACTTGCTCTGGATCCAAATCAAAACTGGTCAATTCCTCTTTC
Organism: Dromococcyx pavoninus; assembly: GCA_033558185.1. Taxonomy (NCBI): domain Eukaryota; kingdom Metazoa; phylum Chordata; class Aves; order Cuculiformes; family Neomorphidae; genus Dromococcyx; species Dromococcyx pavoninus. The sequence continues at coordinate 108,683 of JAUMJL010001017.1, forward strand.
ATGACTATGAAACTCCAAATTTAGATAAAAAAATAAAAGGAGTATGATATATATTTGATCAATGTGCTGTTCCTTAGTGACTCTTGCCGTGAAACACAGGTATCTGTGGTGTTAACAGGGGAACTGTCTGTGTAAGTATAATGTTTTTGATATACTCTGCCTTAACATGTTGTAAGTGCTCTGCTTTCTGAAGTTAAGCAGCCAGTTTGGCCTCAGTTCAATGTGTCCATATGCACATCCACTTTTCTAGTAGGCTTTGCTTTCACAGCTTGTCTACAAGGGGAAGTTAGATTAGCGTGCGAATTTACAACACGCTAGCTACTGCGTATGGTTGAAGCAGAGGCTGCACCAAACTCCACGAGCTACAACTTTCTGTTCACCTTCCTGGCTGCCAGGGTAAGATAAAATTAAGAATGATTACAGGAAAACTGTGCTATTTTATGTCTGATCTTGTTCAAGCCTGGTCTATCAAGATTGTATGGAAGATGGCTTGAGTTGATGTTGAGATGCCATATTGTTCCCTTTCTTGAGAAAACTCAAACTATAATAGCAAACACCTGCCAAGACTTAAAGAGAATTTTCAAATGATGTTGATTAAAGTGGTAAAAGTAAACAAAGGTGCAGTTCCCACTCTTCAGTCCTGGAAAATGATTGTTGCATTGCTCTGAGGATTGTGTTGACTGTAAAATCTACATGGGAAGTGCCACAAAGATTCAGTGGTGGCACTTAAAGAAAGGACTATGTGCCAGGATTATGTATTGGGACAATAACTTCCATCCAGAACACAAGGGATACACGTCTGAGTTTAATGGTGTTAACATCAGCAAAAGGTCCAATTAAGCAGTGTTAACAAAGTAGCCTGAAATAAAATATTTTTCTTTTATTTCCAGCTATTTTAAAACATACATTGCAATGATTATGTGTATCCCTCAATTATTACGAAAACACAATCAGATCTTCATTTAAGGGACTTAAATAATGAAAATATCAATATTCCTTTTTTTTAGCACTTTTCAGTTGTCCTAGATGACAACTAAGAAGCTCTATTAAGTCCTATTTATGCTACAACCCACCTACTAAAATCTAAGTGAACACAGCTGAAGAATCAGTATAGTGTACCACTACATTCTTGTCCATTTTCCAACCTCTGTAATGCCATGAAAGGGATGAAGAGATGCAAATCTCTATTTGTATCTCATACAAATGGCAGGATGAGAAACATTTATTGAAGACCTGATTCTACAAAACTCCAGACTGCACAGAAGCATCTTAAATAAGGGGTAGGAAAAAAAATCCCAAATTAATAACCACAAAAAACCACATTACAAGCAACATCACAAGGTGCCTGCCTGTTGAACTAGTGGTGTGATTTCACGCAGCTAAGAATTTTCAGGGAAGGATTGAGGACAGATGGTCTCATTCAGATATTGTAACTTTTTCATTATAACTTCCCTAAGTTTGCAAAAGTTTGTGGCTTTGTCTCCAGACTTTTCCACTCTTCAGCTTTTAATTCTCAATCATTAAGGAAAAAATGTCAATATTCCTTAGCAAAGCTGAGGTATCATATAATTGAGGAGCTGGCAAAGACCCTCATCCATTGGAGATGAAGAAAGGGACAGCTGGAAGGAACTAGATGGTTCTTTACAAGAAAAAAAGCCATTCCTCTACCAGAAACTGCTTATTGAAAACCAGAAAATAACTCCCAAGGTAGATTCTGTAAGATACATGATACCGTGATGGTGATTAGATGGCTTCAGGTCAGGCAAAAGAAAATAAATGAGAGATGGGTTAGCTCTGCTGCTGCAGATTTTAAATCAGTAGGATGTATATTATCTGCCCCAGTAGTTGAATGAACACTCACAGACAAAAAAAGTTGACTGTAGCAAATGTGTTTGGACTCAAGAGCACTTAACAACTGTTGAAGAACCTTATAGTCAATTGATTTGTCTAGTGTAGACAACACCTGAAAATAATCCTGACTGTCTGGAACAAGTTGATCAGTGTTTGTTAGTTTTGTCTTTATTTACTGCCTCTTTTATACGCCTTTTGTGTATTGTTCATCTGGATGTTGAGTACTTTCTTGCTTACTCTGTCAGCATTATTTTCAATACATTACAGGGTCACCTATGAAAATCTTTGAAGGCTGGACTCACAGGCATGGAACAAAATTTGTTTTAGGTGATAATGTTTCCTAGTAGGAGAGCATTTGGAAAAGTAGTTTGTTATGAGAACATAAAACCAGTTTCCAAAATGAACAAGGGAATTGGTTTGTTCCTTTGCAGTACAGAGTTAGTGAGCAATAGCCTGAGGGAATCAATTCTAAATCAGGCTGGATAATTCCTTGCTTTCATTTTGATATGCTTTTACCTCTATCCAACCCAAATCTATAGAATTATATTCCTTATTGTATATCTCATTGGGGTCTGGAAAACTAAGACCAATATTGCTAGTGTGTGGCCTGGAGATTTAATATAAGGTAACCATGTGATATAGGTGGTGGCGGATGAAATTCCAAGCATGGTCGAACAGGGAAAGCACCTCCTCACTCCATGATCAAGATGGTAAGGGTGTGACAAACCTCCAAATGAGGGATAGGGAATGATGACCTCCCATACTTCCCACAGTTGAATGTGATAAACACAATCTCTGGGGTGGTTTCTTTAACTGGGCATCATGAGTTTATGTGAAGCTTACATCTGTTTATGCAAAGGGTTAATGTTAATAAACTAATGTTAATGTCCTGTTTTAAAATAAAAGAATGTACTAAAACTGTAGTCATAGTCAGATAACTGAACGTTACTCTGTTCTACTTTGGGTATTAGAAAACTCACACGCTTGGTTTATTGCCTGAAACAATAACCTGGTGGGCTTACTTCCCTTTTAAACTTATTAAGAGGCGCCTCTTCTTGCCAGGGGAGATGGATTGATTTTTCCCAACATACACAACTCAGATCAAAAGAGTAGTATCATAATAGTTGCTACTAGCCTGTGGTCAGACAATGGAGTGGGTGCCTTTTACAGATTCACTCATACGCCACTCACCTTCCACGGTCAGATTTTCAACTCTTCCAGTCCTTGGGATTAAATTCAGAGTATGGCTCTACAATTAAGCTAAATATTTATTTAAATGAATATAAATTATTTGAGAATAAAATATAAAGTGAGCTAGCTAATCTTTCTGCATAGATGTCTGAAATTGAGTAACAACTTAAACAGATATAGTAGTAATTTGCCCTTGCATCCCAGCTGCCTCACTATTACCAATTGGCAACACCTTCAGATCGAGTATTTACAAATAAAAAGTTTGAAATATTGATTTTTTTACACATCTTAACAAAAGATAGTTTACCTCCTAGGTATTTTTCAAAGGAAAATATGTTCTTGTTTAGGAGGGAAATAGGGAAGAATGTTGTAAAGGCTGACATTGTTGAAAGAGAAAATGATGTTTCCTTAAACTACTAGGAGAAATAGTCACCTATCTTAAGACTTGTATGGTGTAGTTTTTTATAGCTGAGCTAATCAGCTCTTGTCAAAGCAGAAATAAGTATACTTATGGTATGATTCATCTCATCCTGCTGTAGAACACTGTAAAGCCAAAGTCAAGTTAATTACACTTTAAAATTTTCTCCTGATACTCTGCAAATCATTCCTACTGAATCTGAAAAGTTTTTCACCTCTTAATCTAGCCTGCACACCTCTCCTATGCAAACTTCGTTCTTCCAGCAGAAATTCACTAAAAAGCTCTCTCCATACATTTGTTTCATGCTTGCAAACCCAGTGGAAGTCTCAGATTCCAGTTCAGAAAATTTATAGGGTGCCTAAAATACATCTTGCTGTGGAAAGTTTCAGAATGGAGTCATGACATAGATTATATTGTCATATAACACAATGCACTATCCTCTCTAAGAAGCTTAAGGTTTATATGCTTGCCTAAAAATTTAGATGGATAGAGGATGGAAATAATCATACTGAATTTAAAATTACAAAAGTTGAGAGTATAATTTCAATTATTCTAGTTGGATTGCTCTGTCACTAGATGTGCTGAGTTGTTCTTCAGAGACACCTAAACCTTATGCCTGTCTTGAAACACCTGTGTGTGTCAGAAAAGAATAAACATTAAGGCTGGGTCAAAATTTTCTCTTCATGGGTGAATCTGCACTAATAGGTATATTAACGGCCAACAAGGAAGAAAGAAGGAAAGAGGGTAATATGATCCAAAAAGATCTTGAACCAACGATTCATTCTCTGCCAGACCTCATTCTTTACTTCAGAAAGGCTGATGTACATCATGAATGTGTAGTCTAGAAGCAGAGTAAAGCAGAGTAAAGCACGTCAAGAACGCATCATATTTCTATTTGTGTGATATATCCTTGGCATCCTATGGGAAGATGTTTGACCTCACTGCTTTTTAAATCCATTAAGTATAGAAACAGAGCATTTGCAAAGACTGTTTTATAGTATATACTTTACAACTCCCACATGTAACTGATAGTTAAAATGAAAATCACTGTAAGGGATGGAAAATCCAGATAAGGCTTACTAGTGAATAACCTGAAGTGTGTATCTATTAACATCTATCTATATATACACTGTGAACAAAACAATATTCACACGTAAAGACTCACATCATCAATTGACATTAGTTCTGTTCCTGAACCATCCTGTTGAGGATACTAGAGCATTTATGTACCTTTACTGACTAAATTCACACTTCAGCACAGTCTATGGGATACTGTATAGACTACTGATGCAGGTGGAAGTTAATATAGGTTTCAATAATCTCCCTTGTGCCATTTAGATGACCTTTTTAACTTTGTGCACCAATAAACTCATTAAAGGCCAAGCCCATGTTTGTTAATCCTCTGGGGGGAGGCAGCTATGACATCTTTTGTGGAAAGACATTGGATTGTTAAAATAATATCTGTAGAACATGATCTGTCTAAAATTTCTTGAGCTTTTTCAAGGGAAAAAACACTAATTAAATCTGACAGCATTTGCATATCTAGTCTCATAACTAGATGAAAGAATTCTCTCTTTAATTCCAGAGGGCAATAGAAAAAATTACTAAAGAAATTTGAGATCTACCTGGAGTAAACAGTCACCAAGATACACAGAAGCCATAGTATTTGGTGGTTTTATTTGCATATATAAGTGACTATAAAATAACTTCTCAAGAAAATTGGAGGTCTAAATTAAGAAACTTTCTGTTCTGGGCTTGATCTTAAGTTAATAGGCATCAGTGGATTTTTTATATTGACTATAATGGGCTTTTAATCAGATGATAATAAAAGTGAAGTGAAGTGAATGTTCTTCAGAACCTGGTTCTAGAAAGACCTCCAGCATTCACATATTTCAACATCTCCAACCAAACAGGATATTATTGCTTTTCCTCTAAACATTTTTTTTTCATTTCAGGTGGCTGAAGTATGGCTGACATCCAATTTCTAAGAAAAGCACATCACAATTTCATACTGGCTTGAGGACCTACATTTTTAAGTGGACAACACCTTACAAAAATATTCCCGATGGCAAACCAGAAGTGTGGATAGCTCCTCAACTAATGGATCTTTGCTGGAGGAAGAGCAATACAGTGAGTCTACCATTAAAAAAACTTACAAAAAAGAACAAGACAAGATCCTAGTTCAACCATCTTAATTTGCTACTTAATCAGAAACCTTCTGAGAACAGCAGTCAATAATAAATGCATAAAGACACTTACTAGAAAAAGAGTACTGAAATATTCTCCATTATCTGACAGTTCTGTTTAAAAATTCCTCAGTCAGGGAATTATCAAGGCAACAGTTATATTGTGAATTCTGGGTCCGTCATCCAAAAAATTGTCTAACCTAATTTTGTACTTCACAACATCGTACAATACCGAACTCCAAAATACAGTTGCATCCTGTATGAAAAACAAAACAATTTCTTTCGTTCCTGTACAAAAAGGAACAGTCCAGTATTGTATCAGTTTCTTGTGTTGTGATAAGTTATAGAATCTCATTCAATATTTTGCTTCAGTAGTCAACAATCAATAGAGTTCAAGTTGGTTTAAAACCCCCCCAGTTATCTCCTTTTGAGAAGTCTTGGTGTCTTTAGTCTCTTATACAGAAGTGGCTACAATCCTAACTTTCCTTGAAAAAGATACTGTAGTGAGCAGGTGCGTGACAGCTGAGAGATTTTCATTTATACTGAGTATTTTTTTTACCATCCCACCCCAACCTGGCATTTTTATTCTTTCTTCCCTTTATAAAGCATTCCTTGGTTTATTCCTTATCCAACTAGTTACAAGTGAAAAATTGTTAATTCCTGTGGGCATCCATTAATAGTTGTTTAGTTTACACAAGCTTTCAATAGATGAGTAATCCAGTGATGTTTATTATTTTGTACAGATGGTCCTTGTTCTTACTAGAAACCTACTCTACAGGTAAAGTAGAAAAAGTTGCCCTGAGAATGTCAGTGAAAATGAATGAGCACTCAAAGATGAAAAAATGAAAGCTGATACAGCCCTTCTCTATATGATTCATCATTTTGGGTGAATGGTCAACAATATCATTAGTTACCACAAGTAAAATTCTTTGTAGGCTTCCAAAGCTGTGTGTATGGTTCCTTCCTTCAGGGAATAACAGTTACAAGGTATTTGTTAACTCAATCAGCGCCTCCACTTGCTATTGCAGAATTACTCCCGGTAGTAAATATCGCAAGGACCTGCTGGGTAGCAGCATAGACATCAACTTGGTCAAAACTCTGGCATAACTTTTCTTGACATACAGTTAGTCTTACCGTGATTGGAAATTTAAAATATCTATATTTTCTCCAGGAATTCCCTTTCTCATATTTTTGTGTTACTTTGAAAAAAGGTAGTTTGCACTATTCAGTCTATACTTCAACCTAAGAAACTCTGACCTCGGTTTCTTGTGCAAATAACTGTACGATTGCAAAAAAATCTAATCTTCTGTAATTCTTCTGAAGCATTATAGAATTTCAATATGTATATTGAAAGAGCATTGATTCAGATGATGAAAGAAAGTGTCCTTTTTCAGGCTGTGAAGTTAATCTGTTGCTGCTATAGGCGTGAAGGTGGAGATTAATATGATAAAAGCTATATCTGCAGTCGGCTGTGTCTGTTTCTAGCTAGCCACCAAGGGCGACTCAATAGGTGAAGTCGTTATAGAAACATGGAGAAATTCAGGTTTGAAGAGACTTATGCAAATCACTTTGTCCAATCGTGCCTAAAACAAGAATAAGAAAAAAAATAATTCTGTTCACTTGTCTGGTCAAAGTTTTTCGTGGATTCCATGTGGAGATGTCACAGACTCTGTGGGCTCCTATCACAGTGATGAACCATCTTTTTTGGGAAGCATTTTACTACTTGGTTGAAAATTTCCCTTGTTGAAACTCAAGTCTGTTGTCCTTTGTTCTTTCACTGAGCACCCCTAAGAGGCATGTGGATTGATCTTTCTCATAGCCCTTCTTTGTGGATGGTGAGGGACTTCTATGAAGTTCTTCTTCAGCTATATTCAAATTTAAAATAAATCTCTTCTATATGTCAAAGTCTCTTGATCTTCACCGACTGTAATGGAAGCACAGAATAACCATATCAGTAGTAGACAAATACACTTGTAAATATCCAAATATCTAAAATATCTAAATATCTAACATTTAAAAAGTTGAACCTCTACCACAGACGAGTTGGCAAATGTGTTCATAAGCTATCATAACGTGAAAAATTCCGGGAGAATTTACATTGATTACTTTTTTTAATTGTTTCATAGTTGGAACCTCCAACATGAAGCAGTTGAATCGATGGAATCAATGAACCTTTCCAGACCAAACTTCTTTTGATTGATAGGTGGAGTCGCATGACACTTGAGAAGCATACAAAAGTGATGGTCAAGACTCCAGAATCAGAAAAACCCAAACAAATACAAATATTCCACAGTTTTACAAAAAATATCCTTTACTAAAATTATTGTGATCTCTTCAGCCACTAGACTGCTTACAGCCAACCCTACATATTGCAGTTAGACTCCTAGAAAATATTTGGCTCTGTGTCAAATGAGAGTATCTTGAAATAATTGAGATGATCAATGTGGCTGGGTTACTCCAAGAATAGTTGAGTGGAAACCTTATTTGCAATAAATCTGGGAAATTGTGCTATCAGGTAGCATAAGTTTTTAATTTCTTTGGTAGCCCTGTCATGACTATGCGACTGTTATAGGTGGTGATGCATTGAACTACTTCTCAGTGTCTATCCATACAAGGATGAGAAAAGCAGTTCAGATGTGATGAGACTTGTTCTGACTAAGGACCCAAAATCCTCAGCTCTAAACCCTTTTTTTCTTATTTGCCTCTTCTGTGAAATCAGGACAAGTTGCAGATATATATCAGGGAATCGTGTTTTACTTCAGTTTTTTTCTAGTGCACATAAAATGTCCCTGCGAAAGTGTTTTGTTTTTCATAAGAATTTTAGTCTACTATTCTCAACAGAAGTATGCATCTGCTTCTCGGTGGAGAAGTTCCCAAAAACCTTTGGTGACAATCCTAAAGCAGATGACTATTTTGAGGGTCTTCCTGCACTAATGTGTGCATAAATTTCACTTCCTTGTTCCATAACAATATACAACAAACATACGGTGGGTAACTCAATCAGAGAACAGAATGAAAACCATTTTCAAGTGTCAATTAAAATCTTAAACTTGTTTAACTGTGTTTCAGTATAGGTACACCTTCTGTAGTGTTAATCATATAAAAGTTTGGGTCCCAGCCTAAGCTATTTACGTATCAGTTAACATCTGTGTTTGAGGGAACAGACACATTGAGACATTTAGAGGTCTATAGGTACAACTATCCATCTCACTGATAACGGAGAGGAACAGGATAAGCTTATATTAGGTGTCTAACACCTAAGTGGCTAACACTGAAGGAGATGAGTATCATTAAAAATAAAAAATATTCCATTGTCCTTACTGCTTTCTAGATGACTATTTTCTCTAATTCTACCCCCACATTTAAATAGAGACTTGCTTATAAGAGGCATTGTTGCCAGGCCTGTGTATCTGAGAGTACCTGTGTGAAGATCCTCTTGCTTGGTAGGGCTGCCTGAAACTTCAGAAGAAGTCTTACGTGTTCACAAATGTATGGCAGGGAGATGGTGCTGCCTCATAAACAGAATTTAGGAAAATCTGATAGTTGTTCCTACTTTGGACTTACCTTTTATGACAATTTTGTTGGACACTTTGAAGGACTTTTATTTCACCTCCATCTTTATCTACATGGACGGAAGTTTCCTTTATTAAAGTATTATTCGTCATGATTGACAGTCCAATTGATTACATTCTTGCAGGAAACACTGCCAAAAAAACTGTAGAAATACCTTTTGCTCTCTGTGAGATGAGTGGATCTGGGTGATGTCTCAACATAATGCCTGATCATGAGAGTAATATTTCTAACCATTTCCTACCTCATTTCACCATGGATTTGGCAGCTAAACTAGACAGAATTCCCACATTGTGTCATGAGGCTGCACAGCAGTTACTTGTTGCAAGAGTTGCTGCCATGGAAAAAAAGAGAGATGTAATCTATCCACGCTACTGCACGCTTCAGGAAGATTCATTTAAAATATTTCATAGAATGAATCACAGAATGGTTTGGGTTGGTCGGGTTCTTAAAGATCATCTAGTTCCGACACTTCTCTTCAGCCATTGTGATTTCCATACTGACATCCAGAATGCACACATAAAAATGTATGGAAATGAATAGAAATAAATATAATATTTTCCTGCCACCTCCCAGAGGGAGTATTGAGAACTTCAGCAAAACCGTATTCCTTATAAAAATTTCACTGGAACCTCATAGACTTAGCAAAATAATGCTGAGAAGTAATAGCAGTAAAATTCTACTACAGGTGTTGACCCGGATGATATGACTTCTTCTCTCAATTAGCTGTATAGATAGCAAATTTTTGGCAGGGTTTAGGAGCAGGCAGCCCGTATTGTTCATCTCTGTGTTGAACTCAGACCTCATAGGCAAGATTTGTCTGTTTTCATTTAGGCTGTTACAAGTAAAGTGACAGTGAACATATCCCCTCAGGTACATTTACATTTGGTAGAGGAAAGCTGCTGTCTTCAGAAACCAATTCATTGCATCTCCTAAGACTAAGAATGAGTCACCTGCTGGGTGTACCAAGTTCTCTCTGTTCACCTCAAACAGAGACTGGAGTGACTGGCTTAGACTTGCATTTCTAATACTCATAAAATCAAATTTAGGTAAGGAATACCAAGGTAGGCCATGACATCAACAGTGTCTAAGTCAAACACTTGCAGCAACCAGCCTGGACTGACCCCATGGTCACTAAAAAGTATTACCCTCACCTGAGAATCTGTTTTCCACTGCACAACATCTGAAGCTATTAAAAGCTTTCAAAAATCACAAGATTTCACACTTAGATTTTGACTTCATTGCTGGCTGGTCCTAGGGCTATTGCAGATCCTGGTTTTGCATTCCACAGCAAACAATACGAATGTCTATTGTTTTCTTTTTAAGTTACCTTCCTGTAGGTGACTTTCCAAAAAAAAAAAAGCCACAACAACAACAAAATAACACTGAACAAAAAAATTTGCATGTCATATGGCACTCAGTGCAATAATACAAATTATCAATGAGAATAATATTCACCTCCAGTATGCATTTCCTCATCACATATACTTGTTTTATTTGTTTAGATCACTATGCAAATCAACGAAGAATCAAGAATTTTACATACAAAAGGAGATTTTTCAGGAAAAAGATGAGCTTAATGGAAACAAACAAATAAAACCAGTGGAGTTTTGCTCAAGGACAGGTTGCTCCACTTTCCTGAAGACATTAAGAATTCATGAATGCGTAGTTGATGTTAATTTAGATATTCTGGGTACTATAGAGCATCTAATATTTGCAAATTTCTCTTTAAGAAAATGATTACTGAGTTTTAGTGTAATTATGAGTTCTCTAAAAGCACAGAATTTTTACTACCTCTTCATTTCTCTGATCACATACGTGTATTTTGGGATGCCTGTCAAGAAATTTTGAGCAATACATTTCAACAGTAATAACCTTTTGAACAAAAAAGCACTTAGGAAAAGCCAACTTTCTAAGTACTCAAATCAACGACAGCTCAAGAAAAATGCTGGAGCAGGCTGGCAGAGTTTGAATAAAGCACCTTATTTGCTGGAACTATTTATTTCTCTGTATTTTTCTACAAGCCCGAATTAAAATTTACTTAAACAGACAACAACTATAATCATTCCTAAAATCAGTTCAAACAAGCTTATGCTTCTTTCAGTTCTGAGGAGCTTTTCTTCTGAAAGTTTTCAAACTGAAGTAAGAACCAAGTATTATTTCAAGGTAATCATCACTGGTGGCTGCTTGTATTGGTATCGTGGTTTTGATCTGAAGAAGTAGAGATGTGCAGTGGGGCTCAGGGTTGGACAGGGTTAAGGCCCTAGCAATTTTGCATTGGAAGGCAGCTAATCATAGTATCATAGCATAGTTTGGGTTGGAAGGGGCCTTTTTGATCTCCCAGTCCCCACTCTTACCTGCTGCCACTTTGGTGGTCGTTAGAGTTTCACCTTACCCTCTTACTGCCGTGGCCTATGGCTGGAACGTGTCCTGATAATTTTTTCTTCTCTTTTATTGGTATCTCAACTTCTGATTTCCAGTTCCATAACAAAGTTATCTAGTTAAACAGAATTTATTATCTGGATTAGTATCATTTTACTATCCCTTGCTAAACTCATGCATAAGAAGCAAGATTCAGGCACAGAATTAGAAAACTAAGTTTTTATGTCTATTTGTAAAGTTAGCTACATCTAAGTTCCATGTCATACCATTAAGTCACAAGTGATTCAGTTTATTAAATACAAGTTTCAAGAGCTATTTGAGTTGTCTTATTCTATGCTAGATATCTGCAAGGTGTTGTTAGATATTTCAAATAATGTTCATACACAAATTCGCTCCCAGAACAGTGTTTGGAAGTCATGCAAGATATCTTGGAGTCTCTGAAATAATACAAGATGCTTGTTTTTGTGAGTAACTGAGATGATCCCAGGAGATTTGTGCAACCCACTGGACTATTGACCAGCCACTAAGGACAAGACTAATGCCTAAGCTTTAGTGTCCAGTGTCATCTGGTGCATTATCTTAAGTTCTATTGACTTTGTTGGTTAGATCTCCATCAACTCTGAGTGCTCAGTCGTCTGGATAGAAAGCACTAAATTTCAGTCATTAAATTTAGTTTAATAACTCTGGTGTTGAAGCTTGCCTCATGTGTCTCCATAGTTTCTTCTGGATTATTCACCCAGTACAAACACTAAAGAGCTCATTCTCCCATGACTTAGTAACTCACCCCTGTGAAGGCAGCTAAGTAGTTCAGTGGTCTCATTAATGCTTAATGTGACAAAATCAACCAGGGGATCCTTTTGAGGTTAATATAAGGTGGGGATAGGGATATCAGATGAAAAGGTAGTTCATATTTGAATTTCTGTACCAACATTTCTCTCACCCTTGCTCCATGATTCTATGTATGTGAATTTTTGCTTCTTACCTGCATGTATGTATCTGGATGGATGGCTCAAGTTCCAGTAGCAGTGTCATATTACTGATAAGAAGTAAGAAAGGAAAAGACAGGAGTGACAAAAGGAGACAGATGGAGACTCAGAAAAGAGTCTATAAAAACTTGGGATTTTTTTTTTCTGAAACTCTAAACCCAGGTTCTAACATCAATTTTCTTTTATATTGTATTTATTATTTTTCTGGAAGTACCTGGAAATAAAATCCTATATATATATAGTTCCTAAAATAGGGTAAGAGTTGTTGTTTTTAAAGAATGTTTTATACCTTCTAATATTAGTCAAGTAAGAGCCATACTTCCCCCATGATTCATGGTTAATAGCATACTTTCTTTAGACAGCTTTATTTATCCTACAATAACATACAAAATATGCCCCAACCGGCTTTATTTTTAGCCAGTTTTATGTTGGCATTTCTTTTACAGCCCATAGAGGGAGGGGTACAGGGGGAGTCAATAAAGAAGAATGTGAAAATGTGTCCTTCTATAAAAACCAAGCCTGAAGTAGCAGTTGGACTTTGGCACATGTGCGGCCTATTGTTGCCTTCTGTTGTAATCAGCCTTCTGGCAGAGCAATAACATCAAGGTGTTGTTTATACACTATAAAATGCTAAAATGGCATTGTAAAGATTAGCTGGAAGGTGAGGATTGTTTTGAGGGCACTTTTTTTTTTCCCCATTTCCTTTCTCTTCTTGCAACAAAGAAATACTGCACATGAAAATTGCTTTCCTCAATAATTTCAGTGACTCTTTAATGGAAAAACTGTTACCTGCAGAGAGGCAGTATGTTCCATGGCCTAAAGGGACTACAAAGAAAAAGGCTTGGCTTGAATCTTCAGTTCTGCCACAAATATGTTTTGTGACTCAGGTTGATATCACCTCTGTGTGCTGCTTATCTCAATCAATGTTAGACGCAACAGGGAGTTCAGGGAGCCACAACAGCATTACTAAGTCTCTGCACTACAAAGAGTTAAAGGTAAAAGAAAAATATCTACATTACAAGGTTTCCATTTCAACCTGCTTTTACCTAAGAAATAGCAACATAAAACCATCAAGTAGCTTCGTCAAAGTCACCAATTTATATTTCCTGAACTAGAAATTAGTGTCTCTGAGCAAGTTCAGTCCCTTGTGTATGAGATATATAGGATGGAGTCTTCAAAAAAAAATTAGCATGAATGGAAAAAACTGTGTTCACAACTTCTTTTTTTCTAACAGACAATCCTATGATCATATGGACAAGAAGATCATTATGCGTAAGCATGGAAAATACAGTTATTCTGGGCTTAATTCAGCTGACCACAGATTAGTTCTATAAGACCACCTGAGATATCTTAAACAGTTCAGAACATCTTTGCAGAGCCTGCAGATATAATGCAGAAACTATGGGAAGTCTTCACTCTCCTGGTATGACCATGGGAGGAAAACCAGGACACAGAAGTAAACCAAATTGAATTAAATATCTATGAATCAAGTCTCTAGTTTCTTCTCCAGCATTTCACATGTAGTGACTGCTGACTTCATCATCAAGAAGACTTCCTAAGTTGAAAAGATTAAACTAATTTCAAACCCAGTATTAAAGGCTTTAAATTGACAGGTTACAGTGTCTGAGCTATGTCTTCTAGAATGCTTTAGCAAAATCCAGAACTGTGTGGAAGAAATAGTTTTGGAAACCAATAATTCTGAATTTCTAAATACTGAGTAACACTTTCTCAGCTCTCATCAATATTTTTACCCATCTATTTTTGATTTAGTCTGTCCCAGTTTGCTCCTAAAGAGTGCTTGGGAGTGGGAATGGAGTCAAAACCCTAGTTGCTTTCTTAAGACAAGAAACTAAGGATACCTTAAAATAATCTCATGGGAAAAGATGTCTTATTGATTCTGTTATATAAATTGTCATTATTACATTATTTTGTACTGAATATATCACATAATTTGTAACACATGGTACCAAGGTACTGGTTTCAAACTCCAGGTTCTATCCTTGCTTCCAAAAATCCCTAGGCTGCCAACTGCTGAAGGCTGGGAGGGTTCACCAGTGAAACAATCATTAAGCTCTTGTTCTGTTTCTTATATTCTTTCCTAAAACATCTGTTGCTGATCACAGTCAGATGCAGGACACTGGGCTAAAATAAATTTTGGACTGGCCTAATGATTGTGTCCTTGTGTAATAAATAACTATTTCCATGACGGGAAGTACATTCATCAGTCTTGATTCCTACCACCTTTTTCTGATGGGGTTGGGAAGGAGAGTGGATCCAAGGGAAAGCCATTAGCTGGAAGAAGTCTTAAGAGATTATTTCGTTAGGTCTAATTATTTCTAAACCATTCACTGTAACAGTTATTCTAACCAGTTTGTAACAACCTGTAGCAGTGGAGGTCCACAATCTCCCTGATATTCATTGCCCTAACAGATGGAAATATTTTTCTCAGCTCTGAGATAAATAGCCTTTCCTAAAATTTAAGACCAGACTGGGTCTCCTATACTCGGAAGACATGGTGAAATTACTTATTTCTGTCTTCTTTCCAACTAGTTTTCTTCACATTTAAATGTTCTCGCTATTCTTTCTTGTAATTTCCTCTCTGAATTAATAACCTCATGTATATCAATCTTTTTTGATAGGTCATGTTTTCTATCTCTTTTTGTATCTATAGCTCTCTTCTTGATTTTCTCCTGTTGGTCCACTCTTCATTTGAAATCTAAGGCCCCAAAATTGTGACAGCAACATAGCTGAAGATTTATGTTGTTTTAAAGCATCATACTATTGTTTGTATGTTTGAGTATGATGCTTGGATTTTTTGAGTCGTTCTGATTGGACCAATAATTTCTGTGAGACATCTTCCTTCAGTAAAATCAACTCATGCTAATATTTTCAGAGAAGAGATTCCAACTAAATAATGACAAGATCAAAGAAATAGACTCTAAAATATCAAAGAAATTGTCAGACAACTTATTTTGTCAGCAACATCATCACAGGGCATCAGATTTCACATCACATTTTAATGTTGCAAAGGGTGAGTTACATTTTGTGGCTTACATTTACTCTAAGAAACAAACACCAAGAGAGATGGTAGAATTTTAATTAAAATTGATAAAGCCTCTCTAAAATTTAGTCTGGGGGAAAATCATCTTGTAGAAAACAGAGCTGTCAAGTTTTGGCTGGAGGCTAAAGCAGAATTTGCAGGGACTAGTAAGAGCCTGTACAGGGAAAATGGGACACTGAGAACAGAATCACACTGGTAGGATGAGTTCCATTGAATGAACAAGTGCTCAAAAAAAGAAAACATCAATAATTATCAAAACATCATGAAGTGCAAATAAAAAGACATTGAAAAGTTGTCCTCCGATGTCATATCTAGAAGGCAGAAAAATCCTTAGCTCATTTTGCATAAATTTGATGATGAAAGATAGCTTGGCTTCCTGTCTCTTCTCTCTTCTGAATTGTGGCCCGTGTGTTCTCTAAATCAAGAATAATTCAGTATCTAACATTAATGTGGCCTAAACCTAAACTGTAATCATTGTCCTAATAATAACTGATGGAGTTAGAACCTAGGGGAAGAATGGGACATGCACCTGCTACCACAATTATTAGTCTGGGATAGGGCTGTCATGCAAGGGAGTTATGTGGGAAGATTCCACATAATCACAGGTTCATTCACTCAGCCTTGGATATGTCACCATAGTCAGAATTTTTTTTGCATTGCTTTGACTGTCTTGTCTCTTCTCACCCCCAGTGTTAGCTGCCCAGAAGATATTTCTATGTTCTAAACATCCTCTAAACTTGCTGCAACTGATACCAGTGGGAAAAGACATCTTTGTTACCTCTTGGATGTGGAAAGCTGAAGGATGAGAAGAAGGCTATAGATCCATGTGTAGTGCCACCTGCTGATATTCAGCAAAGGAGGTCCTATAGCTGTGTTACACATCAGGAGATGCATAATGGTTTTGTAAGGAAGCAAGGGCAGAGCTGTTTTGTCATCTTGCTGCCTCCTCGACTCTACTCATGTCAAACATCCCTTTGGCAGAAAATCACAGCTGCTGTGCAGGAGATGTATTCTGGAGGCAGAAGATTGGCAGACCAGAAGCATCAGCTGTGCTACAAAAATTATGCTAATGTGCTAAATTTGAGTTTATTTGAAAAATAACTTCTTCACGTTATGGAGGACTGAGTTTTTTGGACTCTTCAGCTTTGTTGGTGCGTGTGCTTCTTTCTCCCATTCAGCTTCTCATTGACCTGGTTCCCCCAGTTTTCTCCTGTGGACACCTGGAGTGAAATGCAGAAGATGGGCTTTGTGTTAACAGCAGCCACCAGTTGGCAGGCATAAACTACCTGTCCCCATAAAAGCCTGTCATCTCTGCTGTCAGCTTTATAGAAACTTTAAATCCCAGTAAAATGAAACACTAACGGCTGCTTGTTATTGCTTGCTGTGTCCTGTATTGTTCCGTTTCTGCTGTAGTGAAATTTACTGGAGAAAGAAAAATAACACTTTCCCCCTTGCCAGAAGCAAGATTTGCATCTGGAGAAGCTTTCCCAAGAAGTAAAAATTGGATATGAAACCATATTATGAGGAAATTGCATTTTATCTCATGTTTCCCATTCTGCATGAACCATTATTTGTGTGGACATACAAGTTCTTTAGTCTGCATATGCCTGTGTGTTTAACTGCTTGTGACCTCAAACCAGGGCTGGTTTAGCACACAATTTGATTGTAGACAAAAATTCTGCACAAATAAATAAATGAAAACATATTCACGCAGAAAAACTACACCATCACCAAGAGAAAAAATCCCTTTTGTCTTTACATAGGCCATAGCTCTGCAGAGAATAGCCTGTCCTTTTTTGCCATCTAAAGACACATTATTTTATTCGACACCCATGGAGCTGCACAAATGAGAGTCAGCAGGCATCAAGCCATCCTATTGGAAAAAGAGTTGGCATCCCCCTCCCTGGCACATCTGGTGAGTTTGAATGGCATTCGTTGGCATGGCTTTGCAAAATTAATTACATTCCAGAGCCTTGTCACAAACAATAAACCCTTGTGCCAAACGCTGATCTTTTGCTTTCTGCCAGATGTAATGCATCTGCTTCTCTTTATCAGGTTTAATCCTATTTGGCATTGGCAGTGCAGTAAACAATTTGGTGGAAGTTGAAAATCAGAAATGGAAGAACGCAGGAAAGCACTCAACAGAAGTAGAAGCAGAGAAGCCACGTGTTTAAGGTACTTGGCCTGGAGCAGCTGGAAAATATGCTGGCATGGTGCTCAACTGTGGCAAGAAAGGCCTTTCCTACTTAACCCACTTGCATTAAGCAGCAACGTGGAGATAGACCCTCAGCAAACTGTCAGAAATCCTAATGAATAGGCTCAGTGTTGAGCATCTTAGTTCCCATGCTTAGTTTTCTCAATGATTTCACTGTATAATCTGATAAAGATATTTCTCAATGCTGTCCCACAAACCCAAGGAGAACTCATTCCAGAAGGAAAAATGAGGTATAGATAAGCTCCCATTTTCTTTATTCTGTGGGTATAGCTACCAGGCATTAAAAGCCTCTACAGCAGGACTAACAGTGGTTCAGATTGTGCACAGGCTCTTGTCTCAAAGCACTATCAGACTGTAATGCATCTGATGTTTCTCAACGGCCAACAGAATCAGGGTCTCACCTCCAATACAAACCTGATTTGCTTCATCTTGTCCTTATCCAGTAAAATGCCCAAGTAGAACTCCAAGACAGCAAACAAACTGAACTTGTTATTAAAAATTATTATATTAAACTAAATATAAATTAAATTAATATATATTGAAATGATTTGTTAAACATAAACCAGAACTGAATGGGTCCAAAATAAAATTGTATCTTCTCACCACTACCACCTGGCACTGATCTTGAAAATATCTGTGATTCTGTTGTGTTGGAGAACTCAGTGTTGTTATTGCTGTTCATCCTATTACAGCCCACCGGGGCTGTGTGTTACACAGCCAGCACCATATACTTTACTATATAGTAATACCCATGTCCTTCTGCTTCTATGCTTAATATATTTTGCAGTGACCCCCTTCAGTGGTTAAATTCCATCCCCTGCTCTCTTCACTTTTGTTCAGGTACTACTGGGATCTGAGCTCAACAGCTCAGCTTCTCTTTGATTCCTTAAATTAAGCAAGTAGTAGTATGATTGACACTACTGGTAACACAAATGTTAGCTGGACCGTGACAGAAGACCAGGAAAAAGAAGCCTGAAGTCCCTTCCTGGTGGAGTTTTTCTTCTTTAGTGATGCCTTCATCATATGGGCTGTTCATTTTTAAATGCATTTTTCAAGAGGAGTAATTTCTTATAGTTTGAGGTTAGCAGTTTCTGACTGGTGTGAATAGGAACAAAACCAAAAGGATTTCACTCGCAGGCAATCTGGAACTGAAGTAAAATTTATTAGTTCTATGGTCTTCCCTCCAGGTGTATTGAAATCAAGCCTGCATGGCTCAAAAAGCTGAAAGCAGAATGAATGAGGGAGCAGGAAACTTTTCCAGTTTGTCTGCCTAATTTGTAATATTTCCTCTATTGCAGTTCAAGGGCACTGATAGTCTCAACTACCTGTTGTATTTAGAGCTCTCTCTCATCTGAGTCAAAACTCTCTGGAGAACCTCAGTGTATGAACAGCAGTTTGGACTCATAACTGTTATGCAACACCAAAAATTTATCTTTATTTAATCTTTAACAACGAAAGGCTATTTGGCTGTTGATGATTCAGTGAGAACTTGACCTTGTCTTACCATGTTCTAGTTCCCATGTTTGAGTCACACTTCATGTATCTACAATAGCTGCTTTTAGTGAGTAAATCTGGATCTTACCCAGGAATAACCCAGATTTTACATTACAGAATCACAGAATTATCTGAGTTGCAAGAGACCTCCAAGATCATCAAGTCCAACCCTTAATCCAACACTACCATGATTACTAGATCATGGCACTAAGTGCCACATCCAGTCTTATTTTAAAAACCTCCAGGGATGGTGAATCCACCACCTCTCTGGGCAGGCCATTCCAATGATCACTCGTTCTGTGAAGAACTTTTTTCTGATATCCAGTCTAAACCTTCCCTGGCAGAGTCTAAGCTCGTGCCCTCTTCTTCTGTTGCTGGTTGCCTGGGAGAAGAGTCCAACCCCCACCTGACTACAACCTCCTTTCAGATAGTTGTAGAGAGCAATGAGGTCACCCCTGAGCCTCCTCTTCTCCAGGCTAAACAACCCCAGCTCCCTCAGCCTCTCTTCATAGGACTTGTGCTCAAGTCCCTTCACCAGTTTTGTTGCTCTTCTCTGGACCCTCTCCAGCACCTCAATATCTTTCTTGAACTGAGGGGCCCAGAACTGAACACAATACTCAAGGTGTGGCCTCACCAATGCCGAGTACAGGGGAAAGATCACTTCCCTCGTCTTGCTGGCCACACTATTCCTGATACAGGCCAGGATGCCATTGGCCTTCTTGGCCACCTGGGCACACTGCTGGCTCATGTTTAGCCTCCTGTCAATCAGTACCCCCAGGTCCCTTTCCACCTGACTGCTCTCCAGCCACTCTGTCCCCAGCCTGGAGCGCTGCGTGGGGTTGTTGTGGCCAAACTGCCGGACCTGGCACTTGGCCTTGTTGAACTTCATCCCATTGGACTCAGCCCATCTCTCCAGCCTATCAAGGTCCCTCTGCAGAGCCCTCCTGCCTTCCGACAGATTGACACTCCCTCCCAACTTGGTGTCATCCACAAATTTACTTATGATGGACTCAATTCCTGATCTAAATCATCGATGAAGATGTTAAACAGAACCGGATCCAACATTGATCCCTGAGGGACACCACTGGTGACCGGTCGCCAGCTGGACGCAGCCCCATTCACCAGCACTCTCTGTGCCTGGTCATCCATCCAGTTCTTAACCCAGCTGAGAGTGCACCTGTCCAAGCCATGGGCTACCAGTTTATCCAGGAGTATGCCATGGGAGACAGTGTCAAAGGCTTTGCTCAAGTCCAGATAGACTACATCCACAGGCTTCCCTTCATCCACCAGACAGGTTACCTGATCATAAAAGGAAATCAGGTTGGTCAGACAGGACCTGCCCCTCACAAAGCCGTGCTGGCTGGGTCGGATCCCATGTCCATCCTGAAGGTGCTGTGTGATTGCACTCAGGATGATCTGTTCCATAACCTTGCCAGGCACTGAGGTCAGGCTGACAGGCCTAGAGTTGCCTGGGTCCTCCTTGCAGCTCTTTTTGTGGATTGGCGTGACATTTGCCAACTTCCAGACATCTGGGACCTCCCCAGAGAGCCAGGACTGTTGGTAGATGATGGAGAGTGGCTCGGCAAGCTCTTCTGCTAACTCCCTCATCACCCTAAGATGGAATCCATCGAGTCTCATAGATTTGTGTGGATCCACATGGCTCAGCAATTCATAGTTCCTCCTGGAACACAGGGGAGCCATTTGGTTTCCTGTCTCTATCTGTGAGCTCCAGAGGCCAGTTATCCTGAGGGCCACCTCTCCTACTGGTGAAGACTGAGGCAAAGTAGGTGTTGAGTACCTCAGCCTTCTCCTCATCCCTGGTAACTATGTTCCCCCCAAGGCCCAACAAAGAATGGAGGTTTTCCTTGCCCCTCCTTTTGTTATTAATGTATTTATAGAAGTGCTTTTTTATCCTTAACAGAAGTAGCCAAATTAATTTAAAATTGCGCTTTTGTTTCTCTGATTTTCCTTTTGCATGTTCTAACTATAGTCCTATACTCTTCCTGAGTAGTGCCCTAGTGAAGAAATTGAGCTGAACACAATGTCAGAAAATGCTAAGTTAAAGGACAGTAGTAACTGGAAAAGCCAGGATCTGAGAATAAGCTAGCAAGAAGTTTCCAGAAGCTACAAGGAACAGTTTGTTTTACTCCAAGAATCTGAAAAAGGGCATGAGAGTAGTTTTAACTTTTCAAGGATTTTGGACGATATCTAAAAGTTTGTCAGTGATTATTGCAAATTAATTCTTTGCTCATTGCAAACAATTCACTACCACCTGAATCCCCTATTCCTTTGTCAATTTGTGTTTGGTTTGGAGTTAGAGAATATGTGGTCTTCAAATTGCAGCCTGAGACTCCAAAGATCTGATCTCTGCTGTCATCTCTGTGAGACAATAAGAAAGGACAAGTCACTGTTTTGTCATGCTTTATAGCTTCCCTGTCTGAAACAAGTAAACGATAGTAACAGCGTCCTCAGGAAGCTGCTCTGAGATAGACGTGTGAGAAGTGTTATATTAAAGAGACTCTGTCTGTAGCAGCTTTGCTAATAACACCTGTAGCAGTTTTGGTCATACCCTATGAGGGTTATCCAGTCCATGGATATGGAAAGATGACTGTGACTGGGGTTCTTGAGATTCTGCAAAAAATACACAAGGACACAGAGGCTGTATTTCTGAGAATTTCTTTATTACAAATTACTACAAAACTACCATTATTAAAACCAAATAGATAGATATATAAAAATATGCATATATGTCTGGGTATGTGTATATCATACAATAAGCCACTAAAAAATTACCACTAGGAATATCAGTATATATATTACAAGGGTAAAGCAAATGTAAGTTAATTACAAGTTGTTAGAGAATTCCAACTAGTGAATCACATATATTTATATATACTCATGAACCTTTACCTGTATATATGCCTATAAATACACTATGTGAAATGTCAGCAGTACCACATGCACGAAAACACTTCCAGAAGCTCAGCAGAACAGAATAGCAACAGAAGACTCTCACTTCAAAAATCACCTGCACCACAGAGTTTGAAGTCCATCAGGTGTCCCCATTGAGGGTCTGGTATGTCTGACAGATCTCGTGCAGAGAAGCTATTGCAGAGAAGCTTGAGTAGGCAACAAGCTACTTTCTATATCTTTTTGGTGTAGATACACATGCAGGTGTAGGACATCCCTTGTCAGAATAGTTGTTGCTGGATCATGTTTTCCTGGAAGGTCAGTTTCTTTTCAGTTTCTTTATCCTATACCTGTCAAGGTTTCTTTGTCCTGCCAACTCCATATTAAGGAAGTTTCTGCTGAGCTTAGCAGGGATGATTCTTGTTCCCAGCTAAGGAGATATATTTCTTGTCAGTATGTGTACCTGTTTGCCTTTATAGTGGCTTCATCAACACCTTTCTCAGTCTTCAGTTCACCATGAAAAACACCTTCCCATCAGGAAAGGTCTTTGTGGGCCTAGCCCTCTTCCTACTGACTTTTCTGGGTTTTGAATGAGTTCTTGCAAAACCTGTTATTGGTGACAGGGTTTTTGGGAAGCCCAGTTGATTTCTTCAGAGCTCTGTGGTAGCTCCGTGTTCAGGGATGATGCTCAAAAGTAAAATTTCGGTGGTTCATGTTCCCTCTGTCACTGGCCTGCCATGAGGAAAGAGCAATCATGAGTTTCTGGAGAGAATGACAGATTTTTAAACCTGTATTCATACTACATTTACACTACTGAGCTCATGGACTATGACTGGAACTGATAAAGGCAAAGGTAACATGCAGAATAATAATAAAAAGTGTAACTTCAAATGGAAATCCTACCTATCTTAATACCTGCTTCTGATAACATTATTAAACAGACACATGAGGAAGCTGCAAGCAACTTTGTGACTTTTTAATTTTATTTTTGTTAATTTTTTTGTGTTCAATTGCCATAATTGATTTGCATGAATGCAGCAACTTGCAGTGGGTCATCCTAGAATGTCATGGTTGGATCAGATCCCCAGACACGTGGGCATGAGTTATGCTTCCAACAAGAGAAAGTGAAACATGTTCTGCATGTTCTGAGGAGACTTCACACATCTATTTTTTTCTAACACAGTCTGTTCCTATTATGCAGTTTTAAAAAATTGCATCTGTACCTAACTGAACTGTAGCCTTTTCCTCTTCATTAAGTCTTCATTAAGTTTTCTCTGACGTTGTCCAGGGCCAGATAATTAAGAAAATCCACACAACATAATTACAAGTAAATAATATGTTCTGTCAGTGGTTTTCTTCTGCCTGTCATTCCCTTCAAAAGCTCTGTTTGTTCTCTGATTGTCCTTATTTATCCACCTTCATGTCTAGAAGGTTTTGACCTGGATAGTCTGTTGCACTTAGTTTTACAAGTTAATAAAGAACATCATAAATAGTTTTTCTCTTCCTCTTTTTCAATTTTATTTCCTGCCACCTTGATCAAAGATATCCTGCTTTTACATTAGAAGGAAAGAGTCCCACATTCTTTATTTGTGCCGTGTTTGTCCCTTTTCCTTTATTTAGATTTTGATTCAAAATGCATTGAAGAGCATGAGAAGACTACTAAATCTCACTGAAGTCAGTAGGTGTTCATACTCTGTAGACTGGAGATAGCAGTAAGCTGTATAACTGAATGTGTCAGTACTTGATTTCCCTGTTGTCCTTTTCAGACCTCTATATTTCACTCGACAGCATTAGCTAAAAAAATTTGTTGCAATAACTGAATACCTTCAGGAGTTGCATGGCACAGTACTTATGAGGCTTAAAGATTTCCTCTTCCACTGCAAAAAGTTTAATTGCACCGGGTTTGGGCTTCAACAGCACCAATTAACAAGCTGAAACAACAGCTTAAAATTCTGGCCACATGTACGTATTCTGATTTATTGACACCTCTTTGAGCACCTGCCCTCCCACAACCCCTGTTCCTTCTTAAACCTCTGTAGAGGTTGCTGTAACAGTTTGCGAGCACTGGAGATTTGTTTTATTGTTACAAAGTAAAGGCATTGCAAGTAGAAGGAGACTTTAGAGTTTCTCTATATGTTTACAACTTAAGAAGCTCCACCCAGTTCAATTATAATCAAGTAGCACAAGAGCCCAACCCCAGCTCCCCAGCTTGCAAAAACATGCAGGCAGGTGTCAATCAATTACTTTATCTTGCTGAAAACAAAATAGGCTTTTGGTATTGTCATCTGTATGCTCAAAGGAAGATTAAGAAAAACAGGCACTTCTGTATTATGTTAATGTCTTATCATCAGTTTATAAACAGTGGGCTAAAGGGAGTGGCAGGAGGAGAATTAAAGTGTCGGGGTCTCTTATGTTTGACACTTAAAGTGGAACCAATGGGTATTCAGCTCTGAAACAAAGAAATCCTTGAAGCAAACAGCATAGGAAAACCCAATAGCATTGCATCTGACTTGAAGAAACAGAAGAATCCATATTCTAGCGATATGGTTGGATTAGGAAGAGAAAAGGACGATGCAATAAGGTATCTTTGATGGTTTTCTACTTGCTTACCAGAACTGTTGTGCTGCTTTCTTGCATAAAGCTGAAATCAATTGGGCACACACACTCACAAAAAAAAGACTCTTTCAGGTACCACCTGTGTCTTTGCCTTCAAAAGGCCTTGGAGAAAACTTCAGTATTTGCCCTATACTAGGGAGAGGGAACACGTGCATAAAGAAAACTAGGGTTAGATTTACAAGGAAGGCTTAGGTTTCATCACTGTAAGAACTAATTTTAAGCCACCCTTAAGCTGTTCCATCCATCTGCAGGAGCAGAAATTCACCAGATCAATCTAGCTCACCTTTTTATCAGGGTAGGAGACTAGGCAGCTACATAAGAGAAGTGTACTCTCCTAAAGCATGCTGGTATGTTAGTCCTTATGTCTTGATCCTTCTATGTTTTCACTTTTTTTCCAGAAAATAAAAAAAT
Organism: Dromococcyx pavoninus; assembly: GCA_033558185.1. Lineage (NCBI taxonomy): Eukaryota > Metazoa > Chordata > Aves > Cuculiformes > Neomorphidae > Dromococcyx > Dromococcyx pavoninus. The sequence continues at coordinate 133,974 of JAUMJL010001017.1, forward strand.
GTGCCTGTCTTTTAAAAATCTACATTATCTCCCCAAAATACATAAGTATTTGTATATATATTTATTACTCTTCTTGTTGTTATTTATGTAATAACTACTTCCTAACTACCACAACAGCTACAGTGCTAGCCCCAAGAATAATAATTAGCACTATCACACCATTTGCCCTTGTGGAGTTTCACAGATTTTAAATATACCAATATTTTATTATTGTTTAATTCATATTTTCCTAAGTCTAGTATTTATGAAATACATGGCACAATCACCTTCACTTACATTGTTTAACTCCTTCAGTATTTAACTTCTTAAATGTTTAACTCCTTAACTCCTTTAACTCCTTACGATCCTAATGTTATGCATGCAATTGTCATTCTATTCATCATCCAAAATCAGTACCAGCTAAACCTTATCTTGCCAGTAAACTAAGAAAGTGTTATATCTGTCTGAGAAATAGGTTAGTGATGTAATAGAGTAAATGTAAAGGACACAAATATTTGGGAAGTTTGACTGCAAAGCCTTTGTTTAGCCCATGAAATAATTCTTTAGGAAAAGTTATGCAAAGTGTATTAGTACCTGGAAATCAGAACACATCCCAAAAATTATTTGATTTAATAAGTGGTTAGGAGAGTGCAGGGCATTGAAAGGAGAAGTCAGCACTCAAGTGTTGGTAAAATTCAGTGGAATCGAGTTATTTAAATATTTGTATTTAAATATTCCCCAAAACTGCCTTGTAAGCAGCATATCAGATAATTTGGACACACCATGGAGGCAAATTCAGGATAACATCAAATGGCCATTTGCAGGGCTTCAGTGGTATAAACCTGGAGTAAATGAGGTCTTCTGAGCTCATGGCAGGATGCAACATTGATGTTTCCACTGAAGAAGTCACAGTTTCTCCATTCAAACCTCAAAACTGAAAAGTGAGAGAAAAAAAAGTCCACAGAAATAAAGGGATTCTGTGGACAGAGGAGGCACATAGGCTGTTGAGGATTCCTTGGTGATTAATGATTACTGGACAGACACGAAATCTGAAATGACCAGACAGACCAGTGTCCAGTAAGCGACAGACCATATAATTACAGAATTACAGAGCATAAAACCCACTGACTGCTTCCAATTATAATGTGAAAGGGCAGCTTCTCAGTTGTGCCACTTAGTATGCTGGAGAAAGGCAAAGGAAAATGTGTTAAAGGCCTAATGAGGTGTGTGGGTGGAAGTTACTGCCACAGTTTACTGCTGTTCAGGTTGTTAGTTCCTGCAAAGTGCCACTATTCCAGAGAGAGGGAAAGGGAGAGAGGCAAGGATGGGAGGATTTGCCTGAGAAGGCATTTTCTCACTGGGCTAACTGCAAATAAAGATTTGCTTTCCCTTACTTCTTCCTGAACAGAACCGACAATATATTTTAAAAGAGCCATTTAAGATTTCCAGACAGTTTCAGTAATAGATTCAGCATTTTTACGATCCAGGAGACATACTTGTTTATTTTAGCAGGCTGGGGAATTGCTCCCTTGAAGCCCTTAAAAAGCACAATAGGGAAAAAAGAGACAGTGTCCTCAGTATACCAGCAGGAACAGAAAGCACACAGGGACTGCTGTATAAAATCTCAGGTGAAAACCCAACTCCAAGGACAAAATGCCAGCTGTGGCCTTTTCCAGAATTGTCAAATCCTATTGATGCAGCAGGAGACTCACAACTGACCCATGGTGAGCTTTCATCTTCAGAGGGCACAGTGGTTTAATCCCAGCCAACAACTAAGCACCACACAGCCACTCGCCCATTCCACCCCCTAAGTGGAATGGGGGAGAGAATTGAAAGGGTAAAAGTGAGAAAAGTCATGGGTTGAGATAAGAACAGTTAAATTATTGGAACAACAACAATAACAATAGTATTAATAATAAAAATAACTGATAATTTAAAAATTGTAATGAAAAGAAAAATAACAAATAGAGAGAAAAGCAAAATCCAAGAAAGAGAAGTGATGCAAATGAAAAAATTCCACTACCAACTGACTGATGCTCTACTTGCTGCCAAGCAGTTTCTCCCATCCCACTGGAAACCTCCAGTCAGCTTTATAGGTGAATCATGATCTCATGTATGGCATTAAAGGGAATAGCAGATGCAAAGAAGCACATGGAGCTATAGTTGCTGTTTTCTTACTTTTCCAGAAAAATAAGACCCTCCAAACCCATAACTGTATATTGGATGGGTGGAGGGTATCTTGCTTTTATTGATGAGCAGGTGTATTACTGAATTTCTACTTGCTGGAGAAAACACATTTTGATTTGTTTCTGGTTTGGACTCAAAACACCAAAAATTCTGCAGGATGAACCAAGAAAACAAGGTACCCTGCAAAGAATTTAGGTGATATTTACATTCAATAGCAATTCAAAGAACTCCCACGGTGAGTTTGTAACTTCTATATCTAACCAGCTCCTTGCCTTTATGACCCCTGCAGCCCACAATGACCCCAAAGGTGTTAGACATTCCCTTCCCCTACACCACCATGCAACAGGATCCAGTAGGTTTCTCAAATCAGTGTCAACTGACAGATCAGAGCCCTGGCCACTGAATTATGGCCACTTTTCTCTGAAGAGGAAGCAGCACTGCTCTTAATGTGCACTGTAGACAAGGATAACACAATTCACTTCCCAGGTCCCCTAACACACTCAGACACACTGACACCATTTTACATAGAAGTTGCTGAAATACATGGTTATACTTTTTGAACTCTATCTTTCCTACTCTCTTCTACACTAAGGAGAGCACAAAATCCACTGGGTCCCAAGTGCTTTGGAGCGCTACCACCCAGAAAAGCCCCACGGCCTAGTGACTGCTTCAAGAACACTTCTCTCATTTTATCATGTGAATATTGAATATATGATGCATTTAAAACTTCAAAATAAGAAAAAACAACTTCCCCAACCTGCAGTGAGAGAACTGTAATTTTATTATTCTTTGAACTGTGAAACAACTCCAACAAAACCTTCCCATGTATAAAATAGAGTTCAGGAGTCCACTGAAGAGGTTAAACTTCATCTGCCAAGAATTTTTCTGTGCCTCTCCATCAATCAAGTATACTTTTCTTATTCTTGAATATAAAACTCACTTGTTTTCCTGATATACAAACTGCATATCCCTTTTCTTGTTCTAAGCATCATAATTTAACTCCTACATAAACAAGAGATTTTTTTATCTAGAAAAAGGAGATTTTTTTATGGTCAACAACAAGAAAGATATACACGTGACTCCTGCTGGTATTATTCCATGGTATGCAGTGGTACCTCAGTTTGTGCACTAAAGCTATAGGTAAGTCATGTTCTGACACTGTGAATGACGCTAGAACTGCTGTTTACCTACCAAGAAATCATGTTGAAAATAAAAATAATAATACTCAAAGAAGTAAAAAGTAAACTAAAATGAATTTTTGGAATTCTGTTCTGATTTCTTTTTCTAGGTTACTATTGTCCTTATGGAAAACTCTTTTCCTTGAAGACATTGTGAAATGTTTTTTATCCTTACTTCTATAAAACAGCTGTGTCTGACAAAACAAATAGGAAAAAAAAGTAATCTGAGCTTCTCCACGCATAAGAAGCCTATCTTAGCAGAAAGGGGAGCTTGGGCCTAGGCTGGGACCCCCAGCAAGGAGCTGGAAGCATGCATCAAGGTCAGACAGAGCCAACTGCTACCTCTGGAAACCAGACTCAGGGTGTATAGGAAAGAATTAGAAGAAAGGCTCATAGGAGACTTGACACATATAATCCAGAGAAGTAAACGAGCTAAGGGAAATGTTTTGCCCAGAGAGTAAATCTTTTACATACAGCTGAGTGTGGGTTGGGTTTAGACTCCAGTGAAAAGTAATCTGAGGCTTATTTTTCTTGGCTTTGGTGGCAGAGGTTAGCTAGACACCTGCTTGTGACTTACAAGAGTCTGGGAACTCTTGTCTTCTTGAGAAGAGGGTGCTTTGTGTAGAGGTTCATGTTAAACACTGTTTCACTTGCAGCACCTGTGTGAAATATTTTGCACTACCAACTACAACATTATAGTAAAATAAACTTTGAGTAATCTCTATGGAAACTACACATTGATTTGTTTCCACTTTATCTGTATCTAATTAGTTTTCTTTGGTCCTATCAATGATTTTTGAAAATGCTTGATGCCCCTTCCCCTTTCTTTATTCTTCCATTCATTTTCTTTTTATTTTTTCATTTTCTTTTCCATTCTTTTCTTCATTCTTTTCCTTCTTCTTCTTGTTTTTCTGACCTCCTGAGATGTTAAGACATTGTGACTGTTTTTTCCGTAGCTGGGAAAATGGGTGTCATGCCACATCTTTGGAGAAAGGATATTTGAATTTCTTACATGTAGTTTCTGAGAAGAAAGGGAGGATTTTCAGCTGTCTGAATGTCCCAAAGAAATAAACACTCTGTTTTGCAAAGTTTTTGTCTCAGACAGGAGTGTTCAGGTAAAGCCCTGAGAAAGCAAAACCCATTACAGCTGTGATGGAATGATTTTATCATGAGACTTGAGTCACACACAAATGCAGTATAAGTCACTCTTTCCTCAGTTTTGTTTTTTCCTTTTTTAAATTCCATAATCCCAGAAGAGGACTGGTGCAGGGAATGGAGGTGTCTCTTCTGTCATGAAATTTGTTTTATTGGGTAAAGGAAGAAACCTTTCATAGAGGAGTGTCTTCAAGAGAAATTCTTCAGTTACTTTGAACCACACCAAACTGCTGTATTTTATTTTCCTCAGGGAAAGAAAGCACGTACAAGTTATATGAAATAACATTTTCTTCCACAGGAAATGCTCCTGTTAGATGTTTGAAAGGACTTCTATATGGCAATACTCCACACTAGCACCTCTCAGAGGAATAAAAGTACTTTCCTCAAACCAGAAAAACAAGAAATGTGACCAGATAATTTTTGGGTTTTTGTTTTCTCCCCAAAATGTATCAAGTCTCACTTTTGCCACGGGTAAATATACCATGATTTACACCTTTTAACATGTATTGCACTTCCTATAGTAGTCTTTGAAATTTCCACACTAATGGAATACACACCACATTTCATATAGCCTAACAAAATGGCAGAGAAGACTGGATGTTTCTTTCTTGTTCAGTAGGTAACACTGGCAGTTTCAGCCATGGATTATAAACTCTTTATCTTATGCCCCTTTAATGAATCTGGACATCAGCTGCTCACGGGTGAAATGATAGATTTTGTTCATAACACTTATTTAGAGACAAGGGATCACAATATTACATTTTCCTTTTGTATGCAACTTCTTTTAATGGCTACCAGGAAGGCATGTTCTAAAATATGGGCATATCTGGGTTTATTACCAGGTAGACCTGAAGTGGTGACTAGCTAATACTTAACCATTGTGTTGGGATGTGATTTTAATTTCAGATGTGACATAAAAATTAGACCTGGAAAAGTCTCACTGAGCTATTAAGACACCTTTTTATTATAAGTAAGAAAAGAAAGGACCCAAAGCTAACTACATGAAGTTTACACAGGAAGGAAAGAATAATCAACAAGGCAGCAAGCCTGCCACAGAAGAATTAAATGTAGGTAAACAAAATGAATCTGAATACTTCTTATGTCAAAACTATCTAAGAAAAATCAAACCCCAAATATTTATTTTTAATAATATGCTTAGAAGTTAAGCTATGGGGAAAATGGAGGTGTATAATCTTACAGATACTAGGCCTAGACCTGTGAAAACTATCCTGTTCCCAAATATAACCTTTCAGTATGTGGGCGAAGAATTAACTCTCACAGTGCCTCAGTTTCTCATGTTACAAACAGATATCTGTCTTTTAAAAATATAGTCTCTGAGTCATTTGGAGTAATCCATGTTTTTATACTGCAAGTCTGCTCTTCCAGGGACATGGAGGTATTCGATCATTGTTATTGCACCTATGCACTACCAAAATAAAAGCAAAAGAGATGTTCAAAATTCCTATGCCCAAATCTCTGTTATCAATCCACGACTGCTCCATAACACAATGCATCACTTTTACAGCCATCACCATATTCCATCTGAACTATCACACCCAGGAAGGAACAGTGTCTTTGTGGTGTATTATACTTGCTAACATTTTTTTTCAGATTTCAAATAAAATTATTGGGAGTACTATTAGCAATTCTGCAAAAACTTCAGTGAAGCTGGTATAGAATGGTTAAAAAACCTTTGAAAATTTCTGAACTTGCTGAATTTGAAATAGTAGCTTGCTCTAAATAGACCAAATATGTTTCCCACAGCTCTTCAGCAAATTAGAATTTCATGCGGTGTTTGCATATTTGCATAGATGATAATTCCCACTCTTTCCTAGAAGAAAGATCCCCATAGCACTTTCTGGTCCACTGATACAATCTGTAACAGATATATCTACTCTGCTTTCACTTCCAGGCAGAAATTCATATTCTCCTAAACACTGGACTCCTTTTGGGGGTGCAATTTCTCTGTCTTTCTGCATGTTCTTTTCCACACTTTATCACTTCCAAGAACATATTAGAAAATCAGGTGGATGGGACAGATGAGAACTCACTCATGCTTGATTTACTTATCCCCTCTAGTTGAATGGATCCCAGGATCCTTCCTTGCTGAGTAGTATCAAGAGGCTGATGATCACCCCACTTTAGCCAACACCATAGACTTTTCATTCAGACTACTGTGTGAAAAAAAGCTCTCAGCCTAGCTCTCCTCAACCCACAGATGCAAAACTGTGATCCCCTCTCCTGGGGATATTTTGACATTAATATAGAGGAGAGCTGTTTGCTCTCCCTTCTCTAGAAGTCCTGTTTTAAAACAAAAGCTCTATCTTCGCTCAGGTCTTTGGAAGAGACGCAAGCACCATCTTGAAGAATGAGTCTGAGCCTTGAACCCAGAGCAGAGGGAGATACTTGCTTGCAAGCCTCAGACAGGCATCTACAACTTGTTCCTGACCCAGCATGAGCATCATGTAGAGGTTGCTTTCTTTCATCTATTAAACTGAAGGACCTAAATCTACCAGGCACCATACAGACAGCACATAGCCATGATGTAAATACTCTGTGTGGTTACAATAAGGTTGCAGGATGCTGATCATTTTAATTTATAGCTTGGATATTATAACTCTCCTTCTAGTACATCTGTGTGTATGGTAATCATACAGGTCTAATTCCAGGTTTTGGACTTTTCTCCAGGCTACTAGGGGCCGAAATTTGAGCTTTGCATAGTAACCAGTCTCTAATTCTGTGAAACAGGAATTGGGCTGCCCACCTCAAAGCTCTCGTAAATGTTGGCTTTGAATTTTGGTTTATACATGGGACCTATTTGCAAATGCTGGCAAGGCATCTGCAGATGAATTGCGTTCTCCTTCATGAGCTGTGCCTTTTGAGTTGGTTAAGACGTGTTGTTATTCGTGAAATAAATATTTTCTATTGAAATAAAGATAACTACCAAGATCATGAAATAGGAAGGGAGACTCTAAAGAAGCTTAAAAGTGATCTATTGCTAATGGTATGAGGTACATAAACTTTTACAGAAGTGCTTTCTCTCAGACATGAATTATTGATACTTGCTGTGTACAAGTTGAAAAAAACAGCTGTGATAAACAATGCAGCAACTGTGACAAAGAAGCATTTTATTGTTTGTTATTTTATTGTATATTATTTCCTCGTTTATGAAGACAATGAATACAAAGCAGTCTCCAGCCCTGAACTTCAGTAAAAATCAATCTGAAAAATAATTAAAGGAATTTAATCCTTGCAATGTTCTTCAAAACAACCTGTAGAAAACCAAGCTGTAACTGAGTCTCTGCAGCCTACACATATTTCTATCCACTTCTTTCCTAAAATATAAAGATATCCTTCAGGTATTAGTTAGGGCTATGAACTGATAATTAAAATGTAGAAACATGTATTAGGGTTAAGGCTGTGTCTTCGAACATTCTGCAAAAAATGTAAATAGAAACAATTCAGGTCTTTGCCTGAATGTGCCCTCTACTTTCCTCTTTAACATGAGATTAAGGAGATATCCATTGATGGTGGACTTGGAATCTAAAATACGTTAAAGAAAGTGTATTTCCATACAGTGCTCTGAAATCGGTGGCAAGAATTCCCTAGTCTTTTATTAAAGCCAAGATTTTCAGAGGTTTGCAAAGGTTCTTGCACATATTTAGATAAAATATTCGAAGTTCTGGAAGGGTCGAAGCTCTCGTGCACCTTGATGTGCACCAAATTTTAACTACTAGGAAGCAAGAAGAAACTTTCCGTGCCCCCTGAGCAGATTTTGCCTTAATTGCAAGGCCTTTGGCCTTTCAGAGCAGGTGGCCCTGGCCCACAATGGATGATTATACAGCTGCTTCTGCTGTTCCTCGGTTTTATTGTCCTTGGAGAAGAAATTGTTTGCTTGATGAGCTTTAGTCTTTTAGAGCTGCACTTATAAAAATGTTTGGGTATAATATGTTCTTCTTTACTGCAGGAATTACACAGGCATATAATCAGCTGGAGCATTAACAAGGTATTTGCATGCAAAATTAGGTCAGTTCTATGCACAGTTTTATATTTATATTTATATCTTGAACCTGAGCCTGACAACTATGAAGCACCAGGTAACAACATTTTGGTTGAGATCCTCAGGATTGTTATCAGCTTCTCTCTGAGGACAAGATCTGGTTTTGTACATCAGTCTGTTTAGGGAAGATTAACAATCAAATTTATTTCCAGTTACATCCTTATATATGGTGCATTCCTCTGATAGGAAGGAATCAGGGATATCAGCTAAACATTTAAATTCTCAGGTGTGCCTGTGTTCTCCTCTGACTAACCCAGGTGCTAAAGTGTCTAAGACCCTTTAAACTGTCTAAGACCCTTTAAAGTGTAACTATTAATGTAATGCCCTGATACAGACTGAACTTATGTTCTGAACACTCGCATTCCTCGGAGAAGGTTTGCTCTCCATAGGAAAGCTGGTGTTTTCCTGCAATGTGAGGTTTTCCAATGTGTGTTACTGGTAACTGGCCCCTTACAATTAGAATCAAACTTTCAACAGCTGCTTTGAAAACAGCTACAGCATCTGCTCGGTATATTTATTGTTGCCATACTTATTTCCCATTAGTTTTTCCTTCTCATTTTTTAAGAAACGTCACATATTGGCTCTGAGAAGTAATGCAATCTACAGGGTTGAACATTAAAAGAACGGAAATGAAATCTTGATTGTCATCCAGGGCTTCTGTGTGCTGCGAGTCATTTCCCTAGGCCTTTATTTCTAGCAGAAGAATGGATGATTTTACGTAACTTTCAAAGTACTTTTGAGATATCTTGATGAAAAGTGCTCTGTAAGAATTAAGAATTACATAATATTTCAGTTTACATCTAAAGGAACTTAATGGGGTACTTAACTGAGTGTTGTGCTTGGCAAAAGCCATTCTTACCAGTTCTGTCTTCTCTTGAAGTAGGAAAACAATTTAATCAAGTGATTAACTTCCCCTATATTTCCCCTTTGGCATTGATTTGACAACATACTCTGATGTGCTCCTTTCTTACTAAGCTAAAATGTCCTAACAATGTTTAAATTCTTATTATATACAAACTGTACTTACAGGTCTAAGAATTTGTGTTGAACATTTAGAGGTCTAATACACAACATGATGAAATTAATAAGAATATTCAAAACAAAAATTTCAGTACATTTTGTGTGAGCCTCTCTTTTTTTTTTTTGTCTGTGGGGAAGTGTAACATTGGTTAAATTATCTAAATGGAAATATATTCGTACTGGAAATTGTAAGATTACTTGGACTGGGAAACATCCTATTACTTCACTTTACATTTTACTTTCATTATCTGAAAACTTTTCAAGAGGATTTTTCTTTTATAGTTTAATAGGCACTGCAATATAAAGGAAAAGTCTGTTTCTGTATATAGCATGAGTCTGTTTCTGTATATAGAACAGAAAGTTCTGTGTTAAGCTAACGATAAAGAGGAAAATATATGAGCTTTGTAAGAGGGGACAGGCTTCCCAGGAGGACTATAATGAGCAGGTGAAATAATGTAGGCAAAAAATTAGAAGGGCTAAAGCCGAACTGGAACTTCAACTGGCCAGTTTGGTGAAAGACAATAAGAAATGTTTCTTCAAGTATATTAACAGCAACAGGAGGACCAAGGAGAATCTCCCTCCTCTGCTGGATGCAAGGGGAATAGTAGTAACAAAGGATGAGAACAAGGCAGAGGTACTTAACACCTTCTTTGCCTCCATCTTTAATAGGAAGATAAGATGTTGTCTGGGCTCCAAGTCTTCTCAGCAAGAAGACTGTGAGGACCAGCCCTCAATGTTCCAAGAAGACTTGGTTAGAGATCTGCTCAGCCAATTAAACATCCACAAGTCTATGGGGCCAGAATACACCTAAGGACATTAAGGGTGCAGGCGAAGGTCCTTGCCAAACCTCTTTCCCTCATCTATCAAAAGTCCTGGCTGACTGGGGAAGTGCTGCTCGACTAGAGACTGGCAAATGAAACTCCCATTTACAAGAATGGTAGGAAGGAGGATCCAGGGAATTACAGGCCTGTCAGCTTGACCTCAGTACTGGGGAAGGTCATGGAGCAGATCATACTGAATGCTATCACACAGCCACATGCAGGACAGCCAGGTGATCAGACCCAGTCAACATGGGTTTATGAAAGGCAGGTCCTGCCAGACCAACAGGATCTCCTTTTACGACAAGGTTACCCAGTTAGTAGAGGAGGGAAAGGCTGTGGATGTGGTGTACTTGGGCTTTTGTAAAGCCTTTGACACCACTTCTCACAGTATTCTGATTCAGAAACTGGCTGCCATTGGCCTGGACGGGCACACCCTCTGCTGGGTGAAAAACTAGCTGGCTGGCCGGGCCCAGAGAGTGGTGCTAAATGGAGTTAAATCCAGTTGGAGGCTGGTCACGAGTGGTGTTCCCCAGGGTTCAGTGCTGGGTCCAGTCCTATTCAGTATATTTATTAATGATCTGGATGTAGTGATCAACTGTACCCTTAGCAAGTTTGCAGATGACACCAAGGTGGGTGGCAGTGTTGATCTGCTTGAAGGAAGGGAGGCGCTGCAGAGGGATCTGGACAGGCTGGATCAATGGACTGAGACCAATGGGATGATGTTTAACAGGATGAAGTGCAGATCCCTACACTTGGGGCACAACAACCCCATGCAGCATTACAGGCTTGGGGAAGAGTGGCTGGAGAGCTGCCTGGAGGAGAAGGACCTGGGGGTGTTGGTTGACAACCGGCTGAATATGAGGCAGCAGTGTCCCAGGTGGCCAAGAAGGGCCAATGGCATCTTGGCCTGTATCAAAAACAGTGTGACCAGCAGGACAAGGGAGGTGATTGTGCCCCTATACTGGGCACTGGTGAGGCCACACGACAAGTACTGTGTGCAGTTCTGGGCCCCTCACTACAAGAAGGACATTGAGGATTGAGGAGCTCAAACATGTCCAGAGAAGGGCAATGAGGCTGGTGAAGGGGCTGGAGAATAAGTCCTATGAGGAGAGGCTGAGGGACCTGGGGTTGTTTTGTTTTGAGAAGAGGAGGCTGAAGGGAGACCTCATCGCTGTCTATGGCCTCCTGAAAGGAGGCTGTGGCAGAGTGAGTGTTGATCTCTTCTCTCAAGTGAGAGGTGACAGGACAAGAGGAAATAGCCATAAGTTGTGCCAGGGGAGGTTCAGACTGGATATTAGAAGAATTTGTTTACCGAAAGGGTGGTCAGGCACTGGCAGAGGCTGCTCGGGGAGGGGGTTGAGTCACCATCCCTGAAGGTATTTAAAAGAAGGATAGATGAGTTTTTGAGGGACGTGGTTCAGAGGATAATGGGTGAGGTTGGACTCGATGATGTCCAAGGTCTTTTCCAACTGGAAGATTCTATGATTCTATGTGTCTGTTACTAAAATTGTAACTTACAGGCAAGTCTTCTCTTCCTTAAAAAAAAAAAAAGTTGAACAAAATTTTAAGTGTGTAACTTCCTTCCCAACTTTTTACTTAATTTTGATTTTTTCTTAAAATAATTAATCCAGTCTGCCTTAACCCAGAATTCCTCCTAATAATCCCCATACCTATGATTTTTTTGAGCTCAGTGTGAAGTATGACTTCATTGAGTTGAATTCAAGATTAAATTTCCATTTTCAGTGAAAAATACATTTGTTTTGTTTACCAATATTTGTTAATATTTGTTGGGCTTGGACAACTTCATTCCATTTCCTAGTATCTTAAAGCCCCGCTGGCTGAAATATATACATATACAAGCTCTACGTATGTGGGAATAAAATTTGCGACTGTGGGTGGACAAACACATAAATTATCATTGTAATTTTACATGTAAAATCAAAACTCCAACAAAATTTAATATTTATTAGAAGTACATAATAATTTTTAATAGAGATGATATCAAAGGTTCTTGTGTTTTTTATAAGGAAGGGTGACAGCAAAAGCTTGTAAGGGAGGTGAAATGGCCCCTATGTTTGATTGTGTTTCTTTCATACTAACATGTTTCCATGTTCCTAGTGGCAACTTACTTTAACACTTAACTTGAATATAGACCCATGAATTCCAGGGGGTGGTATTACTGTAACCTAATCCTCTTCAAGGGCCCTTCTTTCTGCTGTTCTCTAATGAAGAAATAAGTTTTGGTAATACAAGCATGTCTCAGTATTTCTCAGCCATTCTCTGAGCTGGTCGTCTTCCTCTCCAAGAGTAACATCTCATGATTTAGATGTTGCAATGCTCAGCATCATCTTTTCCCTTGACACTGTCTCACCCTCTGGTTTCTACAGCATCTCCCTGTGTCATAGTTTGGAAACTCTTTTCCTTTTCTTGTCTTACAAATTGATAGTATGCTCTGTTTCTTTTATAATTTATTCTTTTATACTCTCTTTATCAAAGCAAATCTGCAGTCCTGTGGTTTTCATTCATATGATCCCCTATCTGTTTGATTTTTACAAGCATATTCAACTTTCCTATAACATAAATAATCTCGTGACAGAGAAGCCTAAGTCCAACTATTCTCTAAGTAATATTTTATCTTACAAACATTTCTGAGATGATGACTTGTAATTTAATAGTGTCAAATAGAGATCAAATCTTGAATCCTAAACTTTTTAAAGGATCATTTTCACATCTTTTAAAAATATTTTTCATAATATCTTTAGAATGTGGTTAAGATTCCAAGTAAGGTTTAATATTGTACTGTCTTGCAAAACATTTAAATTCATAGCAATGAAATTTTGGTCTGTTATTTATTATTACCATGGTTGTTAGAAAATATAGATTTTATAACTGAGATTACAGGTTCAGATGTATTCTCTAACACAATATTATTTCTGGGTAATATAAACATATTAAATATTTTATTAAGAATAAAATCCAGAACCTGTGTGATTTTTTTCAGCATACATAAACTAATCTATGTCAGCTGCTGACCAAAGATTTGGTTTTGTAAATGTATTTAATTTTTCAATGTCATAAATTTATTCTTTCTATTTTCTTTCCCAACTTTTTTCGTAACATTGTTCTTGATGAGAATTTGACTTAGTGCCTTGTTTCATCTGTATTTCCTTCAGCTTTGGTTATAGCTTACATCTCTTCCTCTGTATCTTCTCATTTATTTGGTCATAGTTTTGCTCTGCCTGAGAGTTCATCACATTATATTCTTGCATATGAATTATATTTTGTATGTACTGCTTTATGCATGCGTGTTCAATATCATTGTGGTTTTGTCTGTATGTAAACACTGAAAAATCAAAGGAATTTTATCTCATCATGATTTGTGCGTAAATGCTCGACCTAAAATTGTAAGATATTCAGTGGTGGTTAAAGAATGTTCTGGTTACTGAATGTACTTGTCTTGGAGAACAGATATGTCATCTTCTGTCCAAAGAAGGGCCATGAGGCTGGTGAAGGGGCTGGAGAACTAGTCCTATGAGGAACAGCTGAGGAAACTGGGGTTGTTTAGCTTGGAGAGAGGAGGCTGAGAGGAGACCTCATCGCTGTCTACAGCTGCCTGAAAGGAGGCTGTGGCGAGGTGGGTGCTGGTCTCCTCTCACAAGTGAGAGGTGGTAGGACAAGAGGAAATAGCCCCAAGCTGCACCAAGGGACGTTCAGACTAGACATTAGGAAAAATTTCTTCAGGCAAAGGCAAAAGCTTCCAAGGAAGTTGGTTGTGTAGCCATCCTTGGAGGTTTTTAAAAGACAGTTTGATGAGTTTCTCAGAGATATGGTTTAGTATTGGACAGGTACAGTTGGACTTGATGATCTCGAAGGTCTATTCCAACCAGATGATTCTATGATATAACTGGTCTTCTCAAGTGCTTCATGTGCATTTCTTCCAAAATTTTAATTTTTCAATATGCATATGTGTGTCGGTGTGTGTGAATACTCTAGTTTTTTGGTACTTTTCTACAATGGATTTACTTTACAAATAAATGAAACTCTGTAAAAATGATGCATTGCTTTGATACATTTGATTCCAATATTGCATATTGCTTGAAATTTATTTGCATTTTTTTAAGATTTATCTGTGAATAATTTGCATTTACTTTGCCTGTATGTATATCTATGAGTATATGTTTTGCTCAGAAAAACCTGTATTTATTCTGGCTATATTATACATCTATTGAAATAGATTTTTAAAAAATATTGAAATCAGAAACAGGAGACATATTTTCTTCCTTTTGGGCATCTGATCAAAAATCTGACTGTAAGTTAGGGATCAGGGATTTCACAGACCCTAAAGAGCTGCACAGTTTATTTAACTATCCTGAATATATTATAGATCTCAATATTTTCTTCAGTTTTTAGCACTTCCAAATTTCAGACCTTTCAAAGGACTGCAGTATTCTTCAAATGTATTTAACACACTCAGGTATCTTTTTGGTATTCAGCATCTAGTTAAAGGCTACTAAACACATCCAATCCTGTAGCCCTCGGATGGCAAAAAATGTATTTGGAATTTCAAAATTCCTATTTTGACTTTACAGTTCTTGATGTCTATAATCAACTAGATTAATCAGTTCCGACTAACAAAATTTATGAGTATGGCTTATGAAAACTTATGTTTCTGAACATTATTGTTTTATACAGATATGAAGATCTCACACTTGATCCAGTTCTTCTTCATATATTCAAGATTTTTGTTAAATATTTCCATAACATTTGCATGTTCCTTTTAGTGGAATGAAAACTCTGCCTCTTGAACCACTGCTTTGAAATTCTGCAAATAATTCAGGCTGCTGTTTTGAGAAGTCTTTTCTCTTGGACAAAAATCTTCTATGTAACCAAAAGCCCTCACATAAAGCAGAGGCTGTCTTCAACTTGTAAAGATGTTCTTTCTACAACTTTTACAGTATGTACTGAAAGGCTGCAAAAAGACCTACAAATAGATCTGGTGATAAATCAACTTTGTTCTATCAGTGCTAAAGGGTTGTTTGGAACTTATTTCATTTATTAATAAAACCATCAGCCTACAAAGCAAAGCTTTGATCTCCTACTTTTCTGACAGACTGTAGACTTCATTTATTTAGATTTCATTCATTCTTGTGAATTTTGCAAAAAAGAAATTGCAGTTTTATGCAAAGACATGTTTTCTTGATATTTACAAATGAGCTGGCTTTCAGGTACTTCTTGTGATGTTGGTTTCATAGAAAAAAATCTTAACAATTAAATTCTGTAATTACTCCTTCTGAGTAATGCTGATATCCCTACAAGGAGAATTAATTTCTTGGTAAAAGCACTGGGTATTTATGCCATTCCAGGTTCTGGTATAAAATCTGTCATTAACTTTGGATAATACCAAATCTGTACTTTTTTCTTCTGATAAGTCTTTTGTAAAGATAAAATCTTAATTTTTGTTTCCATGTCTAGTTAATACAAGAATAAGGATGACTTAATACTAGTAGAGATATTAGACTTAGAAATTTTCAAAGCTTTATAGAAAATGTATTTTTACATTCAATTAAAACCAAATCAACCTCCTTATCTCCTGTTGAAGAGTCAATGTTTCACAGAAATAAATTAACACTTGTTGATCCAAACTATTTCGGCAGCAGAGAGGAATTTCCCAAAAAGATAGAAAGCAGGAACTTTGGTTCCCTGAACCATGACAGGCTTCAGACTAATTTGCTGTTTGCGGGGATCTTCCTTGTGCTTTATCCAGCTTTCCTATCAGGCTCATTAGGACAGATAGGCTTTCAGCTGACATAAGTCTTTAGAGCTCCACTGAGTGCTAAAGTTTGGTTCTATGCCAGTTTACATCAACCCGAAGATAGGGTCTTCAGGTGATACATTGTTAGTGGCAACTTATTCCCATGGTGCAAGGAGTTCTGGCCATTAGCAGAACCTTTACTGACATTGACTAGTATTATATTTCCAAAATTATATTCCTGTTACATTAGTTAATGTAAATCATTTGAAACAGCCATATAAATATATCTGGAGTGGAGTGCTCTGGAAGCCTAATCAATATGGTGTCACATTAAGGAGGAACAGAGGAGTAAACGGAGACTCTAATTACAAGGAAAAGATAAATAATTCTGTACAAACACATGGAAATGTGTGGTGGATGTCACATAAATAACCCAGTCACCAGTATAAAATGACAATGTTTTCTCCAGTTGTCAAGAAGCTGTTCTGGACATGAATCTGGCCTAATTTTCACCCCTCTGTTTGTCTGCCAATTTGGTAGACCTTGTAGGCTAGCACTGTTTCTTTTCTACAAGCCAAAAAACTTTCTCATGTTTACCAGAGACCATTCATGAGGTCAGTACATACTGAATTTGCCTTTCATTAGGCACCTCACTCAAACTGTTTGTCTTGTACCATCTGCAGACAAGGTGACAAGTCCTGTGATGGTCAGTTTGTCCTACATCACCAGCAACTATAGAAACCTTTAGATGCTCAGTTTATGGCTAGTAAAATCTAGCAAAGGGACACATCAATTGAACTCAGATGGTATTCAGCTGCTGTGTAAATTCAGGATGGGGATAGAACAGGCAGTGTGGAGGAGGACTGACCAGAGTCCCTTTCCCTCTTCTGTGCATTCATTGAACATTTACAAGCTCACATCACAAAACTACATCAGAAAGATAGCCCTGAATCCTCCTTTAGTCAGGAATATTACATATGCCCTGACCTGCATGACTATTAATTTAGCAGGTCATGTGATTCTCCAGCCACAGGAACTTTTCTTCCCATGAAACCAATAATTCCCCAGCTGTGTCATTTTTGAGAAAACCATAGCTGTTAAGCACTAATTCGGTAGGGCTTGTTTTCCTGTGACACCAAGGAATCAGACCTCAGATCAAGGTCTCCACTCCTGTCATGAGTGAGATGAACCCTAGTGTTTATGTAAAAACCATTGGGATATGAATTTGATGTAATCTTTAAGGTCCAAACCATTCTATGATTCAATGACTATCTCACATCCTCACTTGATAACTTGACAGCATTGAAATTCCAGGTTTCAACTGCCCTTCATGGAATCATAGAATCATAGAATCATAGAATCATAGAATCATAGAATCATAGAATCATAGAATCATAGAATCATAGAATCATAGACTCAATCATAGAATCATAGAATATTTCAGTAGGAAAAGATCTTTGAGATCACTGAGTCCAACCTCACTCATCCTCTGATAAGCCATGTCCCTCAAAAACTCATCTACCCGTTTTTTAAACACCTCCAGGGATGGTGACTCAACCACCTCCCTGGGCAGCCTCTGCCAGTGCCTGACCACCCTTTTGGTAAAGAAATTCTTCCTAATATCCAGTCTGAACCTCCCCTGGCACAACTTATGGCTATTTCCTCTTGTCCTGTCACCTCTCACTTGAGAGAAGAGATCAACACTCACTCTGCCACAGCCTCCTTTCAGGCGGCCATAGACAGCGATGAGGTCTCCCCTCAGCCTCCTCTTCTCAAAACAAAACAACCCCAGGTCCCTCAGCTGCTCCTCGTAGGACTTGTTCTCCAGCCCCTTCACCAGCCTCGTCGCCCTTCTCTGGACGCGCTCCAACACCTCAATGTCCTTCTTGTAGTGAGGGGCCCAGAACTGCACACAGTACTTGTCGTGTGGCCTCACCAGTGCCCAGTATATGGGCACAATCACCTCCCCTGTCTTGCTGGCCACAGTGGTTTTGATGCCATTGGCCCTTCTCGGCCACCTGGGCCACTGCTGACTCATATTCAGCCAGTTGACAACCAACACCCCCAAGTCCTTCTCCTCCACGCAGTTCTCCAGCCACTCTTCCCCAAGCCTGTAAGTCTGCATGGGGTTGTTGTGCCCCAAGTGTAGGGATCTGCACTTCATCCTGTTAAACATCATCCCGTTGGTCTCAGCCCATTGATCCAACCTTTCCAGATCCCTCTGCAGAGCCTCCCTTCCTTCAAGCAGATCAACACTGCCACCCAGCTTGGTGTCATCTGCAAACTTGCTAAGGGTGCACTCAATCACTTCATCCAGATCATTAATAAAGGTATTAAACAGGACTGGACCCAGCACTGAGCCCTGGGGAACACCACTCGTGACCAGCCTCCAACTGCATTTAACTCCATTTACCACCACCCTCTGGGCCCGGCCATCCAGCCAGTTTTTCACCCAGCAGAGGATGTGCTCATCCAGGCCAATGACAGCCAGTTTCTGAATCAGAATACTGTGAGAAACGGTGTCAAAGGCTTTACAAGTGTCCAGGTACACCACATCCACAGCCTTTCCCTCGTCCATTAACCGGGTAACCTTGTCATAGAAGGAGATCAGTTGATCTGGCAGGACCTGCCTTTCATAAACCCATGTTGACTGGGTCTGATCACCTGGCTGTCCTGCATGTGCTGTGTGATAGCATTCAGTATGATCTGCTCCATGACCTTCCCCGGTACTGAGGTAAAGCTGACAGGCCTGTGATTCCCCAGATCCTCCTTCCGACCCTTACAGAGAGGTGGCCACTGGCCCAATAAGGTTAGACAGAAGGCCATGCTGTCCACCAATTACATCTCAGGTGTCCCTGGACAGGTCCCCAGGCATTATGCAGTGTTCATCCACATGCATCTCCCTGATCTACAGGATCATCCCCCAGTTTTTTTCTTTTTCTCCCACCAGGATCTTCACCACCTTCTTTCTGATGATTTTTTCTGATGATTTTTCTTCCTTTCAGACATACTTGCTGTCTTATCTTTTTAATTTTGGCACCACCTCTTCTTTCCAGGCACCCAGTCCCCAGATTTCTCAGTCTAAATAGCCTGTATGCAAAAAGATATCACATGATCTGCCTCAAAACCAGTGCATTAGCCACATGTCTCCTTATGTACGGGAGGACATTTATTTAGTCTAAATGTCATCAAAATTTACAACTAGCCTCTACCAGGTGTAGCTAAAAAGTAACAGTCTTCTGCTTGCGAGCTCAACAGATAATTTTGGACATTGGCCGCATGCATATGCATATATAATTAAGTAAATATATACATATACATACACATCAATCATCTATCACCTGTATTCAAAATTTAAGCCATTTTATTTTTCATCTATGATATCTACCAATAGTAAACCATCAGGTTTTCAAAGGGGGAAAAAGATCCCACGAAGAACACTGGGAGTTTGTTCCCTGGTGGAAGAATGAATGGACACAGACAAATACAAAGTAAAATAAAATGAACAGACACTTTAAATCACAAATGTTTAGTATTCCATTTTGGACCAAATAGTAAAGACACTACAAAAAAACAATGGAACGGTTTAAATCTGTTTTTAAACAGATTACTCATGTGCTCTGGCCTAAGCCTTATCATAATATTACAAACTGAACCCAGATCTGCATTGATGCTGAGTACCAGCAGCATCCTTGGGTGCTAATAGACCATTTGCTAGTGTAAAGATAGGAATATGTGCATACTGACATATTTGAAGCCATATGCTCAAATTTTTTTTGTTTTGTTTTGTTTTCCTCCAAAGAGTATGATTTTTCCCTCTCTTCTACACAGCCATTTTTACTGACATTAGTGGCTTGTTCTCTGCTCTGATCTCTCCTTCCAGTTTCAGAGCCTTTCTTCTCGCAGTGTCACAGCAATGCAAAGGTTAAGTCCCCTCCCTACACAGAGAGGCACTAGAGACACTTGAAAGCTGTCAACAATTTCACTAGGAATCTTCCCTTCACAGTGAAGGACCCTGCATGGAAAAGCAAGCTGTTCAGCAGCTTGGATTCTGCCTACTTGATCCAGTCTGTTTACCTCTTAGGATCACTTGCAGGGTGGGTGTTTGCTCTGCACTTAATGCTGGCCTCAACTTAAAATGTTACCAGTCTGGTACTGCAGGTGCGTAATTCATTTGATTATTACACTAAAGATAACACCAAAACACTCAGTGTAAGTGTGATTCTGTCAGATTAAGACACCCTGCTTCTCAACATGGCTTATTTTGATTCCCACACCAGCTTTTCCAATCAATTATCGCCATTTCCACTAAGCGGGAGCTCAATTATTATAGAAAACACTGCATTCTCTAGCATGGAAATGAAAAACTCTTTCTTATTTTACTGTCAGGTTCGATCCAAAGGTGATAAGACCCTGATCTAGTGCAAGAATATTCAAGTTAATTATGTTCCATTTTGGGAACCCATAGCATAAATATTTTCTTGAATAATAATAATACTCAACAGGATACACACCAAAGAAGTTATTTCTCCATTATAACACTACTGTGCAATCAAGCATTATGTTTTTGTTTTAAAAAACAAAGTCTACTTGCACAACAGCCAAATAAAATAAATTATCATGCCATTTAAATTTGCATTGAATTACTACAGAACAATCATAAGATTACTAAAAAAACAACCATAGAATCACTACAAAACAATCATAGAATCATAGAATCGTTAAGGTTGGAAAAGATCTCCAAGATCATCACGTCCAACCACCAAAACAACACCACTGTTCCTACAAAACCATGTCCCAAATCACCACATCTACATGTTTTTTGAACATTTCCAGGGACGGAGACTCCACCAGTTCCAACGCTTCACCACTCTTTCAGTAAGTAAATTTTTCATAATAGCGAATTTAAACCTTCCCCAGTGCAATTGGAGGCCATTTCCTCTTGTCTTATCACTTGCTACTTGGTAGAAGAGGCAGACACCCACCAAATAATCTTCCTTGAATTTTAATGATGTCATCCACCATACTTCGTTGTTGTAATACTAATACCTTCATTAACTGCCTTTTTCATTACAATCATCATCAGCCAATAAAACCATATGAGTCATTAAGTTAAGCACAAGTCTTTTTTGTTAGAGGTAGATTGTGCTGGCAAAATGGGAAATTTCCTTTGTAATACTCTACACCTATTGATGAATCAACAGAGTTTATCTCCCTTGTGCCGTACATTTTCTCTCTTGAGTTGAGCAAGTCGCTTGAGTTTGCATCCATGTCCACATTATGTCTCAAATTTAGGTTTCACATGTGAGGTAAGACATGGGTGCCATTACTGTCAGTGGAGACTTGAAACTCAACTCATTTGCCTCATTTGTCCAGGACCATTTCTGATATCTCCAGGCATGGTTTATTTCAGAAGTGTTTTTAAGGTAAAGCCTCATTATAAAATGTGGGTCCTTACATGGTTGCTATTAGGGTAATATGGGACATGCTTCCAAGACTGTTCCTCTCCATTACCCGTCTGAGACATCAGGAAGTATTAGATGTTAAGGATGGAAGTCAACTTCCCTTTCCATTGTCTCCTGTCCTCCTCTCCCCATCACCTCCTACCACCTCAAATTTCACAGTGTCTGATTTAATTTTCCGCAGAGTGGCGTTTTTATCATAGAGTAAGGTCCCTGTTCTCATGCACAGGGAAGAAGGGGATGAAGGAGAGTTGAGACACTTTAGAAGAAGATTTAAATAACCCAGTAAGCTGAGCAAAATGCAGCCAAGAACTTCCCAATAGTGTTTCTACATATTGAGCAGGTAACACGACTCTCATTCTTCCTCTTGGAAGCTTTTCTCTATATTTCACAGAGATAATTCTGCTCAGAGGGAAGCCACAGTTCAGAGCTTTCTTCTGCATATAGATGCCTCTGATCTTTCCTGCAATCAGTTGAAGAAGATACCCATCTTCTCTTTCAAAGCACATAGGGGAGAAAGGAGCAGAACAGCTCGTGAATTAGAGACTCTGAAGATAAGCAGGAGTCCTAGACTCAGTCATTGCTTCTGTCCATGTCTACTCTGTTATTGGAGATAGATATCCCTGACAGCTGCTAACTGCTCTGAGCAGAGACATTTTCCACCATCAGAAAAGAAATTCTTGGCCCAGAATGAGGCTAAAGGTTATAGCATTCTCCTTCAAGGAGGGGGGGAGAAAAAAAAAAAAAAGATGATTCTGGCTCATGTTTCGAGAAACAGTACTTCACATACAAGAGTCATGGATGAAGAAACACATTTGAGATGTTAGTGCTACAAGAAGACTTTCAGTGTATTGCAATTCATAAGCACTTTAAAATGGGAGAGTACACTTGCTAGGAAAAAGGATAATCTGTCCAAAAGTGGTCTAAATTACGACTTGAGAGAGACTTGGGTCTGTCCCTAACACAGGAGAGCCTGGGTAAAGGAGTGTTCCAATAGTGATGGTGATACTCCTGCTTCAATTCTGTTCTGATGAGAAGCACAAACATAAAGCCAAGCCACACTGAATCAGAAATCATAAATTAACATAGTCAGTTCAGTGCTCTGACTGAGAAATTGCTAGAATAGAGCACAAGTAAGGCTCAGTTCCCTATGCAAGTAGTCTCAGTAGCATTTCAGGCTGTTTTACTACCTAGAAATGTGTTCTCTGGACAGAAATAAGAGATGACTCAAAGCACATCCCTAGCCTCATACCAGAGCTACCTCAAACAGAATATTTGGAATATTTAGAATATTCATTCCCAGTGAGCATAATGATTTTGTTATTGCAGTATATGGTACTGTTCCTTCTGCCTAGAAACATAATTCCTTGGTTGTTTTATATGCTCTATACTGATAACAGATGGTGGCATTTTTTTCTGTAGCCTGAGTTGAATAGTCTCGTGTTTTGGAGAAGGAGTTCTGTAGTGTTATTTCTGCAAACCACAAAGTCGTGAAGGGTTTTTTTTTCCAAGCTGAATGGAAGATATATATTTTCTGCCTAGGAAATTCTATGCTATGTTAATGTAGAACTCAATAAACCTTTTCTGACAGCTATTATGATTATTTTTTAACTTAAGCCATCATTTATTAACTGACTGTATCTGGCCAGCTTAAATGACATTCGTTTGATATTTTTTACATGTGTTCTAGTCTCTTTTTTAATATGTATCCTAAGAGATAATGGTAGTCCGTAAGATTTTCAAAAATCAAATCATGTTATATATATCACATGGGAAACATTTATGGTAGATAGCATGATAGAAAATGAACCTTGTTAGAGCATCACATCAGGTAATTACAGTTTGAAATATGTATGGCATTATCCCCCATAGATGATTAACCCACTTATAAGGGGTGATAGGTGTTATTAATTGACCTGTTCACTGAACTCTAGAAGGTGTTTGGGAATGTGCATATACCACAAAGTATAATTCCATGTTGTTAATCATCCAAGTCTTCTTCATGACTCAGTAGAAGTGAAAATCAAAAGGCAAAAGGCTAACAGATTACCCATTTTTTTTACAGGCTCAGAGATATATTACAATACATAAAATCGTTAAGGTCACATACCAAAAAGATGTGACATTTCTCTGTGTTTCCTGTCAAATTTAACTGCTTCTACTTTCCCACCTCTGTTTTGTTTCCTGCAGATGCAGTCTCACAGGTTGGTTATGATCCTCACCAACATCCCATCTCTCTATCTCTTCATTTCAGATCTCTGCTCTCTTTAACTCATTTCAGTCTTCTTAGTGATGTGCTTTCATTTCATTCCACCCGTGGAATATGCCACATAAGGCTAACTGGGGTGACTGTATGTGGAGCACTGCATTTTCCAGACAGCTTCATTTGGAAATTCTCAATCTGAAAAGCAACAAGGGGAAAAGGGTAGAAAAGCAAACACTGTACATGTCCGTGAAAGTGGATGGAAGCCTTTGTCAGCTCAAGAAGTGTGGTGCAGGGTGCCCATATTCTCCCCTGTGTACTGTTACCTTCTTAATGCGTATCTTTCCATGTGCACTTTCAGAAACAAAGTATAGCCATTCATATGTATAATAGATAAAGGGAAAGACAGCAGACTGAAACTAATTGAGCTATTCCTCCAACAGAAATGCACGAGAACAGGTTATTAATATTCTTCCTAGAGGCTTTGGATGTACTCCAATGTGTGATGAGAGATCTGCAGCCTTATCCTTTGTGAATGTTTAAATATACTTGTTGTGATGTCAGGACACAGACTTTTGATCTGTTTGTTCTGCTAATGGGATTTAACTTCATCAAGTAATGTTCAGCACGAGTTCATCTAAAACATGCCTGTATGGATAAACTATGGCAACTGGAATGATGAGTTAAAGACTTGACTGAACACTGAGTGTTGCTTATGAAATAATCATGACTTTGAGATGACGGATAGACTTGATTCTCTGAATTTCCAGCTGAGATTTTCAGCAGAAGCTTCATTAGATAGACATGGGTTGAGCCTGTTGCAATCCAGATACAAATGAATTTGAAAAACTATTCTAACTAAAAACTTTCAGATCTGATTAATTTAGATTGCCTGATTGCTCCCCAAACTAACATCTTCATTCCTATTTTGATGGCAGAGAGGAGCGGAATTGTCATATTGTTGTTGAAGTTTAAATAACTTCAAGAAACTTTCCCATGTAATCAGGGAAAATCAAATTCATATATTATGGAGATGAGACAAATTGTATGATTATTCCAGGGAAAACTGTGTTAGTCTGAAGACTGATGCTTCTCTAAACAGCACAGGGGACTGATTTGCACAGACAGGATATGAGCAGAACAGATACTGAAACCTCGGAGTTTTTACACTACATGAAAGAGGTGCAGAAGAGTTAAAAGTTATGAACTTGGCTTTAGCAAATGTTCTGAAGATGAGAGAAGCCAATATCTGGAACCTCTGAGATCTGAGTCTCAAATACTGCTTAGACAATAGATAGTGTTTAAGGTAGTCTTCTGCACATCCTGAGTCTTTCCATTAACTTTGTCCACAAATAGTCAAGAACTTAGAAGGCCACAAAGGGTGTACAATCCTGGCAGCTCCTCTCCCCTGAACACCCCACTGCCTATTGCACAATGCAAGGTTTATCTTACACAAGACACATTAGTGTGTGCAGCTCTGCCTCCCGCTACGCCATCCTCAGCAATGTTTCCACATCTTGCTATAAATGCTATTATTTGTCATAGGTAATTTAAATATACAATTTTTAAAGAAACACTGGCTTATAATACAGTCTAATTTAACTAGGTATGTGCATGAAAGAACTTACTTTAATAAGCACAACTGTATTTTATGCATTGATTTTTAAGCTTATGGCAGACGTCTCACCAAATCACTATCTAAGAGGATTCCAAAAGAAGGTAAAATAGAAAGCTCATCTGGTTGTCCAAATGTGTGCTACAGGACGACTAAACACACACAGAGCTAAAAGAAACCATGCTTCTTCCTGAAAATTCTTGCCCTGCTCCATCAGATGAACCAGTCCTGTTGGATTTTTCTTTAGCTGCTCTTTAGGATCACCAGTGATGAAGACTTAACGGACCTCTCAACTAATGTTTGCCAGCATTGCACCACTTGGAGCTTAAAAGCTTCTCCTTTGTGTCTCCTCTACATCATAAAATCTTATTTTAAAACCCAGCTAGAGCAGAATATATTGACTCTACTATTGGTAGTATTTCCAGCTCTCCATTTCTTATTTTACTTTCTTTACCTAATGATTCCTTAGTATAAAATAAACAAATTACCCTCAATGTCTGGGGCTTCCCTGGGAACTGTCCTTTCACCAGTGGGCTGGAGTCAGTATCTACGTTACTTACATTCATCTAGTCTCTTTTGCAAAGAGAAGAAGAAAAAGGAAAATACCTGTTACTGACAATTTTTTACTATTGGTACCATTCTGAGAATGTCTGGAGATATTTCATAGCATTTTGCTGTCCCAGTCTGGATATTTCACTAAGGAAAAATCGGTATGATTTTGAGTTTGGGGAAATACAACAGGTCCAAATTTCTACCCCATAATGGTCAAAAATCATAAGATTTTAAGAGGGAAATTAATTTTTAAACTGCTCAGTCATATATAATACAAAGCATAGAATTACACACTTCATAAATTGAAGACCTCAATTAATTGTATTTGTTTAAAACATTCTCTATATTTGAAGCCATTCAAATATAAAGAGAACTGTCTTTCAGACTGCAGTTTGTTGAACACTAACTGTGTGGGATATGTACAAGTGTATATGCGTGTCTCATATCTAATTCTAAATTCAGCTTGTTTTAACTTCATCTTTATTTCTATGTTTACACAAAGCAGTATTTTGAGAAGCACAAGACCATGTAATGTAAGCCTTGCAAAGGTTCAGACAAAGATTTTCTAACAAACTGTAAATCACCACATCGTTCTGACAGTCCAGAAAGAGTAATCTTCCTGATAGGAAGCAGAAACACAAGGAAAAGAAGTCTAAAACCAAAGATACACTTTCACAGAAAGCATAGCATTATTTTCTGCCTTGTCTCTTCCTTTCACTGCATGTAGTTGTATAACCTTATTTACTTTACCTCAGATCTCTGAAGCACTCCAAAGGAAATTTTGATTGTAATTATGTTTATTTTATGTACAGAAATACTCTTGGAAATGGAAGTGAAATGACATATCAAGAGGTGCTATAGAGTGTGGATAGCTACATATGGAAGTAAAGGTGAAAAATTTCATAAAATATCCAGCCTGAACTCTTTTGTTTCAGCTTACCCCTGTTGCCTCTTGTCCTCCTGATCTGCACCACCAAAAATCCCCAAATCTTTGAATTTTCAATAATTTTAAAACCATGTTTTATGGAAATTTCCATTAAACAGATCTGAAGGAATTTGTAATCCTAATGTGGAATCTACCAAATACATACAAAGGGAAAAAGATACACCTAAAAAAGCCGTTGAGTCCCTGGTCCTACAGACCATTTTCAATTAAAATTTAGCAGATGAGAAGACTAGAGCTGGAACCAGATGTATATCAAGTTACATTTAAGATAATAGCTAAGATGAGCTTGGATCCTCACTCCCTGCAACTCTGTGGTCGCCACCACATCTTGATATGGAGGATCTATAGAGGAAGGATGGGTAAGGGAGATCCTCCTATTGCCTAGTGGTGAGGAGTAAGGGTATTATGACACTCCTGATCAGAAAATGGCAGATCCTGCCACAACTCCTGCTTCATGAGATTGAGCAATGCCTGTGGGTGGGAATGGAAAAAAAGATAGGTAAGGTCTGCAAGGAAGACCAGAAAGAAGCATAGGTTTCAGGTAGTTTTAAATGCTTGTTCTCTATCAGCCTTGAGAAGGTGTGAAAATCTGGAAAACAGTCAAGAGGAAAGAGGAAATTAAACAAAACCACAAATGAAGGAGAAAGAAAGGGAGAAAACTGGTGGAGAAAGAACAGGAAACCATCTGAAGGCAGGCAAGACTTTCAGGCACTTGAGCCTTTGCCCTTTTTGGGTCTTACTCTGCACACATTATGATGAAGTATAAGCACCAGCCTCAGGAAAAAAGCCTTTCTGATGTTAACTAACCAGAAATTACTTTCTTTTCTTTTATGTTCTTTGTCTGCCTCTGGTGTCTTCATACCTTTGTCCATCACCTTCTTCCTCAGCTGATTGAATCTACAAAATGTGTTGCAAATATATTTGGTATGAAGATCGAATCAATAAAGAGAAAGTTTAATGTCATTCATGCAGAATGCCAAACTACTATAGATCTCATACCACATAAACGAAAGAGTCCTTTCTATCAGAAACCTTAGATTTTGGCCACTTCTCTAACCTTTGTTGTACATCACTCTCTTCAAGCAGGGCATTTTTGTCTTTGTCATACATTGCTTCACCTTGGGTGGTCAAATTTGCTTATATGAAGTTATGTCATTTTCAGATTTTTCTTAGACATTTTCAGATTGATTAAAAAAAATAAAAAATGTAATTTATATAAATTTATTTCTGAAGTTTTGTTGTTGTTGTTTAATTCTAAGTTGCTTGAAATATTGTAATATAACTTTCCTAAAATTAGTTTAACTGGAATGGTATAATCAAAATCTAAATTGGAAATGCTTTGGAAATATAAAGGGCAAGTGACAAAAATCCTGCGCACACTGACACATGGCAATTTCCAAGGATTTAAAAGCACTTTTTAATTTCAGTCTATTCACATTTTCAGTAGAAATCTGACTAAAGTCATTGTTTACAATAAGAGAAGCAAGATAGGCAGGAAGAAATATTTTAGTTGGAATAATTGATATAGTCAAGAAAAAGAGAGCCAGTTTGTAGGCACACAAGTCCTCTTTCAGAGCTAAAATAGAAGCAGCCCACTTCAGTGATTACTATCTTACTCATTTCTAAGATACCTGACTTTCTTTTTATTTCAAAACCTGAAAATTGTAAGCTGGAAGATTTCTGGGATAATATGGTTTCATTTTAATATGTTATCACAACCCAGTATGTTTCAAAGTCCTGTTTATTGTAATACAAATAATAATGTCCACCTCACTATTTGTCTCTTTAGTTTGAATACAAATTAATTCTCACCAAAAAGGAAAAAAGAAAGGATCTGATAGCAAATGGTAAAATGATGAGTGTCCTGCACAGGTCAGCAAAGAGGGGGGAAAAAGGCAATAAAGTATTTGTTTATTCTGCTTCTCATTAAACATTAAATTTATTTTTAATATGATCTGGTACATTTACAATTGAGGAAAAAAATAGAGTTAATAATCCTGTCTGAACACCGCAGATAGTGCAGTATATTCTGTATGAATAAAGAGCTGTAACTTGTAGGTGTTACCACATCACTTGAAAAGAAAAGCAAGTGCTGCAGTTGCAGGAGTCTTGCATATTCAAATGGTATATTCAAATTATTAGTACCAAAGCAGGCTCCTCAGAGCAATTAGGCAGAACAGTATTTAAGAGTCAGTTTTTCCCTAAGATGGAAGTGAAATGCAAATACTTGAAGAAGTGGATCCCTTTGCTAAAACAGAACTGGAAGCAATCCAGTCAAGTTAACATTGCATCAGACCTGAGATAATCAGATCACTGAAGTAGCCTGTCACTTCTGCTGTTGCCTCAAAAAGTCATTACTTGGGTTTTCTTTGTAACAGGTGTTATTTCAGGTCTAAAATAAGATAAATTCTTTTGTTGCCAATAGAATTGGTTAATCAGAAGACTAAGTAAATGGAAATAGGGAAAAGAAAAAAAACAAAACTCTTTTACCTATAATACATTCTTTAATTGCATTACTTACTAGTAGACCATAATTAGGATTAGAAGGACAGACAACAGGGTAGATTTGCTTGCAGGCTTCAAAGTGCAACAAAATTTTACATTCTTCTATTATTCTTGAAAACTCAGCCTGTTAATCTCAAGTAAACCATTGCATTCTTCTGACTCTGGATTTGTTCTGCCCTAGGACACAGGGTTGAGTTGAAAATGCCATCACATATTGTATTGCTCCACTAAGCATCCAAAAAACCCGAAACAGAGTAGTCCAATAAATTTGTGTCTACATACAAAAGGTTGATTAATTATTCCACCACATTCCCTATAGAGTGAGCATGATCACAACAGGTCTTCTATCTGTGCAAGAAAGGAAGTAAAAGCAATATCAACTTAAAGTAAAAAAAACGAAGGATGGACTCCCCTGCTATCCCAATGACATTGCTAAGGTGGAACTTTACCGCCCTAGGAGCACTATTGACACAAATATACTTCTTAAAATTCAAAGCTTGATATCTGTTCTAAAAAAGAATCAACATACTTCCTGCTGAAAACTTTTTCTGAGTAAATGGAACGATTTTATCTTTTGTGATGATTTCTACAAAATTTCTACAAAATTCTCCAGGCAAAGGACTGGAGGATAAAATTTATTTTATTGTGTTTTTATTGGACTTCGGTAACAAAAATTAAAATAAGTATTTTCATCTGACAGGAAGAAGCTGGGGTAGATGATACGGTATGAAAAAAATGTTCCTTTCTGGTAGTCTTGATTTTTGTTTTCATAGAATCATGGACTCATAGAATTTTCTGTGTCAGAAGGGACCCAAGAGGATCACTGAGCCCAGCTCTTATCCCTACATAGAACACTCCCAACATTCACACCATGTGACTGAGGGCGTTGTCCAAACGCTTCTTGAATGCTGGCAGACTCGTTGCCATGACTCAGAATTCTCAGGACTTCTCATGAAATAATATTTTGGTTTATTTAATTAAGTTTGTGCAACGCAAAGAAAACACATGAATTTAAGAAGCAGTCATCTCAATACCAAATACAATAAAGCTAAATATGGACCATTACTACACTCTGAAAGGTACTGGTCAGCGCTAGACACTAAGTAGATGTATTAAACAAAGTGTGTTATTCTCATTTTGAAGGACTGTAATTTCTCTTCTCAGTGCTGTGAGTATATCCTTGCACTGAACCCATGGTTATGCACATTACCAAAAAAAATCAATGGTTCCACAAGAAAATTAAAAATGCTCAAAATCTGAAACAGATTTATCAGAGAAACTAATAGTCCCAGTCATTTCTAATAAAATATATTTCTGAAGTACTTTGCTTTTCAGGAAAGGGATCACAGTACCACAGTATCACAAGGTTGGAAAGGACCTCTGAGATCATCAAGTCCAACCTATAACCCAACACTAACACCAACACTAGCACCAACCATCATCTAAACCATGGATACACTCAAATGCTTGCTCTGCTCACGTATGTGTTCTCCATATTAAATGCATGGGGGTTTGAAGTGAAAGAATGATTAAAACTCAAGTGTTCAGATACCCAGCCTGAAAATTATATATGAACTAGCCTATTCCCCGTGCTTAATACATCCCTCTGAACAGCATGTTTTCTGGAGTGGTACATAAGGAGAAAAGGAATAAAGCAAGACTCTGTGCTGTGACAGCTGACTCTGTGGAATATTCCCTTTTGCTTAGGGGATTTGTGCACTCAACTGTCCTGTCTCACCCTCACACACTCCCAGGTTCAGTGTTTGTGGTGGACATTATCAGTTTGTCTGAAGATTTTTGCTAGTTTACTATGCGTTTGCGCATGGCTGGGTCTTAGAAACCTCTTTGCTGGCAGTTCCCCATCTAGAAATTCTGCTGCATCGTGTTGTGAGACACTGAGAAGGTCTGCGACCACTCACATTAGTGACCTCACAACTACAAAGCATTCATTTTCCTTGTTAGTGGAAACTCTTGCCCCTTGGGGTCACCTAACTTGTGAAGGCTGTATTGAAGGAAGGGCAGTTTCTGATGCCAAGACCTGTCTCCATAGAACTGGCATGAGAAAACTGGCTGCATGCAGCCATCAGCTCTTTCTGTTGCTAAAAATGCATGCAACTCAAAGTCTACTTGCATTACTAAACCACCCAAGAAGATAAGGGACTTCCACTGGAGCCATAAAAAGACACTCTAACAACCTTTTTGGTTGAGACCTTATCGTTTCCTAATTTTTACGTCTTTGGCTCTTCTTCCAAACTTTCACTAATCAATCATTAATGTGGTGGTGTGTGGAAGTCCTGGTAAGCATTTGACCTGTTCTTATCAACTTTGCCCCCTCATGAAACTGTTCACTTCCCTGTGATTTGTGTGGATCAATACAGCAGAAAGGTCACAAAAGCACTGAAGAGAGATGCCAATCAGAGAGACGTCAAAAGAAAAAGAAAGTTTGACAACATCAGGATCAATCAGGGGCTGTTCAGGAGAATTTGTCAGCTGTGATTAATGACACATAGTGCATTGTTGTCATTTGAAAAGCACTTTAGAACTTTTTAGATCACTGCATGGAGAAATAAAGTTTAGGCTCTTTTGTTTTCTTGAAATTTTGCAGTTACACAGTCCCGAGTGGGCCAGGCACACTCTATCTTAGCAAAATATCCTGATAATATCATGGCTGAGTAAAATTCTCTTAGCTGCTTTTGGGTAAGGAACAGGTTGAAATTCACACAGCTCTCCTCCCCTTATGCAAGAAGCAGACATTAACTGGGCCACTCAAAAATTATATTCATGAAGGAATGCTCTGAAACATGGGTATGAATGCTACAACATGGAAATGTGGCTTTTCACAAGCAGAAGTGATGGTTTTGATCACTTCCTTATCTGAGCTCTACCAAGCCCAAACCCAACAGGAGGCTTCACTGATGTGACAATGACCTCTGGAATTTCCAGTACCCTCTGAGGAATACCTCAAGTACAAATGAAGGCCATGGGAAGAGCTGGGACATGGTAAATTGGGCTGTCCAAAAATCATGCAAACGGATATGTCAGCTAGACTGTAGTTTTACCCTTAGTGTAGTAACAGCTTTCAAACTGGAAGGGAGTTCCTTTCAAAAAGCTGAGGAGAAATGTGTTACCGAGGTCCTTTTTGGAGTTGAGAGAGAAAGAAAGAGTGAGGAAAGAGCTATGCCGCTTCTTCAAAGCTTTTCCAGCACTCTTCTCTTCTCCTAATGTTCTTTTTTTTTTCCTAGGGAACAGAGTACCCAAATTTTGTCTATGCCATGGTTGTCAACAGAGACAGGCTGAGAGTATCCACTGGCACCATCCCAATGAACATGTCTTCCCACTACTTATTCAGCAGTTGTGATTTGGATCCCTCTGCTGCTATAGGAAAAAGTCTGGAAAACACAGAAGACCTTTTCAGTTAGACTATGTTCAATTACATTTTTTGGATGAAAGAATTAATAGTTGAAACTTCTATATGAATGTGTTTTACCTCTGCCATGTCCTCTAACCTATGAATGATGGTAGACCAGTGTTACATGGACAGTGGTATTCAAGAGATATTCACGCTATTTGACACATGCACAAGGTGAGAGTTAAGTGCATTTCTAAGGAGTGGTGTCTTCCTTTACATCTGACCTGAAAAAGGCAGGGTTTTTCTTCTATTACTCTGGGAAGCTGAGAAGTCACTAAGGTGGCCTTCCCTAAACCTCCTTAATTTGTACCTAAAATAACTGAAAGGTTTTGCCTACTGTGTGCAAGATGTGTACTTTATTGTACTACTAACTTGTAAAAGTAACCTGGCAACCTTGCTGAAAGCAGCCTAGCTTGTCTTTGTCCCCAAAAGACCAGCTCCTGATTATCACTGATCTCCTCGGGTCTCTTGTGAGTGGCAGAATAGTATCTCTTAAAAATGATACCTCTTTTAAAGGACGGTGTTTCTCGTACCTGGTAGGAGGGCCTTCGTTTTGTTCATGTAGTGCCACTGAATTTCCACTTGACCCAGACAACTCAGAGTGGATAGAGAACTCTTGAAGAGATGTTGTCCTTTAGTCTACAGAGAGACCTATATACAGGTGGCATTCACATAATCTACCGTCTACAAAACCTGTAGCAATTTTCATCCAATTATTTTACAGCATATTTTAAAAAAATATTTCAAAATTACAGCATAATGGTTCTCAATAAAGAATGGGAAACTGGAGTAAAAATGCATGGTGAGCTGCTCAAGGTAATCACACAGGATAATAGCAATTTCACAAGTTGTCTGTTCCTGCCCCCAGGACACGTGTCCAGCAGCTAAAGATCTGTTCCAATCTGTAGCACGATGTCCCATGATCTACCTGCTTAATGCTTCCATGCGGTTTTGTCAAACTAAGATCTGGCACATTTGAATTCAAAACAACCCAGTTACAGAAATCAGTTTTTATTTGGCCATTGGTTGTCACTTTAGTTTAGTGCTACTTTCAATAATTTCATGACAACTTAAGTGATGGCTGTATTCAAATATCCATTAATTAAGCCATATTATTTGCAAGTATGGTTGCATACAATGACACCCCTTAACTCCATTGGACAGAGACTCTTTAGACCACCTGCTGTTAAGTCAGATCTCTGGAAGTGGAGTTTGCTTATAGGTATTAAATTTCCTATCAAGAAATTCGTGCTCTGAAATTGGAGTGTGCAGTATTAGACACAGGCAGAAAGAGGTGATCCACATTAGAATCCCAGCTAATCTCAACCAATTATCCTGAACGTAATCTTTGCATCTGTGGTATAGTGAACTCAAATCCAGTTTTATATATGTAACTATAAGAATTTTTATAATGCAGTGTATAAAACACATTTATTACCCATACTAAAAGTTTAAGGCAACTGAGATTCTACTGAAAATGTGGGCGGCAGTATATCAGGTAAGTGAGATAAATGTCAGCTTAGCTGACAGTTGCATACAGTTTAATGCATTCAATACACTAATTTAGATTTAATATGCATATCAGAGGATTATAATATTGGCACAGGAAATTGTTTGTCAGAAAAAGATATACAGATACACAGTATTATTTTAACTAGCCTCTGATCAAAGAAGCATAACAGGTTTAGTTTTAAAAGGCAAGAATTACTGGTGTTTTGATATTTTGTCTGCACCAGAAGTCAGTCTTTCCAATTCTGGCTAATTTTTTATCTTTTGCACAAGTGTTGTAGATTTGTAAAGCAAAGTAATACTACAAGAGCAAAAGTGCTCCACAGATCTGCAGATTACAGCCCTGCTGGAAGGCTGGTCCAAGCTGTGTCAAACCAGTGCACTCTGTTCAACAAAAATGTGACTGAGAGTTTTGCCTCGTTCTCCCATCAGAGGTTACTGCTGAAAGCAAGTAAAGGGAGGCTGGTAGTTTCAGCAATCACAGTAGAATGAATGAGGGAGAAATAAAATGCTGATTTAAGCTTTAGACACTTTACCTTTATTTATTCTTGTATGTTCATTTTCTTTGTTGGTTTATACCTTATTCTATTCCTCTTCCCACCAAGCTCTCCTAGGCATCGCACACCAGCTTTTCCCTTCTCTTTGACCACGCTCTGATAAACAATTTACTGCTGTCCATCCTTACATTGTTTCATATCCCTTATTGTTGGCCTGATTCCCATCATTGCTGTGAAGAGGGAGGTGGGATCTAGCAGGAAAAGAGTTGTGCAAAGGGTATAAAAATGAGAGCCTGTCATAAGGACAAAAATGTTTCTGACTATTGCCAGTCATATTCCCAGTTTTCCTCAAGCATATTTTCTTGCACATGCACCCTCTCCTTCTCAGAGGCTTGCAGGTCTCTACAGAAGAGTTATTAAAAGTTCTTCTACACCACAGAACATGGACCATTTCTTATCACCTTTCAGTCAAAATCAGGGTCACTTATTATCCCATGTTGTGAGTCATGTGAGAGCCCAAATAGCTCAGGTGCTACAACCTGGTAAGTTGGCATCATATTTGTGGATATGTCACCAAACTTTTACCATTTCTTGCACCCAGAACAGGAAGATGAATCTTGAGTTTGTCATAAAGTTTCAGAAGCTGGCTGTTGCTCAGGGCATAGATATTACTTGTTTAGAGTTTACCCAAATTACTCTTATGAAACTTTGTTCTGCCTTTAAAAAATGTCTAGTTCTTTGAAAAACACTCATGCTAAATATCATTAAATGAATAATATGAAGTACTGATGTAAAGACTCAAGGTATCTCACCTACCCTAAGATTAGGTTTTAGGCTATAAATTTCATTGTGAGCTTCTGGTCTTTATATAAAATCTCAAAATTCTTGAGTAGGAACAGATAGGGATGTTTTTGTTTTTCATTAGACTTTCTAGTTTTTTGGAAAGGAGCACGGTTATAGAAGGTGTAAGCACAGAAGCAGGGCATAGAAAGGTGAAAGGGGTATCCCAAGATCATACAGAGACCAGTACTAAAGCTTGCAGCAAACCTCTTGACTCAAATGCATGCTCCTTCATTAGGCTGTTCTGATTCTGAAATTTTCCCCTTCATCAGGCTCCATAATTGACATTTCCGACCTAGGAGTTTAATCAAAATCAGCTTCCACAGGCATTTTCATTTAATGAAGTGAAGAGCTGATAGGAACATCATCAACCCTCTAATTGAATGAAAACTCTCTGAGCTCTACGAGGCTGAGGTCTGCAAGCAGCAAGACAACATGGGTTATCTAAAATTTGTCTTTTCCAATGTATTTGTCTCTAAAGAAGCATCATTAACATTTTGACAACTATTTTCACATCTTCTTTCCAGCTTTGGCAGCTTCTCAACATTCTTCATCAGAGCCGCTTGGTCAAAGCTACTTTTCTTTCTTCTAAGAGAAACACATGTTACTTACCTATACAAGAATGCACACACTGGGAGAGGAGCTTGACAATAATATTACACTACTTTGCCCACTTTTCCCAGTCAGTATAAGGTTTCATAGGTTTCTGTTCATTGATCTATCTCCACAGCAGGTGTAAACCCCATTCATTTCAGTGAAGCTGTGATGGTTGTGCCAACAGGAGATAGGGTTTCACCAAGCTTGGTGTGCAGATTTTTCCAAATAGGAAAGAAATGTTGAAAGTAAAATGAGCAGAACACTGCTGGCCCTTTTTATGTTGGCTGTTCTTGGTTTCGTTCCATTTCACAAAGACTTTCAGACATAAATGTCATCAGCTGTAGCAAAAAAGTCCTCCAAAAACTAAGATGACAAATTGTTAAAACAGACTTAAGAACCATCCCTTTAATTGCTGCAACTCTTAGGGCTTAACTCAATTTTAACACTGACTGACTGACACAGAATTTAGAATAGCATAGATCTAGGAAGGAAAATGTGAAAAAGGATAATTTTGTGTACTTTTTCTTGGTGATGTGCAAAGAGACTGCAATACAGCAGTCTATGCTGTCAATACAGCAATCTATGATATAACTAGGACACTGTATTCTTGAAATTGAATTGTCATTCCTTGTAAGAGTCCAGGTTGTTCTGTCCCCTGAACAGTGATGGGCCACAAAGGTCTTTACTCTTCAGCTTTTTCCATTCTACCTTGCTCTGTTTTGTCTGTTTAGTCTATAAGGTGGAGGATTCTCTTTTGTAATGCATGTATATAACCCTAATATATTTTCAAGGACTGACACAGAATTGAATAAAGGATTCTAAATAAGTTTAGGGAAATCCATTGTGACCCTTATAATCTGTCGTGTCCCCCACTGACCATGTTGCTATACTTATTCCTTTTGCTTCTCACTGTTTTCTTTGCCTTCAGATCTCAGAGCAGCTCCTCTGATTCCTTTCTTGACTCACTTAATCCCTGGTCTCACTTCCCTGCAGATTTCTTCTCTCTATTTTAAGTCAGGGTATGGAGGCGAAGTGGGGGAGGGACAGGAAAATCACATAGCCTAACTTCTATAATTTTATGTTTTTACTGCTTGGAATGTATGATTCATACACTCTCACTTTTTGTCCTTTTTTTTTCCTAGAGAGACTAGTTTTAATGATCATAAACCACTGCAGTTAGGGAGGGAGAAGGGCTTTGCCAGCTCTCAGCATTCTCAGCCAAGTGTGCCTCCAATTGTTTAGATTATTTTTCAACAGTATAAAGTTACAAGGTAGACTAAAGGCAGGGAAGCGGAGGTCCCAGAGTCCAAGTTTGTACAGCGGTCTGGGAGAAAGCCTTTTTGTAAGTGAAATTGCCTTTCCCAAAAGTTTAACCCTGCCACCATTCAACATTGGACTAGTTTTATGGCACAGAAAAGTGAAATAGCTTTCTTCCAAACTTCTAAGAGAATTTCTGTCTGGACCAATTGAGCTTTTCTCCAAATGCACTAAGTTTTCTGACAGCTGCTTTTGGAGGCTCTCCAACTTTCTAACTATTCTCAAAAAATAAGGTGTTGAAAACAACCTTAAAATTTCCCTGAATGTCTCACTTCGGGAATTAACTTTCCTTATTTACCACAAAGGAAACTGAACCCCGAATCAAATATATGAGGTTGTCCTCAGTTATCCAGACTATAGGCTTAATGAGCCCTAATGATGTCCATCTTCAGTCTAATCAGCCTGAGCTAAACTGGTAACAAAACTTAAATACTTAGAGATGTTACTTTTCAGAGTGGATACTTGTGGTCATCCCATTCTGCTTGTACTGTATTCAGAATTACCTGCACCATTAGTCAATATGGAACCGCTGGGTTCAGTAAGACCAGAATGTCACGTATTTCTCTCTGAGACTGCAACTTTCTAAAAATTCTTTCCTTCTAGATATGCCTAAGAAATTCCCATCCATACTACCTACTGTTCTGGTTTGTATCCGTCCTCAGAATGCCAGGAGTCTTGCAAGGATACATGCAAGAGAAAAAAAAAAGGCGGTGAGAGGGGGGAGGTGGGGAAGAAAAGATCAAATGCCCTTTCTCTCAGAATTTCTTTCATCCCGCCACACTCACTCTCCAAATAGGCAGGTGCTTTTATTTTCCTCAGGAAAAGTGAGCTATCTTTACTTTCTAAGTTTTGCTCTCCAAGCTTTCCTGAAGATTTATTTTGCTTTAACATCATTAGAATTTTACTCTTTAGATTTCATGTTTAATATTTCCTCTTAACTATTTTTTATGAGAAAAGACACCTAGTTTCAGATTTCTCCCTCCCTTCCCAGACATACACATGAAACCCCTTTTTCCTTCTTTTGCTGTTCTGTGGGCTCCCAGTCTGAAGAGAGGTGGATCTTCCTTATATTTACGTATATCCTGTATTGTGCTTTGTCCCAATTCCGCTTGAGTCTTGCTACGTGCATTCCCCTACTAACCACTCTAGCCAATCTTTTTACTCCCTCTGGTGTGCCAGATGTTCCCCGCATTGTGTTCTCCCTGGGTGGATTTTAAGGCAGAGCTCCTCTTCTTCCCAGGCTCAGCCACAGCTGTGAACTGATAGAGCTGCCTCTCTCCGCTGCTGTGAGTTTTAATCGGGTTCTAAAGTTTCATTATCAGAGTGATCCATTCTGGAAGATATTTCACACTCCCCAAGCCCCAGGCAAGTCCTAACAACATTTTTTTAATATTATTTCTTTTTTTATTTCCTCCCTTTCCTCATTTTTTTCCCTTTCTCTTTGATGACATTCTGCAGGTGCTTGAGTAAATACAAGGCTCCAAAGTCTATATCTCCCTGCAGTCTTTAGCTCTCAGCCACAGTTCCAGAAGCCATTCTCCTTTTCATGGCAGACAGCTGGTCTTTTTCAGGAGTCACTGGCACGTAGTCAGGGAACTCTGATCATATGCCTTGTAAGATTCTTAGTGGCTGAGATCACTCGCCAAACACCAGCCTTCCTTGACAGCTTTTCCTGGTCTTTCCAGTTCCACAGATACTTGGCTGCCAGGTATAAATCCCCATCATT
This sequence comes from Dromococcyx pavoninus, assembly GCA_033558185.1. NCBI lineage: Eukaryota > Metazoa > Chordata > Aves > Cuculiformes > Neomorphidae > Dromococcyx > Dromococcyx pavoninus. Next base: position 173,304 of record JAUMJL010001017.1, read on the forward strand.
AAAATATAAATTTGGGCTCCCATATCACAAAAGTGTGTGAATGAGGATGTAGATGAAGAGTGAAAAGAAAATAATTTGAATTTTCCCCTGTGATTTATGTGCATATCATCCCTCTGAGATCTCAAGTAGCTGTACATGCTATGCTAATGTCTAGCATCATTAATGAATGCATGTTAGCTAATGAAAATGCAGAGTTGAGAACTGTAACTGACCCTATCACTGTAATTATTACCCATAATAATTAGTTTATAGTTACAAGAATACATTAAGAAGTGTGACTGCTTCTACAGTTGTCTCAGAAGACAGAAAAAAACCTGTAACTCCTGCTTTATACAGTATGGATTCTAAGGATTTACTGTCAAAGGACACCAGCAGACGGTTTTCTCTTGAACATCATGATTTCCCATGATAGCCCTGTATAAGCCTGACAGTTAAAGTCCCTGTCCTTTCACAGTCGAATTGGCACCCTCTTAGTTAGAAAACAGAGGCCATTTAGCGTAGGCAGTGAAGGGTCATTATTTCAAAGGTGTCCTAAATTTATTTCTTGATGGTATGATGACTCATGCAGTCATCACACTGCAGGAAGCAGCAAAAAAGCATCAGAATAATGCAAAGTAGTTCCCTACTCCTCTAACATCTCTCTGGCTACATGTTTTCCCCAGCTTCTTTGTCAGTAGACTCCAGACTGTACCTCATTACATTCTTATTGATGTTTATTTGCACAAAATTATTCGAGAATGCCCACTCCAGAATGAGTTGATAAGTAACAATCAGATGGCCTTAGTCCCTCCGTAGTGAACCATCATGGTCTAAGCACACAACCAGAGACAACAACTCAGTACACGAAACAGGAGGGGGTGTGCAAGAGGTAGTAAAATGTTCTTGCTCCCTCTATAGGGCTTAGAGTTCAATTCGGGAATAAGAACTTATCATGGTGGAATGTGCTCCTCAAATCAGCGCTGACCAGAGCCACAGCAACCATATCATGTCACAAAGTGCCACAAGGGCCCTGAAAACTCTCTATGTTCATGCATCATTGGGCAAAATCTCATCTTAATTAGGCATAAAATAACATGACATAACCATGGCCAAACACGTTAGGTCAGTCAACACTGTGTCGAGACATCTGAATAAGGCTTGGGGATCTCTGAAAAATGATCTGTCTTGTGGGAGAATAAAGAGTTAAATTGTCAATAGACACCTAGCTTGCAGCAGCTGACCTATTTTTTTGCCAGTAGACTAATTGCTGTTGGTCAAAAACATGGAAACAATTGTTTAAAATTATTTTTTTTTTCCTTACTTGGAATCAAAATCTTGAAAGTGTTATACTTTTTGAAATTATTGCATTAGGTCTGAAGAGGAGAAGAAAACCATCAGGTTTTTGCCTCATTCTGTGATAAGATCAGTCCGGAACCTGCTGGTACCGCTAAAATGTCAGCTAAGTTAGAAGTTGAGGCATCTACTCTTACATGTTTTGGTTGGAGAATGTTCTCCATTGAATATTAGTTGTATAACTTAATTTTCTAACTGAGTAACCAAACCTACTAGACAATGACTATTTCAAAAGCCCATTTAGATAGCTCCATTTCTATGCAGTTAAACACAACAATGTTCACCAAATTATTTTAGCAGTAATCTGTGAGGGAAGAACAATGATTCAGAAATGTTTTTCAGAACAATTACAATTTCATTGCAACCAGTACAAGACAAAAGAAAATCAATCTACATTTTGTTGCTTTAGCCAGGTTTACTCATATTTCAATGCAACTACCTAAAAATAACATCCCTGTCCAGGAAGGGGAATATGAGCCCTGAGCATCTGTGACCACTTCTTACTGAAGACTCCTTAAGAAGAGAACTATGGAACAAAAGGGAAATTAGAGTAGCAAATTCATCCCTAACAATTCTGACATGCTGTCTCCTGCTGTGCTGTAGCCAATTGGCAAATTCATTATAACGTTCCTTGTTACACTTCAGGTTAAGCTCACAGGTGTGCGCCTTTAAATGAGATGTCGTTGGTTGAATAGGTTTATTTCCTGACCAAGACATATTTTGATTAATCAAAATTTATTTTTTCTGCCAATTTCATAAAATCATAGGGTATTTTAGGTTGTAAATAACCTCAGGAGACCTCTAGCACAACCTTCTGCTTATAGTAAGGACGATATTTACTTCAGCCCAATTCCTTACGGCTTTGTTTAGTTTGATCTTCAAAATCTCCAAGGTCATACTTCCCTGTTTAGTTTATGTTCATTGTCTGATAACCATGCACTATGCATCTCCATGAAGACTCTGACTACATCTTGATAAATTCTTCTATGGTTTTGGAAATCGTAGTTCAGTGTGGAAAGTGGTCAGCTTATGCATAAAGCTTTTAATTGCTGCAAAACTAAGTATTTTGATATTCTTATTTCAAAATGGCATATTATCAGTAAACAGATGAAAAAGAAAAGGAAATTGTACAGTTTGTGTTGTGTGAAACACTTAATTTAAACCAAAAGGAAGTGTTTCGTTTGGCAGGTTTTCTGTTGGCCACTAAGTTGAAAAACTACATATTCACAAAACTCTGGGTAAGCTCTATGTTTATGGTGATTTAGGAACTGTTGGCGGAAATTTTTTAGAAGTTATTTTCTGTTACCTAAATAGAATAACATAACCTTCAATCTACAACTAGGAAGAGCTGTAATTTAGGAAACACAACATGTGATAGAAAAGGATTATGGTACTATAACATTCAGTTGTGCGACTTCAGTGTTTCTGTAAGCTTTTTTCTTTTTAATGTGGATTTAGTAACTCTAGACACCATGAGGAATTAGGTTCTTCTCAAATTGAAGAATGCACATTTCCAGAACTGGACATCTTAATTGCTGAACAAGGAGCAAAGCCCTTTATTGCTTTGGATTGGAAAGTATTTTCATTTTATGCGGATAGTGACAGAATGTATAGACTTTGTGTCTGGGTATAGGGATGGAAAGTAAATTCTAGTGTACTTTGAAGTTTCTTCTAGTAGCACTGATGAGGTCAATCCTTCTCTAGCACTGCAAAATTGTACTTCCATTTCCTTTTACCCTTCCAGGAAAAAGCAGTGTTCATTTTTCCTAAAAGTATCTATTTGGATTTTAAAGTAGTCTATAGATTATTTCTTTTCAGAGCTGGAATTCTCCAGTCGAGAAAATCAGAAATGACTACCTGGCCGATTCCTTAGTGTAGTAATGTCACAAGGAATATAGTAACCAATGACTACGGAAAATGGTGATACAAATGACATCATATAGATTTCCAAGAAGTCCTTGGACAGAGGACCAGCGTTTGGACCACTCCTGTTGTTTGGCTCAGGTCTAATATTGTAGGGATCTGTAGTCGACAAAGTGGAAGAAGTGAACTGCCTAAATTGATAGAACAGCAATAGCTGCAGAACAAAATAAACTTCAGTCTGGATTCACTTCCACAGAGAAGATGTGGAAAAAAAAGAAGACCTTCATTTCCAAAAGGCTGTGATGCTGTGGGCAGGCACATGTTTGTGTCAAGGGCAATTCAGAACAGTGTCTGGGCAATATCTCTTACAGTTCCTACTACAACTGTTAGAGGCTGGTATTGATCTACCTGATCAAAAACAAGACCTTGGAAGGAAAGATCACTTTGGAGATACTCTGAGGTTACTCTGCTTTTTACAATTTTTCATAGTGTTTGCTATCACTCAGTGTTAAATTAAGAAGACCAATAACAAGAGACCATTGTCTTGACTCAAATTAACCATTATAATTTTGCTTTCCCTTTAACTCCTCTTGTCTCAAAAGTACCACAAAATTCTTGCATGCAGCATACTTTACAGTATGACACTTTGATCTATTGATCTGCAGGCTGGAAGAAGGGATGTGTTTGATAATTTACATTAATGAGACACAATCCTGGGCTGCAAAATCGTTAGAAGAGAGTTGATTCCCAAGCAATGTGTAAGCTTTGAAGTCCAAGGTGGGTGTTATATGTGTAGCACAGAAAATAGGGTATTTTTTAACCACAGAATGTGTCCAACACATTGCCTCCGTAGTCCTCACCCAGCTTACAACACCGTTGTCCTGGCAAGGTTTGTGTTTCCAATGGGTGTCAGTCTGACAGCACACCAGTGCCATCTGCACAACTGCTCTGCAGGACCAGCGCTTCCTTCTGCCTACTGTGAGCAGCAGCCTGAAATTACTAAGGTAAGAATTTTGATGACTGCTGTGACTTGCAAGGGGACACTCATGCTTTTCCCCGTATTTGGGTAAAAAGAGAAAATTCAACTCAACTCCAATGCTTCTGACTCCTGCAAGATTTTTAGTGACTCAGCTCAGCAAGGCAGATTTTCTACCACCTTCACTCAACCCTTTAACTTCTCTCTAGACATTGAGAGTGTTCAGAAGCTGATTTACCACAGAGTGAAGAGATCTGTAGCCCTTTTACTCTCCTTTACCATTTTGGGCAGCCTGTACCCTGTGTGCCACAAAAGCTTGTTCCTTTCCTTGTCCTGATCCCGTTATGACATCAACTTCCACCTCAGGAAATACTGGCTGTCATACTCCCTCTATAAAAAAGTTTTTGGTTCCAGACAAATAAACAAAAAAACAACCAGACACCAATGCCTCATTAGATCTCAGTTGCCTACTTTGGGTAAATATAGTCTTAACTAAATGGCACAGGGGCCATGGTACTTCTTCCTCAGATGGGGTCAGTCTCCATCAGGTGAAGGTAATATATTCATCAGACATTGAAATGAACAGTAAAATAAACAGAGGGAGGTGGAGGAAGGATATGTGAGTATCAAGACCTCCGCTGGGGTAACTTGGCAGGCATAGCCTTGATTCCTGGATTACCCTGAGACTCCTCTCTATGGCCACCTCATGAAATGAGAAATTCACCTCCTTGACTTTCGCCACTTCAGTTGGGATTATTTAGTCAGTTAGGCTTTCCATATGTACAACGCAGAGACAAGATCTAGAGGATAATCTGCCCTATCTAGAAATAAATGTGGTAGATCTCTTCATTCCATTGATTACAGAAGAATCTTCAGTGATTGCTTAGACAGGGCAACTCACTTTTAGGTGGATGAAATTAAGACTGACATCTATTAACCTCATTCCTTTGGTTTACAAATTAGTCAGAAAGTAAGAATAGCACAGAGGAGAAATGAGAAAAGAAATACTAAAAATGAATATAGGTGTGTAGGTAAAGACTTATTAAAGCGCAAAAGACCTACTGTCCCTCTCCAAGGCCAGTCCATAGAGTAAGATACAATATAAGCACTGTTATTCACACTTTAGGGTAAATGTACTGCTTGCTTTCTCTTGTTTAAACACCACAGCCACAAAAGGAGCTACTAAATTTCTAGCTGACAAGCCTGACAGAGCAATAAGTAAAAACAGGAAAGCATCTATTACATATTACCCTGAATTTATCAGCTTTCCATTTAAAAGGGGAAATAACACAAGGCAAATTGTGGGAAGTTTTTTTATCTGCTAGAAAAATATGCCCTGTGCCCCAGTCAAAAAGAAGCTGTTGTGAAGTAACCACATTATTTAAAGATACAAGTCAAACAGGAAGAGGAAAACCAAACAAGCATGGCTTGAATGTTTCCCACAAGTGAGCTCTGACAGTCAGAGCACAGTGATGGACTTGCTGACAGAGTCTGGGCTGCTGAGAAACCATAGGCTTTTCCAGGGTCAGAGAGCTGGGAAGGGGAATGAAAGGGACTCTCTTCTCTTTTGGTATTTGTCTCTGGCTATATATTCGTGGTGTTTGCTTTATTACTGTTTCTAAAACCAAATCAATATGTTAGCAGCTGTGATTTCATCTCAACCTCCAACGTGTGGTCACCTCTAAACATCAAAGTGTGTCTGAGATACCACCAGTTACCAATGCAAGAAACCATGGGCAGGATTTCTTGGTGTGGGTGTGCATGTTTAAGCCACAATCCTTTGAAGTGTTTCAGTCCATGCATAACTTTAAGCAGCTCCGAATTTAAAACTGAACACCACGTAGGACTAATATTTCAATTGCTGTGAGCCTGACAGCTGGTGAAATGGGCTGTGTGGACCACATTGGCTGGAGCCATCGTGCCATATAACATGATCCCTGCTCTCTGAGAAATTTAGTGATGTCAATGGTGCCCGTGCAGCTAACCTGTTATTGTGATGGCACCGCCTTTCAATCCATAGTCTGTTTTCCAGAGCTCATATTTTAAGTCAGACTCCTTATTTCGATGCTCAAGATTATGTTTTTCCTTTTCCACATCCAGTCCTCAGAATAGAAACATTCATAAACATCAAGCTGACAAGCACTAGCACTCTGGATTTTTGTTTGCTTTCCCTCACTGAAAGACATCACTTTGCAAATCCCAAAGACTTGAAACGATTCCTGATGAATCATCCTTACCCAGAAGAGAATGTTAAATGTTTTCTACAACACTCTAGATGTTAGTTAACTTGCTACATGTTTTCCTATATGCACAAGTTCTTTCAAAGGGTATAGTGTAGCACTTCCTATTTAAAGTGAACTAAAGGAACACTATGAAATTTATAAGTTTTCAGGACAGAAATGGCTATTGTAATAATCAAGATTCATCTGTAGTATAATCTTCTCAAACTACTTAATATTACCCAGAGATTCATGGATTAGGCAAGATAAATTATTCCCACCTGTGAAAAGGATAAAAAAAAAAAGAAAACAGTAACTTGTCAGTGTGACATATCTTATATAAAAGAACCAGTTTTTATTTTAGAGTAAAATGACAGGGCATGAATTAAGTCTTGGCAAATTACACTGTTTCAATAGTTCAAACTAAACTCAATTCCAAACTGAATGTCAGATTTCAGTCCAAATTCCATTTTGCAGTTCCATTTTACTTCCAATTTTATAGTGCTGTAATTTTGTATCCAGTTCACCATGCCTTTGTCTGTTAGACTATAATGACATTCATTGATTACTTAAAAGGCCTTTTCTAATTACTCTAAGGAACACAGTCCCTCACAGTACACATCTCTTAATACACATTTGTACACCTTGGAATACAATGAATTCAGACCAAAGATGCAAACAGTTATTGGGCCCAGGAATCAAGATCTATATATTAATATCACAGCATATAATACAAGTAGTAGATTTTATTTTTAAAAGGACACTGGAAATCTGTGTTTATTTTAGAACTGATGTTGCCAACAAATTATTTTATAGTTGTATTCATTCCTAGGGAGCCTTCCTGTGCTTTCCTTCTAAACAGAGGCAAAGCCGTGCAACATTGAGCAAAACATCATTAACCTCCTGACATAAATTACTAACAATTCTCTTAGTGTATGTTCTCACATTTGTTGGGCTGCTCTGACAAGATGTATTGTCATGTGGAACCAAATTAATACACAGGGAGGCTTTGCCATTAAGAAGTACAAGCTTATTTATTTTATTATGACCAGCAAGAGAGCTGCATTTGCAGTACAAACACCTACAGAGTTCTCTCAGCTAATATTCTTGTGGCACCTGGCTAACTCATAGTAACCTGGGTCCTAAAACTGGGGCAATGCACTTATTTAAATCCTCAGGGAAGAAACTACTTCAAATCCAGGTGTTTAATGGTAGAACTGCATGTAAACTGAAATGCACAACGTATTTTTGCCTTGCTTTTAAAACAGCACATTAAAAGGAAACGAATGAGGAAAGAAAGTCTTAAGAAACCTCAAGAATTTTCATCTTACTAACAATTCAAATATTGTGGATGAAGTTTCATATGACCACAATTTTACCCTTGAATCCAAGTTGACACTAAATCCCTTCTTACAGGAGAAGATAAACTCAGATTCTGATGTTAAGAAACCAGAATAAAATAAATGATCCAGTTCAGTACCTCTGCTCTGACTCAGGAAGAGATGTAAACAGATGCTTCACTCTCCCTGGGTGCACTAAGTGTCCTTGCTGCATTTCTTGCCAGCTGCTGCATAGAAACACACAGGCATAAAGTAAGAAACCACAGAAAAATGTGCCCAGAGCAGCGTGAGCTTCCCTACAGTCACATGGAAAGAAAGTAGGTGAATAAATAGTTAAATGTTGTTAGACAACAAGGTGCATCAGCTAGACCCATATCAAAGAAGTGCTGGAATTCTGATTAACCCCAGCCTTGTGAGACTTGCCAGATTTTTCAGAAGCAGCGGAAAAGCACATAAGCATTTGTACAGTTGTTGCTGCTTGAATCCCAGTCTCACTGATTCAGCAGGGATGAGCTATTTTACATAGTAGATATCTTAGATTCATAAACTTTGGAGAAAAACTACTGAGGCAGATTTGGTAACCACAGATTAGCTTAAATAATGCCTCTGTAAACTCTGATTAGAAGTGAGGCTGTGTCCAGACTGAGCAAATCTCTAGTTTCTTTTTTGCTAGTTTCATTGCTTTCTTCTCCTTCTGAGGGAAGAGAAACAAGACAAAAATATTTTTTTCATGGTATTTTGGCACTTCTGTTTCCTGTTGTGGCCAGAACATAGAAGTTAAGAAACTTGTGACTGAAACAATTGAAGTAGCACTGGAAAATCCAAACAGGAAGCGAGATTTTTTTTTAAACAGTGAGGGCAATTAATCACTGGAACAATTTTCCAGTGGATGTGGTGGATTTACTATCATGGAAGGCTTTAAAACCAGTCTGTCTTTCCTTCTAAGTGTGATTTTTTTAAGGTATGGGTTTTAACACAGGAAAAACTGGGTAAAATATTCTGGTTTACCTAGATGGTTACAGTGCTCACTCTAGGTCTTAACGCTATGGAAACTTCTACAAGATGCATTTCAGGACACACTCTTTTGCAGACTGGGGTGAGTATATGGGAAGTGGAGATGAAAGGTGGATGTGACGGCAGTTTGCGGCAAGTTCATGAGTAGAACACTTCACTGAGATGAAGACCATCAGGATTCAAGTTTTTGCTTCAGGTCAAGTACCATTAGGGACTGAACAGAGTTCAGTTGCTAAATGACCACCTTCATCCACGTTCAGCCTGGAGAAGAGGAGACTGAGAGGGGATCTCATAGCTGTTTGCCGCCTTCTCACAAGGGATGGAGGTGAAACAGGTGCTGATCTCTCCTCTCTTGTGACCTATGATAGGACCAGAGGGAATGGCAGGAAGATGTGCCATGGGAGGTTTAGACTGGATATCAGGAAAAGTTCTTCACCCAGTGGGTGGTGGAGCACTGGAAACAGTCACGGCACCGAGTGTGCCAGCATTCAAGAAGCATTTGGACAATGCCCTCAGCCACAGTCTGAGTGTTGGGAGTGTCCTACGATAAGAGCTGGCCTCGATGATTCTTTTGAGTCCCTTCCAACCCAGGTAATTCTATGATTCTGTGATTCAATTTACTGGATTTAAAGGTACCTTTGTCCAGGTGCCCAAGTTGGTACTCTGACTTCAGCCAAGCGTCATGTTAGGAAATGCTGAATAAAAATAGACTTTATTTTCAGATACATGGTTATGTGCCTGACTGATTACTTGTCCTAACTCCTCTCCAGGACATTCACTATGGCTATTTTGGGCAGTTTCTTGTAGATAACCACAGCAGTATTCTTAGGTATCTCTCTCTTCAGTACTTGATAGTAGGATCCTTAGCTTCTAAGTCATGGCTGGATTTCCCACACGGGAAAAGGGCCTTGGATACATGCTCTAGTTTTAAACTTCTAGGTGAATAATCAGTAGAACTATTCTTTTGCAGGTATTTAAAAGCCAATTACTTCAACAGTAGTCTAGACACCTTCAGTCCTCTGCGACTTAAAGGCCATTAAAATTACACCTTCTGACCTACAAAATATTGAATTTTTATCTTGTCATAATCTGATCTCTTTGATTGGGGAAAAAGCTGTTCAAGCTAAACATCTGCAAATGCACAGAGGGTTTGCTTGAATTGAAAATGTATAGTTAGCTCATTGTGAAACAAAGATATGTTTGGACAGAAATCCTCCCCAGTTCTTGAAGGCAGTTCTGGTAAAGAAATATACACCTGCATAAGATCACCTACACTCACAAGTTAATTGAGGGAAGAAGGAATGACTTTCAGTTTCCCTAGAAATAGAAATGCCTGTTTCTACTATCAGGGTGAAAAAAAAAGAGAAAATGTTTTGAGCCACTTCATGGAAACATCTGGGTTAAAGAGAACAGGAGGTGTCAACAGAAGTCAAAATAACAACTTGTATCACATGGTTTTGATGTGAATGTTTTTGACACATTTATCACACTTGCTGTTCTGGAGGAGCAGGGTTAGATGTATGCCAGGTTAAAAAAAAAAGAAGCAGAAAGAAACCTTTCTTTTTAGAAAGAGGCAGCCTTACTTAAAATATCTAAATTGTGTTTCTGAGCATGGCAAATTAGCTGTAAATGCAATTTTATGGTTGTTCTAGGGAGAAAATGTGGGTGGAGCGGGCTGTAAGAAGAGAGAAAATAAGCAAGTTGAGAAATAAAGACACAGACTACTTGTAACACAAGCTGAAGAGCCCCAGAGTAAAAGTTTCCTCTCATCTCACTCATCTTTTATAGAAGGCACATCTTTTTTCCACCAAGACTTTCTCTGTGTCTGAACCAACTTCTACTGCCATGGAAGCTCAATATTTTGTGAACAGATAGACCGAAAATATGAGTCAAATGCTTGCAGAAGTGCAAGATTTTCTAAAATTACTTGCATACAAAGCTATGTAATAGCTATGTCAGCAGTATCTAAACAAAAACTTAAAAGCAGAAATAACAGTATACCAGTGATGCATGGGAAAGGAATGTTTTCAGACTTACAGTGATCAACAGACAGTATTATAACCAAGTGTTGTTCATCTGTCTATAAACCATGGTGGAAAATTCATGGCACTTTTATAGTTTTACATCTGGTTTCTGTAAGAGACACAGAGTTCATCTTTGCCATGAAATAAAGCAAAAAGAAAGCATGAGAGCTAAAGATGCCTAACTGATACTTCTCTTTTCGTTCAGCTTTGGACCACAGCAATGAACTCTCTCCAAAACACACCTCTGCAAGACATAGGCCTCTAAGTAGCAATGTGAACGTAAGCCACTCTGTCACATAACCCATGGGCCAGAAATAGGTTCTTGACTTCTTTTGTTCAGCATTATAGACATATCAATGCTTCACTCAGGTATGAATACCTCTCAGCATCTTTATTCACTACATTTTCTTGCATTTCTTACATATTTTCTGTTTAGAACTGCCTTTTCAATACTAAGAAAAATGAGTTCCTGTGATAGGTTTCAAACCAAGCTGAAGGTTAGCAAGATAAAATGGCTTAGTGAGAGTACTCCCTGAAAGGAGACATAATAGAAAGAGGCAGAGAACTGAGTGGAGGGACATAATTGTTCAGGTCAGTGACTGAAATGAGCAGAGAGGGATACATAAAAGGAGACAGCAGAAAAACTCAAACCTCTCACTCCAGAAACTATTTAGCAATGTTTTTTTTTCTTGGGAATGTCACAAAGCCTGCATTTCATGCAGCATATCTATGAATTTTCCTTCTGCATACTATACTACAAAGAGTGAGATTTATTATAATTTCACCTCATTAAACTTCATTTACTTCATTGCTACAGGATCCAGCAAAGAACTATACTTTTCTCCTGATCAAAGAGGGAGCCTAATGTTTATTCTTTCAAGTTCATCTGCAAAAAACACTTCCCTTTTACTCTACCTTCTCCTTCTTCTTCTTCTAATAAATCTGGAAATAAGGATAAATATGAAATATATGGGTCTGTTTTCCTTTTTTTTTTTTAAATTTTAAATTTCATTTAAGCAGATGGAGTTTAAATAAAATTCATGACAATGAGTTCTTCTTTGCAAAAACCTGTGTTTGGGGTCTATGATCTTTTTTGTCAGATGCCTCTCTCCCACCTCAAGTAATTCAAGTCAGTTTCCCTAGAGATGTAGTCCTTTCAGTCAGCGGAGAGTGTGGTGTCTTTCACACGACCAGAGTTTTGTATGTATTCCATGAGACAAATCAAGCCTACATTGACTGTACTGAAAAACCTTCTTCCAAATATTGGTACAACCTATGATGGACAAGCCTCGGTATAAATACCTACAAATAACTTAAGTATCTGAAATGAAGACAACTGAGTCAAATCACTCATTTTCTTAGGCATCTCTCATGAATCAAGGAGGAATGAGAAAGATATTTGGAGTCCTATAATTTTGCTCATACTCTGTAGGTGCTTGTCTCTTTTTGTTGCATTTAGGGATGTCTTGGAGTGATTATTCTCTAGCCTTTGGAGTTGTTCTTTAATGGAGTGAATGGTATCACTTCTTCCAAAAGGTATTTCTGGGAGGAAATCTGCAGCAGGTTTGTTTAGAAGGGGATTAAGAGTATATCTGTTTCTCTGACAACTAGATGTAGTCATTCTAATTGTCAGGAGAAAAAAACAAGTATTTCTGAAAGGTAGCTCAAGTCACAGGTAGATTTGTGCATGGTTTAAATATTTGGGGGCCTAAGGAAATGTGTGCATCAGGGGAAGAAGCACCCAGCAGCTTCCAAAACACTCTCTTGAAGCCTAGGTTTAGGTGTGCCATTTGCAAAAGAAGGTTATGTAGCATGTCACTGAAGTAAATCAACCCATCCAAGAATTGCAGTTAACAGCAGTCAGAGGAGGAAATAAATCTCTCAGGCAACTCCATCTTACTTCATAACAGATAACAACAAGGGCGGAAGCTTCCAGTGCCTGACTTACAGCACGGTGCCCCTCTGTATCTGGTGTGTAATCCAGAGAACAGAGAAGGGAAAAATTGCTCTATAGCACTTAAAAGGGTGTCTTAGAAATATTAATCTTTAAATAAATAGTAGAAATCATTGGATATTACTAGAGAAGAGAAGGTAGTCTCACCTGTAACTATTCAGTTCCCAAGCTCAATATTTGTTCTGTGGAAAATGTTGCAAACATGTATGTGTGGTTGTGTGCTTGTATATGTGTGTATAAATAATATATATCTTAAAATTAATAAAATCATCTACATAAATGCATACTGCATACATATCTTACTATATACTATATGGTATATACTATGTAGCATATGTCAAGGTTGGTTGGATTGCGAAAAGAAAATATACCTGTGCTGCTGAACACAGCTCAAAATACTGAAAAATTGAAGATGCACTTTCCTCTTAACACTTGGGATCCTTACGGCTTTTACTATAGTCAAATGAGTAAAAAAGGCAATGTTTCTTAAGTTTTCTTTGAAAAAGAGGTCAAAATTGTAGTTTTCAGTGAAAGAAATAGAGAAAAAAATCTAAATTTAGTTTATATATTAGCAAGAGGTGGCAGAACTGTAGTCTGGAGGTACGTATTCCATCTTAAAATGTGATACAGATGTATTTTCTGTGCCCCTTCACATGTCAGCTGAATCTTCATACTGCTATGGCCACTCTGTTTGAGCTCTATCTCACAAATTTCCTTAGCTCTCAACAGAGCAGCAATAAGTATCAGGCATAAAGTAGTAGGTCGTTAGTATATTTATAAAGGTTTTAATTATTGGGCTAGTCCAAGAGGGAAAGATGTTCCCAATCAGGAATTTTCTCTGTGAGATCAATACTTCCATATTGAACAGACAGAAGTCTTGTTTCCTGAATCTCTTAAAGAATCAGATAATGTAAGTGTTGTGTTACACAAAGCTATTTGATTCCCTTCTTTATAAAGCAGTAAAACCTGCAAAGGCATAATCTTTGGGACTATTACAAAGGGGTTTAATTTACTACTGATCTGTGAGACAGGTAAATTGAAATTCTGGAACTCTCTGACTGGTAGAGAGCATGGTGAGGTCATGGTGGCTCTCCAGGATGAGCTCAGTAGTTCAGGGCCAGGTGACTCTGGAGCAGCTCTTGTTTCCAATATGTTCATGCCTTTCCAAGAGATATGTTTTGAGATGTATCTCTAGTAACTTTAAACTTTCAGGATGGTATTTACAAGTATACACACTCCAGCCATGAATATGCCTACCTAAGACAATCTTCTATCATTTCAAATGTGGAATTCAGCATCTGACACTGCTGAGGTCTCCAGCTTTCAAAATTGTAAGCCTCGTGGTTATCTAACGGAAAAATGTCCTCAAGACATTTCTGTGAAGAATTACTCCCACAGAGCATCATTTTGGTTTTGTCAATCAACATTTGTATGGACCCATTGAAATCTTTTTTTCAGGCATTTCCAAGTAAGATTCTTGCTTCCAAAGGTTTACAGATGAGATCCACCTAACTTAGTTTTAGCCATCTAAGAGTGAGATATCCATGCCAAGTCAACCAAGGCTTCCAACCAGCTTCCTGATACTCCAACTATTGTGAGTAGGATTACACATTGTTTTGCACATGACCTTCTTGATTCTAGGTTAACACAGAAAAATATTTAATTCTAGGGACTAAAAATAAACATAGGTTCCTGTCTAGGGATGAAAAATAAAATATTTCTTTGCTAAAATTATTAGCAAACCTATGCACCTACAGATGGGGAGACTCTTGTCTGGAAAAAAATACAAATGAGACACTATGCAGTTAGAGGGCAAGATCTATTTTTTAATAATTTCTTGATGCACCAATAAAACTGCTTCTTTCTAAGGAGACTCCCAGACATGCAGGGGTTAATGTCTCTTCTCACCACCTTCTTTTACAACTTAAAACTTAGGAATGTGTGCACACTTACGTATGCAACAAACAAAGCCACCACTTGCATTATAATCTCCTCAGGGACAGCCAGCTGGGAAAGACAAATTTAGCAATGTACTTCTGGCTTTTTTACATAGTGCAATGCCATTAAACTCGACATCATGTAGACAATGAACATTACAGCAAAATACTGATGCTGTTTATTAGCTGCCTGACTTTTTTTGAGAGGAAGCACATGTCACATTTGTTTCAGACAACCGCATCGGGGTCCCACAGCTCTGATTAAATATGTATCCTTTGTTCAGCTGCATCGGAGTCAGTTTTGGCCTACATACGCATTTCGTTAATATTTTAAATAGGAAAAACAACAAAGAGAAGAGAAATTAACAGTTGCTGAACTTCTTCAATTACCGCTAATCACATTTACACCCTGGGGTTTGCAGAATTAGAAATCAATTGGTGGCTTCCCCTTTGTACAGCAGGCAGTAAATGTGACTGTTTAGAAAAAGGACTAGAAGACATCTCAGTTCAGCCTGGATACCCTTGTAAATATCCCTCTGTGAATTTAGTGCTTTGGTGTTTGATGTGACCCAAAGATTATACAGCATCATTTACTAAAATGATAAAGCATTCTGAGTGATTGATACTGAAAAAAAACATGGTATCACTCTTTTTATATAGAAATATATTTTTTCGTTCTATTGGAGCTGAGGTATTTGGAAATTACATCCCAAGAAAAACCCTGCAGTGAAATTTTGCTGGAACATTTGATTTTAAACACTTCTTCTTTTCAAGGTTGTGAAAAACGAGTTCTAAGAAAGAACTGCTCCAGAAATGATGTTCTCTGATTTGTTTTGCTAAGGGAAGAGCACTCTTCCCAGCATCCAATGGTGATTCATCCACACCAAATTGGTAAGAGAGTTACTGTCAGTGTCACTTAGTACGATCTTTAATTGAAGAGTTTCTTCTTAAGTGTTTAGATACACTCAAATTGGCCATGAACGTGTTTTGAACATCATAAATGATGAACCAGCAGGGTCAAGCAGTCCAAAGCTGCTTACAATTCCTTAATCTGGGAAAAGCCTTAGCAGGGGGCTGTCAAAGCACATTTTGCAATCAGTGCATGTAAACGCACATGTGCTTATAAACACATGGCTGCTGAGCTAACCTCATATCTACTGTTTCTAATTGAAGGTGGAAAGAAAGAAGATAATCTGAGCAGAAATCATCATTCAGAGAGAAAATAACACTGAGGTTATAGTTCCTTAAACACACAAGCAAGGGATAGGAGAAGAAATGAATACATCTGGTGAAAGGAGGTAAACTATCATCTAGCTGAGCTTTTTTGTTTTTTCAAAATAGGACTGAAAGTCTGTTGTCTAAGAAAATATGTACTCTGAAAGGCTTTTACAGAGTTTATCTGTGCTTGTGTTTTTACTCTTTACCGAAACTGAGAAGCAGAGTGAAGAGAAAAGTAATGGTGAGGTAAGGAGGAAGGATGAGTCAACCAATCCTTTCTAAACTTGAAATTCATTTCATGTTCTCACTGACTTTAAGCAAAAAAAACCCAGACAACTGCTTTGTTCATATGAGCCATTTTGTCTGCTGCTCAACAATAAGACTTCATTATAGAGTTTCTTGTATGCTACTCGTAAACACATCCATCAACAAAATTCAACGGATTTACTAAACAAATGGCCTTGTGAAGTATTCAGCCAATTACATAGTTTTAGCACTATTTATCAATATAACATATATGACAGCCATTGCTCTGCAGTTTAAGCAACACTTTTTAACAAGAATGTTCTTATTTTGAAGACCCAGTTTTCATGCATTCACTGGAAAAAAAATGTAAATGACTTTCTGTGAATTCAGAGAATTTTGAGGTCGATTTCATAAAAGCAAAAAATTCATAATCAGACCCATTTCCTTGACTCATGCAATTCCTTTTTCTTCCTATGTTATGAAAAATAGTGGAACTTTTGCTCTTCAGAACAAAATGAGATGGCTGATTTTTTTATTATTTTTTTAATAATAATTGAACAAACTGTCACTGAATGTACTAAGAGATTCTCATATTTAAGACCAAAAATTGGATCCATGATAACATTTTAATAACATGCGCAGTTACAAGGATTCTTTTTTTAAATGATGCACAAAGAATAAATGAACCTGAGAGAAAATGCCCAACAGCTTAATCTGATTGAAAGTTCAGAGGTTCAGATCTAATATATGACAGTGTGTGTTTTAATCCCTATAATGTCATCTCCATATGTCTCTTTTTCTATTTTTCCAACTAAGCCTCTTTCATACTATCTGTGACTTATACAGAAAATAAAATAAGATTTAGCTATGAATCATTCTAACAATACTAGAATTAAAGCAACTGAAAGCATAATTGTGAGTTTCTCCTACTACAAAATTATGGGGAAACCTGAACGTTTTTTTTGCAACATATTATATCTCTGTGTCAGTGCACTTTATACGTATCCATGCCCTTTGTTCTCAAAAGAGATGATACAGTCTGCCTTGAAATTTGGGCCAAGCTTTGTAAATATTTTACCTGTATTTGTTGAAGTGCTTATGAAATTTTTGGAATGGTTCAGCAAATTTAACCTCATTACAAGATACGGGATCCATTACAAAGATATACATACTTTTTATGCTGATCATCAAGAACCTTCATTTTGCACAGGACCTAAACAACTAAACCCAGTGCACTGCAAAACAATGTGCTGGACCAACTTTTCCTTCCACCCCAGTAGCCATCTGAAGCCATTTCATAGAGGCTGATATTCATCTCACCTAGATTAGGATTCAGTAGTTGGTTGTCTAATTCAGAGCTTAAAAACTAGGATGCTTCTGTCACCACTGTATAAAAATTAAGCCACAGTCTCACAAGCATGTTGCTCAGATGGAATAAACAGCTCTGCAAATACGTCTCTTTTAGACATCGAAAGATTGGGTGAAAAAAATTGTCATAGGGGTCTTTTTTTCTTGCATTTCTGTCTCTTATATGGCATTAATATTGACTCTGGAAGCATATCGTGCACCAAGTCTGAGAGCAGTGAGACATTTGGCCACTCTTACGTAGGAACAGCAGTACTGGAATCGGCAGCCAATTGTCAAGACAAATCCTTTGAAGTCATGGGTTTGATCCTGAAAACTGGCAGAAATCTGAATGAGCTCACAACCCCTGTGGGAGGAACACTCTTTTACAAAGCTTGGGCTGATGCCATACAGGACCATATATGTGATGACTGTGTTTTGTTAATGACCCTACTATTCTCTCAGGAGCAATATTAGTGAGTATTATGAGTCAATGCTTTCTAGTAGCAGCCTTATTATTTGTATTTGGAATTACAGGAATGGAACGGTCAATACTCCAAACTTCAGTTAAGAAAAGAGAGAGATAGGGAAAAGTTTTTGCAAAAAATAAATTTTTCACTTTAATCACATTTGTATCAATATAAGGTGCTCTGTTGTTCATAATGAGTGACTCTAATACTGCATTTTCACTCTGTGATAGTGTGTCCCTGACCAGAGCTGACAATTCGGCACAATTTTCCTGCTCTTTTTGTAGGAGATTCCAGAATGGCCAATAAATAAAACTAACTATTCTCTAGAGATATTACACTGGCAGATTTTACAGGCACTAACTACACACACAATCAGAGCTAGGTCACTGCATGGTGTACCAGCATTTCCTCTTTTCTCTTCAAATCTTTCAAGCCAAGTTTCTGTTATTGTGATACTACTCTGGAATAGGTTGCCCAGAGAATTTGTGGATGCTTCCTGGAAGTGTTTAAGACCATGTTGGATGGGGCCTTGAGCCACCTGGTCTGGTGGGAGGTGGTCGCTGCCCACGGCAGGGTAGTGAAACTGGATGGGTTTTAAGGTCCTTTCCAACCCAAACCATTCTATGATTCTATAACACTTCTCAACTGTACAGCTTTTTTCTAGTACTCCCTACCTTGAGAGAGTGCCTGGAGGCACAGAGGGTGTATGCACACTAAATGATGGAGTGAAATACAGATATATCCACAGCAGTGCCAATCTTAGCAAAAACATCCTTGGGTGTAAAGATGCTCCATGAGCTTGTCCCAGAACTGTCTAAATGAGTGATTATAGATCCATTTTAACATCTCCAATTTAACTGCTGCCAACTTCTCTGTTTGTTCTGCCTTGCATGTGTTAGATGGCACATTAAAAGTTACAATCCGTATCCTAATCATCTCGTAGCCCAAACAGATGCCTAACTTGCAGGATAAATCAGTACCTTGCCCTCTTCCTTTTGTCTAGTGAACTTTCTCTTTTCCTTTAATGGACTGGGAACAGGGTTCTTGTTTGGCTAATTAGTTCTAAACTGCCTTCTCACATCACATCTTTAAGCTTGCTCCTTAAATATTACATGCATATTAGTGATATAACAAGTAAAGATTTCAGATTCTCTGCATTTTCCAGGTGGAAGAACTGAGATAGATAAATGTTAAGGTTAGGTTTTGGCTCACCTAGGTTTAAACTCTCAGATCTACATCCTTGAGCTACTAATATTAGGTCGCCTTTGTATCCATAAAGCAGCTGCACAAGACGATTATTTAACCTACCTTAGGGTGACATGAATTGTCTTCCCTCACTTTTATTAATTATTAAAATCTGTTATTATCAGATCATAAATACACAGCTATACTGCTGGTAGATGAAAATGTCATCAAAGCAAGTGTTCAACTGAAATGGTAGTTTATGTTCTTTGGCAGAATTTCAATGTAGGTACTTTCTCAACTAAAGGTTTTCTGTTAAATTATACCCATCACCATTCTTTGGGTACAAAAGGATATTTCTGAAATATATCTTAAAGTGCATCTAGCTTAATGAACTATCAGTAAGACAAACCAAGTTATAAAGTAGGTGACATATTTTTGCATTTTATTTTTGTTACTATAGTGTTCACCATTACAAAGGACAGAAATGTTGTTAGGTGCCTTGTGGAAGAAGTGGAGAAAGACAACTACTTGCATGAAAGATTTGCAGAATAAATGATCATAGAATGGTTTGAGTTGGAAGGGACCTTAAAATTCATCCATTTACAACCCCCATGCCTTGGGCAGGGACACCTTCCAACATGGTCTTGAATACCTCCAAGGAGGGGAAATCCACAACCTCCCTGGGCAATCTGTGCCAGTGCCTCACCACCCTCATCATGAAGAATTTGTTCCTAATGTCTAATCTAAATCTTCCTCGTCCCGGTTTAAATCTGTTATCCTTCATCACTACAAGCCCTTGATGACAACACAATAAGTACTGTAGGATTCACATGTACTAGAAAATTAAGCACACTCAGGACAACACTCTTGCAAGGAGGGAGGATGCTGTGAAAAGCTGACATACTTATTTGTAAGGTCTTTTACCTTCCGAATTAGGGAGACCACTAGAACAATTAAGAATTAAGAATTGCCCCATAATATATCAGTTCCCAAATTCTTCAGAATGAAGTGTTTGGGACAGTTATTTGCCAAGGGCCAATATCACATCAAGGAAAACTCTAACAGTGTGGCAGTATAAAATTCAATACTAACTTGATCTATCCTGAATAAGCAATAGTATATTAATAAGAAAGTAAAGTAAAAATGCAAGTGGGATTTTGGAAGAGATTTCTTTCTAAGCAAGTTATCCATATATCTTTTCACTATCAATTCAAATTTTTGTATTACAGCTGCAACATAATACTTATTGCTAGTGTTATACCTCTTGGAGATGACAACCTGATCACAATGACCTTCTACAAACTTCAGAATAAAGTCTGAAATTTGAGTCATATCTCTTTCAACACAACACGTTTTAAATTACTGTATTATGTTGACCACTGTCTAATAATGCATGAAATGAAAGGAAAAAAGGGAACAAAAATATGGGAACTGGAGAACTAGTTACTAGAAAGCGTGATGGACAAAAAGACTAAAAAAAGATCAGAAACCTGGGAAAATAATTGATTGAATGAGAATGACCAGATTAGGAAGTTCACAAGTGCCAACGTACCACTAGTAGTACCTACTACTATTCTTACTGTTGTTGGAAGAATACACTAGTGTATAGGTAAGTAAATAGCATCACTGAGGGAGAACAGTAAAAATAAAAAGAGAGAGAAAAGGAAGTTGTAGAGAAGCCACTCACAGTAATCCTTGATGATAATATTAACTGAAAACAACAGGTGATTAATCATTGGGTTAATGGAGCTGACTTCAGATATTCACATCTCGAGTTCCTACCTACAAGTCTAGCAAAAAGTAATTCTAAGACAATACCTTTAAAGTAAAAGCTGCAAATTATTCAGAGGGCTCTAGCATAAAATTCCAGGAATTGCTTGCTGACTTTGTAATAGAAATGTAGACAAAAAGTTACCACATTCTGTTCCATTGGGACAGAAATACAACCTGTACTAGAGACACACATTAAAACACGACTTCTCCCGGACTGAATGATCTTAGGAAAGTCTTATTTTTGTGAATGAATTACATGATCAATATTATTCAATAAAATATATTTTATGTCTTAATTCAGAATACATTGATTTCCTTCCATTAACTACAGAGAGCTTTGGATTAGATCCTGGGTAGAATAATTTTATTCCCTTTGCAAGTAACTTGCAAAATAAAAAAATGAGATACAATTCATGAGATCATTTATTACAAATTATTAATCCAAATCTACTTAAAATCTAATAAGACACTCTTAAATCAACAGTAGATGTGTTTAGTTTGATTTTTGAATATAGATGTCTTCAGAGTTTCTCTAATATTTGGTTTCATTAGAACTGAGCAGTGATAGTTACAATGAACTGGTGATGGAAACTCCCGTTTTCTCCCCTCAACTCAGTTCTCTATGGGATAAAATGTGCTGTGATTGCTTTGAAAAAAAGTAAAAAAAAAAATATGGGAGCTGGGAAATAGTTTGCTGGATGTGAAGCATGGAGGCAAATCATGAACAAGACCTGCAAGTGTCAAAATGACGACAAAGGGCACTTTGGTTGAACCTTCAGCAAAATCTTGTAATACTTACAGAAGGTAAAGCAGCTTTGAAGCAGGCTACAGAGGAGGAAAGTATTGTTATCTAACACAGTGGAGACTGGAGAAATGGAAGACTAAATGAATTGCTAAATGTTACCATGAAAAAACCAGAAATACGGCAGTATTCAAAGTAGGATTATTTTTAAAAAAAAAAAGAAAACCAACCTAGATCTGGGCTGTGGGAGAGCTGTGAATTAAGTCCTTGATGTCTTCACTCATTCCAGCAATGTATTTTCTATGCATGAGCATTTTCTAAAATGACAGAAGGGGTATTTGCTGGCTGGTGGTTTGCTCGAAATGGCTTTGAGGCAATTGTAAAAATTTGCTTAAAAATTAATGCTGGAACTTCCAGCTCCCGTAGCTCCTTTCTGCTTCCTTGTTCAAGGATTGTGCCAGAAAACCAACTGCACCATCCTCTTCAGAAGCAGGTGCAACAGCCCGACAATAATCCAATAAAAATCCTATTAGCTCTGTCTCCATGACACTCCTGGTATCTATGGGACCCACAGTATCTTTAATGCAGACAATAAATCCAGACCATTTCCTCCTTCAATTGCTCCCAATATGGCTCCACTCCTACCACTGCTCAGCTAACCTTTTGTTGCCACATTTTCTCATGAAAGCTGAATCACTCTCTAATCTTCACAATGAAAGAAGTGGAGTCCCCACTAAGTGAAACACATCAGTCATGTTTAGTTATACAAGTGCAATTGCATCCAGGTGCATTGCTGTGGATTACAACCAGCAGAGACTCAGCATTAGTCGTAAAAATATCAGTTCCGTGTCTGCAAAGTTTGAGGAAGGCTTTGTGGCAACTACTGTTGGACCAAAACATCGCAGATTAACCCCAAAGTAGCCAAAGCAGAGTGTACATCTGCTTAAAAGGGTGTCAATGTGTGGATAAAATATATATAG
Source organism: Dromococcyx pavoninus (assembly GCA_033558185.1). Lineage (NCBI taxonomy): Eukaryota > Metazoa > Chordata > Aves > Cuculiformes > Neomorphidae > Dromococcyx > Dromococcyx pavoninus. Next base: position 195,921 of record JAUMJL010001017.1, read on the forward strand.
TGATTAAAATAAAATATTGTGAAGCTGAAAGCAGGAGAACAGCTTAACCAAAAATGTAAACAAAAGCAAAGCAAGGGAAAACACATGAAAGAGGTGAACAGGCAGAACCTTTTCTTCTTGGAACCTTTAGGAGCTATGGTTTCTTAACAGAGATTACTGTTACTCACAGACTTCCTGATTAGGTAATCACAGTAGCTGAATCCAACCCATCAGTTAACTGCTCATAAGAGGGTGTGGGACAGCATGGCCTTGCTAAACAGGAATTTTATTGTTTGAAAGTATATCTGTCAATAGTCTGGGCACCATCTGTGCGTGACCCTGTGGCAATTCCCAAGGTAAGACTCACTTCCATTGTTAACAAAACCCATGCAAACAGTGTCCATGCACATCAAGAAGTTTAATACACCACTGGCTCTCTTCATCACTAAGCCCAGAGGTTATCTGCATGGCACTTGTACGGACAGGAAAGGGACGGGAGGCAGAGCCTGCAGTTCTCAAAGACCATATCAGAGGCGGTTCTTTCAGAACAGTAAATTCTCATCCTCCACCACGGTGGATCCCAAAGATCCAGTGTTTGATGATAGCTAATACAGGAAGCTAAGGTGCAGCTCATTTATTTGCAATTTCTTCCCAGCATAATGTGAAGAGTTTTGAGGGAATAGATTTGGTCTTTCTGTTTGTATGAATTGTACTCTGTGGAAGAGACAAGTTTTAATAAGTAGCTAAAAGAAGGAACAAGTGATTATGAATGGCTTAGATAAAGGCTAGGAATATGCATAGACATGTTATTTAAAATTCTCTGCACTTTGTTATGATTTAGACTACCTCTTTAATTACTTTTTACAGCTGGCTGCTTAGAAGTGCGTATTGTTTATAGACCTATTTCCGTACAGGTTTTGTCATATGATCCAGTTTTGAGGGGAACCTAATAACTTCTGTGCTGTCATTTCATTACAGGCTTAGCAGCAGCTCAGAGTGAGTACAAACACCTGTGGATTAAGAAAGGGTGGAGGAGTTTCTCCTGAGGCAGATGTATATTCCCTTAGGAACCTCCTGGATATAAGAAGCTATAAAGATTTTTACATAGAGTCAATGAAGTTTTCTCTGTGACTGCTGGCACATGAGTAGTGAATATTTGTCCAGTGGGGCTGCCTCGTGGTTCTCCCTACTCTGCTATCACCTAAACCAGAAAGAAGAACCTTCAGCAAGGTCATAAGCCTCCTTAAAAGGGAGTGGAGGGCTGGCCTTATCGGCTGCTCATATCTTTTATTTGACCATAATTGTGTACACAGAGAAAAGAAGATATGAACTGCATCTCAGTGCAGAAAACCAAGTTTTCCCGAGTTCAGAAAGGAAATATGACAACTTGCCTCTGCAAATCCACGTATAAAATGCACTGGTTTTGTCTGAGAAACTTCAGGATAAAAAGTATAGATTTGTTGTCAAATATTATTACTTATCTAATGTGTAGAACGTGCACATGTGCAAAATTTAATTCCTTTCATATCCTCCCATCCTGCACAAAGATTAGCAGTACCTTAGTACTGACACTTTTAATACAGTGTTTACCTAGATACACATTTAAAAACAAAAGTTCTTTGTTTATAAAACTTTTCCAAAAGCTGTAAGATAGTAATAAAAAAAATCTGTTTCTGAAACTTTATCTTCTGAGAGTCATCCATCTTGCTGAATTTTAAATTCATACTTCTTACCTTATCATAGATGGCTCCTTTCAGTCCCATCTTTTTCCTCCCAGATAGACCAGAAATGAACAACCCCACCAAGACATTTCTTCAAACACACTGCCAAATATTCTTTAATAGCACTTTTTTTACTATTATGCATTCAGTTAGTTTTAATACAGTCTTAGGATTCACCATTTCCTGAGCCAATGGTGCATTTTGTCACTAAACCCATCTCTCTGACACAGTTCACATCTACTCAATGTTTTCTGGCACTCTAACAATTTATTTCTTGCTTTTGTTCTCTGCCTGCACAGAAATGCCATTTTCCACGGCTGTTTTGCCTGTACTTGCATGATAGAAAGATGAAAAGTGCTTGTTAGTAAAAACAATCAAAAGATACAGGGGATCAAATATTTTTAACTGCTGCATTAAAAAATATGGCATAACCTAATGAGCGTAGGTCAGACATTTAATTGTTCAACTATTCGTATGAAGTCTTTACTTGTCAGGGAAGATCAGGCTTCCTAAAATCCCTAGTTAACACCCTTGGGTACTCAACAAAACTACCAACTAAATGCTTAGGGATTGAGATCCACCCAAAGAAGGTGGACACATTTATTCAAAATATTTCCGGAGAAGTGGTTTACCTTGCAACCCAGATTAATTATTTCAAGCTCAATTTGGAATGGAAAAAGATATTGGTGCATTGTCTCCTCTGACAGAGGACATTAAGAAAACTAGAAGAGGAAAAATAACTTCTGAGAAAAATATTAATTACCCTTTTATCTGCTCGAGGTGTTCCTACAGACCCTTTTCCTCAATCAAATACCTTTTGGTCACTTTTGTCATTCATTATTACACTCATTCCCTTGTAACCATCTAACAAATAAATCCTATCACATCACCCTGCTGCACAATACAGGATCTCATCGTCTTGTATGTACACACAGTCAAGTCTGGGATATCCACACTCTTTGCTCTTCCTATTTGGGGTGGAGGTCTAGATCTGGCTGACAAGATATAAAAATATAACATGAAATGTAGAAAAAAGAGGTCAAAATAAAGTCTTATCTGACCCACTATTTTATCTGTACCAGCATTAAGAGAAGATTCTTAGGAAAATAATTTATATCTGAGCAATGAGAGAGTAGGTTATCACCCTTCTCTTGCTATAAACTCCCTTTCCCTCCGCCTTATGAACTTTTCAAGCAGCAGCTTGTTTCTCAATGACTATGTTTAATAATTCATATCTGACCTCCACAATAGGTTCTGGCAAAGAGTTAATAGTTTAACCATGCATTTTATTACAAAGTAATTCATCATCAAATTTGCTTTAAGCCTGCTGCCTGAAAATTTCATTCAGTGCCCTCTAACATTCATGTTTTAACTGTGAAAATTCTGATTAGTATTAACTATGTACCTTCCCCAACAAAACATTCATGATCTTACGGGAATCAGTCACAACACATCAGCCCCTCTGGTTTTCTCATGTTGAAGCTGTTAAGACTGCAGTCTAACAACTCCTCAACTGGAAGTCAATCTGTACCACTGTACCTTTTGTAAATTCTCTAAAATGTTTTCTGAGATTATTTCAAATATAGACCATCCACAGACCTATACAATAATGAGTATTTTTTTCTTTTTTTTTTACTGGTAATTTTTAGTATTTTATTCACTTTTTTTACCTCTTTTGAACATTATATTGTATTGTCAATGATGCTTATCACTGACTTAAAGATCTTCTAAGGAGAAATTCATCTTTATGCTTTTACTATGCACAATTTTTTCTCCTCCACATTCATATACTTGGAATTTATCAACAAATAGAGCGGTTCAGCTTGGCACACAACACTTTCTGATTGTGGGGAGGAGAGGTAGCCAAAATACTTCTCAGTGACCAAAATATATTCCATAGCTGAGTGTAGCATTTCTCCTTGTCCTGGCTGACAGGATGCATAAGTAGACAAAATATAAACCCTAAGGAGATTTACAAATTTCAGTGCATTCAAGCTGTCCTTAATCCCAATTCTTTCTGTATTTTTATAATGTTGTTTTGGGAAGGAAACATGTGATAAGACTCAGAATTCTCCTTTTCATTCCGTTGTTGAAACAGCACCAACCAACTTTCTCTCTCTCTCACACAAAGACAAAACTCTGTGCTTATTTTTTTAATTAAGTTTTTATGATTGTCATTTATTATGAACAATTTTCAAGTTCCCTTTGAGATCTGTTGTGAATTTCAGCACAAGTCTGAGAATATCTGCTGAGATTTTCTATAGATTTTATTTGCACTTTGCAGTGCAAATTAATTGCAACCCTTAGGGGATTCACTCATTTGATTAGAACAGGGAGTACCACGAGGCTTATGAGGGAGTCTTTCTTCACTTCTCTCCTTTGCATGCGTGGCTTGAAATCCAGTTACAAGTTCTAAACCACTTGCTGGCCCCATAGATGGGCTCTGCTTCTGTAGGTAACCAGAATTGCTTCTGCCTTGTCAGAGCAATAAGGTAATGCTTTCTGAGCATCATCCTTAAATGCAGTTTTGACTGAGAAACCAATTATAAAAGATGAGATGATGACAAAACACAAATCAGCTGAAAAAAATGGACTGAAGGTTAAAAAGGATCTGATTAGGTTCTCTGACACATTTTAAACATACAAGCTACATAGCTATCCAACACAGACATTTCCTCCCTTGCATCACCTCTTCCTTTCAGAGGATGAACCTGACAGAGGAATTCAAGCCTTCTTCATCCTCAGGTTGGGTTATTTCCATGCATTCTCAATGAAACCACATTTACACTGCAGAAATTCTGTTTGATTACTACACACACCACAGGAAAACATAAAAAAATAAAAACAATATTGAGATTCTTCCCTCCTGACTGAAGGTGTCTGTGGTATCAACATCTATCTGTACAAGTTATCTGGTTTCCCACTAAAAGTGAATGAAATATAACGCTGTCGTTGACAACACTCAGAGGCAAATTCCTCTGACTATATTTAGGCATAATTTCTGATGAGATGAATTGCACCCTCAATTTAATATTGTATCCAGACAGTGACTAAATGATGAGAACCTAGAAAACTAATTCAGATAGACACTCGTGCACTAGAGACACCTCAAGGCAGGTGAGAGAAACAGCAAGTGCAGTCTAAGCTCCTGGCTAAACATGAGATTTTTGAAGACCAACCCTTGATAGAAAGGTAGAAAGTTCAAGACTTCACTCCCTGAAGCTGTGACATGGAAAGCTCTGAGCAGATAGGATTCATCTCCTTCTGTCACCATGACACATAGCATTTAATCAGTCCAGTAACAGGAAAATCACTTGCAATCTCTGCTATCAAAAGCATGCCAGAGTGAAATGACCATTGACACAGTAGGCTTAAAATGTGGCTAAATAAAGACAGATGAATGCTGAAGAGCCAAGAACTCTCTGTGAGGAAGCCCTGGTTTCGTAAAGTTGGCCAGGAAAGGTTTATTTTAACAACTAGCCAATGGTACCATTATTTTAGAGTATTTGGACATACATGAGTATCTACAAGAGTCCTGCAACAAGTATAAACTATTCGAATGATTTATACAACAAATGGAAGCAGCCAGATGTACATTTCCTCTGTTTATCCAATTTACTCACTGTTCTCTGTAATTTGTTAATAATAAAGTCCTGTTCCTTTCTCTCTTCCCGTATGCCCTACTACTAAAAAACAATGAGACTTTAATAGTTTAATTAATAACTTCTAGTAAGTCATTTATCATAACAATAAATAGCATGAAGTGCTAATTAAGCTGCTCAGTGGAATTCCACTATAACACATGCCTACCTGCTCATTCAAAAGTTACACAGATTCTTAAGAAATAGCTCAACACCCTAAACAACTTCCCTTAAACAAGTCTTGTGCTGGTGTGAGTTTTGTTTTTTGTTTTCATAGGTAATGTTGCAGTCATAAACAAAGATGACTGAGCTCAGGAGAAAGAAACTGCTGAGAAAATTAGGTTTTATGGAATAAAAATACAGTCCAAACTTTTATTTTAGAAGGATGTCTCAGCTTGTGCTTCATTTTTCCTTCACCAGGAAGTGAAATTTGGCAGCATCTTATGTTACTCTATTTAAGATAAACACAATTTGTGGGCAGGTTTGAGAGACAGAGCCTTACAATTTCAACTTTATAAATGTGTTTCTTTTCGTCCTTTTCTTTTAACCCGAAATTCCATTTTTCTATCTTCAAAACCTACAGATTGAGAAGGGAATGCTATGCAATTCTTCATATTGCCATTCCAAAGCAATACTTCCCAATTCATGGCTTAAACTAATATTTTAAGTATTTGGAGTTGAGGAGAAAATGCTTCTCAGGGTTACCGCTTTCAGAACTACTGCATGGAGGTATCATTTTCACCCTTTTTCTGAAATAAATGCCACCTTAGTTACTCAAGACAAGACCTTCTAAGAAATAATCATTATGTTCTTGACAGATTTTTATATTTCTTGAGAAAAAGAAGGAAAAGCACAGGTGGTGGAAGCAAGGACAGGAATCCTAGGAAAAGGATGGAGATGTTGCCTGGTTGTTTAGGGATGGGGCCTGAAAATCTAAGGCATGGTTAGAGCTGAATTTGCAAGGGACACAAAGAATAATAATAAGTGCTTCTACAGCCATGTCAGCCGAAAAGGAAGGTCGAAGAAAACGTACCCTGCCTAAAGAGCAAGGCAGGCAACCTGGTAACAAATGATGAGGAGAAGGCTGAGGTACTCAGTAACATCTTTGCCTCTGTCATGACTGGCAACCTCTCTTCCCACTCTTCTTGAGTGGATGGACCTCAAGGCAGGGACTAAGGGAGCAAATTCCCTCCCACTGTAAGAGAAGATCAGATTCAAGACTACCTGAGCAACCTGAACATGCATAGGTCTATGGGACCTGATAAGATGCACCTCAGAGCCCTGAGGGAATTGACTGATGTGGTTGCCAGGTAACTCTCTGTAATTCAAAAGTTGTGACAATCAGGTAAAATCCTCAGTGATTGGAAAAAAGGAGGCGTTGCACCCATTTTTAAAAAGTGTAGAAAGGAGGACACTGGGAACTACCGACCCTTCAGCCTCACTTCTGTGCCTGGTAAGATGATGGAAAAGATCCTTCTAGACGCTGTTCTGAGGCACACGGAGGACAGGGAAGTGGTTCAAGACAACCAGCATGGCTTCTCCAAGAGAAAGTCCTGCCTGATCAACCTACTGGTCTTCTGTGATGAAGCAATACATCAGAGGACAAGGGAAGAGTTATGGATGTCATCTATCTGGATTTCTGTAGGGTTTTTGACGTAGTCCCCCAAAATATCCTTCTCTCTAAATTGGAGAGATATGGATTTGATGGGTGGACAGTTCAGTGGATAAGGAATTGGTTAGATGGTTGCATCCAGAGGGTAGTAGTCAATAGCTCAATATCCCAATAGAGGTCAGTGACAAATGGTGTCCCTCACAAGTCTGTACTGGGACCAGTTCTGCTTAATACCTTCAGCAATGGCATAGATGACAGGATCAAGTGCACCCTCAGCAAGTTTGCAGGTGACACCAAGCTGAGTGGAGAGCCTGACACACCTGAGTGATGCCCTCCTGCAGAACCAGGAAAATCTTTAAAAGTGGGTCCATGTGATCCTCATGAGATTCAGCAAAGTGAAGCGCAAGGTCCTGCACCTGGGTTGAGGCAATCCTAGTATCATTATAAACTGGGGTATGAAGGGATTAAAAGCAGCCCTGCCAAGAAGGACGTGAGATACTGGTGGATGAAAAACAGTGTGAGTCAACAACGTGTGTTTGCAGCCCAGAATGCCAATTGTATTCTGGGCTGCATCAAAAGTAAGCGTGGACAGCAGGATAGGAGAGGTCATTGTGCCCCTCTAGTCTGCTCTGGTGAGACCCTACATGGAGTACTGTGTCTAGCTCTGGAGGAACATGGACCTGTAGGAGCAGGGCCAGAAGATGGCCAGAAAATGATCAAAGGAATAGAAAATCTCTCATATGGGGAAAGACTGAGCGAGCTGGGATTGTTCAATCTGGAAAAGAGAAGGCTCCAGGGAGACCTTATTACAGCCTTTCAGTACTTAAAGGGGGCTTTTAAGAAAGATGGAGACAGACTTTTTATCAGGGCCTGTAGAGAGAGGACAAAGGGTATTAGTTTTAAATTAAAAGAGGGGAGATTCAGACTAGATAGAGGGAAGAAGGTTTTTTTGCCATGAGGGTGGAGCTCATTTCACAGACGGTGGATGCCCTATCCCTGGAAACATTCAAGGTGAGTCTGGACAGGACTCTGAGCAAGCTGATCTAGTTGGTGATGTCCCTGCTCACTTCAGGGCATTTGGACTAGATGGGACCCTTGAAAGTCCCTTCCAACCTGAACTATTTTACGACTCTTTGATTTAAACAAGAATTTGAAAATAATTCTTTCTATAATAAACTGAATTTTACCTAAATACTCCAGGCAGTGAAAGCAACTGCAATATGTTAGGAATGGAAACTGAGAAATTTACAGCTGTGAGAGTTACAGTGGACTGTTTCCTTCCTTATTTTCTATATTTCTATATTCCAATTTGTTTCCTTGGAAATTAGTTCAGTCTCTAAAAGGTTCACTTATTTGATATAAATATTAAACAGTATACCTGGACAAGATATACAGCTCAAATGCTACGTTCCTAATCAAGCATTTTTACTCATATGTCCATCTTGGTTGTAAAGTTCAAACTTGGATATTTAAAAGACATTTATCTGAGTCAGTTCTTGAGTCAACTTCTAAGGAAATCTTGCCCAGACCTCCACAAGGTTCCAGATGTATAGGCTGGGAAATATCTGGCCAAATGTAGGCTCTGAGAATGGAATTAACCACATAACTTCATGCATCATGGTCTCACTTCTTTGTCAGTAGAGATCTGACCAGTATAAATTCAGTCAGTTCATCTGCTTATGAGCTGTTTCATGTCCTCTATTCTGCTATATAAAGTGAGCTAGCAGTAGCTGGCTAGGGAAGTGGTAAAGACCCCTGCCTTGTGGATACCCTTATTTAATCAGATAGCTATCTCTGCTGTATATAGGTATCACTCCAGTCATCACCCTACAAGGAGTGGAGATAAAAAGGAGCTTTAAAATGCAGTTGGTCAAATCCTGAAGACATTTAAAATAGGTCAGATGGAACAGGTTTAAAAATTACCTGTTTCTCTTAGTTAACTGGAAAAGAGTTTCAAGGAACTAGTTCAATTACAGTTTAGATAAAGCTGAAATAAATGTCTTTTCAGAGGGAGCAGTGCTAGGGTATCTTGGCAGTTTCTTATGCTGAAGGCAATGTGCAGCCAGCTGTCAGAGTCAATGCTGATCTGCTTCTTGCTAAGGCATTCTCAGCAATGGCACCTAGCAGACCTCAGTAATACCTAGTGGTGCTAGATTCCAACCCAGGAATGACGTGCAAATTAAGGTATTTCAAGAGACAAAGTCCCACTGATTTTTCCATTACCTCAGCAGATATTTGGGCTACCTAATATGATTAGGTTTTCCTTTTAGTTCAAGATTTCGCTTCCAAAGGTTCCTCCAAACTGTATCCTGTGATTCCAGTCTATCATCGAGTATGTACTGTTAAAAATTTTGCTTTTTCTAAAAGATATCTTCTAGACAGGATTACAGTTGATCACGTATAATTTTTTATTGGACTTATTAATTAGGTTAAGGACCTCAAAAATGACCTTTTTTCCCTCCTTTGGAGCATGAAAAATGGCTTGCTAAAGCACACATTATTACTCTTTAACTTGAAAAGTGATGTTCGTTTTCTTTTCAAGATATACTCATCATTGAAAACAAGATACAGCATTAAGTTACTTAGACCAGTTGAACAGACTAATATCTACTGCTTTTGCAGAAAAATAATTACTGCCTTTGCAAATGCTCCTTATTGTTTTTTTTCAGAAATTCCCCCAGTATTTCAGTGATACCAACCAAAATTGCAGTCAATAAAAGAACACATTTTATTCTCCCTTTCATACAGTTGCTTCAGTGTTATTCACACAAGGAGAAAACAATCTTCATAGATACAAATCTCACAATTGCACACACAGTAGACAGGGGAGACTCAGAGCTGTGTTGACATCTACTCATCATTTCACTTGTTCTTTACACAAGTTGGTTTGGAGTTATCCAGCCACAGTGTTTGCACTATGTATCCACAATGTCTCTGCTCTGCAACAGCAGTAAATACATCTCAACAAAAAGTAAGACTCAGGTTTTTCCTTTGATCTCATGTACAGAAGCAAACAGGAGCCACTTCACAAGCTCTCAGCTTGCTTGGATTAGGAAAAGGGTTTGTGAGTGACCTCCTGCCAGTTACATGTAATAGATATTCTCAGATACAACATTTTGTGGCTGCATGACAAAGAGCAGTTTGCTGCCCCAGTCCTGTTGTTTAGATATATATGAATATGACCCAAAGAATCCATGTTTTTCACCTGTAAATTCCAGCTCTGGGAAAATTTGCATCAACCTTTTCATACTTTTCCTTTTCTCTTCTATTTTTCAAAGCATAGCAAGGGGAAAGGAGAAATGGAATTACTATTTCTTAACATTTGAAAAAGTTAAATGACATTTTCAAGATTTATTGTGCATAAGATCAAAAATGCAGGTACTTTAAGGTCTGTTTCTAGTCTTAAAATCTGTTATTTTCTAGTTCTGTCAGAAGTGTAAATGAAAACTTGGATTCATTTTCACAATTTCTTCACTATTTAATTAATGTAGAATCTATTTTTTTCTATATAGTATATTAAATCTCTTTCATTTTGTTATTATTCTTTCTTACCACAATAATATTTTTTTATATTATTGTAATTGTAACTGTCAGAATTACTATTGAGTTGGAAATGGTACAACAGCATCCAGGCACAAGACTTCTTATTTTCCTCTAGACCTCATATATCTTGTATATCTAATCACACTTTATGAAATCAAAAATCTGAAGTCTGCAAAGACTCTTGTCACAACCCTTAAAAAATAACTTGATGTTAAAGCTCAGAAAAGGGGAGGAGGGACCAGGTCCAAGGAAGCGAGAGGAACACTGACCTTGGGGGGAAAAAAAGATCAGTTTGATTGAAAACAGACTTTAAAATTGTCCAGGTACAACCTCCCTTTTCTTTTAGTTTTTTTCTTTTGTGTGTGTGATCATATGAGTTGAGTACAAAAGATAAAAGTGAAAAAGAAAAGGCCCTTTACCCTTCCCATAGGGTTCGTTCCTGACTTTGTTGCGCACTCAACAGCAGACCGTCTATGCTCAACAGGGCTTGTCATCACCAGAACTCTGAATTAGCTAGAAACATATCTTTCTGTTTTGACTGAAGCCAGATTGATTCCTCCAGGCTTGAAAAGGCTGTGTTTCACTTCCTGGCACCGCTGGGCAGGTTGCAAATCATAGACACAGAAATTAGAGAACAAGTTTCTGGATATTAAGCATGATGGATAGGAGGGCTCAGATTTGGTGGGAGAAGGAGATCACGAGGGGCAAGGAGAACAGGGGAGCCACCAAAAGGGCTTTGAGCACAGCATGATGATAGGACTGCTAACTTCTGCTGAGTGAATCTTAAATTTAATGTCAGAGTACTATCACAGTACATTTGTTATACGACGCAAAGCATATCTTTATTTTAATTCCTTTCAGGATTAGGGAAACGCAGCAAGTTTCTGAAGGAGTAACATGCATGTCCTTCAGCAGAGCTGTCTACAGCAGTACGAAGTTTTTAGATTCTGGCCTATACCTTAATGCAGAGAGGAAAAGCCTCTTTTGTGTGTCCTTTTCTCTGCAGTAAGAGGTAAGTAAGCTTCGGTTCTCTCTCTGCACATCTGGTGATAGGAAATGATGCTCCATTTTGTGGTGTTTTGTATTTCCATTATGATTATTATGGGCTCAGCACACACTGGCAGTGGCTGGCCTTTATCCTCTAATTACCATACACACACACTGTTCTACCTGCTCCACAGGATAAAGAGAATTTTGTTTAATAGTTCCTTCAGTATTCCCCTGCAGTCTGCCACAAGCCAATGGAAGCCCCTTTTTTTCTTTTTGTTCTTTACCTTGACATTCCACATCGAAGATTTTCCCAGGTTCCAGAAAGACTGAAAGCACTCCCCAAAGACACAGTTCTCTGTGGAGGCCAGTGGTGGTTAGTTAATCTATTTATATCTCAACTTCCATTTTTCTTTTTTAAATAGAAATAGTAAGGACTGAATTGGAAGCCAAAAGCCCAACAGGAAGAGGAAAAGAAAGCTTATCTCAGGGGAAGATAATTGATAATTAGAAGAAACTTTTAGTTCATAGATGAGACTCTTTTTTAATTATTATTATTTTGTTCCATCCCGTGAGCAAAGAACTCTTTAATTTAAGGAGAAGCAGTGTTGAAAGGTTACTGAATGACTCCAAGGGTAATCAGTGTCTATTTACATTAGCGACCTGCATCAAGCCTGCAAGGCTTGTCAGCACGACTGCAGACCAGAGATAGCTGTGTAAACTCCACTCCTAGCTGTTCCCCAATCCTATCAATGACTAAAGGCCAGTCCTTTCACCCTCACTGCCCCAAACACAGAAACTGATTTCAGGAGTTTTTTTAACCTCCTCTTTGAAGGTAGCATCACATCTGCAGTCGAAGACAAAAAGCAGAGTCACATGGGCTTGCTTATACATTTACAGAACCTTCTTAGAGATTCCTGAAGGATTGTTATTACCATATTTCACAGCACTTCATATCACCATGACCTAGAAGCTCAGATATTCACCTTTGACCCAGGCATGATAAGAGGCATAGACAGCATTCCTCTGATAGTTAAGGTGGAAGAGTTACGATGGTGCACTGAGAGCAAAAGAAGGGGTAGGTCCACTGTGATTTAGGATTTGTAAGCTCATTATGATGAGAAGAATTCACAATGAAAGATGTTTTATCATCGGAAGCTAAATCTTCCTGACAATGTCAGCTTTGTGCAGCAGTGGAATGGGCTTCCTCAAGAACAAACCCAGCAAGATGTGTCCCCTTGGGATCCTAGTACTGGGGAGGAAAATTGATGGTTAGCACAAGAGCTCTTAATTTACAGACCAGGCAAAGGACAGCAGCTAAGAGAAGAAAGATGATCTAAAGGCTGACTTCCCTTTGTTAAGCTAAAAAATATAGTATGTGCCTGACTTAGTTCAATTAGGGCAATGTTTTCGGTTAGGATTCTTGACTCATGCCAATGGAGTGAGCTGACACACCAAAGCCTGATTTCACATGACTAAAAGGATGTCCATTAAGAGAGAAAGCCCAAAGTAATTAAAACAGTGCATCACAGACAACGGGTAAATCAGTGGTGTGCTCTTGGGATCAAGAAAATAGTCCTTAACCCTGTGAAAGAAACAAACCTCTCAAAGCCCTTAAGGAAACCGTAACTACCTTCTTAACATCCTTCATTGTGACCCTAGAATTCAGTGAGAAATTCAGTTATCTGTGCCCATCCTTCCCCTCTGGAAAAATAGTTTGATATTTTGTATTTGAGATTTGTATCACTTCTTTGGGGGCCATGGGAGATAAGTGTACTTTAGACACCTTGACTTGAGCAAAAATTTTCACACAACCTGCCAGCATATTCTTATTGCCAAGATATAAACTGAATAAACATTCTGTGTTTGCATAAACAGTCACTGTTTGAACAAACATTCTGAGCACGGAAGATTAGCTGCATCTCCAGGCTTACAAAGTGGCAGTCAGTGGTATGAAATGCAACTCGTAGTACACCTCAGGGATTGTTGCTGGGAAAAACACTGACCTCTTTACTAAAAACCTGGACAAGGGGATGGGGTGTGCCCCCAGCAAACTCATGGGTTATAACAATTTGATATGCTGTAGGACAAAGCTCTTATTCAGAAGGACTTTAATGGCCTGGAGAAATGGTCTTGTCAGGAACTTCCCAAAGGTAAGCCCAGTACCTGGGAAGGGCTGACCCCACATAAGAGGACAGGCTGGGGTAGACAGCCCTCAGCAATCCATTTCAACCTGAATTATTTTGTGATCCAATTCTCAGGTGGCCTTTCAACCAGTAAAAGAACATGACCAGGAGTAGACAACCTCTTCCCCCATCCACATCATTAGTTCTCATTTTACCAATTTAACCACCTGAACAGCTTCTACCATTTCAGAGCACACAATATAAGAATAATTATCCCCCAGGTACCACACTGCTACAAGTAATAACAATTAAACTGGATAAAGGGCTTTGAGTCACAGGCAGGGTTTTCTCTGTGAGTGCAATGTGTAGTGTGTTACGAACCTCTGTGTTTTATCAGGAAACAGATTGTATCTGTGCAGTCATTATTGTAACTGATGGGTGGTAATTCATATTGCATTGAAATTTAACCATACTGTATGTATAATTACATCTGTGATAATTTCCTGTCATGAGTGTAAGGCCTTATTGCCTTCAAAATACAAAGTGCAACACTGGATAAAAAGAATGGTTGCAGCCTGTAGGCTAACAGCTGGGTTTTCTGTTGTTTATGCAGTGAGCCTGGCTTGAGAAAATACGTATTAAATGTTTCTGGGTTCAGTTCCTCCCTGAGGTCAACGAATGAAGCCTCTTTCACAAGCCTCAAGGTCAACATCACTTGCACAGGGCCAACAAATGCACCCTGAGCGGGACTACAAGAAGTCATACTTCCTCAGCTCACCTTACTTGTAACTGTCTTGCACATCACACTAATTTGATGAGTTTGATTTATCCAACTGCACTTCATCCCAGACAACCAGAGGGAAAGTATCCACTCAGATTACTGGATGCTTGACCAAAATACAAAACGGACAAGTACTCTAGTTCAGGCAGCTTTTAAAAAAACCCAACCCAACAGTTTCTGTCACATCTGCAGTCCCTAAAAGCATGATGTGCAGTATCACACTGCTCTTGAGACTGATCATGTTTACTAATAACAGGCAGCAGCTTTCCACATGGCTTGAACTCCTCTTTTGTCTTTTTGGTTGCCAGAGGCCACAGCCTGGTTTAAACCCTCCAATTAGGAGGGACATTGTATATTGGATAATAAACTAGTTCTTGCAGAAGAGCTGGGTCTCACGGTGCAAAGCCAGGCTCCAGCAGAACCAAGAGCACGAGAGCTTCCTGCCCTCTGTCCAAGTCCCTTCTTTTGTGTCAGGCTGCTGCAGGGCCATCATCAACATCAAGTGAACAGATGAGGCATAATAGAAGGAAGAGTATTTAAAGATGCAAATCTATGTGTAACCCTAATATTGTAAAAAATAATCTTTCTTTTCTCTCTTCTAAATAATGCTAAAATTGTAAAAGCTGAGATGAACAAGGCTTCAAAATTTTAGTAGAAGTCACAAAATAATTACTTTATGGTGAAGAAAAATACTGTATTTGGGTTTTATGTATAGAAGGAAGAATGCAATATATGTATGTACACTATGTGACTTACTAATTGCATTACATTCAACTACAAAAAAGATAGATGTTTTAAGTAGTCAAAATCTAATTAGGAAAAAATTTCTATCTTCTATAAATGAAAAAATTTACCTGATGGCAACAACTTCAGTTGCTGCTACTCACCTTTACCTGCTCAAAATTTCTGGTCTTTCAGCCAACTCCCAGAATACTTTTTCACTTATTATGGATTTGTAATTTCCAGAAGGTACTATTTGGTTAAGCAATTGACTGAGAGTTGAAAAAAGTAGGTGGCAGGAACACACTCATGAAAAGAGTGAAATCATGAAAGATGAACATCTGTATTTTTGTTGGAATGGAGGCTTTTTGTGTATACCTTAGTACTATTCACTACCACATCTCCCACTAGACCAGGCTGATCAAGGAATGCCTCATCCAACCTGACCTTGAACACTTCCAGGTATGGGACAGCCACAACTTCCCTTGTAAAAGGGAAAGCCCTTGTAAAAAGTTCTCCCCATCTTTCTTGTAGCCCTTTCATTCATGGAAGGCTGATATGGTCTCCACAGAGCCTCCTCTTTTCAGCCTGAACAACCTCAAATCTCTCAGCCTGACCAGACGTGCTCCAGCACTCTGATCATCTTTGTGGCCTCCTCTGGACCCATTCCAACAGTTTCACATCCTTCTTATGTTGGGAATTCCAGAACTGGACACAATGCTCCAGATGGAGGCTCACAAGAGAGGAGCAGAAGGGAAGTAGCCCTCATCCTGCTGGCCACACTTCTTTTGATGCAGCCCAAGATACTATTGACCTTCTGGGTTGTGAGCAAACACTGCTGGCTGATGTTGAGCTTCTCAGTAATCAGCACCCCAAGTCCTTTGCTGCATGGCTGCTCTCAATCACATCCTCCCCCATCCTACATTGATACTGAGGGCTGCCCAGACGCAGGTATAACCCTGCACTTGGCCTTGTTGAACTTCAGGTTCACACAAGCTCACTTGTCCAGCCTGTCCAGGTCCTTCTGGATGACATCCCATACTTTTGGTGTGACAACTGCCTCACTCAGCCTGGTGTCATCTGAAAATTTGGTGAGGGTACACTCAATCCTGCTGTCTGTAATGTCTAAATATTAAGCAGCACTGGTGCCATTATGAACCCCTGAAGGACACCGCTTCTGGACATCAAGCCATTCACCACTACTCTCTGATTGCAACCATCCAACAATTTTTTATCCACTGAACAGTTTGCCTATGAAATCCATATCTCCAATTTAGAGAGAAGGATGTTGTGAGGGAACCATGTCAAAGACTTTACAAAAGTCCAGATAGATTATTTCTGTGTCTTTTCCCGTGTCCACTGATGTTGTCACCCTATAATAGGAAGCCACTAAGCTGGCCAGGCAGGACTTGCACTTGGTTAAGCCATGAAGTATACGGGTTTCTAATTTTTTTTTCCTCTCTTTTTATTTTTTTTTTGGTAGTCTAGACTTTCAGATGCACAGCTCTTTCCTCGACCTGACTCAGAAGATAGGGTTAATTTCTCAGACGTGTACAAATCTGGCTGTCTGTGCAGCTGGGGACTGCTCTCCTCCCCAGCTGTGTACCATGATCCTCTTCTCACTGGTGTCACCATCTCCTTCTGCTGCCTGCACCAGGAAGTAAAGATGTCTTGATTCATTCGGGGGGAGGGGGGGGAGCTTCTTATGCTCAGAAGTGCAGACAAACAACCCACAGGCTTGGGAAAATGTGTCTGTTTTTGTTGAAAGCAGACCAGTCATTTCGCAATATGAATACATTATTTCATTCTTTGGTTATTTAATTATCAGAAATTTCTTGTTTCTTTATTAAAACATTAACTTTGACAAAGATGTTATTGCATACATAATCATGTAATTAAAGTACTTGCATTGTTTAAACCCACTGCAAAAAAAAGACTGAGCTAGGAACTGATAATTATTTGCTGTAATTTACCTATTAAGTTACCAGGAAGTCTTTTCTAAAGTTAATACAATGATATTATAAAGATGGACCAGAGCCATAAACCTTAGCTATCAGAACTGATCTGAATTCCATCATCTGCACAGGCTTTTATAATTCAAACCACAATAAGTCAAGTCCAGTATTGTTTACCCATCTGAATTTCTGAGATCATAACAGATAGATTTTGTGCTCAAATAAATAATTCTAATACTTATAAAAGCCTAGATGGTGTTTCCAGGTATGAAGTATTCCTTGAATGACAGTATATCTTTACAGTGCCAGTGAATTTAGTAAAGAATTGAATCCTAAAGACAAAATTTATATTAAGTCATAGAATAAGGGAGAGGCAATAAATTAAGGCACTCTACCTAGACTTCCTCATGTATCTCAATTTTGAGGCTTATTGAAAATAATAAGACTCTCTTCATGTTTGGTTAGTAGTACCAGGGTCACCACTGCAAGAGAATGGAGGTTTTACAGAAAAGAAAAAAAAAGAAAAAATCAAAAAGGAAATAAAAAAAAAAGTAAAGCCAAAAAGCCCCACTGATTTCCCCATCAGACTGGCAGGAGTACAACTAACCTCATCAGCTGCACACACACACCAGAAATATTGTACCATTCTGCAGATATCAAAAGCCATCTGGCGTCAACAGCATTGGTGCACTAGTGGCGTGAAATAAAGTATCCAAAGCAATCCAGAAGTCACATTTTCCCCTTCAATCTGTGAGCTGCACACAAAATGTACATATGGAAAGGACAGTTCTGAGCTCTCCTCAAAACGTAGATTAAACACTACTCTGCCTCAGTACCCACCACTTACCGTTAGGACCTGAACAAGATGATAGATGTTTCATATGTGCACGTGTGTGTATATATATGTACACATAGAATCATAGAATCTTCTGGTTGGAAAAGACCTCTAAGATCATCAAGTCCAACCGCACCCATTATCCACTAAACCATGTCCCTCAAAAACTCGTCTATCCTTTTCTTAAAAACCTCCAGTGATTCAACCACCTCCCTAGGCAGCTTGTTCCAGTGCCTGACCACCCTTTCAGTAAAGAAATTCTTCCTCATATCCAGTCTGAACCTCCCCTGGCGCAACTCATGGCCATTTCCCCTTGTCCTATCACCTGTCACTTGAGAGAAGAGATCAACACTTGCTCTGCCACATCCTCCTTTCAGACAGTCGTAGACAGCGATGAGGTCTCCCCTCAGCCTCCTCTTCTCAAAACAAAACAACCCCAGGTCCCTCAGCTATTCCCTGTAGGACTTGTTCTCCAGCCCCTTCACCAGCCTCGTCACCCTTCTCTGGATGCGCTCCAACACCTCAATAGCCTTTTTGTACTGAGGGGCCCAGAACTGTACACAGTACTCGAGGTATGGCCTCACCAGTGCCCAGTACAGGGGCACAATCACCTCCCTTGTCCTGCTGGCCACGCTGTTTCTGATACAGGCCAAGATGCCATTGGCCCTTCTTGGCCACCTGGGCCACTGCTGACTCATATTCAGTCAGTTGTCAAGCAACACACCCAGGTCCTTCTCCTCCAGGCAGTTCTCCAGCCACTCTTCCCCAAGCCTGTAATGCTGCATGGGGTTGTTGTGCCCCAAGTGCAGGACTCTGCCTTGGTCTTGTTAAAGCTCATCCTGTTGGTGTCAGCCCATTGATCCAGCCTGTCCAGATCCCTCTGCAGAGCCTCCCTTCCTTCAAGCAGATCAACACTGCCACCCAGCTTCGTGTCATCTGCAAGCTTGCTAAGGGTGCACTCGATCCCTTCATCCAGATCATTAATAAAGATATTGAACAGGACTGGACCCAGCACTGAACCCTGGGGAACACCACTCGTGACCAGCCTCCAACTGGGTTGAACTCCATTTACCACCACACTCTGGGCCCGGCCATCCAGCCAGTTTTTCACCCAGCAGAGGCTGTGCCCGTCCAGGCCAATGACAGCCAGTTTTTCAAGCAGAATACTGTGAGAAACAGTGTCAAAGGCTTTACAAAAGTCCAGGTACACCACATCCACAGACTTTCCCTCGTCCATTAACCGGGTAACCTTGTCATAGAAGGCGATCAAGTTGGTCTGGC
Organism: Dromococcyx pavoninus; assembly: GCA_033558185.1. NCBI lineage: Eukaryota > Metazoa > Chordata > Aves > Cuculiformes > Neomorphidae > Dromococcyx > Dromococcyx pavoninus. The sequence goes on from JAUMJL010001017.1 coordinate 215,102, forward strand.
AGGACCTGCCTCTCATAAACCCATGTTGACTTGGTCTGATCACCTGGCTGTCCTGCATGTGCTGTGTGATAGCACTCAATATGATCTGCTCCATGACCTTCCCTGGTACCGAGGTCAAGCTGACAGGCCTGTAATTCCCTGGATCCTCCTTCCGACCCTTCTTGTAAATGGGAGTTTCATTTGCCAGTCTCCAGCCGAGCAGCACTTCCCCAGTCAGCCAGGACTGTTGATAGATGAGGGAAAGGGGTTTGGCAAGGACCTCTGCCAGCACTCTTAATACCCTTGGGTGTATCCCATCTGGCCCCATAGACTTGTGGACATCTAATTGCCCAAGGAGGTCTTTAACCAAGTCTTCTTGGAACATCGAGGGTTCGTTTTCACAGTCTTCTGGCTCAGGAGGCTTAGAGCCCAGAGAACATCTTTCCTCCCTATTAAAGACTGAGGCAAAGAAGGCATTAAGTACCTCTGCCTTGTCCTCGTCCTTGGTTACTACCATTCCCCTTGTATCCAGTAAAGGAGGGAGATTTTCCTTGGTCTTTCTCTTGTTGTTAATATATTTGAAGAAGTGTTTCTTATTATCTTTCAATGAACTGGCCAGCTGAAGTTCCAGCTCAGCTTTAGCCCTTCCAATTTTATGCCTACATTATCTCACCTGCTCCTTGTAGTCCTCCTGGGATGCCTGCCCCCTCTTCCAAAGCTCATATATTTTCCTTTTTCCTGAGACTAACACAGAGCTCTCTGTTAAGCCAAGCTGGCCTTCTTTCCCACCGACTCATTTTATGGCACACACAGGGATGCTCTGCTCTTGAGCCGCCAGAACTTCCTTCTTGAGGAGCATCCAGCCCTCATGGACTCCTTTGTCATTCAGAACTGTCTCCCACTGGACTTTATCAAGCAGCCTTCTAAACAGTTCAAAGTCTGCCTTCTGGAAGTCCAAGGTGACAGTTCTGCTGACCACCCTCCTTACTCCTCCAAGAACTGAGAATTCTATCATCTTGTGATCACTGAGCCTCAGGCATCCTCCAACAGTCACCTCCCCTACAAGGTCCTCTCTATTCGCAAACAGCAGATCCAGTGGGGCACCTTCTCTAGTCGGCTCACTAACCGGTTGTTTCAGGAAGTTATCTTCCATACGCTCAATGAACCTCTCAGACTGCTTCCTTTCTGCTGTGTTATACTTCCAGCACACATCTGGAAGGTTGAAGTCACCCAAAAAATGACAGCCAGCGATCGCGAGACTTCTCCCAGTTGCTCGTAGAAGAGCTCATCAGTTTCCTCATCCTGGCTGGGTGGCCGATAACAGACTCTCACCACTATTTCTGACTTACTGTGGGTTCCACTGATTTTAACCCACAAGCCCTCAACACTATCATCAGCATATTTTAGTTCTACACAATCAAAACTTTCATATGTACATATGCAGCTATATCTATATTACATATGTAGCTATATCTATGTTTATGTGTGTGTGTATAGTTGATAAAACAACAAAACAGTAGATGATTGAAAAATATGGGCAACCTTCACTGACCTTTTTCAGAGCTTGTAGAGAGAGGTCTTTTTAATATAATGATTTGGAGAGGCTTTTTTTCAGGACTGTGTTTTTTAAGAAAGTGATAAAACAGTCAATCAAAAGCACAGTTAATCAGCTTTCAACAAGATATATCATGAACCTAAAAACTAAATTAAACTAAAATAACCCCAAATGACCTATGTCAGTTCCCTGCTCACCTGCATTAAAATATTTGTACACCCAAGAACTTGCAGGATTGTAGCTTTACAGTAAAATTGTTGTCTGGAGCCTGGAGAAATTCTCCTGTCTTGTGCTTCTCAGCCAGCAAGTAGATGGACTGCTGAGTGTCTGGAAGATGTCAGAATAGGGTCTGTAAAATGACTGCTAAATTTCTTGTAAGATCACACAGGAGCACAGTCTCAGAAATGTAAGAAAAAAACAAAAAAAAAGGCAAGGAAAACAAGAAACCCTCTTCTTAAAAAGGTTTTTGTTATAAATAGAGCCTGTTGGAGTAATGACAATCTTTGAATATTTCTTAAAAGTTTTTTTTTGTCTAAATAAATTGCATGATTTGGATTTTAAAATTTTGGGAAATATTGATCTATCCTTGTCCTCAAACCAGATTCCCTAATTACATGGCTCCACACAGAACCACCTTTTCTCCCCACCATCCATGACTCCAGAATGCTTCTGCTCTTTCCTTCTACTAGTAGTTACAAGAGGATCCTCAGAAGCAAGTTTCACCTTTCTTGTATGATCACTGGCCTGAAAATTCTAACACCTTGAGAAAAAAAAGCTACCAATTTCCCCTATCATAGTCCTTTTACACTTTATAAAACAGAGCAAGCATGAAAATTACGGTCTTTCACTTGGGAGCTTCAGGATAGTTGTAACAACATAATTAGCATGTATGGAATGGAAATTACCAAATACAGCAACTGGTTTGAGATACAGAGTGTTTCCTGCTTTTATCTCAAATTCAGTACCCATGTAGAAAAAAGAAACTGTAGCTGCAAGCATTAAACTTACATAAAATACAGTCTACGACTCATATTCTTGCATAATCAGTGATGGGAAACATAATCTCTTTGCATCCTTTGCATCTTCCAAAATGTCTTTGAAAGCAGAGATGTGAATCTAAAATAACGAGTGATTTTCCTCACAAAACCATGTTTAAAATAAATTATTAGATGCCAGTAAGGAAACATCACTTCAGAGCTAGTAAATCAATGACCTTTTGATTCAGCTTTCATTGAGGAAGGTCATGTTATGCTAAGGAACAGTAACTACAAGTCTCTAATAAAAGCCACTGGTGTCTCGTTGGTTCACATGGCAGCTGTGCAAATACGGTGACCTTACAGCAGAAGGTGAGAGCATGAGGTTGTGCCCCCACAAAGACCTAGCCATAGGTGGGTTTATGCACATGGATGTTTCATCATTGACTAAGCAGCGTTAGTCACAGGGGCAACGTTATTTATGTGCTTAATGACTGAAGAACCACATTTCTGTACACTAGCTCACACCTTTAACTAACAGCTTGCTCCTTGGTGTGCAATACTGAGCAAGTCTGAGCTGGCTTCCCACCATAATTTCCAAAGCTCTGTGAAAGCCCCTTCCTCACTTCCCCCTTTAGGCAAAGGAAAGAAACTACAGAAACTTAAAAAAAAAACCCAAATCAACTGAACAACACAAAAATATATGTGTATTTCTACATATACATAGTTATATACAGTAAGAATATTATGTAAAAGTCCCAAGAAAAGAAAGGGAAAATAGGAAAAAGGGCAAAAAGGAACTAAACCAAAACAGGTATGCACAATTGAAAAACTTGGTAACTAGCAAAATAAAGAACTAGTAAAATCTCACCACTTCCCCTGAGAAAAGCAGGACAGCCAAACTCAGTCCAGCACTCTCCCCTCATGCGTGGGCAGATAACAGCAGTCACTTCAGGCCTCAGCTCCAGACAAGACCAACGCAAAGGACTCACAGGAAGAGAAGAGAGTGAACTCTCTTATCTATGCCTTAATTATATGTTGTGTTACGTTAAAGGAAGATACGGAATACTTCCGTAGATTTCTGACCGCCGTTGCTAAGGAAGGCGTAACAAATCCAAAAGTCAATCCACTACAAACACTTACAGATTTTATTTTGGTTTATTTTCCAAAATGCAGAAACATACCAGCATTAACTGGAAAAACTCCATGTACAAGAGTTCAATTTAAATGGAGGTATCATTACTAACTAGCAGGACTGTGAGTGTGTTGGTACATGAGTGTAATAATAATCTTAATATGAAGTCTGAAATTATCCCATGGAACGTGAATCATCTCCCCAGGCATCTGCCACACTGGAATCTTTGAATAGATGGACTACAGCTATGGATATGCCTGTACTGCTGCTTCCTCTCTACCAGGCGTGCTTTGTAATCTGTTAAGTTTAAGGGCTTCTTTTTCATGGCATCAGCCTATTGCTGTGGTGAGAAGTGCTTGGAAAGCCATCATAACCTAGTAGTCAATGCTTCCTACCATCCATGTTGCAAGGGAATTTCACCCAATGGTATTGGTTTCAATTAGTCTATAAGAAGCTCAATAAAAAAAGGTGGTGAAATTATTGGGAAAATTCATGTTGATTTTCATTGACTTTGGAGCAGGCTGTTAAAATGCCTTAGTGCTCAGAACAAGGCTGTCAAATGATATACTTCCAGCGGGTTCCATTAAAACAGAGCAAATACTGCTCATTACCAAGAAACTACACAAATCTTCCCATTGAATTGAATGGGCTCCAGATCAAAACCTTTCTGCAGTGCTTTCTGTTTCAGCTATAGTAAGATACTACAAATACAATCTCATCTCGAGAGATATGGAATACCTATTTCTCCCCACCAATAAAGATAAGGCAGTGAAACTTTGCTCTACTCCTTCCTCTCCATAGGAAGTGTAAGTGATACCATGGGAAAATTTCACATCAGAGGTGGCACTTCTCCCAATATAAAATGACGTAATTACCTTGGCTTCAATAAACTGATGCAAGTTTACACCACAGAGGCTGTGTTCCTTAATTGCACCTAACTGAAACAGCTCCTGCACTGAAAAAAACCCAGCACAACAAAAATCACAACACCTTACAATAAATATATTAAAAAAAAGATCCCTGTGCTGATGTGTATAATTCTATAAGCCTTTTTCCATTTTCCTTACAGATATGCACATTGTGTGCTATTATTTTCTCCATGATGTCTCATGCGTAGAAAATGCAAACCTTAGGCATTAATAACAATCATAAAAACACCAAACAGAACAATAATAATAATTATGAAACCAATTTGACATGATGGCAGCAATAACTGGGTTTGAAACCCTGTAAGTGTAAAAGTCTTGTTTGTTTTATGAGCCTGCTCACAGTGCTAGTCTTAAAAATAAGAAATGTTCTTTCCAGCTCAGATTTCATACAGAAAAAAAAATTACATATTTAATTAAGATTTATGGCATTCAATAGGACTCAGCAAGAATAGAAAAACTGCTTCAGAGTGTAAAAAATAACAGTTAAAATGGGGGAAATATGATTAAGTGTCTTTAATTCTTACTGCCTCCTTTACGGGTTTTCCGATGGCCTCAGGCAGAAATAGGCACTTATTGTCTTTAAAACGGCATTATTCTTGGCATAAAATGTTTATGGATCAAGATGAAACTCGTTTTGAGAAATAATAACACTGGCATGAGTTGAAAGGACCTTGCCTTTGGAAGAGAAAAAAAATTAAACATATATTTAGTTTAATGGAAAAATGTACTTAAAGGGAAACACTTTAAAAAATAGAGAGGGTTTCGTGCTGAAAAATATGGTTTAGACATATAATACTTATGAGACCAGGGTGATTTGCATCTCAATAATGTGAAGTTAAATTTAAATCCCAGTTCAGCCTTAAAATGGAGATAACGATGACCCTTAAAAGGAGAAAATGACTTTGCAAAGAGCACCATTAACTATTTCTAGGCAATTGTGTTGCCTCGGGCGATGAAAATCTAGGAAAAATAAAATCTTTTTAGGGCTCACACACCTAAGTATTCGGTATCTATTTCTGCAGATTTAACTGCAGGAAGCAGTGGATTCTCATGACTACTGAGAGTCTAACCCTGGGCTGACTCTTTGCAATCATGGGCTTCATGGTGCAGCAAGTTGCAGCCAAAAATGAGCAGAAAATACACTATTAAATACTTGAACCCCTCATTAAACATTTCCCATATCACAGATCCATGAGCTAATTTGAGGCAGAGACCTGTGTGGTCTCAGGTCGTTTTGCTGCCCAGAGGAAAAAATCACATGAATCCACATTCTGTCACTTTTGGAGCTGGTCAGGGTTTTTATGGGTTGGGCTAATAGCCCAACATTTTATCCTGTGAAGGGAAAAGACTGGAAAAAACGAGCATTTTTGCTGGGCCTTCTATCCTGCAACATTTAGTAGCACGAAGAACTGTACTCACTTGAATATGATTGCACATAGAGCTGCATGCTGAGAGATGTGAGTCTAAAACCTGGATTAAAATATAACTAACCTCATCAAGAAAACATGGTTCAACTTCATTGAATTAGATGAGACGCTAACCAGTTCCTTTTGATCTTGCTAAATCTTCGAACTGCAAGTGTTATTAAGGTACCTTCTAACATCCCACCTTCCTTCAGAATGTGGTTAGATCTCTTCAGCTCTGGAACAGTTAACAATCCTGCAACAGGGTAAGATGGCAACTTTGTTGTGACTGGGTTTTCAGATTGGGTTATGGCTGTAATATAAATGGAGCTTGAGGGAAATGCAGCAAAATAAAATAGCAGCAAGCAGCATATCTTCTCCCATCTGGGAAAACCGTGTTCCATTAAAAAGTGTTTCATGCAAGTAGTTAACATCTAACTTCATTGAAATGACACCATAAAATCCTAAGGAATAGACTACATTCTTTTATCACCTCCTTTCCTAACCAATAAAGGTGAAATACACTGGATGCCCACTTACTTGCCCCAGGAAAGTCTGACAGACTGAATACCATTTTCTAATCTAAGAACAAGGCCTAAAAGAAGGGAGTCTAATTCCCTGTGCAGATGTCATTCTGAAGCATTCAAAACTGCAGCTGAGAATGTAGTCAAGTTTCCACGGGGCATCACATCTCAAACCATCAAGATCACAACTCTATTCAACACTGGCAGGGCTTTTAAAGAATGTCTTCCTGAATGCACTTCATCAAGGCAGCAGTCTGTCCTGAACATCAAACAAAAGGTCAGGGGTCAAGAAGCTCTGGAACTTCAAGCCTCCTTTTATTTGAAGCCACATAGCCATGAAGAAAAAAATAAATATTAATTTTAAAAAATATTAATTGGCACTGAGAGAATGGGATAGAGGTCATTTGGACCAGTTAACTTAGTCACTGGGAAGAGGGAAAGATATCAATCTCAAAAATAATATTAGCACTGTGCACAGAGTAGTAGTATTATTTTAGGGGTTTGGATTTAAAATCAAAGTGTCAAAGGTAACTATCTCCCTAATAAATAAAACTTCTGACAGGTACAGCAACCAAAACATACGTTGTGCTTAGTAAGTAAAACTCATCCGAGAGATGATACACTCAAGGGCCATTGAAAACCCTCTAGCATCAGGATTATTTATTCAGTTATTATTACCTTTTACTAAACAAGCAAGTCAAAGTTCTACTTGACTTTTCACCTTCTCTAAATAGGCATCCAAATACTGACTTTAGCATGGTTTGCAAACATATTGAGGCTTGTACTGAAACTAATTTTCGTTTAGTTCCCGCAAGTCTCTGAGAGTCTGTGCTGCTCAGCACCTAGTCCTTACCAAGACAACTATCAGATATTTCTTATTTACAGAGAGACACTTATTTATAAGCCAGGTAGGTCAGGAGAAAAAGGAAGCAGATGGGCATGTTTGTTTTTATTCCGTAACCTCAGCGCCATCACCAAACTAAACTTCCCATACTAATACTAAATGTGATCCTGTGTGCTGCACAATGAATTTGAATTACAGAAACAGAACTTGGAATTTCTAAGAGAACTTCAGCTTTTTTCTTCTCAATGACACAGCAAGACAGATGCTTCAGATACTGATCTGAGCACTCTGTACGTCCAGGCATCACAAAGAGAAGATTAAATAGAACTGATATTTCATATCTCTACCTCTGCAGTATATACCATTCTGGTTTTCCCAGGAGGTTTTATTTCTGCCTTTATTTCTACTTGTGACTCAGAAATGTTTAGAGGTGAGATTTACACTCCCTCCTCCCCTTTTTTTTTTTCTCTAGTTGATCTAGTGAGCACACCAGAGGCTGAACAAAAGATTAAGAAAGGAAAGAAAAAAACAAAACCAAACAAACAGACCAACAAAAAAAAAACCAAACAAACTGAAAACCCATAAGTACACAGCATAAGATTATTGCTATAAGCTAAAAATACAAAGGTACTACAAAACAGTCCAGCTCATGGACTTCTGTGATCACACATCTGAGGCAGATCATTAGCACTTTAAGGAGTGGGTGATGCTTGCAGCCTCTCAGTTAAAGCATTGTGACATTAACTGACAGCTTGTGGGAATCAAGGCATTTTCCTTACATATGTAAAAATGAAAGTCATGTAATAGTTACAAGTTCTGCACTGCAGGGGAAGTGGGCGACATTAGCACAGGATAATCATCCGGCTGAGACTTGAAGCCTTATTATCTTGTCCTTTAGGGCTGGCTAAAAAGCATTGCCATAAACCTCCTAGTAGCCTCTTTCATGATGGAAGGAGCAGAGTCTGTAACCAAAGTGGGCACAAATTTAACTACAGCGAATAACAGAGGAAGATGTGATATTGCTTTGGTCTGCCCATATCACGGTCCCTTTGAAGTATTCGCTGTGCCACCCTCCCCTGCTTCTAATGGGAAGGGAGGTTCAGAGAACAAAGTGTTTTAAGTAAAATCTTAGTGATATGTATTGGGAATGAGACTAGAAAGTTAAGGGGGAGAAAGTGGGACAAGTTTGTGTAAGTTCATGTAGTTTTTACAAATTCATGTAAGCATACATTTGAAACTTATGATTTTATTTCTGTGAGATACTGCATTTTTGAAGCAGAACACTGCTCTGCATGTATTTTGTATTAAGGTTTATCGGTGAATACTTTTCACTTAAAGCTGGCATTTAGCTTCATCCTTCTAATATGAATAATACAAATTTAAACCACTTAGTTGTGACACAAAATCATAGTGATGTGGGTGGGATAATCAGCTAAACCCATGGTTAATTTATAAGTTCATGTTTGTGTGAAAAGGGAACTAAGATATTTCCAAAGTTGGACTTTATTTTGGACTCTCTTTGCTAACATATGGCTGCATCCAAACTTTGAAAATAATTAACAATTTATGACCAATTTCCTTCAAATGTACTCTTTGAGTAATTTACTTTGTATTTAGAAAAAGCTACTCTTTTTTTCTTTCCTTTAACTTTCCTATTATACTCACATATACTTTCTCAAAGCGATCACTGTTCTCAGCATCTTCTAATGAGACTTAAGGCTGCTGATGAGGTAAAATTTTTAGGGTTTATTGCTAAGGTCTCGTCTGAGATTGTGACAAGGAGATGCCCCAAGAAAAGTTAGTGCCTTTTTCCTCACTTTTCCAAAAGAAATGATGCCACAAATACATCTCATAAATATCACCATCATTTCATGGTCTCCACTGCCAGTTTCATTCTCATAACTTGCCAGTATATGGTAAATGCTTAAATCAAAGATTACTGGGTGAAGGGATGTCTCATTTCTTCCCCAAATTTTTAAATGATTCTTTTATGTCCAGAACGTATTTCTAAAGAGTGTGGCTTTACTTAGTGATTTAAATATTTTAGTTATTTTTAGGTACTTTTTCATTAAAAAAACCCCAACCCTAGAAATTCCTCAGCCCTGCTCACAAGTTTGCAAAGTTCAGTCTTGATTCTAAGAGTGTTGGGGGTTGGGTAAAGCTATCGGTGCCCCAAAATGCTATCTATTTATAAGCCTTCTTTTGGAAAACTAGCTTTCTAAAAACTATGATATGTGTAAAACTGAAGAAGCTCTTTTCTTAGTAATAAATTTTTAGCATTACAATTCCAACAACAGAACTGTCTCACACAATAATTTTATTTTTTTTCTCTTTCCTTTCTTGGCCTTCCTATTTAATAGATCAAATCAATATAACTCTAATTCAAAAAAAAGACCACTTCATAAATAGTTGCTATTTTCTGTATCTCCCTTTTTCTAGCTTGTCAGCTTTCTCACATGGTTGTTTTTTCTTGCATATAGAAGGCAATCATGCTCTATCAGCATGCAAACGTACATAAAATAACAAATGTACGAGATTTAGAGTGATGCTTACAGATTGGCCTCTCCCCAGATGATTTTGCCAAGACTGTTCCTTTATGATTCTTAGGTAGGAAATGCTGTTTGCGTGTACAGACCTATAAATACATAGAGGAGAAAAAAATCGTTCACTTTTGTGATGATTAAACTAAATTATACTGAGAATTTGCTATTACCTAAGGAAAACTTGGATTTGTATGTCACAGGTGAAAGAAGTTTGCATGTTCTACTTTCAAATCTGAACTGAAAAACACAAACAGCTCCTAAGTTTGGCTTTGCTGTGATACAGTAGAAAGTAGAAGGGAAAAGAGGAAAATAGAAATCAAGAACTGAGTAGAACACAGAAGGCAGAACAGTGTGATTTGAGAAAGCCTCTACAGACTTCAACCTGGTTTTCCCATACTCCTCTTGAAGTTAGGAGAGCTTGGAATTGTGCCCTGAGGGGACTTGTGTTGAGCACTGCATGCAGAGATACCCTGAGAGAGCAGCCTTACCTGATCTACATTCACTTTCTCCATGTCTTGTGATCTGTAGTAGAAAAAATTCTTTCTTACCTGCCCTGAGGCTTGCTGCCCTCTTTCTGCACAGCTGCCCAACACCTCCTTCTTCTACTACCAATTTTCTCCTCAGAGAAAGAAAAGGAACTCCCTTTGTAGGTGCCATGCAAAATCATTTTGCAAGTATTCAGAGAAAAGGATTTATGTTCAGATTTTCCCCTGGAAAACTGCAAAGGGCCCAAACAGGAGCATAGTCTCTTCTGTTTTTGCACTCATGTTTAAGAAACTTTAGCCTGTTGAAAAGCAAACCTGGAACATAATGTCACAAATAGTGATTGAAGGAAAAATCACATCCAAATAGGAGGCTGTTTATGGCCCATCCCCTCTCCTGGAACCTGCTTGTTCATCTGGCCCAGCTTCAGTGTTCTGAGGTGCTGGATATCCCCAAGAGCCATGATCAAGCCGCACACGTGGGTGCAATACTCAAAATTCACACTCTGTTGGTTAAGTAATTAAGTAATGTAATCAGGAAGCAGTAAGACAACCAGGCCACTAGTGTAAGAAATAGATGCAGTGTGTATTTTGAAGTCTCAGCAATGTCCTCTCCGTCCCCTGTGTGAGCTGTTCATTACTTCACAGGTTGTTTTCAATAATGAATGCAGGTGAGAATATTGTGATTGGCTCATAAACATTTCATGGACCAAAAAGAGCAAGCCACAAACAAATAAACCACCCTGTTCAAATGATTCACTGTCCTTTGTTATGTACTATTAAAAAGCTTTAGGGAGCTGGGATCACACCTCTTTTGTATAAATAAATATCTTAGTACATGGCTATTTGGTTTGATTTATTTAAATAATAAAGAAAACTTGGGAGAAAATCAGATAAAATAGGAAGCTAAAGGAAAATGTGTCAGGTGATTTATAGTAACCAGAATTACATGATTCTGCTCAACAACCAACCATACATCTAATGCAATGTATTTCACAAGAAGATCACTCCTAACACCCTGTTGAAGTGTCTCTGGCAGGCTGTTCTTCTCAGCCTGGATGTAGTGCTCCAGCAAACAATGAGTGACATTTACATAGCACCTTTCACCTCCAAATCCCAAAGCACCTGACAGATTGTACAAACTGATTACAGGCTCAGGGCCAGGTTCTGCTCTCTGATACATCAATGCACAGGGAAGGGCCGTGCCTTGGTAGCCTTGCAGCAACTTCAGTTAAATCAGTACCACTCTACTGACTCGGCTACTTTTTATTCAAGGATCTTTTTACCAGTTCATGAAGTTCCACCAGCCCTACTACTTCTTGCTTCTGCAACGTGAGTATGCAGATTTCAAACAGCTTACTCACATTCATGGATAGCTTATGGCAAAGAAGAAATGATTGTACTTTTGCAAGGATTTTGACTAAACAGTACTGATATTTTCAACAATAAATGCAGCCTAAGGCTACAAAAATAATTGAGAACATAAATGAGAATATTGGACTCTTACAAAACATTGGTCCAAGATTAATCTTCAAAGATAAGGGTGCAAAATCTTGAAAACTGACAAGTGCCACAATTGCCTCCATCAGTAGACAAGAAGATTGTCAGTAACTTGCTTAACCCTGATTTTTTGTGGAGGTGAAATTGTGAGCATTGCAAAATATGAAGAAGGCCTTGTCATCTCTCTGAACTCCGAGATTCATGCTGAGCAGCCTTGCACACATCCAGGCACAGAAAGATTGCATATTAATAAAAATCCCTATCAAGGAAGTAAGATACATCCAAATGTATGATTGAGGGTACATTTTGCACAAGCATTTGATTATCCACCCTTTAAATCACCTGTTGGAGCAACCCACCCACATTTTAGAGATGGATCAATAAAATCTATCTTCCTGTGTTATTTCCTTCCACTTAAAGAACATTTAGGTGAAAAACATATCTGATTGCTTGCATAGGATAAAATGTATGCATAAGAAGAGGATAATGAATAAGACTTAAAGCCACACTTCTAACTGGTCAAAAAGAAAACGTAGTATCAGATAGTGATGTTCTAGGCTTGATCTTTGAAGGAGTCTTTATCATTCATTGCAAGTCCTCATTAGGGCTGTATGACAAAATAGTTCCTTGCTAATATTCAACATACACATTAACTATTGCTAATCATCAAACTACTGCTCTGCATGTGATAGCAATTGCTTTCTTCGTTGCTCTAATCACTGAGAGATAAACAAGTCATCCATAGTCACACTTGCTTATATTCCCTGAGTACCTTTAAGCATCTGTGGATCTAGAGTTGAATTGGCCAGCTGTGTATTTTAATCATATTGCACACAAATCTCTTCCCAAGATTAAAAAAAACTTAAATAAATAAAAAGGTGGGGGCTGGAGGAGGAAGGATGACAATAAAACCAAGGGATAAACTCCACAGGGCAAAAGAACCTTAGCAGGTAAGGACAGATGGCACTTAAGCCTCTTTACACGGTTGCCTGTTTATCCTTGGATGTTACCACTTAATAACATTGATGGAGGAATAGTTAAGAGAAGCAAGTGATTAATTAGTGGGTCAAGGGTCATTTCCACTCTTTTCCTTTTATTTACCTGACACAAGATCAAATCAAATAATAGTTCCTAGAAGGAGGCTTCCAAGGGATGATGCTAATCACAATTCATGTAATTGGTATTCACACAATGCTCTCAAACTCTGTAAAAAATTGTTTGGCTGAATGGATTGCAACAAGCCAAAAAAGGGGTTCTTGGCTAGCTTTTCTGTGAGCTTTTATTCTTTGAGTTGGAAAGACCTTATTGAGTCTAGAGTCTCATTGCTCTAGCAAGTGAAACTAAACAAATGTTGCGAGATTCATATATATTATATTTGTCAGAAAGGAAAGTTAGCCCAATTTCACATTAGCATGGACCCAGGAATAAAACAAACTGATTTGTAGCATTTAGCAACATAAAATATCCTCTATTCTATTAACATATTCCACCTTCTTAACGAAACATTTGATTTACAGATCCTGCTGTCAGTTTTGTAACAGATTGCCTTATAACTTTGAAAATGGTAGTAAACCTGACTCTAATAATATAGGAGCACTTCTTTATCTTTTTTTGAGTTGAACAACTTATCTTAACTCAGAGCAAAAAGGGACCTCATTCCTATCAGTGCTATAGTAAAACCCCAGGCATTAGTGAAGTATTGATATACCAGTATTTGTGCTTAATGCAGAAATGGATGCATCCGTATTCCAATGAAGGATTGGAAATCATCTGATTTCCAGACGCACATTTCTAGAGTGACTTCATGCCTATGGCAGGCCAAATAATAGAAATCCTGGGCTCAGACATGCTTGGAAATTTAAATCTTCATCCAAAACTTTGCGAAGCGGTTTGGGACCACCTTTAGGGTTTACGAGAATTGGGCACTGAAGGTACCCGATGCCAGAGTAAATATGGGAGGTGTGGGAATCACTCGAGGAAGTGATCAGAAGCCAGGTTCATTTGGGCTGGGCTACAAACCCAGCTAAGGGCCAGATTCACTGGGCAGCCCATCAGGGTCTCACACTGGGCTGGTGTGAAGTTCCACACGGTGTTGCTGTGCATGTAGCCCAGATGAATTGTGAAGGTTGTTCGGTCTCGAAGTTCCAACCCAAAACACGAGGCACTGAAAAACTAGGCTCAATGAACAACAGAGTTTTAGCCCTGCTCTGGAAGAACTCCGGGCAATTGGAAAGACAGGAATTTCATTGCATGCGTTGCTTGAACATTCAAAATCCTAGACTTAGAGCAGAAAGATGAATTACAGATAAGAAGAAGGTCTCTGTGGGACAAGTAGGCTTCAATCTTATTTTCTGTCTCCATCACCTATTTGCTGGTGGATATCAATATATCCAACAGAGATTGCCTGGCTGTCTGTGCCTCCATGTTTCATCTGGAAATGACATTGCTATCTGCATCTGCTTAAATAGAAAAGCTCAGGTGCTCAAATATTGCCATCATAGAGCCCAGATAAATCCCTCAGGCTCCAAGATCTGGATTTAAGTCTAACGACATGTTTTTCCAAACTTCAATAGACTTATGTCCCATCACAGTTACATGGCAAAAACCACTCAGATTAACTCACAGTGAGAGGTCTCACATACCTCTGGCCTCCAAAAGTATGCTTTAACAACTTGTATTTTCCCTTTTATTTGATTCTTTCCTCCTTCATTTGCTGTTTTTCTCTCTCACAATTCAGTTAATAAACTAAGTCTTAAATGCTTCTGGATGTAACAGGCTCAGAGATTAGCAATATCACAAACTAAATCAAGCTTAGGATGTTAACTGTACCAAGACAGATCTTCAGTCTAATCAGATGGTCCCAAGGATGAGGTTTGATTTTGACATGCCATGTTAAAGGTGGCTTAAATCACAACCTGGACCACCATACAGGAACTATAACACTGGAGAATAGCCTTTGAGTCTTTTTTTATTTGGCCTACCCCATGTCTTTTTATATAGCTCTGATTCCAGACTAATTCAGATTTCCCAGCTGAACAATACCTGAACCATTCGGCACCCAGTCTCTTGGCAATAACAGCATCAAAAAGGCTCTTTCTTGTCTCATGGCCTCACGCTTTTTAGTGTCTGAAGAGGACTAAAAATAATTCTAAAGGACAGCGAGCAAAAGTTTAATCAGATAACTGTGATAATGTTATCAGCCTCTAATTAGCTTCATAGAAGAAAATGTAATTAACCCACTTAGCCTCAAGAACTCACTAGCTGTTGATAGGCTGAGGCTTCCAAAAAGCCCAAATGTTTGAGACAACCTTGTCACAGAGGTGTTTGTGTTTTACACCCAGAGTTATCGATCGTTAGATGAAGGGTAATGAAATGCAGAGTTGGGAAAAATGTCTGCGTGAAGCACAGCAGTAGGACTTGGATCTTAGAAAGCCATTAAGGCTGCCCCTTCTCCTGAGTGTCAGAAGGAGAGCTAGTTTTACCTGGCAGAAAAAGAGATGAAAGATTGGTGTCAGCTCCAAAAATTTCAGTAAAATTGCAGCAACTTACAGTTGTGTAAAAATACTCCACGTTAAACACTTGCTCTCAAAGATTAAGGAAAGAAAGGGAAAAAAATCCCATAAAACAGAGAAAACCTGAATGTGAGAGAAGGAAGCCCATCCACTTGAGAGCATTTGTATCAGAAGATGCTCTCTAGGGTAGAGAAAAATGGCCATGGAAAGAACAGACTATGCTTCAATCTCATTTTCTACCTTGAAAGGTCATGTTTGACTGATAATGAAATTTTATATCCTTCCAGAGCACATGCGGGCTGGAAATGACATCATCTTGCCTGAGGGAGCTCTATAACACCTCCTTGCTTTTGTGGCACTCAGCAGTACACATAGGGAAAAGTGAATCAGATGAAGACTTACCCATCATCAACAAAACATCAGGTACTCCAGATTCACCAGAATACATGACCTGTGGTGTTTTACACAGCCTTTTATTCACCCTGCTTCCACACCAGAGGCCAGTAGAAACCATGGAAAGGCACCATTCAGAAAAGGAATGCATTCCTACAGTGTCCCTGTTTGTCACATGCAAAGCCTGCCAGAGACAGAGCTCTCCTCTCCCAGGGTGGCACCTCTACCACTACGGTAGGGTGCTATGGGTGGCACAGCTCTGCTTTTTCAATGATATTCAGGTTCTGAATTGTATATTTTGCCTGCAGCTGTAGTGATGATTTGCTACACAGGAGCTCTGACTCCAAGTAATCACAGCTGGTGCATCTCTTTGAGCTGAACTGGTGAAAGACAGAGTAAATGACAGGTTGCTTCAATGCAACTCTTAGCGAGAATTTACAGAGATTATTATGAAGAAGCTGGAAAAACATCACTGGAATCTTCTTGTGGAGCTGACAACTGAGTGATAGCTTTCTTTGATAACTTTTAATCACTGTATTTTCTACTTATGCAAATTGCAATAATACCCTTGATGCTCTGGATTTCTATAGCATTCAGGCTAGTGGCAGTGACATGAAGATTCAGAGATGGATGTTCATACGCCACGAACTTGTTTCCTCATGGAAGATATATTTGGTGGTGACAAACCTTGATTCATGTAATACATGTGTCATCAGAGCACACATTTAGAAAACATGACACAAAATGTCACTTTGGGAGGCTTCATCCTAGCTTCATCATGGGTTTGGGTTTGGGTTTGCTTGCATTGCAAATTGCAGGTAAGACCCTGATATGTGCCCCAAAAAATGCATATGGGTCTAATTTATACCATACTAAGCCTCCTGTAAGTCCTTCACTGTAGAGAACAAACAAGAGTAAGACAATGTCTGCCTGCAATATTCCATGCAAGTATGAATCTATGTGTCCAGATAGGATTTTCAAACCCGAGGAATTTTAAGAGAGAGAGCTTCTTAAATCTCATTCTTACTAGGTGATACAATAGGGTGTAGATACCTAAATTAATGTACTGTTTTTCACAAAAAGGATTAGGACTCCTAAGTCCTTCTGGCAGTTTTGAAAATGCCATCAAGGATCTCTGCACAGATGCATCTCATTGGCATCAATAGCTGGTACAATATCGTCTAACGAGTAACACGGAAATTACCTGTTTATTCCACTCTGATTCCATCAAGGGTTTAGTCCTTACATTACAGTTATTAGTGGTTTGCCCAATTCAATATTCCATTGGTTTCTCTGAAAGATGATTTAATAGGCCAAGGGACCATAATGCCGTCAGTAGTTGTGGTGCTGTTAGATCATACTGCCACTACTTGAGATTTAATAACTTCCCTTGCCTAAAACAATATATTGTGGGTAATTTTATCTTGATATTCAGTCTAAACTTTCTGAGTCATTACTCCCAACCCTACCTACTTCAGCCACCCTAAATAATTACTCTGCCTGTTTTCACCTGTGATAAAGATGTGAATGGTTATCATAGTCCATCTGCTGCTCCTCCGGCTGTAATTATGTCAAGGTGTAAACTGAGTCAGATTACCCAAGGTCACAACCTTGGCCTAAAACAGAAGGTCAAAAAGGGAAAAGGGATCACTATCAAGGCAGTGCTAGTGATGAGCTGGACTTTGAATAAATGTGACCCTAGCATTTGTAACCCAGTTTGCTTTAGTCTGCTCTGTTCTTTTTATTTATGTGCCTCTTTTTTTTCCCTAGTTTTTGAACTAATACTGGCTATATCCAGCATTGAGGATGTCTGTCTGGCTCAGGCTTTGGAAATTATACATGGTATAAATTGAATTTTTCTGAAGTGATAAATGAGCTGTCAGTGTTAGCGGTGTTACAGGGATAAATAAGTCAAGTTTAAGTGAAGCTCCACACTCAAACATATACTCCAGGATTTCTACAAAGCACTCAGGAAAGCTTCATAGGTCTACACGCTGGTTTGGAAGCACTGACATGCAGGAGATTTAGTGGATCATGTCTCAGACATGGGCACACATGCTGAAATCAGCACAGTGCCAATACTAAGTGAGATTCATTAGACAGAACTTCAGTAAAGAGGCAGAGGTAGGACTGAGTTCACAGACTCTCAAAAAGAGGCATGCACAATTTCAGAGCTCAATTTCACTCCCATATGTAGATGTTTGTTGGCATTTGAGATGTCCTGGAGTATCCCACCAGGTTTTTATGGGCTATTCCAGAAGGACAGAAGTCCTGTGCCACATCGTTCAGGTCCCTGGAGATACCCCAGACGCTCTTTGACATATCAAAGAGCATTAGAAATCGGTAGGTAACAGAAAAGAGAAGACTGTCATACTGCTTTTACAATAATAAATGTCCAGTCTGAATTCTGTCTATGCAAATCCTTTTATTGTTTAGGGCTTTTTAATGGTTGGGAGGTTTTAACCAGAATTTTAATTCCATGGAAAATTCTGAAAAGATATTTTTCTGTAAGCTCTATTTTGAATCAGAACAAGTTTGAAAAAAAAACACAAAAAAACCCCAACAAAACTTCATCCTGGACAGGATACATGTTTTCTTATCAGCTCTACTGAGTATAAAGCTACTGATGGGTGTAGGAAAAAAGAAAACCAACCAAAGTTCCCGAGTGAAAATGTCAGAATAGATTAAGTGCTTTTGTTGTGTTTTTATACACCACAGGTGCTCCCTTGAGAAACAGGATAAGTTTAAAATAAGAGAAAGAACAAATAAAGGAACACTAGATATTGGATTCAAGGCACCTGGAGAAAGATGAGCTAGAAATAATATCCAGAATACAAACTAAAGGATGCGGTACTCATGGGGAACCAGTCCCCAGACTGATGTAAAAGCCAAGCTTTGTAAATCTTTGCAGCTTGCACTGTCTTTTTTGCTTCTCATGAAACTACATCTCTGCCTAAGGCTGGGGTAAATACTGCTGTAACCAGCAGCAGTGTCTGTCCTGAAAGGGGATAAGCTGGTGATTTAGCAGCATAACAGCTTGGCAATAGTCTTGGTAAAATACTTTTCTGTTTTATGGAGTAGATACTTTCTGTCTCCATTGAAAAAAAGCCTTGGGATTGTCCATGTGTTTGTAAATGTTGCTCAAATCATATCAGCCAAAGCTCAGGAAGAGATACAGGGTCATCTCCATCATAGATTGCATAACCACAATGTACAAGCAACAAAGGACTTTCAGTCTCACAAGTAATACAGTGGGGGAAAACTCAATTTGAGCAGGATTTTCCCCAGATGCGAATTTAGAGATAGTAAATCATTAAAACCCCATGGACCAGTGTAATTGCAGGCAATTATATGTGTGTGTCCAGTAAAAAATCCACAGATACCTCAATTCGCGTAGATGTGTTTGCGAGCAGGATCTCAGAGACAATGGGTATGGCTCCACTTCTGCTCCAAATGTCTTGGCCCTGGATGTTGAAAAGGAATGTGAGGAAGGAGAGGAGACATTAGCACATGATATGGAAATCACTCAATGTCTCTGGACTACGAACATCTGTTAACTCCAGGAAACAATTTTTTAAGTTTGATTCACAGTTATGGATAAATCATATAGGATGTGAGATAACTCAGATGCTGGACTGTCCAACACTCACCAGATCAGGAAACAATAACGTTCCTTCTGCCTTTGTAACCTTAATCCTGCCCTTAAGAGGATGGCTGTTATTCCAACGGCTTTTGTCAGATGAGTACACATTTTCATTGCAAATCCTGTTATAGGATTATTTTTTTCTGTGGCTAAAGGTCAGTGTATATTCTAACAGATAGAGGACTGTGAGAAACAACGGTACAAGTAACAGATGCAGTGAATACCTAATCGTTAAATTAAGGATAAAATAAAAAAATCCTAGTCCTTCATATGTGGGAATGATTCCTACCACAGCCCAAATACACAATGGTCCCTTTGCAACCAGTAGAGAAACACAACAAAAATGGTAGAAATTACTGGAAAAGAGTAGTGAAATGGTGCAAAACCTTGAAATCATTGTCCATTTATCACGAACCTGGGACAGCCAGAAGAAACTCCAAGTTTAAAAAAGTCCTTTTTATTGAGGCATCTGCACCCATAGGAAATTCCACCCTTCCTCCCACAGGATCAGGCCACATGGTATCATAGGACTGTCACTTCCAGGATGGATTACAGTAACTCCTGGCATTTAGTGATGAATGAGAAAACAATGTACAGGGTGCAGCTGGTGCAAACCACTTCTCCCCACTTCCTGCCGCAGTGAAACAACCCTGAATGCATGAAGCCCACATACCTGCCCCTCTGCTCTGTTTTTCAATGCCAATTTAATAGCTTGATCCTAATTAGATACTGGTGACACTTTGCAATATCTAGTTTGTACTTCATCCAAAAAACCAAAAAACAACCTCCCCAAATTTATATCTATTGAATATATGTGAGTCCATATTTCATTTATTTAATTGCTTTGAACATTTTGGTCAGAAAAGATTTATCTCTTAAAGTCAAAATCTTTTACATTCCCATTCTCTAATTCCCATGCTTATCTAAAATTAAGAAATAATAACAAAAACCCCAGACCAAATATAACTTAATTTCCCCACCATCACCACCACCATCCCGGGGTTTACCATTTTGGTGGGACAAAGAGAAGAAAAAATAAATAACTAAATAACCTCAAAGAAAAACATTCATATAATTTTGAGAGGTTTGGCTAGCAGACCAAGCAGCTGATTACTCATAAAACTGTAATCTCAACGTAGAACATAAATAGTTCATTAAAAACAGATACATTAAAGAAAAATACCCAAGTTTTTATTATTTTTTCAGTGTGTATCCTTATAAAGGTCTAACTCAGGAAAGAAATATTAGTCTTACTTATCTTCTTACTATATATGAGTTGTAAAGTGCCTCTTACAAAGTGTGAGGTGAAGAGCTATTATGAAATCAAGGATATGCTCACCCCACTGTGGCTTTGACTGGAGAGCAGATCAGAACAAAGACCCTTGGTTTTAGACTAACTTCAGTTACTCTGGATTTGCGCTATGAATCAGTTCAAGGGAGGGAGAAAACTGGAATTTAAGTTGTAATAACCTCATATTTAATGTGAGAAAATCATGGTTGTACATCTAGGATGAGTCCATGTCTTCTCATACCTGATCTGTCTTTGGATCTGGATCTTGTGTACATTGTACTGAATTACTGAAGTCCTGGCTGAGCAATATCTCCTCTCTGCCTTTGGAAGATCTCATATTCTTGTGGCCTCCTGAGGAGCATTGCCATAGGTGAAGGTCACATGGAGTGCCCAGCCATCCTGACACAGGACCTGACAGCAGATTCTGTGACCCGATAAAGAGACTTCAGGAAAACTGACTCCTAGCAAAGATGGTTGAAGACCTTTGACACAACCCTAGCAAGTTCAGCTTTAAGTTTGAGCAGAAAGAAAGCCAAGCAGCAAAAAGAAATTAAACATACCACTGAGACGCTGAGAGGCCACATTATAGCAGCAAAGGGTTTTTTTTTTTCCTCCTGCCTGTGTCTGACCAAGAGATTTCAAAGCTGTCCTCTCAAATCTGGTGCTTGCTGTGCATGTCCTCAGTGGGAGGTGGAGGTGACAGCGGTGACCTCTCCTGGTCTCTCTGAGTCCTATTTTTCTGCGACTCCTATGTGCTCCACACAGGGTTTGAATGGAAACTGCTCTGGAGATGAACTGATGATGGGAGCAGCTGCTGGCTTATTAAGCAGTTTGTTGCGCCGATAACGTGACACCGCAAGGCTGGAGGCAGCCCCAGCTGCCGGCAGCCTTTGTGGAGATGTCGCTTCAGACAACCCCATCTCTAAGAGGACTGAAACTAGTCCTTTCTTTCCCCCCAGGCTGTCTCTTTCTCCTGATGAGTCTGTCTGATGAGCATTCCTTCTGTGCTTGCTTCACACTGACCGCAAGCCTGTCACTGCCCAGTGAAAAGCTCTTGGCACCGATTATAACAGGTCGTGCTCTTCGCTCAGGAGCTCACTGGTGCAGTTGCTTGTGCTTTAGCCAGGATGGCACCTGACATGTGAATACTCCAGCTTTCTGCAATCAAGGCACAAAAAAAGAAGTAAGGGAGATCGCTGAGAGGTCCCTAGTCCCGGAGTCTACCATTCATGCTGGACGAAGAGATGGATTTTCCTGAATTGCTGAAAAATCTCAGCACTACAACCAGATCCTGAGCTTTCTGAGAATCACAAGTTTATTTATTGCTGGAATGTGCCTTTGAGAAGGATTTCTACTGCTGGATGCTGGGTTTGTTAGGTTCTTCTGTTGATTTGTTTAGAGTTTTTTATTTATTTGTTTTCCACAAAAAAGCTGAAAGTTTTCCACTGTTGCTGGGGAGGCTGTTTCTTGAAAGGACTGTTATGATAAGAAATGGTTGCAGCTGGAGATAGAGCACCTAAAAATAACTGTAATAGAAATAAATAAATACTATCACTCTAGCCATATGACAAAGTAAGCTCAGGGTAAAAAGATTCAAGAATTTGACCTTAGACTCCTCTCTTCAGCCGTGTCAAAGCAATGACCCATGTCATCCCCATGGACTTTTTATGGGACTCCCCATTGTTTTGCAAGATTCTTACCCTCTCCCCACCAAACTTTGAAAGGATTAAATGTTGTCCCAGCCAGCCAGATGTGCCTGTGTTCAAGCATCTCTCTATCATGAACCTGTGCTTACATATGCTTTGATGAATCGGCACTTTCCTGTTCTTGTGGTCTCTGTGGGAACTGCATTAAAACCTTTTCTGTGATGTATCCCCTGACTCGAGAACTTCAGGTTCTTTAAGAGACATTCACTGACTGCATGAACTAGCCTAAAAGCATTTTGGAGACTGTACAGGCTTTAACATCAAGTTTCATAAGCCAAGTTCTCATCTTTTTGATATATCTGGCCTTTCTCTTAACACCATTTGCCAAAAATTGTTGTTCACCTTCATCTCCACGAGGCTGTTTAATCTATACTGCCAGATGCTACAGGGGCTAAGTGTGGATAACTTCTGCAACTGTATTAAAGTCACTGCTGAAGTAAGGTCTGACTTGATATAAACAAGGGGGTTTGCCCTGGATCTACCAGGTTTGTTGAGATGAAAACTGTGACAGAGGTGCATAATTGTTCTGAGTGATCTCTAGATGGTATTGCTCATGGATTATTTGTCATGTGAAGTTGTTGAAGGCACAAGACATCTCTAGGAGACCGAGGAGGAAATGCCACAAACAGACAACAAAGACTATGTAATAACCTCCCACTAATTTAACCCATCCTACTCTTTTTCATGGCAATGATGACAGCAGTTGCACTTCTCCAGGGAATAAGCTCTCCACCTTGCCTCACCCATCTGATAATCACAGCACTCAAAACCAGCTTGCAACTAGAGGTTGTCAGAAATCAGATGTGAAAGACTCAAGTGAAAGATTTCATCTGGCAGAGCAAAAATGGAACACATGCACCCTCCTGGAGCAGGTGTATCATGCCTTGTGCACCCACAAGCACACATAAGTATCTCTCTGTTGCACATCTGAAATACGAAAAGCTATCACATGATATTCTGTATTTTTGTCAGCCATTCCCATACCTTGCAAAACACTTTATATAGGAAACCAGCTTTACACTGCATGAAGCTCCACCCATCCAGATGATGTTGTCATTTCCATGGTAACTAAAGTACCTCAAAGGCAAAAGAACAGATGGAGATTGGAGAAAAAAATAATCCAAAGACCAAAAGTGAACATATGTAGTGTAAGAAAAAATATTAAGCTGCGGGCAGCTATTAGGTTTATTATCACTTGCAAAGGGAGACCTTGATACTCAGGCACGGCTCTGCAGTAAGGAGTGGCATAATCAAATCAGCTGTGTGACAATACCAACTTTACAGCAACCCGTGTTCCCTCTCCCTTTCCCTTACACAAATTTTAAAAAAAAATTGTCCTCCCTCCCTTAATGGCTTGTTTTGGTTTCAGGACAACAGCAAACAAAACAGGCAGAAAGAATGCAACTGGTCGTATGCTTGACTGCCCATTGCATGTCTTCAAGATCAAAGTCTCCAGGAAGGAGTGAGCAGTGTGTGATTGTCCCTCCCCAACACAGGCTTCAGTAGCCAGAGGAGCAAAACTGCACATATACAACCTGTAACCCACTAAGTCCCACTCACGCGCACTCTGTTTGGCTCCTGTATTTTGGATTTACGCGCACCGTTATCCGAAGGACATGCTGGAAACTCAGCAGCAATTTGGAACATCTTTAAAACTGGGTTAATAGTTATGACACAGTCTTTGCTTGATTTCCTCTGGAATTAGTCCATCTTTGTGGATTGCTGTCAATCAGAAAGGAAACTTGCAATTTACATAGGACAATTTGTTCTGTGTCAGCTTTCTAAGATTCTGAGCAAGGCAAGTGTAATTTGGGAACAGGAGCTGTGATTGAGAGAAAAAAAAAGGAGAAAATCTTATATTTTTAGCTTGCTCTCACTAGAAGTTTTTTTTCTATATATTATATAATTTATTTGAGATGCAGAGTTTCATCGAAGTGAAAAATGTTAAATATGTATCCTGCTACCTAAACTTCTCACAGTTTAAGCTGGACAGAGTTGGTGTAAACTTTGGAGCAAGGAAAACTCATCTTTGAGCTGAGTAAGGAGAGTCTGGGGTGTGAGAAATGTGAATTCAAGACCTCCTGCTCAAGGCTCCTATTGCAACCCACGGTAAATAATTTCATTTTTTTATGCCTCATGTTCTTTCCTGTAAATTAGGAGCGCTGGAGTCTCCTCAAGTCCTGCAGGTTTTGTGCATTGTTTGTGAGACTATGAGTTGCTCATATCCCACTACAATCGAGGGCCAAATTAGCACCTAAGGTGGATGCATCCGGTTCTCAAACAATACTGTATTGTCAGTGACTTTTTGCCACCCATGCTGTTAGTCTGCATTTCCTTCCTAATGAACAAGGAGACTGCACGAGTCTCTCTCAATCACACGTGCTGCTGCATGAGCAGTGTTGTGCAGCTGGAGCAAGAAATGCTTCGTCAGTTAATATTTTAAAGCATAACAAAAAAAAAGAGGGAGATAGAAAATAATATTTGTGTATTGCATTCTACGGGTACAAGCAATGCGGCTCGTGCTAATGGTTTCTTTCTGACTTCCTGCTCCTTCGTTTTTCCAAAATCTGAATATTGAGCTTAAAACCTGAGCTCTGCAGGCAGAGGCACAGCCCTCCTTCCCGAGCTGGCGGCCGGTACCGGCAGAGGGCAGTGCTTCATGGCTGTTCTCCCAAACCCACCGAAAAATGCAACCATTCCAGAACTCGATGGGGAAAAAAAAAAAGATGCTGCGGTGCAAGAGGTGAGAGTACTTTGCCAGGCGGCAAAACCCATCCGTGTCAGCCCCGTGCACCCACGTATTTTGATTTTTTTTCACTAATAAAGAAACTCTGCAATAAGAAATCATTAATAAACGACCACGGTGTGAATTAAAAAAGTTGTGCTGAGCATTCCCTTGAGCACGGGGAATCAATCAGCCGTCAGTTTTGCAGACAAAACATTTCTTGCCCTTTCCTCTCAGGCTGAGGAGTGAGGGTCGCTCAGACTGATGCCTGGTGCTGCTCCCTTTGACTCGGAGGATCTGTGCACCCTCTGATGACAAGGCTGGCTATCACTGCAGGGGTGTCAGGGAATGATAATAAACAGGGAAAAGGTAGAAAAAGCAGAATTAGGTATCCTGAGGCTCTGCTTTAGACCGAGCTCTGATAAATCTGCTTTCTACGGGGTGTGTTAGTCCTTGCTGTGGTCAAGTGTCCCACAAGAACATTGACCAGCAGGATGCCATCTACTGCCTGCCTGGGAAAGGTGCTATCAGTTAGATGTCACCTACTATAAATGACAGAGTCTTAACACCAGCAGAGATTCGTGCTATGTATTGCACCTCAGCCTTGTGGGGTCCCATTCTCGCTGTGCATGGGCTGGCAGAGTTTCATTCATGGACACAATGCCAATCCCAAAGTATTATGTATGTTTGCAAACTGTTGTTCAGACAGAGCTTCGCGCTGAAATGCAATACACTTCGTTCCTCATGTTTCCATCTTCAAAAGTTTCAGGTGTCCCACAACAATGATAAATAATTAAAACATATAAAGCATCCCTGTGTGAAGTTTTGCAGAGCTCTGGGAGGAAAGGAACAGCTAAGATGACTTAC
Source organism: Dromococcyx pavoninus (assembly GCA_033558185.1). Classification (NCBI taxonomy): domain Eukaryota; kingdom Metazoa; phylum Chordata; class Aves; order Cuculiformes; family Neomorphidae; genus Dromococcyx; species Dromococcyx pavoninus. The sequence goes on from JAUMJL010001017.1 coordinate 241,107, forward strand.
GTTTTAAATAAAGAAGATGCTCAGATACTGATAACTGGATATTCTCATTATGGATATTATCCATGGATGGATATCTATATGCATATTATCCATTGCTATCTGAAGAATTTTACACATTACTAATAGCATGTCAGCATGTTCATTTTTTCCTCCAAATAATTTCTGAGTCCAATCTCATCTCACCTGTGAAATGCACCCTCTGACTGCTGATATTATTTCATGTTTTCTACTATGTGACAGGTCCAATGGAATCATACAGTGCAAAGGAAGAAGATGCTTTCAAATTCTCTGAAGGTTGTTGGCGTGGATTTGGGGTTTTGTTTTTTGGTTTGGTTTTTTTTTAGGCCATGATTATAATTCAAATATTAATGAATACAAGGCCAGTCTTTTTTTATGAGAAATTGCAATTGTTATCTTCTCCATGGGATTGAGAATGTACTTGGATGAAAGAAAAGCAGTACTTCTGAGCCAATCCATGTTACTTATGCCTAACAGTGCAGCCTGATAAAACAGAATGGCAGACTCATCCAAGAAAAGCCAGCTGTGTCATACTTGAAGAATCTGGAATATGATGTTCAAGTATCTGCTCTGATTTGGACAGAGTGGAAATGTAACTCATGGTATCTCACATCACCAGTGAGATCTTACCATGAAGGCAAGGCTGTGACCTTTTCTATGTCAAGAATTCTATCTGGGATTGGAGAAATCTTCTGAGTCAAACCCAGTCAAAGCAAAAAAAACCCCCTCCATTTTCAATGAGTTTCTTAGGAAAAGTCATGATTTGTCCTCACCTTGGTAGTGCATCTTCAGCCACTGGGTGGCTGATACTTTCAATTAGGAGGACCAAAACTTTGCTTGGTACCATATAGCCCCTTTCATCAGAACTGCACTGGGTATATTTTGCTGTCAGTCAGAGTTCAAGGAACATTTCCATGATTCTTCTGCAAATTCATTTTCAAACTAATTTCTACCAAGTCAGAACGGACCACCTAGGCCATCTATTCTGTCTCCAGCCTGTCAGAGTCATCAGTGTTTCAGCTTGACTTAGGCTAAACAGTAGTTGTTATTTTTTCAGCTAAACTTTGTTTACAGAAAGCAATCTGAAGCCAAATCCAGAATTGCACCAGAGTGACACAACACCTTACCCCAAAGTAGACCCCAAAGATTAAAGTGAGGTCTTTCCATTACAATATGTGGACAGAGCTAGAAATTAGTTAGAATTACAGTGGAGAGTGTTAACTGAAACTGTCATGCAGGAAATGTTGAAGGAAGGAATTGCCCCTGCCTTGGTCCTTTGAGAAAATAGGAACCTAACTCTGGTCCCTTGGTACCATGTAATTTGCTTGCCTACAAGGCATTTTTCCCCTGAAATGAAATCTATTTCTGATAGCTAAACATAATTCTTCAACACTTGCCCTGCAAATCATTTTTTTCAACCCTCAATCTTTTTTTTTTGTGGCTCTTTTCTGTAGCCTCTCCAATTTTGTCACCATACATTTTAAAATTTGGCTGTCATACTCATAAACAGCCTCCTGAGTTCAGCTTTATTAGTGCCATCCACCACAAGCCACCTGGGTGCAGAGCCAAGGATCGCATCAGTGCTTTTGGATTTTAGGGTCCAACTCAAAGCTCCCACTGCAGTGCTTGTCCAGGCTGCAGTGCCTCATGATATAGTGGTTCTGTTTGTCTTTGTAAGAAGCACAAGTAACATCTTATTGCATTAAAATTCATTGTGTTTATCCAAACCAGATGGTACAGTTTGCTATATCAGGCTGCCCTGGTCTTTCTTTCCTTGCTATTTCACCAGCCATAATGTCATCTAAAAATGTCATCAGGAGTAATTTTATATTTACTTTCAGATCACTGATGAATAGCACAAGGGAAAAGTCTAGCGACACTCCTCTTCGACTATAATTCTGCATTGACAATGACTTTCAAAAACCTGTCAGTTAGGCAGTTCTTAACTCATTTCATGTCTGCTCTTGTCCTGATCCCAATTACTTTTGCTTGGCTAAAGCATACTTTCTAGGAAGTCATCCAGTCTCCAACCTGAAAATGTCATGAGATGGTGATTTTTTTACGAATCCTCCTATTAAGTTTCTGGAATGATTAATCACTATGAACCATGTACCTCTTCATTGCAATGTGATCTTTTCTCTAAATTCAGCTTCCAGTTATCAATTCCTTTTATGACTTTTCTAGCTAGATTAAACTATGCTTTATACCTGGAATTCCCAAGCAGATCCAATATTTCCATTCACTCTCCATCCTAAATTATGTAGGTTTAAATTACCTCCTGCTAATCCTGTTCCTCATTGACTGATACTACATTTCTGTTAATATGTTGTGCTTCTTATTCATGTCACTGCTTGTATATTATTTTATAAAGCTTTAAATATAGATAACTGCATATATTCAAGGCTATATATACATATATATGCAAAATTGTAATCAGTATGAAAACTGTGATTGAAATCCACAGCAACATATATCAACGATGCACATGAGAATCCAAGATAGGTTTTGATGCTTATTAGTAATTAGTTTCTTTGAAGTTATTTATGAGGGAAAGAATTTTGTGCGCTTATGAGATCAGAGTGACTTGTTTGCTCAGGAAAGACTGTGAAATATAACAACTGTAAGAGCAGTAACAGACTGATGGATGTTGAAAGAGCTATAGGAGGCAAATATTCCAAGGTTTTCAAAAGGACTCGCATGTCTAAGCAGCCTGAGCAAAGGGCAAGTCCTGGTCTTCCGCTGGTGTGTCAGCAAGTGCTGTATCATTGAGCTCTACAACTTTTGTCTACTGCCTGATTACAGAAAAAATGTTTAGTTACTGACTCTGTAGTGGGAAGAAGGTTGCAGAAAGATCTGATAGATAATAAAATCTGGACTTGCAGTTGAGCTTCCCATGCAGTGATCTCCTCCACTGTGTTACGATGTCACTAATCTACTAGTTCTTTTTCTAATGGTCCTGGTTGTGAAATTTGAGATAAAATCTTTTTCTTTTTTTTTTTTGGACAGTATTGAGCACATCTTTGTCAGCATCCAGAAGATGCTGAGATAGGGATAATAACACTCTTTTATCAAAATAACACGAGAGAGATGGTTTGGGAATGCTGGGAGTATAAATATACTAAGCCCATGGTGAATCAATGAAAAGAAGGAGGTTTATGGCTTCTAAAATTAGTTTTGCACTTGGTTTCCAATCCCTTGGCCGTGGATTTTGATCCTTGTCTTGCCATTGTTCACAAAACAATGTTGAAACTTGATACCATGTGCCGGAGAGATTTACAAAATCAGAAGGCAACTTTTAAAAATCACTGTTATTTCTATTTTGGGGGCAATTGTGCAAAGAGTTGGATTTCTAATTCTTGAGAAAAAAAGTGGGATGATTTAAACACATTCACATTTTCCTTTGTTTTCATCAGTCTTGGAATATAATCACTCCTCTTTTACGTTGTATTGGGATACAATGAATTGCCAACCATTGTATATGTAAGAGTTTATGTGAGTGTATGTAGATAAATAGATAGAAGTATAGAAAGATAAGTAGACAGATATCTACTGTGTAAAGATCAGAAGTATCCTAGACAGCTCAGAAACTAAAACATATATGGAAGCTGATCTGTTCTAATCAATTAAACAATTGTGAATCATTATTTTTAATGATCTGCTTGCATTTTTTAATCATAAGAATTGTTACCAGTGTTTTACTGGAGGCCTTGCAAGAGACATTTTTTCTTTCACATTACCTTACAAATCACCCAATAATTCTTCATAACATTAATTCATGCCTTGAACCTGTAAAGACTTATATACATATTTAACTCAATATGCTATTTATATAAAAATGACAGGCTCATGGCCTTCATTATAGAACATCTGTCTGTCTCATGATGTCAAGGTTATGTACAGATTGTCAGGCGCAAACAGGAAACTCACCTCAGGCCTGTTGCAGGGACCAAGCCAACTTTATGAATGCCATAGTATTTTTTAAGTGAAAAGAACAAAGAGAAGGAAATTTCCTTTTTCAGATTATCCACTTAAATGGTACCAATTCCCTGATGCACAGCAGACTCAGAGAGAGGAGATTTCTTTAAAAAAGAAAAATGTTCTAGATCTAGAAGACAAAACAATAGGTAAGAAAACCTTTGATGTCATCCTTGATCTACAATGATTTACTTGCACACATCTTACAAGACGACCATTCAAAGGAATGAGTCTTTTTCTGATTATGAAACTTATCCTGATGTTTCTTTTCAGAGTTTGAGTTCTACAGATAAAGAGGTGTGATTTTTTCCCAGTTACACATGACAAGCCTAAAACCAAATTTGTGTCAATAAAAACTTTCTTTAGTAGTTATGAAGTTTTTTAAAAGAAATATTTCAGACTCCTTCATGTTTTCAAAGTAAGTGAGTATTAAATAAGTTGCTTTCCAAATTGAACTTCTCAGTTTGAAATTATTTAAGTGGGGCTGCTTAAATACATTTGTTAATGTATATGTATACTCTCCAGAAAAAAAGAAATATTAGACAAAAAGAGTAAAGGCTCATGAAACACTTCTCATCCCAAGCTGATTAGATACAAACAAAATGCTGTTTTCTAACAAAGGAAAATCAGTGATTTTTTTTTTACTTATTTAGTGTTTTATTTCATAATTTGGTTTTCTGTGTTGATCAATCCAATCAAGCCAATTATTTAATAACCATGAGTTAGCTTATTCCAAGGAGGAAGATGATGGTTGGTGGTCAGTGGGGCTGATCAACACACAGGGTTTACCTACCGGAAGTTTTTGAAAGCGAAATTCTTCACAGGAAAATGTCACTGGCAACTCTGCCAAGAAATGTTGAAACTATTTCTTTTTATTTCATTCTGATACAAAATGACAAACTGTAGCTCTAGTTGGTTGATTTAAACTGAACAAACAAGCCTCCCTTCAGTGTCAAAGTGCTGATTTGAAATGACAATTGTTTGGCTTCAACAAGGAACGTCAACATTTTCAGTGTGACATTTCTGATTCTAAAGTTGTGGAGTTGTGTATTTGTTTGGGATGGAGGTGGGTTTGATCTGTTGGCCATCATATTTTTGTGTGTTTTATTGATTTGTTTACTTGTTTTGTCTTATTGGTGGAGAGAAGTGGGAGGAAAGGACCGTGAGAGAAGGACACACACAGCCTCTCAGCTCTTCCCAAAATCATCGGTTCAGGATTTGTAGGCCCAATGGCAGAGTTCAGCCCTACAGAGAGATCCAAAGCAAACTGATGGCTCAGTGTGATTTTTATTTAAGAGCTTTGCCCAGAAAGCATAAGGAAGCACGGTGGGACTAAGGGCATGCACTTGCCCTTGTAGTTGAGGGGTAGTGAGGGCTATGCTGGCATCTTGTGGACCACATGAAGCTCTCCCACCCAGCTGGCAGTAGACTGCGACCTGTGCCGTGGACTTACATTAGGCCATAGACACACATTAAGGGGACTGTGGCGTATGAATAAGCCACCATGGCTCGTGAGGGTTAACCCAGGTAGGCCTTGCACTGGTTGAACCCTGAATTCAGGTCACTTGAGTGATGGCGTGCAGTTACCACTTGTTTGAGAACCAAGGGGAGAAACTCAACATATTTTGGGCCTCCTGCAATGCTCTGGGATGAGGATTCCTGTGGCACCATCTGCTCCTTCCCAATGATACCTCCACCCGTTAAGTACACTTCCACAGTTTTGTCCCATAAACCTTCCGTTTCCTGAGGGTTCCTCCTCATCACTTGTGTGATTACCCAGACAAGCCAATAATTTAGTCTTGCAAATAAGTTTACCAAACTGCCACCATTACTGATTGACACGGAAAGCCGTGGTGAGGGGGTGTGTAGGGGAGCTTTAAAGCTTTAAAAAGATGTTGGAAGCCCTTGTTTGTCTCAAAATAAAAAAAATCACAGTCATTTAAGTTGGAAAAGACCTTAACACCATCAAATCTAACTCTAAACTCAACACTGCCAAACTCACCACTAAACCACGTCCCTAAGCACCGCTTCTACACATATCTGAATCTCTTCAGAGATGGTGACTCCACCACTTACCTGGGCAGCCTCTTCCAGTGCTCAACAACCCTTTCAGTGAACTAGTATTTCCTAATATGTAGTCCAAGCTTCCCCTGGTACAACTTGAGGCCATTTCCTCTCATCCTATCACTTGTTACTTGGAAGAAGAGACCGATATTCTCTTCCCCAGCCACATGGAGGGGTTCCTCATCCCAGGTCTGACCTGAGATGAGTCGCTGAACCCCAGAAATCTTCCACGCGGGGCATAAGCCCGCAAGGGCTGTGCTGTGGAAAAAAATGTAGGGTGGGGTGGGGTGGAGAGAGAGACTGAAGTGGGAAAAATACCACCAACCTGAGTCTCACCTCTGCCGTTTCTCCCCTGCCCCCATCACTGCTGCTGTTGTGTCAGGTAGTGGCACTGTTGAGTACATTAACCCAGGGCTGAGCATTGCAGCCACACCGAGTGTGTGTCTGTATGTGCGTGTGTATGTGTGTGCGCCCGATCATTACCATTTATTCCAACCCCCCCTCCCCGATACACACACACACACACGCACACACACACACACACCCCTCTCTCCCCGCCCCAGTGCTGCAGGACTCCGGGAACGAGTGACAGAAACAGAGGAAGGAAAAGAGAGAGAGACGAAGCCATCAACCCCCCTAGATCTGCTTAAACACAAATCACCGCCCCTCGCAGGGAGGGAGGGGGGGAACCAGACCAAAAGACAAAATAGAAAGACAGAGAAAGGAAAAAAAATCCAGCGGGGAGCAAAAAGCAGCCTCTGGATTCCCCTTTCGCGAAGCTGTACTCTCACTGAGGAGGGGTGTGTGAGCATCCCCTTTAGGAAAGGGGGTGTTCCCCCCTCCCCATCCCCCCCGCCTCCCCTTTGCCCTCCCTCGGCGGGGGGAGCGGGCGGGCGGGCGCAGCCCCGCATCCCGCCGGAGCTTCGGCACCAGCACGGGCCCGGAGACCAGAGTCAGACGGAATAAAGGGAACAGCTTCCTCGCCGCCAAAGCAGCCCTTTTTTTTTTCTTTTTTTTTCCCCCCTCCTCGCGGGGTTTTGCTCTTTCTTTCTTTTCTTTTTTTCTTTGCTTTTTTTTTAAAAAAAAAAAACTCGTCGAGAAAAGCAAAACCGAAAACGCTTCCCCTCCTCGCCCCCTTGAAACGGCCCCCAAACAACTAACAACAAACAGAAATCAAAAAAGAGCCCCCCTCCAAAAAAAAAAAGAAGGAAAAGAAAAGAAAAAGAGAGAGCCAGAGAGCCAGAGAGCCAGAGACAAGCTCCATCGATTTCAAATCCAGGATTTTATCCAGTACATTGATTTTTTTTCTTCTTTTTTTTTTCTCGCCCCCCTCTTTTTTTTGATCCTTCCCCCCTCCTTCTTTCTTTCACCCCCTCTCCTCCTTCCCACTCCCCTTTTTTTTCCCTTTTCATTTTTATTTCGGATCTTGCTAAAATTAGCCGGGACTGCTCTGGGTGTTGCGTGTTAATTTGATTTACTCCGGGATTCCGGCTTCCAAGACGCCATTTTCCCCCCTTTCTCTCTCTGCCTCGCTCTTATTTATCTATCTGTCATCTATCTATCTGTCCGTCTGTCTGTCTGTCCATCTCCCTCTCTCTGGGTGCCTTCCCTCCTCCCCCCGCCCTCCTCCCTCTCCGCTCTGCGTGTGCTGCGCGGCCGTGCGCTCCCCCTAATCTGACAGATGAACACCGCCATGGGTTTGCCGCAACACAAGCAAAAGCACCTTTGGGGGCTGTGGCGAGGGATTGAAACCGGGATCTAAAAGAGAAGAGACGAGAAAAAGAGGGGAAAAATCCGAGGGAGGAGGAGGAGGAAGAAAGAAGAAGAAGAAGAGGAAGCTTCGAAGAAGACCCCGCTGCCGTTTTGGGGATATGGGTTAGTAAAAAAAAAAAAAAAAAGACAACAAAAAACTGAGATATCGAGGAAAGGTCTGTCTTGATCCGGATTGCGGAGGGTTTTACCCCTCTGCCTTTTTCTCTTCCCCCCCCTCCCTTTTCACCTCTGCATGCAAAAGTTAATGTCTCCTTTTTTTTTTTTTCGTGTTGTGACTTTGCAATGGCGCGGAAAGGTCTTTATTTATTGGGGGGGGGTGTAGAATATTTCTCTGCTGTGCAATGCGTGCGAGTCGTCCTTTCCCCTCTCCGACCCCATCCCACCCACGCTTTGTGGCTGGTGGGGGGTGTGTATGTGTGTGGTTGGGGGGTGGGGGGGGTCATGTGTGTATGTAAACCCATGCTGCTGGGAAGGGGTTGCAAATATTTTTCAGGAGTTTGCATAACATATTTCCCCCCCCTTTTATCTACTTCCCCCCCCCCCTTTTTTTGGTAGCCTCGTATGCGTTTCCCCGATGGTGCCGGGGGTAGGTGGCATGTGTGTGCGTGTGGAAAGGAGATGTGGAGGGAGACATTCCCCCCCCAGCCCCGGCTTCGTAAATTGCAGGTTAAGTGGAGCTAGAGAGCAACATTGTAACCTTATGGGGAGATATATATATATATATATATATATATGTATATATATATGTGTGTGTGTGTGTGTGTGTGTGGTGTGTTTGAGCCTGTGTGTCACTGTGTGTGTCCGGGGGAGTGTGTGGGGGGGTGAGCGGCCGCGGGGTGTGGGGCGGCGATACTCGGTTTTGGGAGCGGGGGGCATCGCTTCTGCCCCGCTCTTGTTTTGACATTGAAAAGGACACGCAGCCCCGAAAAGCGGCAATTTTGCAGGAGGAAAGGATTGTTGGGGTGGTGGAAGGTGGAGGAAGGCGGGGGAGGGTAGTAATTAGCAATGCGGGACACCTCCCTCCCTTCCCCCCCCCCCCCCCCCCCCGCCCCGGTGGCGAAGTAAGGAGTGTTAATACTGATTATTAATAAACCAGTGATTGCCGGTGGAAGCGGGGTTCAGCTTTGGGTGGTTTGATATTATCGGGGGGGGGGGAGGAGGGGAATATTTGTATTTGGGAGGGTGGGCAAAATGCAGCCTCGGGCACCTATTGTCAACTCCAGCCCTGGCGAAAGGATCCCTGCACACTCATACACACTCACACCCCTTCCTCTCCGGGCCTCCCAGTGAGTCCTGTCCAGTGGGTCTTTCACAGTGGGAATTCAGGTCCCTCCGATGCGGAGTGAGCCCCTTCCTGCCCTTGTTTTCCCGGTGTGTGTGTTATGTGTGTGCGCATCCCACCGGGAACCGGCGGTCCCCCGCGCTGCGTGCCCCTTGCCTGCGTGTATTTATGTGTCTAAAAAGGCAGTTGAGAGAAGGATTTCCGATTCGTTTCCGCTTCAAATAAACGGCACTGATAATCTCGGGCCTGACGCCTGATGCTAAAAGGGCATTTCTGCTCCGGGGAGCGGCAGCCTTCGGCGTTGGGTGGGACAGGACTCGAACCCTCGGTCCCCGGTGGGCTGGTCACCCCCCCTCCCCGAGGTGGGCTTGCAGGGAGGGATGCGGGGGGCATCCCTGCGGAGAAAGAGGAGGAGGAGGATAAGCACGGGGGTTGCGTGGGGAGAGAGCTCTGCTGCGAACACGACCAAACGAGCTGGGCACTGGGAGGAGTCCGCCGCAAGCAAATGCAGCCGAGGGGTGGGTGGTGGGAGCCGGGCAGGGCTTCCCCCTCCCCGCCAACAGAGGTGTTTCATTAGCCTGTTTCATTAGGTGGCTCTGCCGGACCCGCTTCAGTCCCGCTGTGTTGCCTTATATGTCTGTCTGTCAGTCCTCAAAGGATGTGCTGGGCGAGCAGAGCGCTGAGCCCACTAGTCCTTTGGTCTCAGAGATCCTTTTGGTACTGACATGAGGATTTCAACCCCCATGTTAGATATTATGGACCCAAATGGGGACAATTATTGATCCGACAGCTCCTGCAGCCAGGACTCACTTGGTGCAGGCTACAGTAATGATATAATCACCAGTCTAACATTAGACAGCAATAGGACAGACCTGAGGAAACAAGTGTCTAGGATCTTTTATCATAGATGGGAGGAAAAATGCCTATCAGGGAAAATATGGAAGTGGCTGCTTCAGGTACACCTTTCTACGCTTCCTCATCTCTCTCTGAGATTGTTCCTCTCAGTCCAAACCTACTTCCACTCAAAGGAGAAAGTTTTTTTTGTCTCTGTTTGGTTTTTAACTGAAAGGAGAGAACCCCCTCCAAACAATATAGTTGTACTTTAATCTCTGCTCTTAGCTTGGAAGGGTTATGTAAAAGCAGGGGGGTGGGGGGATGGAAAAAAGAAAGCAGAAATACTCAGTGAATGGAGTCTTCTCTTCCAACTCCTATTGGCTTTGGCTTTTTTTTTTTTAACTTCTCAGACTCAAAGTTTTAATTGAAACCAGAAATCTATTGAGAAGTAACTGAGCCAAGAAAACCTCTGTTTTCTCTGCAGCTAGGGATGGGGAATAAATAATTTTTTGCTGATGTTATTTCAAGTTGTTTGAGCTCTTTGGTTCCTGCCAAAAAGCCCAACATAGATTATTAACACATTATCATTTTAGGAGGATGCACTCTCTGAAATGTAATAAAATGGTGTGCTAGGTTTGTGCTGAGCCATAAACTATGCTAGTTGTTGGCAAACAAAAGAAACAGTGGCCATGATTTATTATTAATAATAATCATAACACAGCTATTTATCTTGAGTTGATATTTACAGGATTTCTCTACTGAGGTTCCTCAGTATTGTTTCCAATCATGTACTTTGATTAAGCTGGGAACTGTTCTTTTTTCAATAACTGCTATTGCCACATGATTAATTAACTCAAGGAGTTAAATGCTTGAAAAGGTCCAGCCATCATTTTTTGGCTCGGGTGCTGCTTAATCTTCTCTTCTGGTCTGTTTTCACCCAACCTTTGAGCTCCTTTTCCCCAGCACACACATCGCTTGGGTGTAAGTGCCAGCTTACCAACAGGACTCTTGTTTTCCATTACAAGATTTGGCTAATCCCAGTTTCAGTGACTTTTTTTGCCCTCTCAGTAGGGCTCAATTGCTCACACATAATCTTTCCCTTCTGTTTTCTTTCCCCTTTGGACAACACCCTCCAGGACTGAAAAACTCTGGCCTTGTGTTTGGAGGCTTGCAATTACACAGCAATTTTGACTCTTGACCCAACTAGTAGCAAGAAAAGCTATTGTCTAATGAACCACATAAAAACAGTTCTGGGATCCAACAGATTGCTGTGATGGGAATGAAAGCTCTCCCAGTGAATTGATGACTGATTTGTTTAACCATATGCCTAAGCGGTCTTTCTTGCTCCCTGTTAACTACCCATCTCTGGAGTGTCTGTGATCTGTGGGTCTGCAGTGATGTTGAAAGCCAGCATTAATAACTGCCAAAACGTGCACCATGAGGCACAGCCCACAGTAGGGCAAATTGAATAGGATTTAAGTCATGTTCAGAAAATTCAGCATTTCATTTTTGCCTATCTTAACATGGAGGCATGCAGAATTTTGAGAGTGTTAAGTGCTGCCATTAAGCATGCATTTGATGAGGAGAGAAGGTCACCAAATCTGTGCATTAAAATAAATATGTGGCTGGATTAAAACCATGGCAAAATCAACCTGTGTTGTTGGGAAGTCCAGACAATTTTCAGGCAGCAGCGATCCAATGTTCAGAGTTAGTCCAAAGCCTAGGAAGAAAGGCCAGAGTCTGTGGGAGAACCTCAGCGCAGAAGGTTCCCACTGTTTTGCTGCGGGGCTTGTGGTTTGTAACTGGGACTGGTTTTGCTGCTATTATAGGTTCAGTTCTCATTGCTTTCTCTCTTTCCAACTTGACAAAAAAGAAAAGAGTTTCCTTTCCTGCTATTATTGTTAAGGAAATAAAATGACTCATCCTGTTAGGAAATTGTCATCTTGATTAAAGATGGGTTTTAAACCCCCTCAACTCCAGGTTTTAGCCTAGAGGGACTGTCAGAACTGAAAATGCATTCCAAACTTGAGGTTGGGACTGCTGTGCAACCCTATGCAGGCATGAAATCAGGTTACAAGCACACGTTGCTAGCTCAGTTGCTTCTGAGTTGCACTCATACCTTTAGAGATGTTTTCTTTCTCCTTCTCCCAATGTGAATGCTTCTCTTGATGTGGCTTCAAAAGTTTATTGCTTATTTGGACCTGCTTAGAGATCTGCTGGATGTTAGGAACAAGTACAGCTCCCCAACAGGCACCTGGATTCTGCCATTCATGTTTAGCTGGTCACAGAGAGAGCAAAGCAACAGGGGATAAATAGGTGAGGGTAAAAATAAAGAAGGAAATATAATTTCTTAAATAGAATAAAAGCAGTTGGAGCATAATGCAGCTTGTCTTTCAGAGGTGAGGAAATGTCTGAAGGAAGTAGGGGATGGTAGTTTCTATTTATCAGCTCTTGAGAGGGAGCAGAGTTAGGGGCTATTTTACCCTTTTGGAGTCAGATTTACTTTGCAGCACAGAATGTCCAAACACAATGATAAGCTTTCACTCATCATTGAGTAAAAGTAAGCTGTGAGATGGCTGGATATGAAAGCAATCTTCTGACATTGTTTCATTTAGGCTTCTGTCATCTTTTATGAAATAGAAATTTTTGAAGAGTTCTCAGATTAGTCACATCTTTTCCCAAAACGCCAAACTGAAACTGTAGACCTCAAACACATCAAGGATTGGGAAGATTTGATCCAGGCTTGATTATGGTCTTTACAGCTCCAGTTTACTTCCAAGTTTAGTTGGGGATCTTTGCAAGGTCGAAGACCTCTGTATCTCTGTGATACTTCCCCAGCTGCCTGCCCACTAAATCCATGTGCCATTGCCACTGTGTGATGATGACCCTGTTGGCTTTGGATATGAAAAGGAAAGTCATGGGGCTGAAAAACAGATGACCAAATAGGAAGGTAGACAGAGAAGTATTCAGAGAATATGTACATTGATATTGCTCACAGATCCTGGGGTTAGGTTTATTCTTGCTTATGAGTGGAGACAGTGATGGGGCCCTTGTACATGTCCACCCAGCACAGGGCTCTTGTAGGGAAAAAAACTGTTGTGCCGGTGATAAGGATGAGTGTGAGTTGTCTTCCTTTCGTAGGGTTTGTCAGACTTCTTCAAAAGTAAACTCAACATGTGGAAAAAGCCATGCAAGAGGAGACCAATTTCCATGCAGATGTGAGGTTAGAAGGTGGTGGCAAGGCTCTAATATGCCCTGGTGAATATCAGAGCATGGTGTGGCCCAAGGCTTGGCTTTGCAGTGCATGATAAATCGGAATGCAAATGCCTCAAAGAGTGTGGTGCTGGGATTGTGGTTAAATGGTATTACCGAGTGACTTATTTAGCTTCTTATTGCCTCTGAAGGAGTGAATTCCCATTTCTGTAAGAGCTTCTGTGCAGTCCTGGGCAGTCAAGGGCTCTGTGAATGTGGCAGTGATGAGAGCAAAGTTTCCTCTACCGTGATACGGTATCTCCTGTAACAGTGTTTTGGAAAGTGGTTCAGAAGAACATGTGGTAGACAAGCATGGGGTAACCCAGGACTCACTTAAATACCTCAAAATTAGAGATGGGTTAAAGATCGGAAGTCTGAGGTTTTATGTTACTTTGAAATTTTTGTTAGACTTAACCTTTAAAACTGAGAGATATATGTGTATACAATGAATCATTCTGTTTCTGTCATGGTGTTTTAGAAGATGGAGAAGTTGGTTTTAAGATGGAAGGGAGAAAATGATGATACTCAAACCAGAGGTCAAGCTGCAAGGCATTGCAGGCATGTCTTTCCTCCATATGAATCCACATATCCTGAATAACCTACTAACGTGATTTCTAAGAGCTGGACGCTGGCCTAAATTCCCTGTGTGTTTCCAAACTCAGTTTATTCTGGCGTGATGCTGTGATCCATGCCTATATCTCCTTAAGGCTTGCTAATTTTTTGGCTTTGGAGAATGCAATGGGGTTTCCACTGAAATCCTATTAGTTAGCTAGACAACAAAATCCTTCCTGTAATTTTTTTTTTTTTCCTTTTTCTCTCTAAAGCCTTCCTATGGAGCTCTGTAGTGGGATTCAATAGAATTCTGCACAGGGTAATAATTCTTTGCTGAATTCTTCAGCTCTTTTTTAGAAGGGATCAGAGACATGAAGATTAACTGAGGGAGTTTAGTAAGTATTCAAACAGGATTGTATACTTGTGAAGTATTATAGCAGGCACCTGGGCAAAGTGTTATTATACATGTTCATTGTTCCTAAGGTTGCAAAACAGTTTAAAATATTAACCCACAAATTCACATCCTTTTAACTTCCACAGACCTTCACCTAACAGGCTTTCTATTTTATTGATAACAACTTTCTTCCTCATAGGTTGAGTAAATTCTCTCCAGTTGTTCCTTTTTTTTTTCTGATTTGTTCAGAAAAATTGAGAGTGGTGGAAGGATAGGAAACACTTTTGTCTTTTAAATTATTCTAAAGACAGGCTTTTAAACAGGGCGGTACTCTAACCTGCTGGACTTTGAGCTGATAAATGGATATAAACTTAGGGCTTCCTGAAGGCCTCTGTCTCCTTTTGGCATGTGAATGAGAAAAAATGAAGCTCATGGTTTCTCATTCCATGACAAAAGTGTGGTTGTAAGCATCCCAAAGTTGATGGCAATGTTTTAGTCTGTTGACTTCAAAAGAAAGGTACTTTCTCTACAAATCCTGCTGAATAAGTGGCATAAATGGTATTTGCTATTGGTGTTGGTTACATTAGATTCTAGTTCTGTGTCATAGGACGTAGCCACAGAAACCTAGGTCCTATTTCTCCATGTTTTTATTATAGTTAAACACACATCTGCTCTTAAAACATGCTGGTTTTTAAGTGCAGCTCTCAGGCCAGAGCATTTTCTTCCGACATAGCTTGGTGAACAGACCTCCCAGGGCCCTTAAGGGAAGCCTCTGAAAAAAAATAGTGTGAGGAACAATTAAAGTAACAATAAGGTGCAGTATGGCCCTAGGTAGGAACTAGGGGTCTATTCAAACCTGTATCCATCAGCTGGGGACCAGTGCTGTGAATTGACTCATTTCAGTGGTCTCTAGACCTACTGAACCCAGCAGATCAGATTTTGCTTGGTTGAGACCAAGGTGAAAGACTCAGATTAGGAGACAGAGACCCATACATTATCAGTGGAGAGAGGGGCCAGGCATGACTAACTTGACCTTGGATTTCCCCAAATTCTGACCCCATCCCAACCTTTAACATCTTCCTGAAGTCACTGGCATTGCAAGACAATAACCACCTAAAGTCCTCTTCCTGCTTGAATAGATTTGAATCGTGAATCTATCCTATTTGCTACCTCAGAGAGTCTCCAATGTGTGCAATGTCGTTCAAAGAGCACAATGAAGTAGTGCAGCTGGAGAGACCTTTTGGCTGTGCAGGCACTCAGCAGGCTCTTATCTCCCATCTGACTCAACTTCTCCCTGCACTTCTGTAACCGCTTCCTCTTCAGCCCTATTAGAGGCAAAGTTACTCCTTTCTTATGCCCAAAGCAGCTGTTGGTTACCTGGCCTTTATTCCTGGCCTTGGGTCTTCCCGCTGGCATGCTCCCAACTGATATTTATGCCTCTTGATGTCACTGTCCTGGAATTGTGGGCTGCTCTTTGCCCTATGCACATCCAGCCACATCCACTTGTGTCCCACTCTAGTTTTTCCTCCTGCTCTTTGTTCTACAATCCATGAGAGTTTAAGGGTATTTCTTGTTTTGCTGACTCAGACAGTCTCTCTTCAAATCTGAAGGACTGAAATGTTCTGCAAGCCAAAGTAGTCTCAATGCCCTCCTCTAAACAGCTCAAATTATTTCTTTTCTTCTTGCATGCCCTTTATATGCCCTGTTCTCTCACAGCCCTCCCTTGATGTAAGGGATGCTTGGTACATTATGCAGCACCAAGCAAGACACCACTGCTTACTCAGCATGGAAACACAGTGCAAGACTGCAGGGACAAAAATCCAACCTTTCTTATTCCCAATCTCATTTGAAGCATGCAGAATTGGGTAATATGGGATGTTTGTATGGCTTCTAGACTGAGCATGATATAGATTCTGGACCAAAGCATTTTTTTTTCCCCCTTGTGCCATCACTTACAGTTCTGGGGAATGGATGCTGAGCCAAGATCTAGTGCATTCCCTATCAGATGTGTTGTTTTATTTTGTTTATTTCTTTGTTTTTCCTGAAGGGAGAGAAAGCTGGTGCATTTGGCACTTGTGCAAGTGCAAACGAAATAATGGAAGAGGGAAAAAAAAGGACAAAGAAGGACTCCTGTGGCAGTAGCTGTAAATAAAAAAAAAACCCTCTTGTTAATGATTTATATAGCGAAATAATTTTCCATGCATTTCAGGGTGCAGAGGGAAATGTTTGATCAGAGAGATTATTGCCCTACCAGAACAGTGTTAGAAGGAGGCTACTGTGTCTGGTGGCACCTCTCCAAGAGCGGAGTCAATCTAGGAAAGTTTGGTAACACAGCTGATGGAACTGTGCAAGCTTTTGCTTTCTGTGGTTGGTCTCTGCGCCAATAACCTTTCCTAAATACCCGTAAAACTTTCCTTTTGTAGTCTAGAGTGGCTACGTACAGGATGGTGCTCTTGGCAAGAGCTGGCTAGAATGGAGTAAGCATTTGAAGTTCCTTTCTTACATATGTTGACGATATTCCCTGAAGTTTTATGGCTGTTGTTAATGGAATAGGTTTTACCCTTGTAGTGGCACACACTGCTGCACCCAGCAGAGTGCTCAAGGTATTCTTTTGGATCACGTCAGGAGTCACCTTTGGTTATACGTCATGCCGAGAGTGATGATGCTTGGTTTGAGAACTCAGCAATATGGTGTTGGCTTGACATAGGCAAATATGTTGACTTGGCTCTTTGTATTGTAATGATCTGGTGCACAGCTGAGATCTCATTCTGTTTTCTAATGTCCTAGTCTTCAAAGGGTGATGGGTGAAAATGGCACACCAACTCCTGATGTCATCGGGATCAAGCACTAGTCTTTGATTCAGAGATGTAAATCCATTGAACTGAGCCCAACTTTATAGCAGTCCTCCAGCAGCATTTGAGTCAGAGGGCACAAGTGGGATGAGGCTGGTCCTTTAGAGGCCAGAAGTCAGCATTAGGAGGTGTTTACAGGTCTGAAGACCGTACTCCCTTCCCTGACACCCAGATACGGAGTGAGCAGATTTATAAAAGCTTGGCACAGTTCGCAGGCAGAAGCTTGTAAAAGTCCTTGGGCAACATGATGGGCATCTCTCCTCCTACCACAGATGGATGCTTTGCTACGCTAGCTGTTTCCACAGCTGTACCTTGGGCAGTATTGCTTTTATGGGCCTTGTGATTTATGGCTGTGTCAGTTGTTTAATCATTCAGTTGGCCCTCCCTTCAGCGCTGTAAGATAGTTAGTTACTTACATAGAAAGGTGACTATCTGATTTAATTATGGAGTCTCAAACCTAATTATGGAGTCAAATATGATTCCATAATCTACTCTTAATGTCTCTGTGTTGAGAAGACGGATACACGTGTGTGATGTGCACACTTACATGTCTCCATAATTATGGAAATGCTTGGGCTCTCATTTATTTCTGTTTCTTTATCTTGGGAGAATGCTTGCAGCCTTATCTGGCTGTGAGATCTTCTGGTTACCTTGCATTTTCCCCTCCAGTGTGGCTTTTCCTGGCTCTCTGTGCTGGGCTTGGGCACACTGAGGCAGAGCCATCAGTCAGCCTACTCTGCCGTGCTGGTGGAGGTGCAGAGGCCTCGTCGCACTTACATTCAGGGCAATGCAATAGAAATGAGTGAAGGTTACCTTCTGCTGTTGTTCTGGTAGCTGCCATTAATCCTTGCTCCTTGTGTTCATGTGGATAGACACACCTGGAAGAGCTGGTATCCCTTCTCTTCAGAGAAAGATCTCACATAACCCATGCAAAATCAGAGGCAGAGGTGGAAGGCCTGGAACAAAAGAAGTTTTGGATACAAGGGGACCATATGGAAAGGAACCACTTTTCTTATTTGTAACTTTCAGTGCTTCTAACTCACCCTATCAATGAATCAATAGCCATAGGTAGTTAATTAGTTTGTTTTAGAGATAATCTGTGGATTACAGGCATTCACATATGGTCATCCAACTTACAATTGTTCTTTTCAGTTAAGGATCTCATACCGTATCTGTTGTATACTTAGACTCATTTTATATACGTTTTATATATGTTAGTATCTGGGTATATACTATAGGTGGGAATTTTAGCAGTGTATTTAAAATGTCATGCAGTAGAGAGACCAGTTTTTCCTGGCACTGGGAAAGAGACCAAAAAACCATCACAGTAGCACATAATGCCTGGGGTTGGAAGGACCTCTGGAAATAGTCCAGTCCATCATGCTGCTCAGCACAGGGTCACCTAGGGCAGGATGCTCATGGATGTATCTGGTCAGGATCTGGACGTCACCAGGCCAATCTCTGGTTCTATATTAAGAGATGACATTCATTTGTTTTGCTTGAAGTGGAGGTCCCTTTGTCTTGTTTCTGTCTTGATTGATGCAAGGCTGGAGAAAGGGAGAGGGTGTTTCCTATATGGATGGAAAATAGTTGTCACAGCCATTTTTCCATCTCTCTGCCAAAGGTGGGTTGTTCTTTCAGAGAATCATGACCATAGGAAGTAACGGAGGCTGTGATCCAAAGATTAAATAAATCTAACTCCAGGGCTCTGAGAAGCAAATTAAGTACGCTACTGGTGCATGTTACTGATCCAGTATAAACTGACTCCTCTGGTTCAAACTTGTTACAAAAAATGCAGTGACTTAATTTTATCCCAGAAGACTTGGTACTGTGTTGTACTATGTCTCTTGTCTGTACCGCACTGGCTTTATGGCTCACAAGTTTTACTCATCCTCTGGAAATGCCTTTAAGTTGGCATGAAGAAAAGTTTGCATGTTCTGGTCCATTTAATAGCAGTGTGATCAGATGCCTGTTCCTGATTTGCATCAAACTTGTGCTGCTGGTGATCTGGGAGTGCTTGGATCAGGACCTAAACCAAGCCTGAAATTCCTAGTTTTTGCTAAAGAAATAATGAAGAAATAGGTTTGGTTTGGTTCTTGTTTTCTGTATTTTTTGTTTTATTCATAGTGTGGGTTAACTGAGTTCAGTGCAGCTTGCTGCATGCCAGGCTGTTGGGTTTTTGTGTCCCATGATGGATTCTGAAATTTCACTGACACTTCTCATAAAAGCAGGTTTCTGACCAAAACTTTCCCTTGGGTATGATGTGGGTTGTCCATTGGCCTCTGCCCCAGAGGCAGATGCATTTCAGTGGCGGCATAGATAATCGAGAAATCAACCCGGGACTCTTTGGAGTGAAAGGCGATATCTCATCATTAAGTATTTCTGTATAGTCTCCAGTGCTTTGTGGTGAATGGTTTTTAAAAAGATGGAGTGTAAAGAGGCTTCCAGGATTTCCGATATTTTGCAGAGATTAGGGATTTAACTGTATGTCACATGAGAGAATGTGAGATCCAAAGGCAGCGTCATAGACAGTGGGGTTCAAGCAAATGTGTGCTCCAGTTCACGTTCACTATGACACTTTTAGACTCATGCCTCAGTTTCCCTTTATTTAAACCTGCTCAATAGATTTTTTTTTTCTCTTTGTCATCTTAAGGCATTTTGAACTCTACATATGAAACAAAAACAGTCTCAGTAGCTACAGCAGTCTCAGTAGCTACAGCCATTGCTGGGATTTAGTGTAGTAAGGGCATTAGGCAGTAGTATTGCTCCAAGCTCTCTGCTGGTGCTCCTGGTGCTTGAGCATGTCAAAGTGGCAGCACATATGTTCGGCAACTGAACCTGCTTGTTTGCATTTGTCTAATCAGTGTTTGCCTTTTAACAATGTGGTTGCTCCTGAGCTTAAGGCAAAAGCCATGCCAAATATTATGCCCACTTCCATTTCATGGAGAATCACAAACAGGTGTCTTTCTCCCCCCTACTCTTTGCTTTTGTCCCCAGCAAATTTTCTATTTAATCACTTTATAGCCCTGGCATCTAACTACTTAACTAGTTGCCTGGGACTGGTTAAAGGAGCATATTTAGAGCCCTTAATGGGATGCATTCAGTGTGACCCAAAAGGAGGTCTTGTACTTCAGGCCCTTTGCCTCCAGGAGTAAGTTTGAGGTACCCAGAGAAGCTGATAAGAGATATGAGCAGCCATAGCAAGGCTGACCAGGCAGGCATTTGATTTTTTTCTCAGTACTTATCAGGGAAAGCACGACTCTCTCTCTAATTAAAACCTAATGCCAACTTCTGTGAGATTTGTTGTCATTCACCTGTGAATTATCTTCCTCAAATTTCACTTGACTGAAGGAAGCCTTCTAGTAGTAATACTTTCCTTTGGGAGCTTTATTTGGATGGTAAAACATCTCTGTAGCTGCTTATTGAACAGGACCTGATGCTGGTGAGCCTCAGAGGTCTGGAAGGGCAGTTTAAGCGAGCACATAAAAGTCTAGACAGCCCCCATCTCTCAGGTGTTTAAAATAGAGGCAGGAATCTCTTGGAAAATCCACTACCTCCCTAGATTTCCACATCTGCACATTGCCAGCTAAGGCAGAAGGGCTGCTGGAGGACAAGTGCTCATCACCATCATTTCAGCAGTTCTGCTCACAGGCAGCCTGAAGGGGGAAGATGGAAAGGTTTCCAAAAGAAGTTACACTTTCTGAAGCCTGAAGTGAGGTTTCCTAATTAGTCAAAGCACAGGTAGCCTGCCCAAACAAGAAAGACGAGTATAATGTCCCTGCACCCAAGTAATTTAACTATTAACCCTGGAGGAGAGTAAGAAGATAACTAAAACAATGACCCAGTTAATTTTACTTGGTGTTTGAGCACAGAGTTATTTGTTGCTACCTGCAGGTCTGGTGATATCATCATCTGCAGGCTCTCTGCAGAACAGGAGGCCAGTATTTTCAAGGGGGATTTTAAGGTGGATTCAGCATGAACTCACCTGCCAGTAGAGTAATGCAATGACTTGATTCATCTGTTGCTTGTTTGTACTGACCTGGAGTCACACTGCCAGGCACCAATGGGTTCGGGCATTGTGTCCCGGAACCTGGGTCTAAGACTCACAATCAGACCTTGGAGCAGACAGCTGGCTTTTTATTCACCCTCCACAAAACATTATCCAGTGATTCAAACCCTGAAAGACCCTTCCCAGCTCAGAGCCATGAGTTTATTTCAGCTCCCATTCAACATAAGGTCCCAAGGGGATTGATAAGTTATGCTGCTGGCTGTGGTCTCTTCCCTGCACCCTTGGTGGCTGCAGACTCATCCTGCTGCCTTGCTTACTGAGCTAGATGCTGTCTGCCACCAGCTTGCTCTTTTTTACCAGCAACAAGAGAGGTTAAAAGCCTGTAGGCGGAGGCCAGCACAGAGTGCCCATTGTACATGCGTGCATACCAGAGCAGTAACTCCCTGGAATGCTGCACCACGGAGCTTTTACCACCTTGTGTTTGTGTTACAGCCCAGGAGTGTGTGTACATTGCATCCTTCTCCAAGGAGATTAACAATGAGAAATCACATATAAATAGGACAGCCTTTTTTTTTTTTTTAATTGGACTGTTTAGAAGAGGAAGGTGACTCTGACTCCCATCACCTCTGTAGGCACAAAGGAGAGGCAAGTGCAAGGTTGTTCAGTTAGGTGGAGCAGCTCCTTGCAACTGGGTGGCTTTAATGTACTGATTTTGTTAGTAATTAAGAACTACCACATGGTAAACACTTGAGTTTAAAACTATGCAAGGGCTTTAACTATCCCACCCTACAATGGGTTTGAATGAGGTAAGCGTTACGCTTATTTCACAGGTGGTGAAATGGAAAGACTTGCTGACTGCAGGGTGAGTCAAGGCAGGTGTGCAGGAGATCTTGGGTCTGTTAGTTCTTCAATAGCACTTTAAATGAGACCAGCTCTGGGCACTGAGTCTCCTCCCTGTTGCTAGAAGATGTGCAACTTGAGCTTAAGTGTTTCTATGGTGTACTTCTATCCACTATGAGCTACAAAACTACAAAAAACACTGCTAAGGCCATATATAACTAGTGGATATATAACCAGTAAAAGGTGCTTCTTAGTACTTTTTTTTTCATGTTAAGCTCATCAAGGTGCTTTTAAAAATCAGAAAGAAGACAGTAGTAAAAGGACATGTGATTTTTCTTGATGAGCTGTGCTTTAAAGTAGATTAGTCTATGCTGACAAAGCTAGTATGATTTGTTGATAGGTAACAACATCATCTTTGTTTCTCGTTTACAGTTTATTGAAGCTAAGAATGGCCTGGGAAATCCCTGGCTGTGATCTCGCTTGCAGTTGGTCAAGGAGTGGGATTTGGCAGTGTAGCAGAGCTAATCTAGCAAGGAGCTGCTACTGAAAGAGTAGGTCTGCACCCGCAGCTCCTACTCTTGGCAGTGTCCTTCTTGTTTCTTTCTTTGTATGCCAGGAGTGATGCTCCTCTGACCCACAGGGCACCTGCTCCTGCTACAGTAACAGAAAAAAAATCTTTATTTCTCTCTGAGATACTCTTCTGTTATTTTTTTAGACTAAACTGGCTTATGGTGGTGGGCAGGGGAGGGAAGAAGGGGATGGCAATATGGGAGGTTTGAGGGATGGCATACAAAAGAACTTCAACACCTTTAAAAGAACCCTATTATGTATTTTTTTTTCAACCAAATGCTTCATATTTGTCTTAGCCTTTCTATGTCATTCGGTGATATATCTTTTGCCCTAGCTGACCATTCACAGCCTCTCCCACTAACTTTGACCAAGACTTTCTGAGGTACTGGCTACTGGCTACAGGTACTTCCATCTTGAAGTACTCAGTCTGTGATGTTTTTTAAAAAAAGGCCACATTTGAAAGGATGAGAGTACAGTCATTGCTTCAGTCAGCCCAGGCCTTCGCCATGGACCCAAGCATATGAGGAACTCTGGAAAACATCAGCCTCAATACGTAGGTCCTTCACATGTCCTTGCAAAAAAAACAAGTGCATCATCCTGCACTTCCAGTATCCCAGGGAGCATCTTGGGCTGCAGGCACTATGTTCTTGGCCCAGCATGTACTGAATAATTCATCTGAAGCACAGTTGGAATAGCCAGCAGCCAAGGTCATCTCTCTCTTACTTGGGAGTGGGGCAATAGGGGGTTTGAAACTTCTGCCTGACTCATAGGGCAGCATCATGTTTTCTGTGCTCTAATCACTGGGTTAGTGTTTGACCTGAGGCAAGCATCTACCTCTAACTTTTTTCCCTCTCTAAAAATCCCTGTGACAGTGAGCATTTCAAAATAATGAGTAGGTTCATTCATGTGGAGAGCTGATTACCGCCTAACTTTTTTTCCCAAGCCCAGAGTCGAAGGCGTTTGTATTTTTACACTTTTTAAAATGGTTTTTATATGAGTTTTCATCAATTTAGCAGTAGATATGGCTATGGTTTCTCGCTTTGTTATACCAGATTCAGCCCTCAGGAATGCTAGCCAACCTTGTTTCCCATTTTACTTCAGGGCTCTCCTCCATGAGATGCTGCAGAGGAAGCCCAAATGTGCCCCATTTCAGTCATCTCCACACTGATATTTGATATGTGTATCAGTACTAACTTCCTTTTTTTCTTCTTCTTTCTTTTGACAGTGGCAGATTTGGTCTCTTCTGAGCTCTTTGCAGCCTCTGGGCAATCAGGACGTTGAATTCAGTGGACAGTTACCATTCATTTCTGGGGATCATACTTGCCCTTGCTCTCCTCATCTCTTTCCACGCTCCCCTTCCTTCTGATTAAACTCCAGGGGGTTGCAATATTGCTATGGAGCCCAGGGAGACTTTGGGCAGCTCTCGGCAAAGGGGGGGTGAGGCAGACTTTCTGCCAGCCACCGTCACCTCTGCAAAACCTCCATCTTCCTCTGGCTGCACAGGGGAGACAATGCTGCCTGCGGCAGGCTCGGGGAAAGGGATCCCGGTGAGTGGCGAGAGGCTGGAACCTGAGGAAGAGGATGAGTTGGGTTCTGGGAGAGACGTGGATTCCACCTCCAATGCAGACAGTGAGAAATGGGTGGCGGGAGACGGCCTGGAGGAGCAGGAGTTTTCCATCAAGGAGGCTAACTTCACAGAGGGTAGTTTAAAACTAAAGATCCAGACCACCAAGAGAGCTAAGAAGCCCCCAAAGAACTTGGAGAACTATATTTGCCCTCCTGAGATCAAAATCACCATCAAGCAGTCTGGGGAGCAGAAGCTTTCCAGAGCTGGGAAAAACAGCAAAGCATCTAAAGAGGAGGACAGATCACACTCCAAAAAGAAGGTAAGACCTATTCTTTCTGTATTTTCTCTTTCTCCTGAAAGCAGAGGGAGAGGGTAGGATTAAACCTGTCTGAACAGTTTGCATCTGAGGCATAACCTTTGCAAGTTTTGCAAAGCCCTGCTTGGTTGTAGAGAAGGTAATACAGAGTGGGTATCATCCTGCACTGCTACACGTGCTTTGGGATTGATCTTGAGCTATCCTTCAGATGAACCAATTTGGAAGGGATCAAAAGTTCAGCTGGCCCTCTTCTATTTTTGCGGGTAATTGAGAGTTAAGATTAATCATTACATGAGTGATAAATGAAGGTGCCCACTTCTAAACTGCTTTGTGTCTGAGCACTAATGCTCAAGCCTTTTGGCAGTTAAGGCTTTTGACTACATTTTTAAAATACAGGTATGTGCACAATTCAATCCATTCCTGTATACGGAGCAAAGGGCTCTATTATTCTTGATTACAGCATTGTGCTAGCAACACTGTAGTTATGCTTCAGAAAATACTTCCATTACAAGTCTCATTTTCTTCCAGATGCATATCATTTTCTTGAAATATCCTTCAGTAGAGAAGGTACTTTTAAGTTTCGATAAAATTTGATCTCCTTTTTTTTTTCATTATTTAGTAAAAGAGAGAAAGAAGGAGGGGGAAGGAAAGAAAATCTTTTCTTTGTATGAGCTGTTTTCAGGAGCACCATTTTGTTTTGATATTGGCTTGATTTTTTCCTTAATGTGCCTAATGTGCCCTACACTTTGTCTTTAAAACAAATTTATTTCAGGTGTTTCAAGCAGTACTGGTGAGAAGAGGGACACCTGATAACTACTCATATTATTTTGGGTGTAGAGGTGTTTTCTAGGTGTTTGACAAAGGAACTTTGGTCGGGTTGACCATTTATCATAGTGCAGATACTTCACCTCTGTCACCTCTAGTAACATGTGGGCATTACGATGGGGTCAGACAGGAACCTAGATTTGATGAAAGACTCATGAGTATCCCCAAAACCTGGAAAATTCATGTAGGATGTAGGCACCCTCTGAGTAGAGCTCAGGGTGATGACTTGGCTTGCCTACTCATGTAGCTTCAACCTCTTGCTGTGCAGAATGCCCCTCTTCTTCCACACCTTATACGCTTGATGGATGCTCAAAAGGCTACTTTAAACCTCAAGGGGGCTGATTGCCAAGGGCTCTCCCTGGAAACAATCTCCTTGACAGATCGGCTTAAACCAAAAGTCTGATATCTCTAAATCACTTTTTGAAACATCAGCGTTTCCCATTGACTCAAGGCAGAGCCCAGGGAGATTAACATTGGTCACTCTGAGAGTACTTCTCTTAGAAGCTGAACTTAAGAATAGCAAAAAAAAAAAGCCCCAAAAACCCCAAACAAAACCAAGGGGATTTTTGTCTTAGAGCCCTGCTGAATGACATACTCTAAGCGCATGAAAAAAATAGGTCTTTTACCACAGTAGAGGTTTGGCCTGGTAATACACTGAGAAGAGATTTTGCCACCTATTGAGAAGGATGGGCTGTCTTCTTAGAACCAAGCAATGTCTTATTTCCACCCCCCTTCCTCCCTGAATACTTGCAGATGTCTCAAGGGAACTAACGGTTATGTGAGACCATGCTCAGTGACAGGAAAGGTGTCATAAGCAATCCCTCCATGGTCATGCAGAGAGAAAAAAAGACTTGCAAACCACTGCCTACTGTGCATGGACCGTAGAGAATATGACTGCTTAGAATTCGAAGCTTTCATTTCTGTTTATCACCCAGACAGATGGGTATGAAAGGTATGTTCCTTCTTCCTTGTGGCCATCCGAAGAGATTAAATACATAAAGGTAACAATAAGGAAACTATATGCCAAAAACCAGCAACAGCAACAAAAAGTATTTAGTAGTGTGAATACGCTTAGGCTGAGACTTCAATTGCAGAAGGGTAAGGAGACTGAAGGAGGTAGATCATGGGCCGAACGTAGCTGCATCCAGCTTGCACTTGTGCTGTGTTCACACCCCATGCACAGGCTGGAAGTGCTCTGGGACAGGACTGGCCTAATCTGGCCATTAAAACAAAACAAAACAAAACAAAAAAACCAGCAGGTGGGTGCTCTGAGCAGCAGATGGAGAGGGGGCTGCTGCACCGGCGCATCCATTAGCATAACACCCAACGGCTGCCGCGCAGCAGCTGCTGAGCTGGGGCCATGGCAGAGGAGTCCCCATCAGGGATCTGGAGGACCACGGTGCTGAGATCTCAAGGGGCTTGATGCCTGGAGACCTGCAGCCTGCGTCAGCAGGATGATAAATATCCTGCGTCCCTGAAGCCAAAGGGATTTTGCACGCAATTGCCTCTTTAGCTCACGGGCTGCAGGATCAGGCCTTGAGTGCAAACATTTCTAACATTTCATATTAAGGGGTGATGAAAGGCACTAGAAAAGAGGGAGGTCAGAAATCATAGAATCATCTGGTTGGAAAAGACCTCTGAGATAATCAAGTCCAACCGTACTTGTCCCCTTACTAAACCATGTCCCTAAGAAACTCACCCACCCGCCTTTTAAACACCTCCAGGGACAGCGACTCAACCACCTTCCTCAGTATCCATTCCAATGCCTGACTACCATTTTAGTGAAGAAATTTTTCCTGATGTCCAGTCTGAACCTCCCCTGGCACAACTCATAGCCATTTCTTCTCATCCTATCACTTGTCACTTGTGAGAAGAGACCAGCACCCACCTGAGTGGGAGAAGCATCACGATTGCTTTTGTGGCTAATGTGTGTGTCTTATGGCAGATACAGATTTTTTTCTGGGGAAAGATAGGAGGGAAACAGCAAGTTGAAACTTGAATGGAGGAGCTGAAGTTGCCTGGCTTGCCTGTGGGTTTCCCTGGGAGAGAGGAGCACACAGGTATTTTCTGTATCTACTTGCAGAACTGCTGACAGCTGTGGTAGTGGTGGGGAAAAAAAAAAAGTGATTGTCACATTTAAATGATTCTAGCAGTTTTGATATTTCAGAGTTAGGCCATTTGATTGCCTGTTGATTTCATCAGCACAAACTTCAGTAAAGAAGCTACTGGCAGCAGCAGCAGGGAGTAACACATTTAAACCTGTGGGACAGATATTCAGCTGGCATCACTCCACTGTCTTTCAAGTTTTTGCCAAGATACTGAATGTACACATCTTCCTTGCAGATGGGAGCAGCACCATTATTTGATACATTTGGCATATATTTGGGCCCCACAGACCCGTGTGTAAGGGTAGAGAGCTGACCATAACCCAAACTGCAAGTGCCATGCTCGTGTCTCCAGTGGGCAGGGTGGGTTGTCCTGCACCTCATGGGCCCAAATTTATCTTTCTGCCCGAGGAGAAGCAAACTCTATCAGGACTTGAAAAATCACTTCAGTTTGTTGCATAATAATTTCAGCCACATCTTAAGTAGTCCCCAGTGCTTTGAAATACCACTTCAGCATTCTTGCACGAGTTTGAATACACACAGCACAGAGGGCAAGTAATGAAAACATGGAAGCAATTTAAGTAACAGCATGTGGGTACACAAAGGATTGGTAATGCCAGCAATGTAAAAAGGGGCTGTGAGCTGGGGATATAGCATTTATTCAGTGGCCACTTAGGGAGGAAGAAGATATGCCTGTTCTTAAGCTTTCCATTGCTCTGCTAATTAGGCAATAGGGGCTAGTGCTTGATTTCTAAAGCTGTGGTCCAGGGAGTAGTGATGATTAGAAGGAGGCTCTGTGGAGAGCCATGCTGCTCATGTGCTGAGGTATGGTTCTTTTGCCATTGATTCCAGCTGCTACACTAGATTAAAAGACGTAAACATACATTAAATACTTTCTTCATGTTGTTTTCCGTGTGAGCAATTGCTCCAGGGATGTTATGCGATCGTGAACGGCAGGGGAGGGAATCCAGGAGAGAATCTCACTGGGTGTGGTTGCTGATGCCCTGGAGCCAGGAGGGAGGCAGGTAGTAAGAGAGCATCAGTGTTGAGAACCTCTACTCTACCAGCTACAATATCTGACTGCAACTCAACAGGTTTGGGAGATTCTTTTAAGTCATGACCATACCAAATTTCAGATCAGCTTTCTTTTCTTGAAAATAAGAGTGAAGGTAGATTCCTAACACCTTTCTCGGGACTGCTCAGAAGTTGAATCTTAACTTTGGCTCTCTATGTGGCATTTGGAAGGTGCACAAACATTCTCTAAGCATTTGCTATTATTTCAAACCTTCGGCGCCTGGGGATGGAGGGGGCTGAAACCTTTTTCCTTCTAAACCCACAGATGGCTTCACTTCATTTAGTGTAATTGGAAAGGGAGGGAAGAAAAAAGCCAGGAGCCCAAAGAATGTTGTGCTGGCATGTTGGCAAGTCCTGCAGCTGCTGCTTTCCCACCTGCAGCAAGGCTGCTGGAGTCTAGCATCCTCAGCATCACTTAACAGCGCCTTCTCCTTTGGATAAAGAAATCTACTGTCAGTCTGGAAAGGGACTGAAAGCATGGCACTAAATGTAACAAAGCAATACATCAGCATTCCCTGCCTGTCATATAGCACTTAACAAGCCTCAGATGAGCAGTATTTCTGTGGTTTTGCTTTATTTCCATTTCCTCCTACATACACACCTGCATTTGCTACCCTGTGTATTTCCTTGTGTCTGCAAACATTTCATTCCCCCCCAATCTCTTTAAGCATAGCCTGACAACATTTCTTTGGAGCTTACATCATAAACACAATGTCCTGCTTTGGGGCATGTAAACTCATTTTTTTTGTAATTATTATTACACTGGGGATTTTTGAGAGCTTGGGATGGGTGAATGCATTTTATTACCGATAGATAAGCAGCTGCAAGTCAATTGCGAGTAAAGCTTTCTTGTGTGCAGTCAGAGGAAACTCTGTCCTTGGATTTTCTTGGAACCCTTTTTTTCCCATTGAGTTCCTGTAGCTATTTGCTGTTTCTGTGCAGGAAGTGGTTCTAACATTTTTACCCTTGATATTCCATTCATCATCTTCCTTTCCTCAGCCCCACACAGGCAACTTTCTCCTGCAGTTTGCCTTTCCTTGAGGACTCTCATTCATGTCCTTTTCCTTTTGCACCCCTCCTTCTAGAGGATTATGAATGCTTCCCCCCCCTCTCCTTCCCTTTTCTTTTCATCACTGACTGCACATTGCACTTTCCCTCCAGGTTCTCATGTGCATCTGCAGCTCTTGCCGGATTACCCTTTTCCTGTATTCCTCTCCCCAGTGATTTGTGTGCATGATCATCCAATTGCTCATGGTGCATGCTTATTCCTCTTTGCTAAGGGCATCCCCGTGTGAGATGTTCTCTGACTCAGCTCTTCCTGATGTGATCAGAAACAGGACTCAGTGAGCTGGTGTAAGTGCTTGCTCCTTGTGCTGCCTGTGGCTGTCTGTGGCTTAGCAAGGGGGAGAGGGCACTTGAGCATTTGTGGTGGTACCTGCATGAAGTGGCAGCCTTTTTTTTTCTTTTGGTCTGTTTACAAAGAATTGAGCCCTCATAGCCCCTGCAGGCTGGACTTGGTTTTGTCCTGATTTGGTCTCCTCTCTTCCTTAGCTAAATGTTGAATCTGTTTTACGTGATGCTGGTGGCAAATGCCATCAATGTAGACCTCATCCTCTGCCTAGGTTGTGGAATACTGGTAAAGCCCGAGAAATGCAGGCAGAGTGAGGAGTCTTCCAGTTGCACGTAGGGTGAAACTGGTTTTTCAGCAGCTGAGAGATCAACTCAGAACTGTTCTAACATGCGCAAGGCTCCTGGCATTTTTACAGTCTTTCTACACAAATGTATGGGTGCAAAGCTACATAAATTCAGCTCTTTGATATTCATCCCATGTTTCTTTTTAGCTTTTCTTTCTACTACATTGTTGAAGACAGATGCAACAGCTGCAGTTTGGTGCCTTTGCAACACAACCACCAAAAGAAGAGTAGAAATTAATTTCTTTGGAAAACTTTGAGAACTTAGGAGACCTGTTTCACTGTGAGCTGAGAAGCTCCCAGGTCCATGTTCATTTTGGTCCTTGAAGGTACCTGAGATGCCTAGATTGGAACATGAGTCTTTTTGGGCCCCCAGTCCTGAACCCTGCTGAATGACTGGACTTCCGCTCTTACTTTCCCTTCTCCAAAGCTTGCTGGAACAATCTCCACCTTGCATTGTGTCATAGATATCTGACAGGAATAAGACAGAGTTTCTTTTGCAGCTCAGTGCTCTGTCTGAATCAACTGATGTCCATCCCTCACTGACTGTTTGCTCCTAAAGAATTGTGACTTTTTCTTTTTGCCTGTAGTCAAGTATTTCTTAAAGAAGCAAACATCTGGCAATGAAGGGATGGACTGGGGAAATCTAAGCAGGCTTTTATTGCCTAAAATGTTGTGCCAAATGAGGAAGACTTGCTGTATTTGATTAGCTGCCAAATGACCAGGGCTTGTGAAGGCCATCCATGTTGAGGACAGATTTTGTTTTGCAGCAGTCACTCCCACAGCTGAGTTTTGATGGCCTCCTGTGACATTTCCTTGTTTGCTTGGGCTGTGCCTCTTTTCAAACTGTGAAATAACGTCTCCAGTGCTGGTTTTCAGATTGAGGGGATGCTGAAGGGCTTTAGTGGGGAGGCAACTCAGATTGCTGGAAGGGAGCTGGGAATCCAGCTGGAGTTCCTATAATCCCCTGCTCCCAGCAGCCCCATAAAAGGCTTGGCCAAGTCAGTGGATCCTGGTTATGTTTCAAAAGCACTGTGGCCTCCAGGCTAATACGAGATGCGTTGGAGACGTGACATGCTGGCATTTGCATGCAGAGATGCAAACCTCTGTGCCTGTTGTGTCTTCATTTGCAAAGGTCTGGGGATGCACAAGAGAGTCAATCCTTTGTGCACATGCTCACGTTCCTCCAGCACCAACTTTTGCATGCGGTGCTCCCTCTTCTCTCCTTCCAGGCACGCCTGACTACAGATACCTTCTGATTCAGCTCCAGCTTTTTCACCTTCAGTCTCTTTCTCTCTCTCACACACACATGTACCTGGCTACCCCCTTAGGCTTATCACTGCCCATATTCCCCTGCATAGTCAATAGGACTGTACAATGGACTTGTCTTCAGTTCATCTGAATGGAAAGAGAGGCTTCATTTAGTGCCCTCAGCTTGTCTATTTTTTTTAATTATTATTTTCTGTGAGCACTGAAACTTCCATGAAATTTGATCAAAATTGGTCAAATATTCCAGAAATGTTGAGGAGAGGGTCATGCAAGCAACAAGGAGTTTGTGTGTGCCTTTGCATGCACAGATACAGTGTGATCACATTAGCCTTATTTCCTTAGGAAACTAGTCTAAAAATATCCAGAGTAAACATACATTGTTTTGATTTTCAACACTGAGACTTTTCCAACTCTTAAACCTTAAAATGATTCCATTTGATACGTGACCCTTGAGGATAAGTCAAGTTAGCTTGTGTTTTTGTAAGAGCATTATTTTCCATTTCTTGCCATGGCCTCTACTGTGGACTAGACCAGTGGCACTTGGCTCCTTTATTTCAGGACATGAAGTACTATTTCTGCATCATGATTATATTTGGACTTCAGGTTGCAGGTGGTTGCTATTGGGAGAGGAATTCTCAGGCTACCAGTGGCAGGACACCGCTTCCAAATAGGATGGTCAGCCTGGAAAAAAATTCTGCTTTTCCAGGGTGGTATCAAGCAAAATACCTTACTATTTCCTTCTTTTTTTTTTTTATGTGGAGTTGTGGGCTAACAATGAAAGGGACAGCGGAAGGGCTAAGTTGTCTTAGTACAGAAATGAGGTTGTGTATTTGAGATGTGGCTTGGACTGTGGGCTCTGTGGAAGATAGCATTGCTGAAGATGAAGACATGATGATTCAAGATGGACAGTCGATTGCAGCTCTGTTTGCAGAAGTAAGTGTGTCTCTACCAGCATTGTTTTAAAAGTGTCTTATGTTCTCATTGCACATTGCTCTCTACTGTGGCAGGTCCTGTACAAAGATATTGGGAGAGCCTGTCCTCTTCAAATAGATCACAGTCTCTGTAGAAATAAAAGCAGGAGCAATGAAACCATCTTGCCTCTTAGTACAGTATGAGAAACAGAGTACTGAGATTAAGTGACTCACTCAAGGAACCTGTGGCAGGTCAGAGTAGCATATGGGCCTTTTTAATTGCACTGTGATTACTTAACCATGATGCAACTGAGACTCCTAGGTGGTGGCCTGATCTTCAAGCATTGGGTGTACAGCCCTTCTGGAAGCCAGTCCTCTTCTACTTATCATGGAAACTGGTTGAATTTGTTTAAAAATTATTAACCCTCTGCATCATCACTGGTAGGTTAAAAATAAAATTTATCTTAAAGAAGAGTTACAGCTTAATGCAGGAATGAGAGGGGTGTAATTCTGGGGCCGGTGTGCAATCAGTTGAGCTAGAGGTCTCTTTTGGTCTGTAAACCCTAAAATGTGTTAAGGGTCAAATGAGAAATATTTACTGGAGGACTCATTGTCTTCTCATGAGTTTCTCATGGCTCGCTCTCTTATCTGGGTTGGCAAGATTTGTAGAGAGAGATGGTATCTTTTATTGACATCGGTATTACAATAACTCTACCACTATAAACCTGGGTGGTTCATTGAGGAATTTCAGCACTTCGCAGCGTCTTAACTTCATGTGAGCTGCTCTCCATCCCCATGGCTGAAAGATGAGAATCAGCCCAGAGGGGATTTGCGGGTAATTTTGGCTTGCCCAACACTCTCAGGAGGAATGTGGTGGCACAAGCAAATGAGCCAGAGGCCACAGCCTTACTCTCCTTGCTCATGGCTCTGTCTGAGGAGGAGAGAGCTGAGCAGCGGACATTTGGATGTGTCACCACTAATCACACCCTTGCCTCACTATGGGACAATGTTGTTGGTTCCCCACCTGGTGCTTCTGCAATGCACTTGTCAAGCATTTCCCACGAGGATGTACAGGAAATAGTTTCCTCATACCTTGGAGGCAGACCCTACACTGTAATTTCTTAATGGACGCGTTTTTCAGTAATCTCCCCCACACCCCAGTATATATTAAAATACTTTACTGCTCTGGGTAACTTCACCTAAATTTTGCCTGCTGTATTTCCAGGCCAATAACTTGTTAAAATCTCACCCTTCAGTCTAAGAAAAATAGACCTGAGGCAACTATATTTCCATTGAGGAGCAGCAGCACTAACAAGGGCTTGATCAGCCCTCATTTCTGCCTCACACCAAAATAATTTCAACTGCAGGGACAAGACCCTACATCAGCATCCTACCTAAAGTGTACTAGTGGGGAGCTTGAAGGCATTTGTTTCAGTGTGTCTTCCACTGGGAACTCATGGTGCTGGATTGAAAATGTGCTTCACCTCTTATACCCCATATATGTGCAGCTTATATGGGGATAATTAATTTGTCTTGTTATATTCTGATGTTGTGTTTACCAGTGCTCAGATGAACTCTCTTCCCGAAGACAACTTCTTGCTTTCCGTGGGATACTTTTCTTCAATAATTTATGTAACCATTAGGACGAATTCCCTCCAGCCTTTTCTCTCTTGTATTAATTCCATTGCATTACTTGTAATTATATTCCTGATTTGAAGGAGGGGTGGGGAGGAAAGCCTCTTTCGTTCTGTTACTACAGAATAGTGATCACGAAAGGAATTGGGAAGGGCATGATGGGGAGGGATCGATCTGTCCTTAGGTCATTTACTTGGGGTATGGGCAAGATCTGCTCTTAGTCAGAGACAGCAACTGCAAATGTGCTTTATGGGAAATTGTGAAGCATGGGGGACAATTCTGTGGGAGGGCAGCACATCCTTTGCTGCTCCTTGTGCTGTGGTTTGCAGATGTGGCACGTAATCAAGTCATGGTTCATCCTTGGAAGAAACACGGGTGCTTGGGATGTGGAGCCCTTGGGTCTGCTTGGGACATCCTTTAAAATTGTGGGGATTTGACTGTTGATGTCATCTAGAGGAAAGAAAAGGTTTTTTTTTTAAAAAAAGAAAATTCAGCTTACACTTCAACCAGATTGTTAACCTGAAGCAATTGATCACGACAGAAGTACTGACAGTGACTTACCCTTGGCTTTCTGTATCTGTAGTTCATACTCAGGTGTACAAAAACTTTGGTAAATAGAACAGTTGCTAGTTACTGTCTAAATAAGCCATTTTTTGTTATATTGTGAATTTGGCTGATGAACTTCACTTCCACTTGTTAAGAGGTTGGCATGAAGGATTATCCTAAGGTGCTGAATAGGCGGGATGGAAAGGTAGAGAAATCCTGTCATTTTTTCAGTCTATCTATCTGGCCTAACTTAAGCTAATAAAACACCACAAGCCTGTGGGGTACAACAGCTGCATGCTTGCGATTTTAGTCTACGCAGTCCATTTTGGCCACATGGTTTAATAGGCCTCTGTGAAATCCCTGGGTTAGAGGCCAGCCACTATGCCCATCTTTGTCACATCTCGGTGCTGTGTATCCTGGCAGGTTTTTCTTTTTTGTTCCCTCCCCAACATGGAAAGAACCATCTGCCGGGTTTGCTTTCAGAAGAATTTTGAAAAATACCGATTTCCCTTTGTTGCAAGAAGGCGAGGAGGGGGGAGATTGGGACAGAAGGGGGAAGGAGAGCCTGACCTAAAACCAAGCCAGTATTTGCAGGGGTTTTAGAATAGCTCGTATTGTGTTTCCTACTCCCCAAGGAAGGGTTGTCCTCTTTCTTCTTTTCTCTTTGATTCGATTCCCTGCCACTCTGTGAGCAAGTCAGAAGCTGCAGCTGCTGCTGTCAGCTGGGAAGGGAGTCCCCTTGTTTAAAACCCATGTGTTAATCCCTAGTTAGAAAAAGTTGAAATGCTTTATATTCCTCTTATATTCTCCTTTGCTTCTGCTTGTCTGCAGCTTTTCTGCCTGCCCATAGTCCTTGTCCCTTGTGTGAAAACACAGATAGAGGTTGACCCCAAAGAGCATCCGTATGGGGCACAGGTAGGATAAAGGTCCATCAATAAATAAACCCAAAGGCTGGACAAAGTGACAAAATCTATTTTTTGGAAGTGGTGAAGCAGTCAGAAAGGATATCAAGTGTGTTGTGGTGTCTGGTGAAAAATTATGGGGTCTTTGCAACTAAGGAGAGCTGGTTTTGTCTCGGTTGCAGGACGCAGATGGGTAGAAATGTTTGCTCACAGGGGCTGTGCTTTGTTCCCAAGGAAAAGCCGGCAGCCCAGTGGGAGAGGAATTTAAATGGTGAAGTAAGGAGAAAGGAGGATTTGGGCACTTCCAGATGGAGGTGGCCACTCAGGCAGTGCTGGGGAGGGTCCGATGGGTAAACCAGAGGCCCGAGAAGCTCAAAGTTTATCATCAGGTGTGATGTCATAATGTTGAAGGGTGAATGTAAAGAGTGGCCTGAGGCTGAAAGGGGAGAGAAAGAAAGATTTTTGATTTTCTTCTTTTTTTTTCAAAAATACCCTCCTAATTTTCCTTGTGGAACAAGAAAATGAATCACTACAGAGAGACAGAGGAAGGACTTAAATGGTGGACTGTATGGACATAAAATTAAAGGCAGTGCCCTGAGTACCACCAAAGAGCTAAGGTCACTTTGCTAAGGTCATTCTCAGTTTGCAAGTGGAAAACTGAGACAGACAGAGGTGTCTGACACAGGGCCACCAGAGGAGGCATCCTAACTTCTGCTGTTCCAACTGCAGCAAGGATCCCTGCGCCCACCCCTGTGGCTCCGTGCATCTGTCAGCCTTCCACCCCCACCCACCTCTCCCTGTGCATGGTCTGCAATACACAACCAGAATCCCTGCAGGTCCTCCCTGCCACTCTCTCCCAACTTTGGTGGTGGGGGCAGACCAGCAGTGCCCACCCACCATGGCATCCCATGGGATGGGCTGGCAGGTGGCCCAAAGCTCTTGTGCATGGGCTCCTTCCTGGCAGATTACACATGACCTCTGCTTCCCATTTAGGGTGACGGGTAGGAGCCAGCAGACTCTGTCTCTTCCCCTACCCCATTCCAGTCCCTTCCCTGCCGTGGCCCCTCATTAATAAAGAGGCGTAATTGGGATCCCTCCCTCTGTCCCGTCTGGTGTGAGGCCATTTGTGTGCCAGAGGAGGAGGGGCAGATCCGGCAGTGGGGGGGCTGGTAGCTGGGGAGAGAGAGGGAAAACTATTGTTTGTTCAAGTAATTTAGGCCTCGGGTGTTAAAAAAAAAAAAAGAAAGAAAAAAGCTTCATCAGCACTGGTAAAGGTGTGCTCCTGGCGCATAGAAATATCTCAATAGCAGAGGAAACAAAGCAGAACAGTGAATTTAAGCATTTCAGTTTTGTTTCTCAGGTTTGTTAGGAGAGATGTGAATCATTTAAAAAAAAAAAAAACAAAAACCACAAAACCCCACAAACCGGTAATAAAAAAACCCGCAGTAAAATCTATTTTATGACCTTCATAGAAATCTTCATATTCCCGCGTTTTCTTCAGTTGGAAAAGACTAAAAGAAGAACACGATCTGAAGTCTGAATTGATTTCTGGATGTTGTTGCTGGGTGTTTGCTTTGTGTCTGCTTGGCTTAGCTGGACTGAGGTGAAGCATAGGAGAGTTGCCGGGTTTTACAGCTAATGAATTTTTCTTTCTGCTTTATATGGGCTAGCAGATTGCCTTTGGAGTTGAGACTTTCTACTTCATATGCACAAACATATTGCCTTAGGTATCTAGATCACAGCTCTCCTGTGTGTTCCTGTTCCCCATCATTCCCTTTAGACATCATGCTTTTTTTAAATGAGAATGGAAAATCAAAGAAAAAAGTAACACACATTCTTCTGTTCCTTCAAGGTCAGTAGAACTCACCTTTAAACCTCACTGAAGGGCTTAAACTAAGTAGAAAATGTCTGCACTGCAATGGGCTTTGCTGTTGAAACTGTTGTGTTTCAACTGTGTGAAAGTTGTGGAAAAATACACGTGGGATGTGCAGACTTTATTTTTTCTTAAGGTATAGAATAGGGTAATGGTGTGAAAGAATGAATTAGTTATGGCAAATCTTATTAGTGTCCATTGTAAGCAGAGAAGAAGAGACATATGGGATCACTTGCAAAATTATTCCTTGTTTATTCAACTTCGTAACCGAAGCAAATTTTTTTGCATAGTGTCATTTATTTGGCAACTGGGGGGGGGGGTGTGTGGAAGGTGTGTGCATTTGTAGCAAAAAGGGGGGAAGGGGGAGCACAGTATTGGTATTCCCTTAAAACTGATGCTCCGTGCTTTGTTTGTCAGGTTTTGGCAAGGCTTTTTGCTTTGAAAGCCATTCAGAGAGGAGCGGAGCAGATGGCAGGGAGATCCTGTTTGTGTTATTTTTGGACATTCCCATTGAAAGTCTCAGATTGTTGTCCTTTTTCCCCCTTCCCCCACTCCTCTGTGTTTTTCCCCCCTTCCCCCACTCCTCTAAGTTTTTCTTTCTTCATTCCTTTCTCCTTTCCTTCTTGAGAACTTTTTTTTTTTAAGCTTATATTATTGATAATGCAACGTGACCTAAAAGCCGTTGTGCTTCTGATGAACCAAGCTGTGGATATTTTATTTCTCTCTGTCTAGATTTGGAAAAAGTTGCGGGGGGGGGGACACTGTTGCTTCTCAAAGTGGTACGAGCGGTGTTAGGAGGTCAAGTTGGGTAGGAATGGGAAGCCAGACTGACATTTTGGTGAGTTCAGCTCAATATCAGCACATTTTCTTGGTAGATCACCAGCTGTATTAAGTCCAGACAATGAGTTTAGATTGAAGGTCTCTGATAACACAGCTTTAGTGACTTTCATGACGTGCACTCAACGACTGTTGTCTTTTTTGAGCCGTTGTGGTGGAGAGGGCTAGCTGTAGATGGAGTGGAAAACTGAACTATGCCCTGGCTCTTCATGATGGTCTTCCCATGTCACTGGTGAGAGTCATTGGACTTAGACAGCCCGGGAGGCTTTTGTTCTGCCATCATCTGTGCCCAGATTGTGCTGGGAAGAGAGAACTTCATTGCCTTGCATTCCTGTTATAGGCAGTTTTCCCAAGCAGTAATTTAGCTTCATATAACACTGCTGGAAAAGTCTGTAGTGCTTTGCATGTGGAGGTCTTCACCAAAGCTCTTCACAGCCTTTGTGCAGGCAATCCAGCAAAGCTGAGCCCAGTCCAATCAGTTAAAGCACTTGGCTAGCTCAGGTCTGCCAGCAAGGATGTGCATATGCAAAGAAGATGGGAAGTCTTGGCCGGAATAGGTATCTAAGAGTTCAGGTGATTCACCCAAAGTTCATCCAAGTGATTAAATCTCCTAAACTAAGCTGGAAATCTTGAGGAAATAAGCTTTTTCATTCTCATTCTGTCAGTGTTTATTCCCAGGTAGAAGCAGATATTTAAATCATCAAATCTTTACATCAGCTGATATTAGAGGTGTTTTATCAAAGGCAAATGGCCTACAAGATCATTAAGTTTTGGTTCAGGAAAGTGAATAAATAAACTTTCCAGGTTTTAGTTTAACTACCTTAACCCTTTAAGTGATTTTGATAAAGGTTTAGTTTGAATTTGAGGTAATGATTCATGTTGGTTTTTGGATTGTGAGACCTGTATAGCCACATCCTCAATTATATCTTTTAACCAGGGCACTGAGGGAACCCACTTCAGAAACTCATTTCATTCTTAATTGAATGAAAGCTCAGAAGTCTTTCACTTGTATTGGAGCACCTGAGTTTCAATGCTACAGATGCAAGAGAGGTCTGCTCAGATGATAGTGGGGGACCCAGGCTGTGTGAAGTGCTGTCACTTGAAGTGCATTTCACTGCTTACAATAAGCTATGGAGGGGGAAAAACTCCTCAAACCTTGCTTTCCTCTTGCTGTTACCTATTGCTAGATGATGAACATCTTCTTGGCAGGATTTCTGCTCTTCAGTTCAGACTTTTACACCTGCCTTATTAATGTTTGGCAGCTTATTCCTGTTACCTACTGGACGAGCCTTCTGCTTGGAAGACATTCCCCTGCTCCTGGGGCGGGCATGGCTGTTCTGCCGAGTGAGGGTTTCCCTTTGAAAGCTTCCAGTGATAAGGGCTTTCCTGATCTGGCACGCTGAGAAAGGAGCCAAGCAACAGTCTCAGCCTAGACAAAAGACAAACTCGACCTACTATTTATGTAGTTACTTAAACATGATTTAACCTAAATAATGCACACTGTGACTTGGCCGGGGAAGAGGGGGAAGGGGAGCAGAGGGGCATGTTTCTAATGAGCCGGGAGACAGCACAATTAATTACATATGAAGGACAGATAACAGACAGCAAACTGTCTACAGTAGAGAGAAACAAAATACCGATGTGAACAATTAAAGTGTCCACGTGACAAAAGGGTCAGCGATTTCTCATACAGCAGGCGGCTGGGCATGGCCCCAGGAGAGCGGCAGTGGATGCTCGGCTGAGCGGCCGGCCAGGGGGAGGCTGGGCAGGCATGGGCTTTCAGGGCCCTCCGCCATCAAATTTGAGCAGACACTTCTGATGCTGACAGGCTGCGCTCTGGGCATTGTTTTCATCACATGTGCTTTTGACAGCAGAACCGTTAGCTACTAATCTTGGCGACACGCGACATGGGGACGAGAGCGGATGAGGCAGAAGAAGAAAAGCAAAGGCTCTGTGGGCAATTAGGTACCTGCCTCAGGAAGCCACCGGTTGTGTGGACGAGAGTTGAGATGATGGAGGCCTTCCTTCTCTCTTTTTGTAAAAAAAAATAAAAAAATATGCTAATTTTC
The DNA here is from genome assembly GCA_033558185.1 of Dromococcyx pavoninus. NCBI lineage: Eukaryota > Metazoa > Chordata > Aves > Cuculiformes > Neomorphidae > Dromococcyx > Dromococcyx pavoninus. Next base: position 281,142 of record JAUMJL010001017.1, read on the forward strand.
CTCATTGTCTTCCAGATACAGAAGCGCAAATCCCAGCTGCTGGTATACTGAGTTCTTTGAGGAGCGTGGGCCAGAGATTTACACCCTCCCTGCTCCCCACCCCTAAACCTGCAGTATTGGAATCTGTCACAGGTTTTCCCCCCCATCTCTTTCATTCTCCCCCTCAGCCTGGCCCTCAGTCAGCCCTTAGCTGTAAAGATTTGAAGGTAAAGGCCGATGGATTAGCCTAGGGAAGGGCCAAAGGTTAAATGAGCAGGGCTAGCAGCATGCAAAGGGCTACGATTGAAATATTTGCTGAATGCTGACAGGCAACAGAATAGAGGCAGACAAGTGGCAAATTCCTGTTTTCTCCTCTAATTGAGAAAATATTTTGAGTGGTATTCAGGCAGGCTGCAAATTGAGACTCTGGGAAAGTCAGCCAGCTGGGGAGGGGAAGGAGGGAAGGACTTCAGTGGAAACACCATTCCTGCTAAAACTCTTTCCAAAAGCTTTGCACTTAACACTCGTGAAAATCCCTAGAGCCTTGTGCTTACATTTTGCTCGGTCATTTTTCCCATGCAATTGCGGCATCAAAGTACTCCCCCTCTGAACTCAAAATGACTCCCAAACAGAATTTGACCCGTTCCTGATGTTTTTTGTGGCCGCAGAAGTCTTGCTTTGCAAGTCTAACATTTTGCACCAGGGAGCTATCAGGAAAAATCTGGGTGTTATGAGGATCCAGGTGTCATCTGCTGTCAGGAGTTGAATGAGCTGTTTCAGTGCACAATGTGGATGAGATCTGATGGTGTGTCGATAGAACAGGGCAACTACTCAGCCCTCAAGTACATCCCCTTGAATCGTGGCAATACTCAGCTGCATTTCAAGCCCGACTGATGCATGGTGCCCACATGCCTGGGCAGGGCTGTTACAGTCATTGTGAAAGCGAAGGGAGAGAAATTGTGTTTGTCTGGTACATTACAGATCTGCTACACCGAGTCCTGCCTTAACCCAGCCCTTCAGCATCCCTTGCTTGCTCTTGTATGTGGGTGGAAAGCACCTGGGAGAAGGAAATTCCAGCCTGATGTGACCAAAAACAGTTAGTTGGCCTTTCACACCCTGATATCTTCCTCCAAGGGGTGATTTAATTCTGCACATCCCCTCTGCTCTAAGCCTCCTTCTTCTCCCTTCCCCACAAATTCCCACTAAAGCTGACAATGTACTGAGAAGGTTTCAATTAATTTAATTCCCTTCTTACTTAGAAATCTGTGCTTAGTTAAGGACCTGGTGAGAAGGAGAAGAAAGATCTAAAAAGAAGCAGTTCCTTAAGCCAAAAAGCAGCAAAAGGGTCAGCAGAGCTTACATTCACTTCTGTGTGCTCATGTCATAAAACTTGGAGGCTGGCTTATAAAGTGTTTTCTGGCGAATGCCATAGCTTTAACAGAAGAGAATTTTGGCAGGGGTGTATTCTATTTGTGGCTGGAAAGTTGCGTTGTGTTGTGTTTTATCTCTCGAAGGGGGCTTATGTGCTCCTTAAAGCACATGTGCTCCTTATGTTCTCCTTAAAGATACCTAAGATGTAGTTGGGAGTGGTTTTAATAGTGATTATAGGCTCAGTATTCATGTTCAGTATTCATCAGCAGGTCCAAAAAGTCTTCATTGTTGCGCAAAGGGAAAGGGACTCGCCTTGATTTGTGGATCATCTTCAAGTGGGACATGCTGAGGTCTGCCGGGGTTCCCTTCTACTGGCCTTGCTTTACAGCTGGCACTGGAACGTGGGTGATGGGCTTGGGGCAATACTCCTGCTCCCAGAGAAGGCAGGAGACTACTCTTGTCCAGCTGAGTGGCCAGGCAGTGGATGGTGTGTTTACTGCTTGGTGCTGCAGATTTGTGCCTTGGTTTAGGAGTGCGTATTTAGGAGCTGTGATGGGAGTAAGTTCGTTCACCACCTTACAGTGAGGAAAATGGGGCACTAACATGCCTCCCTCTGCATATTGCTATGTATCAGCAATAGCTGAAAGTGAAGTCATGGCTCACTCAGTCACCACACCATCCTCCTGCCTTTAAATCATAGGTCTGTCTTGACCTTCCCTTACCCTCCTCAGTTGCTGCCTGGGTTGCACAAGTGAGAACAAAGTGACACTTGTTTGCCTCGTCCAAAGAGATCACTCATGCAGGTGATTGTCTTGCCTCTTTTTTCAGTCCCTAAACAAAGTGTTGAAAGTGTTGTACTGGGATGTAAAACATCCCGTATATTCCCCTGGGACTGGATTTTTCTTTCTGAGTACAAGTGGCAATGAAACAAAGGAGGTCAAGATTGCAGGATATAGGAAAGTAATTCCCAGGTGCTGAAATTAGGAGAAAGATGGGAGCACTTATTCTCTGTGCTCCTCACAGAGCAGGAATTAGGGAGTTTTAATGTTTCTAATAGCAATCACTAAAGAGCTGATCCTTCATTTTCACCCCTGCCAGAAAAAAATGACTGAGAGAATAAGAAGTCAATCAAAATCAGTTAAAAACTCCTCATTGTTTATTTGGCTTGGGGATGTCAAGAGGCCAGCTAATATGGAACCAACACTATACTGTGACTTGTAGCAAAGATCATGGTTCTCAGATGTGAATCCCTGTTCACCTCCAAAGGGAAGTTTATGTCTTCTGTGTTCAGCAAGAGAGATTTTGTTTTATTTGATCATGAATGTTTTCAACACATGTACTGATCATATTTGCGTGAGTGTTTGGGGCTTAAACTCCAAAGGAGTTTGGACCTCAAAACCCAGGCATCTTAACTTTGCAAGCCCAGGAACAGGAAACACAGGTTTGGTGCTTAAAGTGAAAATAGCAAGTCATTAAACTTCCTCTGTTTTAAATCTTCCTCTCTGCAAATAAAGGATATGACCGCACAAGCCATCCTCTATGATAAAGGAGGTAGTTCCTAAGGTCTACAAAACATTTTCAACCCAAAGTGATATCAAAGTGTTGTTTCAATTTATTTGACCTGTTCTGGTTTCTTGTTAAAATGTGAAAACTATAAAAGTATAAAAAGATCTTGAGTCAGTGATGCTTTTAGTTTCTTTTTGAATTTGATGCCCCAAAAATAAACCGGGGGGGGGGGGGAGAAGGGGGAAGGAGAGAGATAAGAAATATAAACCGAAACTAAAAACAAGACCTGAAGAAGCCCAAAAGAAACAGAAATTCAGAGCTTTGCTGGTGTGTCTTCAGCTGTCAGAATATGAAGATTGAGCTCACCCCAGAGTGGGAAATCATACTTTTTCTCGGAACAAAAGAGAAGAGCTTCCCTCAGGGGAATGGTGAATCTGGTCACCTCAAAGGTTTTAATTTCTAAAATAGTACCCATGATATTGGCCTTTTTAGTACAACTTTTTTTTTTTGTGAGGAGAACTAGACTGCTTTGGAAATCACTTTAAAGGGGTAACTGAAGCTCACAGCTTTAACTTCATTTGCCACAGGTTATTCGTACATGATATCAATGTTAGAAAAATCTTAAATTTCACAATTTCTAGGCTAGTGCTTTATCCTCCAGACCATAATATTTCTCCAGGTTCATCTACTCAGTTTCTCAGGATTTTATATTGATATGAACAAGCTTCTGTCAAGAAGTTTAGAAATTTTCCCTATTCACAAAGAAAATTTATTTATTTTTCATACTCTGTGCATGTGATTTCGGGTTCTCAGCAACTCATTTCTCTGAAAGAGGTTAAAAGAGCCTCCTGCCAGCTCCATGACACAGAGTTTCAGTGAAGAAGTGACCAAAACCAAGTCTGAGTAAACGTCTTGGTTGGTGTTAGTAATCTGACTCAGCATCCCAGACCCTGATATTTATCTTTTCGAACGAGTGGGTGGGAGGGATGGGTGGTAGTAGTTAAAAGCAATGAAGTTCCCAGCATCTGAGGCTGAAAGGATGCATGGTGTTTTACAGTAAGTGCTATCAACATCATTGTATTATTAATTCACTAGCTTGCCCTATTGCTGTAGCATTTTGCAACCAGAATAGTGGCTCAGTTCATTCTGATTTCCTATACGACTCTTTAGTCATTTGCAATATTTTAGGAATTAGTGGCATACTTCATCCTTCCCCTTTTGACTTCTCTTGTTACACCTGAGGCAATTACAAATGAGCAAGTGCAGGTGAAACTGAACATCAAACATGAAAAAGATGATGAATAAACATGGGCAGGAGTCAAAGAAAAGGATAAGTTTGGTGAAGTTTGGTAAGTTTGGTTGGAAAGGTCTCCCTCAGACTTTGAACAAAAACAGGAGTTGTCCTTGCCTTCCCCAAAAGTATAGTTCTTTGATCAAAAAGAAATTGGAGCATTTTTCAGGCACTTAAAGTAAAATCTAGGATGCTTTTGGGGAATTTAAATGAAAATAAACATGGGGATTTTGGCCACATTTGGCTAAATAGGAGCGAGCATTGGCTTCTCTTTTTCCTTTTTTTGAAACTGACACTATTATTAAACCAAGTCCAAACTGAAGATTTATAAGCCCTCAATTACCTCCTGCTGGTTTGATTTAGGCCTTTGAAACTCCAGGCAGGCCAGGGAGGAAGCTGGCTCTGATAGACAGGAGCCGTGGCTGCTGTGGTGTTGCCCTGGTCCTGCTGCTCAGCCTGGGCTGCCTTGGCCTCTGCTAGGAATTAAGAGGCTTTTGGTCATGCTTTGTTTCCCTCCCCACAAATTAGGCTGCCTGGCAGGCTGCTGGCTACCTCTTGTGCTCACCACTGCCCTGCCTGTTACTTGTCTGATTCTTGTAAATTCAGACCCAACTCTTGCAATGGTATAAAACAAAAGCTCCAGGGCTTTTCTTTCTTTTTCCTTGCTGCTGGCATGTGGGCTTAGACACAGTCTTAAACAGTGTATTTGCAGCCTACTGTGACCAAAGCTTTGGTTTTGTTTGAAATTTCCAAACTGGGTGCTGAAACAGCTGATATGGGAAGTTGAGGAAGGGAAATGGCCTAAACCCCCTAAGGGGGCGAAATGAGAACCAGCAGAAAAGACGAGCGTTGCAGCTGCACACCAACATCCTTCTGTTGGCTGGGAGATATGGGACCCCGAGGGGGAGGGACTTAGGTCTTCAGGCTGCTCTCACATCTTCGGTGCTTTGTGCTAGTGATATGGTTGGACTTACTTGGCCAATGAGTGACAACATCACTTAGCAATAGTCCCTGCGTGTGTTCCCCCTCCTGAAAGCATGGTTAGGCACGATACAGCACTAGGGAAGCTCCTCTTTAGAGGTTACTAAAGGCCTTTATTCTATGAGGCCAAGATGGTCAAATATAAGCCCCTGAGATTAACTACTAGTGATCTTTTAATAAATCCTGCTAGAGGTTGAATGATCTCGACAGATTCAATATGCCTGGATTAGTCCAATATTTGGATGGACATATTTTGAAGGCCTTAGATTCTGTCTGCACAAATGAGAAAACCACAGTTGAACACATTGTGTGATCCTAAAATTGGCTTGAAAAACTCCCTAAAGCTCATTGGAGAAGTCCTATAATGAGGAAATTTCTTTCCCTCAAGCAGGAGAGGAGGGAAAGAATCCTAAAATATTAAAGGGACTTTCCAAATATAAAAGAACTTGCAGAAGGAAAGCAAGTCTAAGACCCCAAAATTTCTCAATGTCACCCCAATACTGTAATAATTGATGGGCAGCTTCTTCCCTTAGCCCAACATGCAGATGCAAATTATTTTGGAACATCAGCACAGAGAGAGTAACTGTGAAATTAGCTATTTCTGGAGTGGCTCGATTGTTAAAAGCTCCAGTCAGAGATGTGAGACATGGTACCTGCTGTTTCTTGACCTGTTGCAGATGCCATCGTGAGAGGGGGTAGATCATGGGATATCCTGGGTCTTTAACTGCCAGCCATAAAATGGAGACCATCCTTATTCTCGTAGCAGGATGAACTGGTTGGTTTCGTGGGAAGCTGAGACCTCAGGGGGGGTGCACAGTGTTCAGGACTCACCTTGGATGCCATTAGCTCAATTGGTTGCTCTGAGTTCACGCATCTCAAACCAAAACCACATACCCACTCATGCTCAGTTTTCCATGTTGCACCCCCTTCCCATTGACTTTGTTGTCATTCATTGATATACCTAACTGGGGAGTTGTGATTTAATGCTGTATTGGACAGATTGTGCTTGACACCATTCCCTTTCCTTTCATCCTGTTTCCACAGGATAACATAAGATGATCTTTTGCAAGTTCCCCTTTTGTTTAAAAGAAAATCTAAATGGAGGAATCATATTGCTTGCTGGCTCTCTATACTTTTCTGTTCATGGGAACATCTTTCCATTGTAGTAACATCAAATGTAAAGGCTGAAGAACCTGGCTGGCAGGTGCCAGCTCTTGGGAATACGAATGTTCAGCTGTAGGAAATATCTCTGTTGCAGCGGTGCTGTGGAAGCAATCAGGTAGACGATAATGGATGGGCTGCAGTCAGGTAGGAGGAAATGACTCCATAGAGGTGCTTTGTGGTGAGATCATAAACCACAAGAGCATAGCATGGATGTGCTGGTGATGTCAGCCAAAACCTCTGGTGGAGTTCTCCTCACAGAGGACTTCTTTCTGGCTGTTGTTGCTGCTGCTCTTAACAGTTCTCAAATGTGGACAACCTTCTGCAGAGCAGCTGCAGCAGCATTAAAGTCAGAAATGCTGCTGCATTTCGATTTTAGATGAACTTCTGGTTTCTGTTTCCACTGTCACAAAGTATTTTGCATTCACAAAGCATTTCTTCCTTTTCAAAGGCTGTAACTGGGCTGCTTGGATGTGGAAAGAGTTGTTCTCTATCAGTAAGGACCACAAGCCCAACTGCTGGAAAAATCAGTGCAATCTTTGCTTGAGGCACCTGTTATCATGCCATGCATGTTACATGTGCAGGTGCAGCTGTAGAAGAATGGGGAGCCTAAGACAGACAATGCTCTTTCTGCTTAAGAGTCACAAGCAGAGAAATGATTATGCTTAAAAACATTCAATGGATTCAGTTTTGCTCTACTGTAGAGTCAGACTGCAATGGAAAGATGTAAGTGTGAATCAGAAGGAATTGTCTTCAGGCAGGATCATCTCTTCTTCTCCTCTGTGTCTGTGAAGGACTTGGGTTGTAGGTGCATGGCTGATGGAAGGACTCTTTCCCCACTGGTCTGTGCAACAACTTCTTTCCTCCTGGGAGGCACCTGGGGCTTCTCTGTGCCTGCACCCAACCCCTGCTGCCTCGGAAAGAGGAGGTCTGCTCCTCCTCCCCAGCCACTTCTCCCTGCAGAGGCTTCCCCACCATGATCTCATGGAGCTCTAATGGTAATTATCATCCTCCCATGGCTCAGCCTTGAGACAAATCAACTTTTGATAGGTTTTTGATACCTATCTCAGTGTGAGGCACATGCTTTCACACACATGCTGCTGTGCTACCCAGAGTTTGCACTCTGCAAACAAACACAAGTTGAGTTCTGCTCCCATTTCTCAGAAGTAAATTCGTGCAAAAAATAGGTAAGAGGACTGGAACATGATTAAATTCCTTATTACCACATGCACCAGCCTTTACACATGTATGTAATGTCTCACTGCAAACTGAAAAATAAAGAAAAAGCAGTAAAAGGTGCTGAAAAAGCAGGTTTCTTACCTGCCTTTCATTCTACTGAGAAGAAGGCTTAGTAACTGTCTTTTTCAGAAACCTTTTTCAAGTTAATCTATTTTTTTTAATCTTGAGGTTTTCGTTTCATCTTGAAAAACGTAACCTCTTCTATTCCCACAGCTCTACTTTTGGACTTTTTCCTAAGCCTGTCACAATTGTTTAGTGATGGTGAGCCATGCAGTTTCTTGAGCTACCTTCTTTCCTTTTTTCCTTTTTTTAGAAAAAACAGTCTCTGTGCTCAGCACTTTGTGGTAGTGAAAACTTTTCCATGTTTAGAGAAGCAGCATAGAAATAACAAAGTGTTTGGGGATAATTTTCCTTTTTCTTTCCTGAATTCATTCTTTTTTTTTTTTTAATCTTTTTCCCCTCTTTCCTTTTATTTCCTCTGAATTTGCAGGTTCAGGAGCTTTAGAAATTAATGTGCATCAAGACCTGCTACTCCCTCTACACCCAGTCATATCTCTTCTTGTTCTTCAGCCTGTACTTCTGTAAAAAATAGATTTGGAAAATTGAGGTTTTGACAGACATCATATTTTATAAAGTCTAGGCAGCCTGGTTCAGGAGATGAGAATCTCCCTTTGTCCCTCCTCTGAGGTTTCTGAGTGGGAAACTCCTTGCTGGAGTGCGGTGCCTCCTTGCCATGAGCTGATCTTTCTGAACAGGTTAAATAAACAGGACTGTGTTTGGGTTAATTGTCACTGGTTCAGCTCCTCTCCATTACTGATCTATCTGGGAGCCTAGCCAAGGAGCAGATGTGAGAGACAGCGCCATCACCTCCCTCCTCGTCCTCATTGTGTCTGGCTTTATGGTTCTTCTTCTTCTTTTCCCCCCACCCCTTTTTCTTTTTTTTCCCTAATTTTTCCCCACTTTGGCTGAGCAAATAGGCCAGATGGTAGTAAGGGGAACAGACAACAAGTGAGCCATGGCATATGGGCAGCCTGTTTAATTTTGACTCCTGTTGGGAAGTAGCTTGCAGGGAGATAAGTTACAAAGGCAGAAGAGGAGGAGGAGTGTGTGTTGAATGAGAGAGTCAGGAGGAAGGGAAGAGCATTTTTGGGATGAAGTAACTCAACCGAGAGAGTCTGGGCTGCAGGAGACCGAAGCCCTGGCTGCATTCCTTACACAAAGCAGTAAATTAGCAGTTGCTGTGTCAGTTTGTGTAGGAAGTCTTGTCGGCTGCACATGGGGAGGAAAGATGGAGATGTCTGTTTGTCCTCAAACAAGGAGGAGGAGGAGGAGGTGGCTCCGATTTCCAGCTCGCCCACCCTCCCCCAGGCATGTTCCAGCCAGCCTTAGGAGCTGGGATGCAGAGATGTTTGCCCAGCTGCAGAAGAAGAATCACATTGCCCAGAATGATTTTTATCTGTGCATGTGATTATATATGATTTGCTCATATTTTACTATGGATATCTATGCAAGATCACCCACTGTAAATTTCTTTGAAGCAAAAGACATGACTTTGTAAGTTTTGTTACATAACTAAGTAAAAAGTTGACACAAAAACGAAAGGCAGCTTAGTAATGATGTAGTATACAGCTATTCCCCTTTCCCCTTCTCTTCCCTTTTGGCATAATTTTTTCTTCTGTTTCGGTTTTTGGATTCAATTCATCAGTTATCAACTTATTGCTATCTGTTCACATGGTTTATGCATTCTGCATTTTGCTTACTGAGATCACAGTGGGTCTTGCCTTGAGTGTGTCTCATGATTTAGGAGCAAAATTAGAGTTAGTTTCACTAAACTGTACACATCTGAATCTTCCTGGCTTCATTTGGATGAACTGAGACTTTGGGAGACAGTGTGCATAGTGGAGGCAGATTTCTTATTTTTTATAAATGTGGATTTTGCACCAGAATTTCATTGAAATGTAGTTAAAAATGCCTACACGATTTGGGAACTTGAGAAGCTGGTGCTGAAAGAAATGATTCCTGTTGATGCCCAATGAGATCTGGGGTTCATTGTTACAGGGCTCTCATCTCCTTTGTCCTAGATTTATTTCTTAATATCTGTCATTTTGGCCCAAATAATCCTTTTTTTTTTAATTTATTTTTTTTATTTGTTATTCTTTCATGGAGAATGGAAGTATGGAATCTTAATACAATCACCATCTGTATGGACCATTCAGAGCTCTACGAATATTTCCAAGCATCCTGACTGGTGGAGTGGGGCTCTGACTCAGTGCAACCACGGATGGATTTCAGCTGTACACTCCATGCTTGTGTTTGGCAGGGTGGGAAAACTCTACAAACCAATTAGCTCTGGAAGTCTCGAAATCTGTTGGCAGGATGCAGATGATCCTAGACCGTGGTCGCACTCTATGACTGCACAAAGAACTTCTTACATGACATTAATTCTGCAGAGAGGTTTTTACTCACCAGAGAGTGTGTGGAGAAATCATTATGCATCACTAGCTTGGTGGAACAGAATTTTAACTTCCAGCTCAGCCATTTCTTCACTGATTAGTTTTAACAAGAAAAAGAAACATGAGTCTCTGATTTATTGGTGAAATATTTAAGATAGATTGTTAAATTATTCAAATAGGAGAGTTTAAACAGGCAAACAAGCAAAAAAACCAAAACAAAAAAACCCCAAAACAACAACCAAAACAACAACCTAGCTCATCCACATCAGAGCAGTTTCCCTGAATTTTAAAAACTTATATTTGGACTTCCTAGATGTTTGAAACAAAAAGTGATATTTCATTGAAAGGTTTCAATCTTTTTATCTTCCTAATGAATTTGACATTGAATCTTTCTCTATTTGATCCCCACAGACTCTGTTTTATTTTCATTGTTAGGAACTGTTGCACCCCTCCATCGTTTCCTATCACTCATCTACCACATCTTTGGGCACTCTGCCACTTTGACTGCAGTTCTCCTTTTCCCAAATGCTAATTGAGAGGAATTTGTCTTACTGTTGATAAACCACTAGGGACTTCTCCTGTCTTCTTCCCTGGGTTTCGATTATCACCTCATCTTGTCTTAGACATGGAGTTGATCTTCATAGAGTCATAGAATGACCTGAGTTGGAAGAGATTCACAAGGGTCATTGAGTCCAACTCCTAACCCTGCCTGGGGCACTCGAACATCCACCCCGTGTGACTGAGGGCATTGTCCAAATGCTTCTGGAATGCTGACAGACTCGATGCCGCGATTGCTTCCCTGGGGAGCTGTTCCAGTGCTTCACCACCCGCTGGATGAAGAGCCTTCTCCTGATATCCAACCTAACCCTCCCCTGGCACATCTTCCTGCCATTCCTGCGGGTCCTGACAGTGGTCACCAGAGAAAAGAAATCAGCACTTGCTCCTCCTCCTTCCCTTGTGAGGGAACAGTAAATGGCTCTGAGGTCTCCCCTCAGTCTCCTCTTCTCCAGGCTGAACAGACCAAGTGTCTTTGGCCGCTCCTCATATGATTTCCCCTCTAGACCCTTCACCAGCCTTGTTGCTTCCTCTGAACCCTCCAGTATTTAGATGTCCTTTTTATGCTGTGGTGCCTCAAACTGAGCACAATACTTGAAGAGGGACTGCACCAGTGTGGAGTAGGGTGAGACAGTCCCCTCCCTCACCCGGCTGCCAATGCTGTGCTTGACGCACCCCAGCCCTCTTGGCTGCCCAGGCCATGTTCACTCATGGTCAACTTGCCATCAACCAGAACTCCCAGGTCCCTTTCCACAGAGCTGCTCTCCAGCCTCTCAGACCCCAGTCTGTATGTGTATCCAGGGGTGCCGTGTCCCAGGTGAAAACCTGGCACCTGCCCTTGTTAAACTTCATGCGTCTGGCAATTGCCCAGCTCTCCAACGTCTAGATCCCTCTGCAGGGCCTCTTTGCCCTCATGAGCATCAATAACTCCCCCCAGTTCCATGTCATTCGAGTCCTGCATCCAGGTCATTCAGGAAGATATTAAAGAGTACTGGCCCCAAGATGGATCCCTGCAGAACTCCTTGTGCTGGAGTAACACCTTTTTTAATCTGCTCTACTTATCTTTGCCCTGTTGCCCTCTGACATCTGGATAATATGATCATAAAGTAAAAATAGAGCTGTCATCTCAGAGGGTGAGATAAAGATCATGCTCATAGTCTCTAAGGGCTCCAGAGCTGTAGCGTCAAACGTATAGACTAGTGAAATAAAGGGTGAGTAAAGCATAAAGTTTTTTTCTGGAACCTTAATGCTAAATTCTCCAACTTATGAGAAAAAAAAATCTGTTGAAATTACTGCGTCCTGAGGAACATTTATTGTTGTTTTCACTTTCTCCAAATTTGAGAGAGTTTATTAGCTCCCACAGCCATATCTGTTCTGAACATAAGGTCAGTGTGGCACTTTAAAAGCAAAGTTCATTGGACTTCTTTGACATGCCTTCAGTGCATGGGAAACATACATCAAAATCCATAGATGACTTTGACAAATTTAGCCTTTTCTTTTCATCTACTCTCACTTCAACACAAAAAAGAAGCGTTTTCAAGTCTGGTCTTCTTAAGCGAGCACTCCATCTTGGGCTGTGCAGCTGAGGAAGAGAAAACTCAGAAGGTCTGATTTTCAAACATGTGACAGCTAAAAAGAAAATCATTAGGACAGGCGAATACAAACATTACTTTTGCAAATGGTATTTGTCCTTTTTTTGGTATATGTGTATGTCTGTGTTCTACTTGTCCACCTGCTTTCAAAGGAAAGCTGATAAATAGGATTTACTTGGCCTTTTTGTTGTTGTAGGGGGAAGGATGCCATTTGTGTACAGTATTACAAGAGAGATACTGCAGGTGAAACTACCCCAGAGGGGACAATCCCACATAGAAAGGGCAACTCCTGGGACCAAAGCACTTCTTTTTCTTTTTCTCCTCTTTGTGGATTTGTTGTGCTGTGCCACAAGGTCCTTTCTGGCTTATAGGAGTGAACAGGGGTTTATGGAGCAATCAACTCCATCGGCAGCAGCGACAATTGCATAATGCTTCAGCCTTTTGTAATAGTTTGTGTGTGTGTGTGTGTGAGCTGAAAGTATGGCCAGGAGGGAAGGGGATGTGAAATGGTGTGCTTTTTTTTTCCCTTGGAAAGAGCCTGTCTGAGTTCCTTTATGCTTTTCAGGCTCAAGGATGAGAGAGAGAGTGCGTATGTGTGAGGGCGTGCACGCGTCTGTGCCCATACAGTCGCTCAAGTGGGAAAAAACCCCGTTTGCAGTTCACACAGGAGGAATTTCTGATGGAGACAACAGTGCTAAGCAGAAAGGCACATCCTGATCTCTGAGCAAGTGAGGGGCACGCTCATGCACACACGCACACACACATACTCTCCGGGTGCTCTGCATAATACGTGCAAAGCGCTGCTCTTTAATGAACGTAACCTATGGCGGCTGGGATGCAGCCGGCCAGACCTCGCCATTAATAAACTGGGAACATTCTTCTCCTTTTTAGTCCTTTTCAATGCCAGCCCTGCAGTTTGATCTCCCTTGAATGCTGCTCCCCCTCATTTGGGGCTCCAATTCTGAGAAGATTTGGTGCATTGTTTGAGGTCGCAGGATGTCGGATTGATTTCGAAGCTTTTGTATTGACTCTGGGCTCCTGAATGAAGCTGTCATGTGTGTCTGTGGTTGGCTAGCAGGCTGTCCGGCTGCAAGCTGTGCCTTCCTTTGTTGTTTAGGCCTCATTGAGCTGAGGGAAGAGGCTCATTTCAGGGTGATTTACCACCACCCAAACACCAGCTGTCTGTTGTACTGCTGCTTGCCTCCACCTTGGATTCAGTTCTCATTTCCCTTCATTTCCCCCCTTCTCCTCTCCCACTCTGCCACTATAGGCACTTGGGCACCAGTTCTGTAAGATGCATGGATCACTCTGATGATAGAACAACGTAAAAAACATAGATACTGAATACGTTGTTCTTCCCAATGTCACTTATGCACCCATGGGGATTTCATTTAGAGTTCACTGTTGCATTGCTATATGCATTTTTCCTCTTGGTGAAAAAATGAGCTATGGCCCTAGGGAAAAAAAAAATTATAAACCCACCATTTTCCTCTTTGCTTCTTACTAAGTAGCCCTTAGTGAAAACCAGTAATGATTTTATCTAAAACTATTTAGCTCAGTCGCAGGACAGCAGTTTCAATTGCACAGCATGCCTGGTGCAGGGTGTTGGAAGGTGGCTGCATATGTGCTCTCCAGTTCTGGAAATGTTGCAGTATTTGGATGGATGGAGAAGGAGTCAGAGAAAGTTGGCATCACCTCTCTACACACTTGTCATGCATGAACAGGCATGATTGCTCTGTCTATGTGTGTATCGTGCTGGAGAGCTATTTTGGTGGTTTAAGACAGGAAAGGAAGAAAAGGGAATAGGCTGTGAAGCACTGCTCAGCTCAGCTTCACAAAGCACTTTCGGAAAAGTTCTTCTCAATGAAAAGCCAGGCTCTTTCAAAAGCTGAAATGCTGATAAAAGCCTTGGAAAGGTTATGCTGGAAGCTGTGCTCTTCCCCTTCCCAGGCTGCCAAGGCTCAGTTATCCTTTCTGCACCTCATGTTTTCATCTGTTGGTGGGACACATTTTTAGGGTATTGCAAGGCAGGAGAGATAGAGAGTGTGTGAAACGTGGGAAGCCAGGGACAGGTTTGTCGAGGGAAACCTTTCAGGGCCTAAGTGGATGTGGGTTGTGCCAGCTTCTTGGACGTGAGGCTACTGCCAGTATTTTTGATGGCTGTTCCTCAAAACTGAGGAAGACTGATGGGAATTGAGAAGAGCCCAGCTAGACCTGCCAGCAGCTGTAGGGTGCATGGCATGGTGCTGCACGGCAGACCCTCTCTAGATGATCTTTCCAGACACAGACTTGAGAGAGCAGGAGGAAGATGGGAATCCTCCAGTTAATTCTGGCCAGCTCCTCCAAAGAACAGAGCCTGGCAGGTCCACGGAGGCCTGCTGGTGCCATGTGCGTTGTGTCTGACTCCTTTAAATGAGGCTGGAAGCTCGATGCAGAACCACTCCAGGCAACACAGCAGTGTCCGTGCACGCCACAGCCTTCAGGGCCACCAGATTTTTTGTAGGCCCTCATGACTTCCCCCAGAGTCGCTGGCGTGAAGTGAGTTGTGACCAAACCTCATTTGACTTCTGGATGATGCAGCTTGGTGTTTGTCGACCACAGGCTGCTAAAACTGGCAACTGATCAGCTGCTGTCACATGTGCAGCTGAGATAATTAAGCTTGTTATTATTAGTATCATTATTTTTCTTCTTTTTCTACAAACTGGCCAGCTGTTGGGAGTCCATGGTACAAGGAGGAGGGTGAGGCCAGAGAGACTCCCAGTAAGAGGTGGAGTAATAAGGCTTTTGTTCTTCGCTCTTCAGTGCTCTCCAAGGAGCCATCTTGTTCCTTATCTTGGGAAGGGGGATGTCTGATAAAGGGTGACAAACAGCAAAAGGCAAAGCAAGCTCCTCTATTGGAAATTCTTGTGCTTACATGCTTCTAAACCAGAGCATCACATCAAGAACAAGCAGCACAGGATCATTTAGGAACCATACATCTATGAGCTGTTAAAATCACTGTGCTTCTCTTTAAAAGCCATGAAACATGGAAATGATTCTGTATAAATTAGAAATAAATATCTATAGAAAATGAGGTTCCTTTTCTTGTGGGGTTCCCCTCTCCCTCCCCTGTAAACATCAGGTGCTGCTGGACGAAGCGGGGTGGGATATATTAGGAGGCAACAACCACAGCAGGATAGACCCAGAGAGGAGTTTTAATTTCTTCACAAAGTCCTTGAGCACTAGAAACTGTAAAACAACATACAGATAAACAAACAAAAACTCACTGACCCTTAGCACCCTGGAGTGCTCTGTTTCAGATTGCCGAATAAAAGCTGAAGTTGCATATGCATGTTTAATGTAACACGACGCGTGTGCTGTGGAAAAGCATGCTTTCTTCTAATCTGCTTCCAGACAGAAGCATCCAAACAGAAGCCCCTTTCCCTATCCCCGCTGAACTGCTTGGTGTATGCAAGGAAACCCCTGAATGACAAGGCCTCCATCTGCTCTTGAACGCAGTTACGACTGGCTGCAAATGTTGTCCATATGCTTTTTTTTTTCTTTTTGCTTTTCAACTTAGCTGCCTAATGTTAGACACCTATCCCCAAATTAAGCATCTGCTCATAATAAGCTTTCCTAAAAAAAAAGTTTAAGGTAGTAGCTAATCCAGGCAATGCGCCTTAGGAGAGTTGCATCTGCAGGTGGAAAAAGGAGATGATATTATTCATCCAATGCATTGTTTTCTTTTGCTTTTTTAGGAAATCAAAGAGCTCCTGCATTCTTGTACCATTAGAGAAAAAGAAAAAAACTATCAAGTTTTGGGTCCTTTTTTTATCTCTAGCTTGTCTTATGTACTGTGGGGTATCTAGAAATTCTCCTTTGGTTAGACAGACAAGTCTCTTCCTGTGCCTCAGTTTCCTATCTCTAACATAATACTTTAATGCAATAGTTTTAAATTTTAGTTGAATCACTTCTTTCTGGGGAATGCTTTTTGGTTTTAAGAGATTACAGTCTAGTTGTTGAAGGACTCTAATAATGGGACAAGAGCAAAATGCCTTTGATAAATTGGAGTCACAAGCACGGGATGTCAGTTGGAAGTAGTCTCCTGAAAACCCTGAATTTTGACAGGTTGCAATCAGCAACTGAAACACTGGGCATTTTGGTTAGGTAACAGGTGTAGGTACAGCCTTTTCCCCCACTCTCTCTTTTGGAATGAGGAATAAAAATAATTTTTACACTTTACCAGACCTTGCTGGGGCTTGTGAGATGCTGGGGTCGCCAAGTAAGAGATCTCACCACACCTGGCAGGTTGCAGGCTCTGCCGAGGTGACCAGAAGTTTATCTGCCTGTTTGTAATTCCTGCCACCAAGGGTCATCTCTCTGCTGTGCCCTGACGTTGAACAATGGCTGCAATTCCTTTTAATCGCGCCCTTTCCCTTCTTCATCACTTAGGGCAGAGCGCTTCCACTTGGCTAAACTCATTAACTGCTTCAGTGTCGAGGTCTCCTTTTCCTTATGACTTCATCCAGCTGAAATCTAATGAGTCTCCATGGCTGCACACGAGCAGATTCTCCCTCTGTTGCCCAACAGATGCTGAGTGTGTTTATTTTTCACCTGCAGAAAGTAAAAGTCTGTAAAAAAGGTTGTTTCTTTGTGTGTGTGTGTCTTTGGGAAAGCATTGTGATGGGCTTGTGAGGACGCAATTGGTTGTGTTACTGTTTGAGCTCAAAAAGCATTTTGATCAAACCTAGAATCCACTTCTTTCTGCCATGGTGATTTATCAAAACATCCAGGTTTGATAAGCTCCAAAAACTCTTCAATGAAGAGCTAAAGCAACTCAAATAATCCTCAGAAAAGAACAAAATTGATGTAAGGTACCTGACTACTCAGTCACAATCAGTCAGTCTAATGGGTTCTCAATGAAAGGAAGGTATTTGTGCTCAGACTGTTGGTTCTAGGCAAACTGTTTCCCAAACTGTTGGATGAAGGGTCCCTGTTTCCTTGTAAATCTTCATTGACTCCGGCATGTTATTGATGTAGTGGGGCCTGTGCCAACAGTGTCGGGTGACAGTGGGCTGTCCAAGAACTTGCTGGTGGTTTTCTGGACCAGGTGTCCTAATGAGAGCAAGTGATACCTGTAGACTTCATTTCACCAAATCTGGCTACACTAGAAGTGTTGATAATGGTGAACAGAAATACTGATGTATGAGCTTTACCTCTAGTTACTCCACTTTGGTAATTTTACCCTTTGAGCATGTTAGATTTGTTCGTGTTCACACATGTGTATCGAAACTTTGAGTTAAAACAACCTGTTCTTTTTCAGATTGGGTTGCCCATGTTCCCACTGCATTTCCCTACACACCTTGCTTTCCTTTTGTCCCTGTCTCTGTGACATCCTTTATCCTGTGATATTGGCCTTTGGGAAAGTTTCATTGGCAGCTTGGGAGCTACTCCTTTGTGGAAAAGTGTCTCCCACTAATGCAGGATGAGCCCACAGGCTCTCTCATGCCCTTTGTTATCCTGCTTCTGCTCATAAAGTCAAGCCTCTTGGTCTTCTGTGTTTCATATTGTGCTGATGTTTTTCTTGTCTTATCTCTTATAGGGAAAAGTCATTGGAGATGCAAAACTGCTCATGAGTTGTGGTTGCAGAAAGGGGAAGAGCGCTCAAGTGAAAGACACAGATCAGGTCAGTTAATGTGTACCTTAACTGGTAGAAATTAAAGAAAGTGTTAACATCTGGTTGATCTGAACTGTTCTGTTGCCTATCAGGGCTCCTGCACACAGAGTCCTTGGCATGAATGACAATAATATGACGTTAATGTTTTTGTATTTGTTATTTGTAGGAAGAAAGCTCAAGCTAGGTCAGGGATGCATTGCATTAGGAACAATTAATACCCTAATCTGACTTATTTCCCTCTGGTTTATTTATTAATTAATTCTCTTTCTTTAAAAATCCACTCCAGGCAGTGCCTTTCTTAAAGAATATTACACATTCTTGCTGGCTGAATGTATGCAACCTTTGGTCTCCTACTGTAGCTGCCTGGATAGGCAATATTTACAGAGAAACATGCCATTCATTGCGTGCTTTTGTTCTGACATGACACCATCACAAGAATATTCTTTATTGAGGTTCCTCGTGATAGACACGTTAAAACTTGTTCACAAACCAATAACCAGCTTTCAATACTCCTTTCTTGGAATGAAAGGCCCTAATTCTAAAATTGATTAAACTAACATCAGTGGGAATGCTTGTAAGGTTCCATAATTGCAGGTGAGGTGTACAGCTAACTGGTTGTCTCTTCCTACCTTTTACCGTTTTGCACTCCTTTAGACAGCCAGGTTTATCCCTGTCAGTTTTTTCAGTTATTATGGTCTTCCAGTTTTGTGTCTTAACAGAAGTTTGAATACAGAGATCATTCCTTCCAAAGATGAAAAAGTAATTGATTTGAACAAAAACGTTTCCTAAACTCTGGGTCATCCAGTCTTAAATGTGGTAGAGTGAAGAAGTTGTTCTCAAATGTCAGCTAACTTCGCTCTCTGATGTACCTTGCGAACAACCCATTACCAGATATAAGTCTGAAGCAGGTTCAAATAGTATACACAAAGCTCCAGGAACTCCCCATAATTTACTAATGGAAAAGGAGATGAATTCTACAGAGGAAAAATATTTTTCAATTTCAACATGCATGTTCATCAACCCTAATTAATATCAGTGTCTCTGAGCCTTGTTTTGTTAATGTCTGAGGAAGTCTGGGCAGTCTGTATTCTGTGGTGGAGAATGTTGTAGGAAATGTTGGACATACTTAAAAATGCTTTATAAGATTGAGTCTTTCATTGATGTTGGGCTTTTTTTCTTTAATTATTATTTTCAGAATAACAAGTTCTTTGTCATCATCTATGCTATCAGTTCACCTTCAAGACAAGGATTCATATTGCATTTCTTTAAAGAATAGCTTCCCATTCTCTCAAATACAAGCTCAAT
This sequence comes from Dromococcyx pavoninus, assembly GCA_033558185.1. Lineage (NCBI taxonomy): Eukaryota > Metazoa > Chordata > Aves > Cuculiformes > Neomorphidae > Dromococcyx > Dromococcyx pavoninus. The sequence continues at coordinate 300,231 of JAUMJL010001017.1, forward strand.
TTTCTCATGTTGAGGTTCTAATGCATCAGGAGAAAATTAATTTAGAAACAAAACACTTTAATGTTAGTCTTTTGTAATTTGGTGTACTTTGGTTGAATCATCTTGATGTACAACAGGATTAGAATGGCATTGGATCACTTGTAGTAGAGATTAAAAATGAATTGAGAACATCTTGATTGCAGAGAAGTTTTACAAAAATGCTATCTCTAAGAAACCCTGAATGTTGAACCTAAAGTCATTGATGACAATACTTTAATTATGCAGTAGTCAGTAGTTTTGGGAGGGAAAAAGATATCCCATTCTCTCTTATTTTTTCTGGGACAGTGATACATTATTCTTTGCATCCAGTTACTTTCTGAAATTTAATTTTTCATGTCTAGTGATGTGTTGACTGTCTCAGTAAATCTTTTATGCTGTATCAGCATAATCTATTGAGCAGAGGCTGTGAAGCTCATTCATTTTTCCTCTGGTAGGGTCCCATCAATATTTCAGGGAACAAGAGGTGGATGGGGAGGAAACTAGAACAGGCGGGTGGGTGGCAGCATGGAACGTTTGTCTGTGAATGCAAGACCTCAGCTCAGCCTATAAATTATCCCCTGGGCCTTGTAGATAAACACAGACTTCTACGGTGACATCAGCTGGGAAAGGCAAACACTTGCCAACAATTGTAGGCTGATCCTTCAGGACAGCAAACCAAGGAGGCATTATTTTAGAAACAACTTGTTTCATTTTGTGAAGGGGAAAACCACTACACTGGACTTAGTCTTGTTTGCTGAGCTTTACGGCCTTCTCGCAGGTTTTAAAGATTTACCTTCGTCCTTGTTGTTGGCGGCTTTTTCTTTCTCTTTTTTCATTCTTGCTTTGTGTTTCCCTGAGATGTCTCTGTGAAGTTCTGTGAAGTTCTGTTTTCATTTTCATGAATGTATACGTAAACAGGTATGTGGGTTTTAATTCATTAACTATGTAGATATTTGGGACTCAGCAGCTACATTTTGACTGAGTTTTAGTGAAAGGAGATACTTTGCAAAGATTTTAATTTTTATTCATTCTTTCATGTCAATTTGGAAACTTGCAAGAAGTCCTAGACACACTGTTCCACCAGTGAAAATCCGCAGCTGAACCAAGTCATTATGCCATTGCTGAGGATTTAATTCACTGGCATTTCTCCTGTGTGGCTCAAGAAGAGAAGTCTCGTTCACCTCCTTGACCTGAGATCTACTTCCTTGAGTCTGGCATCCAAAGCTAGCTCTCTGCCTGGCATTTTCCATAGTGCAAGTCACTAATCTGTAAATCCCACTATCAAGGGCAGAAGTCCACTTAGGCTCACTTGGGCCTGGGATTTCACAACAGTCACAAAGAACCCAATCTTCATGCTGTGTTTGTACCAGAACAGGAGAGGGACTGGTGGTCTATGTGGTGTGGCTTCTCAGTCCAAATCAGATCCTGCTAGAGGAGGCAAAAAGCTAAGCAGTGCAATGTAAATTCCACAAAAGGTTTGAAAACTTCAAAGGAAATATATCTCAGTGCACTGAGGAACTAGAGTCTCATCCTCCAGGGACAGTCTTGATGAAACTTTGGGTCAGTGAAGCAGGATGACTGTGAGGAGTCCCAAAATAGGGCCACCTCTTGGCAGCAAAAACACTGTGTCCTTGGCTGCCATTGGCATGGTTGCTAGTTGTTTGTGTGCTTTGTGGGAGTGAAATTCATCTATACTCCAAGGCCAACGTCCTACTGTAATTGTAAGGTTCATATATGCTCTTCAGAGTGGTTATTAGTTTCCCAGTAATTTGTGCCTCCCTATAAATTATTATACTGTTGCTTAGTGTTTGAGGTGCATTGTTGCATAAGAATGTCAATCCTGGGCTAGGAATTCCTTGTGCTAAGTAGTATATTAATGTAAAGCTGGAAAGATGGTTCCCAGGGAATGATTTCATTTGTGTACTTTCTGAGGAAAGAAAAATGTCATTAAAAGCAGGAGAAAAATGTGTGGGTGAACAAATAATGTGCATATTAGAGATATGCATAAAGTTGAGAATCAGAAGTGGTAGAACGCTCCATTTTCTCAGCACATGCAACTCTGCCTTCTTAGGGTTTGGCTTTATTTGTTTTCTGCCACTTCACCCAAAAGATAGATGACTCAATAATGTTTAACTGATCTTGCCCTCTGGTATTTTTCTTTTTACATTTTGCCTAACTTTTCTAGTGGCTCGTGTGAGCTCAGGCGTTATTGAGAAGTCAGGTCCTAATGTCCTTCCATGTGTTTGTTTTTGGTTTTAATTGACAAATGTGTGCCTCCTCTGGAAATGGTATCCATGCTGCAGAGTAATTATTTAGTGAAAGGTGGATCCAGTTCATGTTGGCAAAGATCAGATTAATCATTATTAATCATGACCCCTCTGACAGTAACCTCATCCCTTGCCTAAGTGCTGCTCTTTATTAAGAAGTAATATCTATTAGGGGATGGCTGGACCACTGCTTCCATTACACTGGCACAGGGCTCAAGAGTTCTGGCAGGAGGCAGAGGAACTCTGTTCAAAATTAAAAATAGATGCACATGGTCCACGTTCCAGAAATGAAATAGGCAGCTTCCCTTGTGGTCTTCTTCAGTCTCACCTGAGTGTCCTCCTTTCCCCTGAAGCCTCCTGAGAGCTTGCCTTTTGCCAAAGTTGGAGTTCAGTGTGGAGGATGAAGTAATCTCTCTGATGCTTTTTTTACATGTGTGCTTGATTTTCTTTTCTAAACTTCAGTAGATCCTAGTAATGCATAATGCACATGCAGTCCTTGCAAAAACAAGATTTTAAGTTCTGTTCCAGTGGCCAAAGCAGGTTTCAACAGCTGAAGAAACTGCAGGTGAGCTTAGCTCTCTGGGACTCCAGTTGTACCAAACAGGCAAACTAATCACCTTTTTTTGAGGATTTCTGGATTCCTTGCAGAAACATTATGCTATTAAGGTGTGGCACGTAGTACTGTTCACCTCACGTACAAATTTGCGAGGAGTACAGCTTCTCTTTCCTGGTCACTAGACTTGGGATTGCAGGCATATATATATGTGTATGGATATCTATCTCCTACCCCCTTGTGTCATTAGAGATCTGATGAGAGTAGATAGCACTTTAATTCATAATTATTCTGGTTTTCCTAGCACTACAAGTTCTTTTTAAGAAGGTGAGGCGTTATTATCAATAGATGTCGTCATTATTTCAGCAAAAACACAATGACTTAAGTACTGGGTTGAGACCAATCTCTCCACCCCACAAAATCCATTCTAATTACTTTTTAAAATATTTTCATTCAGGGCATAACTCTTTAGAAGAGAGTAAAGGAAGGAAAAATGCCTTTTGTCTCCATCTAGCTCTTCGTTACCTGGAGGGTAGCAGTAGAAACTTGGAGCCAGCCTGCCACACTCTTTTGATCTCTGCCAAAGCTGTTGTGGGAGTAACACTGTTTAATGGCTGAAGGAATTTATTGAAGAATAAAAGTACCAGCAAAGACAAAGGGCACAATACAAATTATCTGGTAAACCACTGTCAGCTTTTACATGCTCAGGGCTACTGGTAATTTCCCGTCTTAAAAAACAGGGGGGAGTTTGGAGGGGAGGGAAGGAGGGTAAAAAGTGTATAAATAAACCCACTTCTTTAAATAGATAACTGGCCTGGCCTGAACTGTGTCGGGGCTAAGTTCCTCTGGCAGCCAGCACTGAAATATCTGTTGAAGGTGCAGCAGAGGGCTGTGAACAGGTTTTGGAGAATCTGCCTTACCTTCATTGGCTCTCCCTTGCATTCTTCTACTTGTCAGCAAGAAATGCACTGAAGCACGAAATGAGGGAGTGCAAAGGATTCCATACTCCATCTGAGAAACCCTAGATCACACTTCCATGGTTAATGTTTCTCTCTACTAAAAGAAAGAGAGTAATAAAAATAAATGAATGCATTGGCTAACTTGGAAATACATGTATGGAAGAAAGCAGAAGAAAACTAGGGGAGTGAAGGAAGCTGTCCACCACTTCCTCCTCCTACAATTTTATGGCAGAGTTTTAATCTCTGCTTGAAAAATCATTGAATTCTGCATGGGCTATAAAACCTAAACCAAGAAGTAAAATACAAAGAGAGAGGGTGTTAAATGTCTGAGGTGTCAGGGCAGTAAATCACACTTACAAATATTTTGTTTGTTGAATGAAGTAGGCTAGGTGATCACACAAATAACGTGGGACTGGAGGAAGCTGTCCTAGATCACCCAGTCCTTTGAAATCTCAGGCAGCTGTTACATAGAGCACCATTGATAAACACATCCCTTTTGGTACTGATACTTATTAAAAGCAAACCTTGTAGCTCTGTCATTACATTCATCACACCAATTCATCTTTTACTTTCCAAAATACTCACTCAGATAATGCTTTTTCGTCTTATTCCTGCTGCCAGATCAGAGTAGTCTCCCCCTGCCCCAACGATACGAGTATTGATCTCAGCAAGGTGGACAACCTTTGCTTTTCTATTTACCCACTACAATTTTCTTTCAGCTGGCGGTGCTGTAAGGGGAAGAAGGATCCACCTGGTGCACCAAAATGCTGTATGAAATTTACTCTAAGGAAACATTTAAAAAACTGAAAATCTCTTCGTCTCGATGGCATCTAGTTGGGGACAAGAATGAGCATATTTGAATGAGGCACTCACCAGATGCATTTTCTCTGGAATTCCCAAATTCACAGCGGAGTTGTGCTTTCGTGGTTGCTGAATCTGATGCTAAGCATCTGCGTTCCTGGTGACTGGGAAAGTTTTTTGGCTTTATTCATCTGTTATGTGGAAGTGAAGCAGTTGTGAAATGGAAGTTGGGTGGATAAGCCCCCACTCCCTGGATTTATGTAAGTTTTGGAGAGATAATATGAAAGAAACTTCCGAAATGTAAGCCTCCAAACAAAAGAGAGTGAGGTTATGGGAGTTCTTTGCAAGTTCAGCCCTAATAGGTTTGTTCCCTTCAAACAATACCATCAGTAAGTTGACATTCCTAATGACCTTTTATAATCACTTATTTCCTTTTCTCATTTGTTTTGTGAATAATCTTGTACTTCAAAAATTTCCCATCTTGTCGTCTCCTCTTACAGTTCATATTCATTTCAAAATGGGTTGGGCTTCCTGTAGAGTGTAACATAGTGCATACTGAAGTTCAATAGAGCCTTTCCTTTCGAGAGGAAGGGGAATCAAAAAATCCATCATACCCTTTTTTTCAGGAAAGGCTTCAGAACTTTTGATGCCATTCTGAAAGCATGCTCTAACACAGCACCCTGCAGCTCTTCAAGTTGTAAAACTTAGGGGTCTGACCTTTGCTAGTGAGTGATGATCCCATGGCACTTTCCCACCTGAGTGGGAGCGTTCAAGTCCTGGAAATGGTGTTTTGTCCAGCCTCTCATTCAGGAAATGTATTCTGCCAGCTTAACTTGACCCGGTGCCTTCAGTGGGACATATTATTCTTCACTTCCTGCCCTAAATTGCTGTCTACTGCCACCTTGCATTGATGGGTCCTTTGTTTCACCTCAGAGGTAGGTTCATTTTGGTGGTGGACGAAGGGAAGCTGTATGGTTTTGAAAAGCAATTTGAGAGCCCTCTGAATGAAAAGTGCTTCACACATGAAAAAAATTAGTGTTATCAGTTGTCATCATCAGCCTCAAATCCTGAATTTGAAAGGGTCATTTATACTCCTCAAAGGCAAATACGCAGCAGCATGCTAAAATAGAACTAAAGCAGCTGAAGAAAATGCTGTCTCATGTCATTTCAGGCGCTGCAATCCCAGGGAGCATTAATAACGATTTTGTTGTTTTCACTAATCTCTATACACGAGTAGAAATGGAAAGAGTCAATAGAGAGAAGCTGCACTGCTGAGCTGCTCCAAGCAGTCCCATTCCCTCTGTGTTAGCAGCTAACCTGCTGCAAGAAGGCTCACCAGTACAGGGGCAACATGCAGAGAAAAAGGCACCGGTGAAGTTTTGGATTTGCCCGTTGATTATGATAAAATAGTGACCATCTTTCCCCATTGGTCTCTGGTATGCTGGATGCATTTGCTGCCTTACCCGCTCTGTCATGTTCCCATTCCCCCTTAGCAGATGTCAGCGTGTGAAGACACCATGGCAGGGTCAATACCAGTCAGCCACCTTTTAGATGACAGATGCCAAACAAATCCACATCCCATCTACTCTGAGGTTCATGCAAACTGAAGGGTCTGCTCAGAGCTGCTGAGAACCATGAGGTGCAAGGGAAGTGCAAAGGCTTTCAGGAGGGTGGCAGATGGAGAGAAGGACTCACTTGTTGGTTGGAGTGTTGTGCTTGCAACTTCCTGGAGCACTTCACGCCTATCTCGGCTTAGGTGCAAAATGATACCCAAGCAGAATGGTGGCAGTTCGCAACCTCGTTTCGCTCACGTTGTACCAGAGTCAATGTCAAGATGATGAAATTCAGGTCGTAGATCTCTGCAGGTCATCTGTCTGGAACTGTACCAAATATGGTTGTTCTGCATGCAGCAAATATTCAGTCGTGACATTGGTTATTCATGGAAAATATATTCAATTTAATTTTCCAGCAGTTCAGGCAAAGGCTTTTTTGGATTTTCTCATGAGAGCCTGTTCTGCTGTTGTGTTGTCCATGCTGTTAGGAACAGTTTTGATTGCTTCATCTAAACAGTCTTTTATGCCTTATATCTTTTCACTCTTTGTTACGTCCCACTTCGTGAATAGCTTGTGTGTGCGTATCTTTGTGAGTATCTTAGACTGTTTTGGTCAGAGACAGTAGCAGCCTAAGATACATGTGTAGCTTGGGTTTAAAGTTTCTTTACGTAGGTCAAAATCAGTTTTTAAAATGTTACCTCCCGGAAACCACTCGAAAAGCTCTGTCAAATAAAACTGTATCAAAAATGATCTTTGTAGCAGAAAAAAAGATACCCGTTGTGCGGGAAGAAGTCATTCAAGATAAAGTTTCAAAGTCTTTACAACAGGTAGAAAAAGAAGTGGTTCAGTGTCTATGGAGTCAGCTCAACCTTCAGAGATGCTGGTTCAGTCCTTCAGTCCGCCACAGGTTTCCTGCACAACCAGATGTGATTTAATTCCCGCAAGACTTCAGGTCGGTTTATAAAGCCGCACGGGTATCCTTCATGTTAAAGACTGGGCAGTACTTGGATATTAGCACGGTGTAGGCCTTGCCTGAGGCAGGCTAACACTAGCTTGAAATATAGCATGGCTCCTACTAGCATCCTGACAGAGGGATGTTTTATTCTTTTTTTTAATGTAGTATCTTTAAAAGAATTAGACAAAAATCTGATCTAAAGTAGGAAAAAAATAAACAAAAATGTCATATGATTCTCTACAGGACTAAATCTTCTCTGTAACTGATTCCAACCTTGAGAATATATTCACAGCTACTCAAAACCAGACAACATAACCTTAACTAGGGAGTGAAGGAGGTGATTCTCCCCGTCTACTCCGCTCTTGTAAGACCCCACCTGAAGTATTGTGTCCAGTTCTGAAATTCCCAACATCAGAAGGATACCAGACTGTTGGAATGGGTATAGAGGAGGATTACAAAGATGGTCAGAGGGTTGGAGCACCTCTGCTATGAGGACAGGCTGAGAGAGTTGGGCTTGTTCAGCCTGGAGAAGTGAAGGCTCTATGGAGATCTTGTAGCAACCTTCCAGTATCTGAAGGGGCTACAGGGAAGCTGGGGGAGGGGGGTATTTTTTACAAGGGCCTGTCGTGATGGGATGAGGGGGAGTGGCTTTGAATTGGAAGAGGGAAGGTATAGATTAGACATTAGGAAGAAATTCTTCACAATGAGGGTGGGAGGCACTGGCACAGGTTGCCTAGGAAGGCTGTGGATATCCCATCCCTGGAGGTGTTCAAAGCCAGGCTGGATGGGGTGTTGAGCAGCCTGGTCTAGTGGGAGGTGCCCCTGCCTATGACAGGGGATTGGAACTGGATGATCTTTACAGTCTCTTCCAACCCAAACCATTCTATGATTCTATGATTCTATTTTGGTAGTTGATGTCAAGCTCTTTAAAAAGGGCTCAAATGTTTTGCAGCAGAGTGGGAAATCTGATTACCTTACCCTGAACTGGGGTCAGAAATCATGATAAAATTAACTTTCCCAACCCTACGTCCTTCTCAGTATGCCCTGAACTGCTTAGTCTTTTACCTTGTCATATTGCAGGCATGGAAAAACATGTGTTGATGAGGTGATGCAAAAGTTTCCATTTGGGTACGGATGCTTGAGTTTTCTATAAAGTCATAGGCAAACGTCCTGAGCCTGCCTGAGTATGCATGTAAACAGGATGACAAGGAGATGTTAGCCACTTCCCATAAAATCTGTGTTTCCCCGTACTGCAAGATTGGAGCTGTTCTAGGCTTTTTGCAGGACACTTCTGTGGTTTTAGTTTAGGTATTGAGGCATCCAGACTTACCTCCACTGACTGTGCAGGGAATGGGGGCTTTAAGCTGAACCACGGCTGTCTTCATAACAAAGTCAATTGAAATATCTCTCTCAGCATCCTCCCTAGAGGTCTGTGGTTGTACTTAGAAAACAAGGGAATGATTCCTGATGAATAACAGCCTGCAAAAGCTTTTATACTCTCTTTTTATCATTATCAAATCATGCTGAAGAGGCTGCAAGGTGAAGAAACTCTTAAGCTTCATTTTCAAGAAGCTGCTAGGATGAAGACAGGGCATTTCAAAATCAATACTGAAGCTTGTATTCCAGAGAGCCATTATAAGCTGCTTTACTTCTCATCTCTAATTCCCCATATTCATAAGTTAAGCTCTGTCATTTGGATTTATCCTCAGTGGCCTGCAGTGACACCAGGCAAAGTCCTTCTTTCTAATTCTGAGGGGGAAAAAAAAAAATATCAGTGCTGCAGGGTAGGATCATATCCCCACAGAAGTTTAGGGCTTAAATATTTCATGTTGGGTACCAGATTTTACTGTCTTCTACCCCTCCCATTTACTCTCCTCCTCCTACCTCTGCTGTTAAGCATCAGTCATCTTTTTTCCTAGAGGCTAGTTTACAAGCAGTGTAATCCCAGAGAGAAAGGATGCTGATACAGCCAATCCCACACACAACTATTTTCCTGTCCTCTGAGTTGCCATTGCTAAATCTAATGACAGGCTTTTGCCGATGTGACTGTTTTAGGTAGACTAGAGAAAGTAGTAGTGACAGTAGTCTAAGAACTAAGCTTTCCCATTGTTGAGTGAACTGTTGTACCTCTGTCCACTTCTCCTGTTTCAAGTGGCTTTCTAAACTTCTGTTTCCTTTATTACGTCTTGTTTTGTCTTATCTTGGCACTTATAACAATTCCAATAAATGGAATTTCCTCACCAGCAATATTTTAGTTATGACCTGGAAATAAACCTTAGATCTGACCCAGCCAACCCAATTGAACTATGCATAACACATAAAGAATAGGTGTTGAATTAATTAACTAATTAACGCATATTGAATTAGGAAGACTTTGTGTACAGGCTAAAAATACCACAAGTTCAAATATTATTCTCTTAAACAGGCCTCAGAAGAGATTTTTGGGTTTGCTGGGAGTTTTTTTGGGGGTTTAGATGTTAGGAATGTGTTTAGAGGAGGTGGTATTGCTCACCTCCAGAAAAATCCCACAACAGCACGTTTAGGAGAAACTGAAGAACAATGGCTGGGTTCTGGCAAGTCCAGGCAGTGACAGCTTGTTCCAGCAGCACTGTCTCCCTGCTCCTGTGTTTACTGAACCTGACTTGAAATCACATGAAACTCTGCTGGCAAGTTGGGGAATGAAATTTGGTGGGAACCCGGTACTTTCTCTCATCTGCTAAACCCTCGTTAAACCCCACTGCTACTTTTTTTAACTCCCCTCTGGACTTTGAATTACACTGCAGTGAACATAGCACACGTGAGTAAGAGCTTAACATCTTGCTCGCTTGGGTGGTCCCATTAAAACTAACAGGTTTGCTGTCTTGGCTGCAGACCCATTCCAAACATTGCTGCTATTTTTCTTACCCCAGCATTTCTCACCTGGGTTTTTTTCTTTTTTTTTTTCCCCGTGGCCAATCTAGTAATATGTATTTTAACAAGTTAACTTTGGAACCAAAGTATTAACTGCATAGGAGGCAGCTTTTTTGAAGGTTCATAAAATATGTATCGGAGCTGGGAATATAAAATGATCCCGTTTTGTAGCAGACAAAATGTATAAAGTGGTGAGTGAAAATTGAGAGGGACCCAACTGAAACCTTTGAAAATTGCTGCCAGTTCCAACGTGCTGTATTTATTTTGACTTGGAAGGCTCAATCTGGTCTAGATGAGGTCATTTGGTTGGAGCACACGTGTCCGCGCAGAGCCGGGAGGGAGGGAAGACTGCAGGATGCTTCAGCTCTGAAGTGCTGAGCTGCCAGGGAGCAGCAGTGGGAGCAGGGCAGGCAGCCCGTCTACGTGTTGATCCTGGCATCAGAGCATAACGCTAGGGTGGAGGTGCTGTAATGTTTAAGTTGCTTTCTTTAAAGGCAGGAGGAACAGTGCAGCTTTTGTATCCTCAGCTGTTTGCTGTGTAGGGTAAGTGGAAGCAAACTTGACGTGCTCTAAGAATCTGGAGACGAGGCAATATATTTGGGTAGGGGTGTCTGTAGTTACTCCTTATATGACTTCATGCAGCAGGAAGTCTGTTATTTTGTTTGTAAGGCTCTATCTTTCTGCTTGTTGTTTTTAACTCTTCCTCTCTTAACGTATGATACCTGCTCAGCACCATTTTATTTCTCCTTCCTCTACTCCTGCATCTTCCCCTCATCAACAAGATTAATACCTCGGCCATTTGTCTCTATGAAATTTCACTTTCTCTCGTGGAGCTCCGTCTCTGCCACTCGCTGCTCCATCCCAGCAGGTGGGAAAGGCTGCTGTGTCCTCTCTAAGAAGCCCTGTCCTCCCCACTGCCCCCACTCCTCACCTCCCTGCCAGCAGCCTGTTTTGCCAACACTTTGCACGAGGAATCTGCCTCTGTAAAAATAAACTGTGCTGAAATCTGAGAGACGCCAGCCTCACACTTCATTATTGGTAACGGCAACCTATTTGATTTCCATTTGCAAACAGTAGCCTGCATGTGTTCCTCACCATGAAGGCCTTTTCCTTGTGCCATTTTCTGTGCAAATTCAGGCTCCCTTGCCTGGTGCTCGGTTTGTTTTGTGGTTTGCTTTCTCTGAGCCACAAACACCCCTGCTTCACAATTAAACTATGGAAAAAGCCTGTTAAGTCACTGACTTAATTGCCTGGTTACTCACTGCCAGTGCAGGTTGTCATCTGCAATGGGCTTGAGCCTATTCTCCCACCTTCTTTGCCTTTATAAGATTTTTTTTCCTTGCAATTGATTTTAATTGCTGATTTACACAAGAGAAAGCCAGGAGAGATAGATGGGTATTTCCTTTACTTATCCCCAATGTGCACTGCCACATAGGCATTGCTTGGGGTCAGCTGGACATGTAGACACCGTACTACTGCAGCTCCAATGCTGTCTGGCTGAGTTTAGGATTTCAGATGAAACTTGGTTTTCCAGGAAATGTCTCTATTATGAAAATAAAGGAAATTGGTGAAGGGGGAGAAGATAAACCAAGCTTTCTCTCAGCAGGATGAATGCAGCATTGCTGTACTTGAAGCCTGCCTGAGCTGTGGATCTCTTTCTCCATCACATGCAGGGATGGGGCTCTCAGCTGGGTCCTACAAGAGAGGCCCTCAGGAGGGCTCAGGAAGGGGGGATGTACCCAGGGCCCAAGGATGAGCTGCTGGTATTGACTTTCACTCGATTTACTGGAGCAATTGAGTTTGTCAGTGAAATGCGAGACGGGCTCAATCAGCTGTCACACCGAGACACTCCTGTCACTACTGTCAATAGCGTCGAGTTTCTGATCCTTTCTCAGATTAGCTCTGTGCCAGAACATCAAATGAAAAGCTGTTTGGGGCACGGGGAGGGGAGAAACTCTAAGCAGTTACCTAGGAATCAGTTTACAGACTTCAAAGCGCTGTCAGGTTTATTCTGATGGCCTATAGCAATGCACGGGGAGCAGTAATGTGTCTGGAGTGTAATGTAGACTGTCCTTTTCAGCCTCATGTTCACTCATAGACTGGGAGGCAGAGATGGGAGAAGAATAAAGGCATCTTTCCCGGTGAACCCAAATGGCATGCAAATGGCCTGCTTCCCCTGGAAGAGCTGCTCTTTAGCTTGATGGAATAACTTGCTTTTCTTATCTTACCTTTCATCCTCAAGGACTCTTCTACATTTCTCTTAGCACTGAAATGAAGCTTTTTTTTTTTAGGTAGAGCTGGGTCACTGAAAGGCATCACCTGCAACAATAGACAGGATTTAAAAAAGGGGGACAGATTTGTCGTGCAGAAATGATGAAGGAAAGGTGGGGGAAGGGGAGGTGGGGGTCCAGGCACCCTGTTTGAGCAGTTTTGGGCAGTGCTGAGCTTCGAGTATGCTTTTCTTTTTTCCATATGTACAACAAGGCGGGAGATTTATAGCCCATGAAGTTCTTCCAAGACCTCTTCCTTGAAGTTTCACCAGTTGGATCTGGGACAACCTTTATCAAGAATGCGTCTGTCATGAGGGTTGCCAGTATGAATGTCTCTATTTATGGGAAGAATAACGTGTCAGGAGACTTTTTTTTTAACTTCAAGCATTTGAGAAATCTCTTTTAGATGTTCCGGCTGAAATAGCTTATGGCAAGGTGAACTCACCCATTTACACAGAAGCCAAGAGGCTAATGTTAATCCTATTAGAAAAATCATCTAGCACTAAAAAAATAATAATAATAGGGGTGGAGAAGGAATCCTTTTGAGGCAAATTCACAGAGTAACTCCTGTGAATTTATGTCATTATTCTTAGGGTTGAGATTTTAAACATTTTCCTATCGATATGTGAATTATAAAGATTAATATTTTTATTCTATATTCATTAAAAAAAGGGAAAAGCCACATTCAAGCATTATTGCTAGAGAATTGTGTCCTTTACCGTATACTCCTGACTTTTGATGAACACTGTCTTAAAGAGGGAGGCTGTGTCTGTAGAGATATTGCGCAGCGGTTATTTAGATTTATTCCTTGAACGCAATTTTAGGATTTCTAGTTACTGTTACTCAATTCCATTATTAGTTTGCTTTTGACCTCAAAACAGCAAAAGGTTCACCCCTTCCTCACTCGAGATCACTGCTGTCCTTCCCCAGTAGCAGCTGCAACTACTTTTCACTGCTTAATATAATATTTAAGCAACTCCATTTCCAAAACAAATCATACCTTCCCTCCTCCACAAGTGCTCAAAAATACCCACTCCAATCCAGTTCATAGGGCTACATAAGTGATCTTTAATATCAGAAGCAATGCTGTTTGCTTCTTCCAGTGACATGAATATGAGAGGATCATGAAGAAGTACGGGAAAGACAACAGAAAGGAGGAAAAAAACAGATTCCCCTTACAGAGTATTTAAAAGCAAATGCTGGATACATACCTTTCTTTGACCTTTTCTTTAGATTAGTGGTATACACAGCTGCTGTGCTTGTATTACACATTCCAGCACAGGGACTGACTCGTGAGCAAGGTAGGTGTGTGCATGCATGTGTTATTCAACCTGTCAGCCAAAGGTCTTCAATGCTGGTTTTAGCTCTTTCTGGTTTTTATCATAGCTTCAAAAAGGGAGGTGTTGTTTGTGGGCTTTGTGTATGTTCACTGGATGATGAGAAACCCAACAGCTTTTAGTGAATTCAGATATACTCTGGGTGAGAGGTGTGAATCTCCAGCCATTTCTGTTTAAAAGCTTTCATTAAGTCTGAGGAAAAAAAAAGGAAGAAAATAAACGTATCTCTGCTTTCTGGCTGCATAAGAATAAAAGTTTTTCAGTCTGTCAGACCACTAGGGCACTGCAGATGCCTATAAAGGGAGAAATTGGAGGAGAGATAAAAAAGGCTGGAGCTGAAAAAACCCCAAGATTAAAAAATCTTAAATCTACTGCTCAAGTCAAATTTGGTCTTTGTTTTACCGAGCCCTCATTGAGCTATCTGGCCTTGATAAGACCCTGATGGAGCAAAGCATGCCCAGCACCCACAGGAGGGGTGGCAGTTCTAATGAAGGCGTGAAGGCAGCTCTAACGACTCCAACTAATTACATCCAACCCAGCAGAAAAGGACGCAGCCAGGGGATGTGCTCACCCCCTCCGTGCTTGACCTCCCCTGCCTGGGAAGCCAGATGGGCAACTGCCTCCACAGGCAGATGCTGCTGGCAGCACGGAGGTGGACGCGTGGCTTCTCTGTGTCACCACAGGAGGGGTTTAGTGTCACCAAGCTGAGAGCTGGCCCGTGCACCCGGCTCTCCCTTGTGACATGGAGCGAGACGGTTTATCTCCCGGTCTAGCGCTTCCCCTGCCTCTGCCCATCTGTGGGCTCCTTCCAGCAGGTACTTCCCTCTGATCGCGTGTTTGTGTGCTGCCTGATTGCAGATGCGAGGGTAATATAAATAATAAGGTTAAAAGTTTCTCTTCTCAAGGGGAGGTGAAAAGGGAACGGAAATGGAGCTACTACTCAGCTTCTTGGCTTTTCCTGGAGTCAAAAAGAGAGTGCAAAGGGTGTTGCAGGATATGTCAGAGTATTTAGTCTTGAATCGTTTGCCATCCTGTTTTTATTCCCCTGCAGATAGATTTCAAAGAAAGTGTTTAGATGAAACTGATGACCTTGCTTATAGTTGAAGTTGCCTGTCACTTCCCATGATAAGTCCCTGGTTGGTTGGGCTGTGGCAACACGCAGTGTTTGAGCTGTAACTTCCCCTGCTGTTTGAACTCTGTTCATCTCCAGCCTTGCTGGGTCATGATGGAACTTGCCTCAGACTGAGTTCTCTCGTCTGACAACAGGGACAGCACAGCTTCTTAATCTCAGAGACTGGTGCTAGGAGAAATCTGTTAGCGATCACGATAACAGATTCCAGTTATTCCAATAGTTCAGGCTGCACAGTTATTGAAAATAAAGTTTGAATATATATATGGACATACTCAGTATCATATATGATTGTGTCTGTAAGATTTAAGAATAAAAGTAAATTAATTTAGACCTTTCCCTTATGTAATGTAGTTGCTCTTGAATTGTCTGCTATGTGTTAGAATTTTCTTCCCTCAGAATCACTTTTACTGCTATGGAGAAGATACTGTCAGCATAGCTTAAGTAAAGATTGTAACCCGTGCTGGAGAGTCCCATTTACCACTAAACCATCGTTCTCAGCTCTTCCCTATTGTACAATGCACTTCTCTTCCTCTCTCTCTTCCCTCCTTCACTCCATCTCCAGCAGTAGTAGCAAATTGTTCTTCTGTATCAGCTGTCATTTACCCAGTAATGAAAAAGGTGTTGGAGCACAGTTTCCATTTAGTTTCTGCAGACTCTCCATGCAGCAATGAAAAGCTTTCATTCTTGCCGTGCCAAAGTTCCTAAGTTTGCTGATTCATTTCAGTTTACTCAAGCATCAACATTTGAATCTTTACCTCCTGCCTACATTATCCACTTAGCACTCAGCTGGATACAGTACTGGAAAGGTGGTTGGTTTGCATGGGCTTAGTTTTGAGTTGGGACCTGCAGGGCCAACTCTTGTGATTTTGGAGAGTGTTATGATGCAAGCTTTGCAGTGGTTTGCTTTTTTCCCTGGTTTTGTTTTGTTTTAAACATCTGCAGTGGCATCAATGAGTGATGAGGCTTAAGCTATAGAGCCCGTGAAACTCAGAAGGCACATAAATAGACTCTAATTTGTATTATTTTAAAGTTAATTCAATATTTTTAAGGACCCTGGTCTACAATCTTCAAATATTTTGATGTTAGCAGTATCAACAACTCCAATTATAATGCGCTGATAGTGGCTCACATATAGGTACGATCTTTAATTCTGAAATGAGTGCAATTCCCTGACAAGTAACTGCCACATCCATGTAGACAGCTGCAGGACACTACCCTTGCAAAAGGTGGATCCTCTTCATAAATCCATGACAGGTATATTGTAGCAAATCTCTGCTTTCTTACACTTCCAACACTAAACGCCAAAAAAATAAGCTACAGTTTTTTATGCTTCATGTTCTGATGACCCTGGCTATTATTTCATATTATATGTTAATGGGAATTTTACACCACATGACTGCCTTTTCTTATAAAAATAAGCAATCTTATTTTTCATTTTCCTTTTTAAAGAGCTGTAAAAATGAACACTAGGCTTTAAGACACTATTTACAATAGATGTGACCCCATTTTTTGATTTTTTCCCATCCAGTAGCTCCAAAAGTATTTCCCTGGGTTAAAACTCTGGCTGAAATTTGAAGTGATAAAACTACAAAAGGATCTTTTATCGTTTCTACCAGATCCTAAAATGCTAGAAAATACTGGAGTAGCATTTTAGTTTTTATTCTCAGCAGCAAGCCTGACAAATTATCATGTATTGATGTAAGCAAATGGACAATGTAGGTGCAATGAATTGAAAATTCATGGGAATCCCATTACTTTTGTGAAAATTAACAGTAATGCAAGTTATTTCTAAAAAATTTGCCTGCCTGTTGAACAGATACCAGCTCCACCAAATGCAATGGAACAGCCTTGATCCAAGTGCTGACAAGACTTGCCTAATGTCCCCATGACCCATGTTGCAGAGGGTAACCTAGCAAGAGGAATTAGCAGGGACACAGGGGTAGAAGAAGGTTTGTTTGTTTCTTCTTGCTTGGAAAATGTGTGTGGCTGTCAGGGCTGATGTGTTTTCCTGACACTTGAGCTGCCTCTCCTGCACCACTCCTCGTGGGCTACATACTCATCTTTTATCAGTAGGATGCTGGTGTGGTGAGAGACAGCCTCTTCATAGAAAGTCAGCTGATCATTGCTGCACAAATATTTAGAGGACTCAAATCTTTTTTTTTCCTCCTATCTGAAGAACTCTTTGCCCATATCATTCCTTTTATTTTTTTGTTTTCTCAAGGCTGAGAAATGCCTTAGGAATGCACTGGCTCACTCTCCTTTCCCGGGACAGCTCTCTCAGTGATGTATTAATTAGCTGGAGAACTGCACACTAACGAGCAACTGCAGGCTGATCTTGTTAAACATTAATGCTTAACTAGAAAAGCAAGAGCTGTTAAAGATACACCACTCAACGTCATCTGTGTCTGAATGCAAAAGAAGTCAGCGGCTGATCTGCTGGAGCTTGTGTTTCCAGAGGGAGTGAGAAGGGCCAAGTAGTGCAGATCCCTTTTCCAGAGCTGGCTGGGAACACCTCAACCACAGTTGGGTTTCCATGCTCCTTTGATTACCCTTGACATTGATCCCAGCTCTTTGCCAGCAAGAAGCTCTCTCTCAAGGAGATACTTGGCAAGTTCTTGTGCCCACACTGCTTTTTCATGTCTGATTTTTAGTGGTTAGGTCCAAAAACCAGCATAGGTTGCTCCTTATCCACTGTTTAACCACTAGCAAATGGGTTAGGCCAGTGTTTTCAAACATGAATGTTTCAAGTTGTGTAGTTACACCCCAATGAAGTAATCCAAATTAGTGGTTGTCTTGATTATTGTTGACCTTACTGGGTATTTTAGCCAACCCCGTTTGAAAATATTGACCTTATCACTGCTTTTTTTCAGTTTACCCTTGGAAGGTCTTGTTAGGACTGCCCTTTATGTCATGAAGCTTGACTGATACTAGGAAAAGTATCTTGACTACCTCATGAGAGTCTTTCAGAGTGTTTATTTCTTCATTATCTTGCTGGAAATACTGTTGATGAAAGTAGATCAACAATAGCCTCCTGCCCAAGCAGCAACACTTCTGCTCTTCCTCATGCATGTGACATTACAGTCTGGCTTTGCATGAGTAGTTGCTTGCAGCACTTCTGTCCTTTTGTGTGCATGGATAAAGATGTCATTTTGTATGCACCACTTTAATAACTATATAAATGAAAATCAAGGACTGAGTTTTACATGAGATTTTATGCTCTGCTTTCCAAAATGTTACCCAGCATAGCCAGCATATAGAATACATTTCATGATCTGTAGTAAACGTAGCAGCCTTCTAACTTATTTTCTGCCTCCTCCTTCTCTCCAATATAGTAATAAAGACACAGCAGCCAGTATTTTTCCTTACCCTCTGACTGTTTGCCTTATGCAATTTGATTGCAATTGATAATTCATTAATCATTTCCTATCATGGTTAATATTTACCCAGCTTGCTACTGTGCAGCAAGGCTGATAGGAGGGGCTGGAGCAGGGAAGCGAAACATACAGTCAGGGAAGCACACAATGTTTGGGAACACCAAGTCTTCAGAAACAGTCTTTTTCTTTTTTTTTTCCATTTCTCTTTTTTCTTTAAGATGGATGTTTTTGTGGTGATACCATCAGCAGTTCTATAGGGTTTGTCCTCATTTTCCTTGGCAAGATGCTCCTTGGTCATCAATGTGGCAGCCTCAGCCCTACAGAAAAGGTTCTTTCTGGACCTACTTTTTGCTGCCTGAGGAAGCAAAGAGAAGGTGTCATTGCTGCCCTGTTGAGATTTTGTTGTCGTTGTTGTGGATTTTTTCAGTCTCCGAGCGTGACGCTTCCTCAAACCGTGCTTAAAAGCCACTGTGCTTGATTTCCCCTCTAATGGTGTTAAGACTGGAAATGGAGCTGCCTCTGCTGCCTGGTCCTTCTCCTGCCAGTGTCTTCAGACATTACGTCACAGCTTCCAGGTTTGCTCACTGACTCCGGCCGGCCTCCCTAGGGGATGGAAACCAGGTTCCCTTCCCTGTGGCAGCAGCAGTGCCCACATTTAAGAAGCTGCAGTGCTGAGCCGTGACTGCATTAGTTCTGCTACATTAGAACAGAAGCAAAGAGCTTAATTTAATTCACTGGCCTGTATACCAACACCTGAGGGCCACTAATTCACTGTCACACGTTCTCAGGAAAAAACAAGCTCTTTAGCATTGAGATTTTTTCTTCTTTTTTTTCTTTTTTTGCACGAGCAGAGTCTTGCAAGGCAAATGTTAATTTTCTACGACTGGAGAAAAATATCTTGCAAGGATCATGGTAGGTCAGGATGACTCACTTTTGCTAGTGTCCACAAGGGATGGAAGATCACACATCTCTTTTTTTCCGCTTTGAAATGTATAAATTGATCTCAGTTCTTTCATTTTATGATTAGGACCATCGCAGTGACATGTGATTGACGATAAAACATGCATTCACCGCAGGATATATTTGGACATCATTCAAGGGCTTTGAGTCTATCAGATATTTCAACCCAACCTGTTTTCTCAAGTGGGAGGATCAAGTACTGTAGTAGCGTTCGCTGTGCTGTAACTTCCAAGAATCAAACCTTGCCTATGTTGTTTGTGTATGAAGACCCATTAGGCTAAAGTAATCCCTAGGGTAAATTTACAGACTTAATAGAATGTTATCAGGGCTAAATTAGGCCTATTGATTTTTAATGAGGCTCTTACCTGAATAAAGAAAATAGAGTTTCTCTTCTGTTCAGGTCTATTGTTCTACTGCAAGCATCAGCATAAACACCTGCTTTGACGCTCATCTTTTAAACCTGGAAATTTTACATCTCTGAAAGGATTAGAAAAGATTTTTTTCTCTCTGCAACTTTAGGCAGTGCCATTATGCAGTGAGATACATTTCCTAGAATTCACACCTCTCAAAACATACTTTTTAGAAAAGCCAGTGAATAGACCACCAGAAAAATTATTGGCTTCCAGGTTTTAATGCTCTTCTCCTCCAGAGAGTATTCTTATCATGAGGGGTTTTCTCATTACTAATGAATTTCTAGAGAAGTCATTTTGAGAAGTGCAAACTGATTGGTTTTTTTTTTAACTGATCTGACTGAGATAAACTTTGTCTTGCTGTTTCATACCAAGGATTCTAGCATCACCCCATCCTCTGAACCCTCAGGTGGGTAATTTGGAATTGCTCTACATCCTCAGGAGACATGTCCATGCATAATTTGGGGTTACTCAGCAGCCCCAGAAGACATGATACTGTGATACTGTGATACTGTGTACATGGACCAGCTTTTTAGTGTCATGGCTCTTGAGAAAAGGGACACGTGATCTCATGCTGTTCTCTGGGTGGGTAAGACATAGATGATCCCAAGTATGGAGAAGCACAGCCATCTCCACAGGTGACCTCTGATGACCATGGAAGGATAGAGAAACACAGGCCTTTCGAAAGAAGTCTCTATGCCTAAGCGTTTGGAAAGAAATCAAAGACCTCAGGTTGTAGTCAGCCTTCGCTGGGGAGTCAGTGTGTCACTTAGTCAATATTCTTGAAATGTTTTTACTTTCTTACTCTGACTCCTTCTTGACTCACACGGGGCTCCTCTGGTGTCTCCTATCCTCGGTGCAAGTCTCAAGCGAATCTCCAACAGCAATTCTTTCAAGCACTTGGTCCCTATGTCTTTGTGAAAAACAATCACAACCTTTGGGAGGTGAATTTGGGGGCTTTTGCTGAGATCTGTGATGTTCAGGGAGTGGTCGGTTTTAGCCTGACTTCTGGAGGGTGCTATTTCTCCAACCACAGCCCCAGCTGATGTCTGGGTCTGCAAAGATGTGATTGTTTCTGTGGTTCACCAGTGGCATTCAAAGCTGAGGGTGCCCTGTGGTGCTGCAGCACTGTGGTGTCATGTATGGCTGCAGGGGGTACATGTGAGTGTCTGGGTGCCCTTTTCAGTGTCATTTCACTGTGTTACCAGAGATGTTTTTTTGTGTTCTGGGCCACATGGTTAAAAACACTGCCATTAAACGCCTGATCTCCCTGAATGCACCAAATCCTGGTTAATTCGTATCCTTTATAGTATTCAATTTGAAATTTTATATTTAGAAATTAAGAAGCATCTGTTCATTCCTTAAAAGTCATTAAATAGCTAATGGTTGGGAATAGGCTTTCTTAATAACTGCCTGGCTTGACTTTAACCACTGATCTAAATGTCAATGTCTACTGACTTTTAAGACATCATTTTATATTTCCAAATGTACCTTGTTAGTGGAAGAAATATTTATATTTACTCAGAAATGCAAACAGAGTTTCTCTGTGCCCTTCTAGCACACGTGGTGGAGGTCAAGGGACTGAACACAAGCAATATTAACTTTGGGTACAAACCTGTCATACTTCTTGAGTATTTCTTGAAGTCTATTTCTTTTACAGAAATCCATCTTTTTGTTACTTTAATGTATTTTTGGACATTTTTACTATGTACATAATCATGTAGAGGGACAGATGAATCTTTCAAGAAGATAATTTTATGAGATTTCCTCCCCCTCACATTTATGATTTCCGGTGTATACCTTTAACTTTTCTTTATCTTGGTAATCATTTTAAGTCCTGCACTTCCCTGGCCTGTGGTAAGGAACTGTAATTCTCAACTGCTCTGCATTGTGATGTCTTCTGAGCATTTCATAACAAAACTGAAAAGAAATCCAAAATTTAAATTGGATTTTTACTTTGGAGAAGCAATCATACAGGAATATTCATACACATTATGTGGTGCAAGCCCTTATTTAAGTAATACAAAACACTAAATGTGAACTTCTTACAGGCTCAAGTCTGAGATTTGCAATGTGATTCTTCTTTTTTGTATCCACATCTTCCTTCCCAGAAAACACTACAAAACTCTCCACAGAACCTGTAATTGGCAGCAGAGATAAGGAATGCTCCAATGCAAAAACATACCCTAAAAAGGGAAAGACCAATATTGACTTGCAGTGAAGCTTAAGCCCTTTAAAGTCACCCAAGAAGAATCAATATCTCTTTTTAAGAAAGTGCCGCTGCTGTTATATAGCAGACTATTAAACTATGCTAACAGTCATGTATTTTCTACTCAAAACTGTGTCACTGTGTACATAAACAGGAGGAGGTTTTGTAGCTGTATATGTCCAGACTTTTGACATGCGTAGGTGGAGCAGGCGTAGGAAAGCCTATTCGGGAGCTGGGAGCAGCTGCCCTAATGGAATATTATTGACTTTAGTTACATCAGGGACTAAATATAGATTGGGCAGCAATGTACACAGGGCTGCATCTGACAGTCAGGACAGAATGTGCTGCTCAACGGAGAGATGGATGGACGTTGTTCCTCAGCAGATGCTCCTTTGAGGCTGGTCCTTTTAGCCTGGTGTTACTACCCCTGTGGGAATCCTACTGCCAGCCTCCCTGGGCTGTGGATACAGCCCCAAGAGGAGACATGGGGCTGGTCTGGACACAGATTTTCTGCTGGTGCCCTTTGGCATGGTTTCTCAGTGTTGGTGGTGGTGTATGGATTTTATGGAAGGGCTGATCCCAGGAGTTTATAGGCAAAGCTGTAAGGAATATTTGTCATTTAGATACACTACCCTAGCCTTCCTCTATTGCCATCCATGCCCCTCTTCTTCCCTCACTCGTTCCTGGTTGCTCTTTCTTATAGCATGCCCCTGCTCCCCTGTTGTGCTTTTGAAGACAAAATCTGCATTTCCAGCAGCATTCCCAAAAGCGCTTTCCCAGCCTGGACCAAAAAATATGGTCCGTGTGTGCCACATCAACACCTTCAATAGGAGGAGCTGTCCCTCTTCTCGGCTTCATGGAGAAGGAGTGATTGCCTCTGACACGTTATCTTGATTCTTTGGGGATGAAAAAGCTAGACAGGAGCTTGTTATTTCTCCTACTGTGAATGAAGATGAAGGCTTTTGAGATAATTGGATTTGAATGTTTTTTTTTTCTTTCCCCTACGCATCCTTGACTGCTATTTTTATGCTGGGAGAGCACTGTTGTTGAAAGGGACGCACTCATCCCGATAGGCTCTGTGGAGGATCATCACAGGGTTATAGCGCATATCAGCACAGAGGCGTAAGGAACTCTGAAGACTTGGCAAGCCACAGGGATGCTGAAGGCAATGCCGAAGGTGCCCAAAGTTCAGACAGTTTATTTTATTCTCATTCCTGGGAAGGAAAGCCCAAGGTTCTTATATCATAGGGAGTGACACTTTTGAAGTGAAGCAGGCTTGATAGTCCAAATGTACCTGTGTTGTGATTCTTTGGGAGAAAGAATTGTGCACATCCCCTTGTCTCTGTGTGCTCCTGCAGATTCAATTCTAGCTGATGTGCACAGACGGGACATATGTGGTATCCCAAATGATTTCTGGATGCACAAAGAATTGAGGCCAGACTTTTCCTCCTCTGTGCTTTCTTCAGAATAAAAGAGAATCACCTAGTCATACATATAGTGGTTAACACGAACCAATATTTTTAATGAAAAACCATTTAAAGACTCTGGGGTCATAATTAGCCCTCTAGCAACACACAGCAGGGAACGGTACAGGTTCCAGGACTCTATTTGCTTGTTTCTCTGTCATCTTTAAGAGATCTAGCACATCATTTCTTTGCTTTTTCTCTTATCTCTAGTCCTTCCATATTCACTGTGTATACACACAACCAAGCAAACC
Source organism: Dromococcyx pavoninus (assembly GCA_033558185.1). Lineage (NCBI taxonomy): Eukaryota > Metazoa > Chordata > Aves > Cuculiformes > Neomorphidae > Dromococcyx > Dromococcyx pavoninus. The sequence goes on from JAUMJL010001017.1 coordinate 323,656, forward strand.
CTGGCTTTGTGGGAACACGACTGCATGTACTATTAGGTAAATCCTACTTACAGCCCCTTTATAATGCTCTGAGCACTATAGATCATATGTTTTTGGTACTTGCTACTCATTGGTTATCCAGAAAGAGTGCATGTGCCCTTCCCATTCACTCTTTGGGCAATCTTTTATTCGGTTTCGAGTAAGAGGAGTGAACCAGAGTGAGTATATTGTCCTCTTAGATTTATAGTCCAGGAGATAGGTCACAACCCATAGCCACGCTAAAAATGATCTATATTTCAGGCGCCTAGGGGGGCAATCCTAGAATATATATCCTAGTGAGTCTTGAGCCACTCTGGACTGGGAATGTTGTGCTGACCTGAGCCAGTTTTTAAGCAATAGCATTGCACCTTGGGGTAGGGAGAGCACGAAGGGGAAGGACGACATCTCTTGGAAGCTGATCTTGTGCTGACAGTGGGGATTGATGGTCCCAAGTCCCAAGGGCACTGCTGATCCCATGAGGGGCATCTCCCCTCTCTGTAATGAGTTTTACAAAAGTAAAGAGACATGTTTGATTCTGTGTGAGGTTCCTCCAGCAGTTTTACTATCAGTTAATGAGATTTCAGTGCCACAGAGTGGGACTGGGAGCTTCATCTATGTGAAATGCTATGCCATACTCTACCATGGCCTCAGCAGAACATTTCTGTCGGCTCCACCATGAAGGCTGGACCCCCAGCTGAGGCTCTCAAGTGAAGCCTTCACTCCTTAACCCAATTTTTTCATGTCTGCGCAGTCAGCTGCAGTGAGGCGTGCTTTGAAATACCAAAAGTGGAGTTGGAGCCATTCAGTTCAGAGGCGAAATTACACCCTTCTTCCTACTCTGAGTACTGAAGTCAGACTCAGGGAAGTCCTGCTGTGACTCTGTAGTCAGACTGTCAGGAGTGAACAAGCCCTGCACCACACCAGGGAGGTCCCTTCAAGTTCTGTGGTCTGTGAGCAAGTCCTCTGAGGCCTGAGAGCATTCACCACATTGAACATAGCATCTATTATCTTCAGTTCCTGTTGACATCGTTCGGCCTTTGCAAGAACCAAGCTCCATCAGGACTGACCCTTGCATGTCCCAGCCCAGTATATTGTGGGAACAGCCTGATAATCCCAGAAGTGATTTTTTTTTCCTCCAGGAAGCAAGGAAAACACTACCTAGTCATGAAACTGTAGAAAACCAGAGTTGAGAAGTTTGGATATATTACTAGACACAGGACAATTTTCTGCTTGCTCTTGTCAGGTGTCCTGAGACGTGAGAAAGTGTTACAAACCCTTGCAGAAGTTCTGCTTATCCTCTAATCTGTATTTCTTTTCCCATTTCTTATGTAGCTCTTATCATCCTGTTATCAAAGGACTTCAAAAGAGACCAGCAGAGCTCGGCTCTCGTGTCGCCTTGAAATTCAGTGAAAGGGTTATGTTTGGTTTTCTAGGAATGCCAGAGAGGGTTTAAGACAGAAATAAACCCCTAAGGATTTCTTTTTTTTCTGGTCTTCTAAGGTTTTTTTTCTGAATACATGGACTGAGATTTCAGAAGGACTCAACATTGTCTGTCGCTGCTGATGGATGTGGTGAAGCTCTCATGTTCCTGGGAGTGGGAGCAGGCTAATGCAGACCACTGCTGAACATTCTGCTCTCATCTTTCTTCTTCAAAACCTAACCCTTGGGCAATATTATCTAATAGTGGATTTTTAACTTGCATCAACACCCTTCACCACAACAATGACTGTGTATAAACCTTGTAGTTACACCCAACAACACATACTCACTCTTCTTCTATACCCTCCCATATTCATTCACACTGACTTCCACAGCCCCAGGCCACATGTCCTTTTGGAAAGAGAGAGAGAGGGATGATTTGGCCACAGACCCTGCATTGGAAGAATAAGGGCAAGAAAGTGGCTTGAGCAGGCACTCGTGAGCATCACAAGGATGCTTCTGTGGTTTAGTTTTGTCTGTTCTCCATCGTCTCCTCCTCTCCTTGTTTCCGCTTCCCAATAATCCCCTCCTCAGATGACCCCACTGTTAAACTAAGTTGAATGGGACCAAGACATCAGGGAATATCCTAGTATCTACAGCTGTTGCAGTGTTGATCCTGCTTATATATTGCATATCAGTCCTACTTTATGCCTGTTTTAGACACTTGGAGCCCACACTCTATAAGACACTCTGGAAGTTTTTATCATTGACTGTTTCATAAGCTAAACATTTTTAAAAAGCAAGATATGATCTTATTGCTGTGTTGTGGGTTGCCTCACTTTGCTTTGCAGATCATCTGCTGAAAACCGTTCCCTGACAATCATGAAACTGGTGCAGCTCACAAGGGCTGTCCAGTCTTAAGCACTAGGCATACTGCTGAAACATACCTAAAACTGGAATGAATTGAAGTGTGCCCATTGTATGGAAATATCTGTGGCCTGTGGCCTTATGCAATACTAATTTTGAGATGTTCCAGATGCCCCTTAATGGTTAGAGCACCCTTAATGTTCTGCAGCTGCTGTGTTTTGGAATAGCTCTTGTTGCTGGATTCCTTTGTGAATAAAAGCAAGGCTGCTTATCTGATGTACAGAGAAAAAACAAATATTGCAAATTAAAGCATGAATACAAAAGGATCGTGAATCACCACTCACTTTTATTTAATGCTTGATTACTACTTTTTTCTTTCCTATGTGTTAATTCCTATCTTTCTAAGGAAATCCATGCTTACATTCCTCCACAGCTCAGAATTAAATAAACACTGCACACTCCCCCCTACCCCACCAAAGCTCCAGAACTGGGTGTTCCCACTTTTAAATTTGTGGGCAGCCTTTTTGTCCATTTGCTGTCATATCCACTTTCCATAACATTTGGCTTGCACCAGTGAAAAGGTCTGGTGCCAGGATATCTGCTGGCTGAAACAAAGGTGAAGTTCTGGCCTGATTAAAATCAGTGGCAAAACTCCCAGTGATGAGTAGGACAGCAAAGTGTGATTTGGAGTACTTGGAGGATATACACAAAGCAATCATACTTAGCAATACAATTGTGACCATTAGACGGATTCTGAAGCTAGAGATCAACAACTAGCAACTATAAATAGCAGTGCTTTCTGCTGGTTCCTAGTTCTGTTATTTTAACTGCTATTGAAAATCGATTCCTTTTCTGCCTTTCAGGTTAGGTAAAAACACACTGCCTGTTCGTCCATAGTAAAACTTGAACATTTTGTTTTCTTTGAATAAATATTACCCTCCCAACCATGGTGTTGTGTTGGTGTGCTTAGTATTTTCCACACGTATACACAAAACGTGTCGACATGTTAATGGATTTGTTTGCTTGTCAAGGAAAATTTTGCCCCCTGCAATGACAACTTCAAACTCGCACTGCAGAAGGGCAGGGCAAGCAGTCACTCAATGGACAAGCACAACATGCTTCTCGAGGCAATAAAAGCTTCAGATTTGAGTTGGGTGCCTTGCCACCCTGATCTGCAGCGCTGGTTTAATCATGTTAATGTGCTGTCTAATTATGGTAAACACTGCATATTATTCAAATTAAAAATGTATATTGCCATTCATGTAGGCAATCTGCAGACGTTTTTACGCATTAGTGTTTTCTAAGCTGAATGCCCTCTGGTAGGCACTGGAGGCTGCATATCACCCCATTAGCTAAAAAGAGAGGTGGATGAACATATGTAGTTGCTGCCCGACTTGGAAAGTGTTTTACTTGGCACACTGCTGGGAGGCAAATGGTTTCTCTGAAGCAAAGTTACTACTGTAAAATCATCTGTGTGGTGCAAATCTAAAAATAGTCCTGCTGCCTTCCTCCGATCTTGACCAGCATGGTCTGGATTGTATGAGTTTGCCTGCCTGGGTTCTCATCCAACTTAAGAAAAGAGAGATTTCCAGAAGCAACAGACTTGATAGTTTAGTCTGATTCTTCCCCTCATAGTATTTACCAATTCTTGATTTCCAAAAAGTTGTCCTTGCCTGGGGCAATTCTGATGATACTTTACCAATTCTTGATTTCCAAAAAGTTGCCCTTGCCTGGGGCAATTCTGATGGTACATGCCCAGTTCTTAGGGGGTTTTAGTCAGAAGCAAGAGCCTGGTTCTGTAGTGGAAAGCAATCCCAGACCTGGTTACTGTGTTTGTGGACCTGTCATTATGTATTAAGGATGCTAATTAGACGCAGAATTTCTGAGATGGGCCCAAGCTGGAAATTATTTCCCTAAATCAAGATCTGTGGTTCCCCTTTGTGTGGGATTGTTGGGATCTATCCGATATGCTAGATCCAATGACAGGGTCCATAAATAAACTCTTGATTTTGTGATCTTGTCAATGATAAGAAAGGAAATGAACACTACACATAATAATAACTCAGTCATATTGTCTCTTTGTGCTATCAGATACCCAGTTTAGTTTCTCTTGTCAGAGCAGGATCACATCCAAACTATTCCATACGACTATATACAGTAAGAAGATTTACGTGGCTATTTCAGTGCATACCCCATTTTTATGGATGTGAATTACAGAGGAAGCTACTGGGTGGAGTGAAAACATGAGAGTGCTTTGCAGAACTGCTTAACAAGTGGACAATCCAGAAACGGCTGGACAGTGCAATGTGTATCAGTAAACAGATGGATTTTACCGGCAGACGGTGTTTTAGTCTTCAGATATGGGAGTCATGCATGCACTTGGCTCCACAGTTATGTAATTGGGCCTATAAAATTCTATCTATCTTTTCCATCATATTATACATTTACAGTTTCTTTTGAGGAGTTTTCTTTATTTTTTTCCTCTGGGTTGCAAGGGTAGATGCTTAAACTTGTATACTTAGCATGCTCTATTATTCTTTTGATTGCTTCCCCATACTTCATTCACTATGGTTCAAGCTGGAAAATTAGAGAAGAAAGGACTTCTGTGTCTTGGGATTTAATTCTTCTAGGGAACAGAAAGAGTTCCTTGAGACTAATTATATTGTGTGTCAACTGTCCCAGGTCATTTATTTGTTTGGGTTTTGCTGTTTGGTTTATTTTAGATTCCAGGAATGGTTCCCAGTCACCATCACCTTGTAGATCTGGACTAGATAGAAGGAGCTAGAGAAAGAAGGCTTTTCAGATGTACTAATTAATACTGAATTTTAACTCAGCAGTTATCCTCTACTGGTTTTGGAATAGCTTGGAACTGAGTAGAGATGAATGTGAGGAAATGGCGGGTCTTCATTTCTTGTGTTACAGGAACTCTGCTAGTCATCACGTGATAATGCCTTGACTGGCTGTTGATACTGGTTTTTATACAGAGAGCTTCAGGAAAAAGGTCTCTGTATGATTTTATATGATAGTTTACTATAGAAAATCAGAGTCAGAGTAGGTAGCTCGCAAGTAGCCAGTTGACTGCTGTGTTTATGTGTTTCCTACTTGAATTTTGAAGATAGTGAATGTGTTGAAAAATTGGTTATTTGATCAAACTTTAAAAATCTTGTTTCAATTGATTTGACTACATGTGGTACAGGTCAAATTTAGGATTGATGGTGAAGAAGAATGTTAGAATTAAATGGCACCACAAAAGTGCTGGGTAATGTTGTGATCTTCAGACAACAAAGACAAAAGTTGCTGTATAAGCAAATAAATTAAGGAGTTCTGATGATAATTTCATCAGAACACAACCTTTGAGCTGAGCAAAGGCAGTGAAGTTGCCAGAGGTGTATATTGAGCACTTTGCAGAATATGTGAGATCCAACATCTTAATGGAGTTATCAAAAAGGGAAAGAAAGGGCATCAGTTCATCTGCACTGGCCCTGGGCTGTATGGGGCTCATCCCTTTCCTATACTTCTCCAGTGAAGATGAAAAGGGAAAGCAATCCTGCCATGTGGTTCACGCATTTTGTTGCAACCCTGCTCCACATGGTTGCATCCAGATCACCAGCACTTTGGAAAAAGCACAAGTTCTGAGATGGTTTTATCCTGCACCCTTTTACTCCCCATCTTGACAAGTGATGACAAATCAGTCACTGAAAAGGAGTCCAGGGGAATGCCAGCGGGATTCTCATCTCCATCAGTGGGGTCTTTGACACCCTCCATCTCCCATGCTCCCTTCCCCATCCTTCTCCTTCCTCAATGTGAGACCTTGTGGTAGAAGAGGTGCTGTATGGCTGGGATGCTGCTCAAGTGACTGTGCTGGTCTTTGTTCTTGCCAGGGACCTCTGACCATTGATCAGGACATAAAGTAGCAGGTGTCTTGTGCTCCAGGGAGCAGCAGCTGCCTGTTTCTCCAAAGGCCCTGGCTGTGGCCAGGGAGGACAGGCTGTAAATTTAACCCATCTCCTGTAGCAAGAGGCTGGATGCTTAGTCACACTTGAGCGCCTGGTTGAGTGCCGAGGCTCCATTTGATAATGTAATACATATTACAATAGATATGGCTGAGGTATTCATTACCATGTAAACAGGGCTTGCAGGAGGCAGCCCCCCCCTGCTCCCTGACCTCTGCTCCGAGGTATGGGACCAGCTGGCTTAATCCACCCCAGGGACCAGGGGACTGAGGACACCAGTGCTGCAGGAGGCACCTGAACAAGAGCAGAAAGCAAAATAAATGACAAGTGCCATCTGTTTCCATCGTACTTCGGAAAAGCTGGGGTGGCTCAGGGGCACTTTTTGGACCCCCATCCTTGAGCTGAAATCCTGTGGCTGTGGTCTTTCCATCTCCAAGGAGAAAGGACTGGTGAGGACCCTCGCTGGGGACCTTAACTTGGTGCCAGCAGTGGAGACTGTAGATGGCTGCACCCACCTGTAAACTACCCCACCTGAGAATTCATAATGATACTTAAAAAACTCCAATTCACAATTCACAAATGAGATAAGAAGTGTCTGTAGGAGGGCTCTTACCATCAATATGGACATCTTTGAAAAGAAAAAAAAGTGTGACCAAGTGGCAACTGAGAAAAAGGGGCTGTCACCCACAACGGTTGTACTTTGGTTCTTCCAGGAGAATGTTTAGGGTTGTGTCTGAAATATCTCATTTAAGTGTCTTTCATTAAATGAAGACACTGAACAGTGTGGATTGTGTAGTGGATATGCACATACCTAAGTCTTTGGGCCTGAAAGGTGGGGTGAAAAACATGTTTTAACAATGCAGTGCAGACCATTAAGAAATGGGGAGAACACTGACCAAAGAGCAGGCAGGCACGTGGGACAAGGACAAACAATTCTGGCAAAGACGATGGACTCTCAGAGGACAAAAGGGTAGACTTTACATCCAAATACACCATTTGTGTCCATCCTTGCTTGCATCCCTGTGAGGCTGCCTGCAGCTGCATCCACAAAGCCTGCTGCCAGCACCCTGCAAGGACTGGTGGGCTCCTGCAAGGCAGGAGCTGGAGGCAGAGAAACACCCCATTCCCTTCTCCTCTGACCCACTCACCCCACCTAAGTCTTTACAGTTGGTGCAGACACTGCATGTGGGTGACCACCTGCACGCGGTGCCCACGCTAAAAGCAAACTCCTGCTGTATAGAAAAACCTCTCCAGACAATTCCTTAGTCTCTGAGAATAATAGATGGTGTTTTTACAACCTCTTGGAGGCCTGTTCCTGGGTAGACAGTGAAAGGCAATACCCCAGGACGACTGGGTTACAGGAGGCTGTAAAATTACTCCTCCCCATATATATATTTTGACAATGCTTTCACCGAGGAGTGTTTCCTCTTTCTTTTTTTTTTTTTAAATTTTATTGCTGTGGCAATCAGTCTGTCTTTTTTTTTTTCCCTTCCCCCTCCTTTCCTTCCCTTTTCACTTTGACCTATCAAACTGTAAGTCTTATTTTGAGCTGACGGGGAGGCGTTAAATGAGTGGCTGGGCCACCAATTTAAGGGAATTGATGGTCTTTGGGGCTTACACTCTCACAGGTCAAATGATAATGTTGCCCTTCAGGTTAAATTCATACATTACATAGGGAAAGCCAGGAGCTTTCACCAAACTCAGGGGCAGTGGGATGCTGACCAACTTTGGTCATAAACAATAATTTAAAAGCTGGGTTTGAAAAGGACAATGAAGGTTGCATAATCTTTCATTTGTCTCTTTTCATCACATTTTTCCCCCTCTAAATTTCTGTATCGTCCTTCAGGCAGCCATTTTCTGTTTGTCTTCTGTAAAGTTTTAAATGAAAATTATGTTAGATATGGGTAAAGATAGATAAAGAGATAGATACAGATATGAATGTATTTATGGAGACAGAGATAGATATGGAGATAGGGCAAAATGGGTGTATATATAGGTATAGATACAGATAGATACAGATATGATTAGAGTCATAGATACATATATAAATACAGAGAGAGCTATCTGTTCATTTTAATGTGTCCCATACCATGGATACAAACAGAAGTCAAAGGCAGGATGGTCATGGAGCTTGGAGTCTGAGCTAGAGCAAGGCCTACAGTTGATGCCATGCTACTCAATAAGATTTTCTTCCTTCCATGATTGTTATAGTCCTCCCTCTGCCCTATCATATTCTGCTTAAATAAACCTCTCCAAACTACCACTATCGTGTCTTCCCTTTGCTTCATAGCTCTGTTGCCACATACCAATATCCAATTACATTTTATTCAAAACCAGGTATCTCAAACTACTCTATAAAAGGGAAGAAATTATTATCTCCTCTCTTCCCCTCTCCCCCACTTTTTTGTTCATCACACTTCTCGTTCTCTGTGGAATCATAAATGAATCATTGGTAATGGGCATTTATTCCCCCCTGCACCCATGACAAATGAGGTTGACATTATAGGTCCTTAGCTGTTAGAGGTTACAAAATGCTTTAAAATCTACTGAGCAAAGCTTGTGGTTGTTTCTGTGGTCATATGTCTTGGTAAATAAAGCCTTTTTCTTTCCTATCCTGAGGGAGATTCTAGTGTTTCTACAGGTGAAAAAAATCAGAAATTTTAGCTCACAAATTGTCTGTAGGATGACTATGAGGCAGTGCTGACCCCAGTGTGTCTACTGTCACTTCACCTTCATCCAGCAGTGACACAGAGAAACACTTACATATATACCATTTAGGGAGCCTCCTACTTAAGCTCACTGCTTTGAGGTAGAAGCAAGAAAACTGCATCCTCACGGAACAAAAAAATGGGAGGGAGAGAGTAGGTAATAATTTCTTCTCATTACTCCTAAATCAGTTATAGATGAGATGTTCTTCAGTTCAGACACAACCAGGTGCTAATACAGCTACACACTGCTTTCAAAACCTCACCAGCTCTTCTTGCAGAGCATCCCCCAGCTCACTGACCACTGTCTTGGAGTAGCTCCTTCTGCCATGGATGTGTGGAGCACAGTAACATCAATGGGATTTTGGGTGACCCTTGCAGTCTTCCTAATGGGACAGGGATGCTGTGCCCTGGGAAATGAGATCAATTAGAGGTATGGGGCTGATCTCCAGTAGCTCTTTGGCTGAATTTACATCTGAATCTAAGTCAAAGATGGGGATTTATCTGCATGCTCAACTGAATAAAAAGTGGTGGTCTCTCCCAACAGAGTGCATAAAGGCTTAGATCTCTCATGTTGAAAAAACATTGAGTCGGTTGGGCTTTATTGCAGAGGCAGACTCAGTCCCTGAAATGTTGCCTTTCTGCAGGAGAACAAGAGTACTTCAACAGATACTTAAATAGTTTTTAAGTCAAAAAAACCCAAACCCCATACTGCTTCCAAATATGTGACTTGAAAACATTTGTAGTGGCCTCACATTCAAGAGCAACAAGAGGTCTGTAAAGAAGTTATCAGATAAGCATTGCTACCACCGACAGAGGTTTCCTCCCTCTCAACCCAAGGTGCAGGGTTGTCATTTATCAGTCCCCTTTTCAGGGCCCAGCAGGGATGAATTCCTTACGTTGGCACCCCTGGGATCTCAAATCCCTGCAGCTGAGCCACTGGGGGGTTGCTTACACAGGGATGAGCAACTGCCAGCCCTGGGACCCGTCTCCACGATCAAAAGCTGCCTCTGTCTGCTGACAACCCTCACCAGGAAGGCTTCACTGGGTGGTGGGGCAGCAAAGGGTTATGTTTCTCATTTCTTACGTGATATTTTGCAGTATTTAAACTGAAAAGGCCATATTATATCTGCAGTGTTAGGTGTAGCAAAAAATGTGACATTAATTGGCAGCTGAGACCACACAGTTCTTTGAAACAGGACATGAGTATTTCTGCGTTAAGGACATTTTGGGGAGCTTGATGATAATTCCTTTACCTCAGGTACTTGAGTTATCTTTGGGGAGCACAAATCAAGAGCTTACTGTTTTCTCTGAAAACAATTGAGTTTGCCAGTCTTTACATGATCAGACTTCAGAAACCAATGAATTATTTGTGAAGGTCATGTTGGATTTGTGGGACAACATTAGTGTTTGCCTCCAAGGGAAGCAAGCCTTCTGTCAAGAAATTTCTTTGTAAAATGGATTATTATTGCTGTTATTTTCACAGGACATGTCATTCAGTGATGCCAGGTGAGTGCTGGGTTTGTAAGCTGGATGTTTGTGTTGAATATTTCACCTCTGATAATTACCAGCTTTGCATTAGGAGACCTTTAGTGTGGACGTATCTGACAAAGACATACATTTGAGATCTCCCAATAGTACCTTATAGTTGTTTCAAAGAACTAAATGAAGACTTATCTTCCCTGGATCCTGACAAGGTAGTCAGCAGCTAACACTGGACGGATACCTACACAGAAATGACAAGTATTCTCCAGGCCCAGGAGAGGGAGATCACTTACTGCAAAGCTGCTGAGAGTTTACGAGCTAACAAGGAATAAATATTAAACACAGAGTTTTTCCAGTTATTATTAACATATTGGTCATTTGCCTCAATTTAAAAAAACAGAGAGAGAAGAACAACTTGCAGATTCTTATGTTTTGGTTTTGTCTTATTAAATCTTACTTCTTTTAAACACCTGTGACTTGTTTATTTTTACTTTGAATTATCATGTCACGGAAACCTATATTTCCTTTTCAGACAGAGCCTCAAAACTCAGTATCTTGATTAATAAAATATGAAGAGTTTATGCTATCTGTTTCTGATAGTTTGAAAGCAATTTTTCAGTTACTGTGAAGACAGGTAGCATTACTAAGAAAAATAGGTACTATTTTTCCTCTCCCTTTGCTAAGGCACTGGACTAGGGAATGAGATACATGAACAGAAATCTCATCTTTGCCAGAGACTCTCTGGGTGGTGTTGGTTGGATTAAAACAACATAACTTTGTGTATCATAAATTCATATGACATCCAAGACAGTCACTGAAGTTAGAGAACTCTGGAGATGCTGATTTGCTGATTATTGTTAGAGTCTGGAAACAATGGAGGCTTTGGTGTCTAAGTTACATAAAATGAACTCTTCATAATTTGATACTTCTCCAGAGTCCTTCTGTTAAATGGAAGTAAAAATCTTTCCTTTTCACCCATACTGCTGGATCCTTCTCAGGGCTTCTCTGTCTCAACACATGCTGCCCAGTGCAAGGATGCTATGATCTTGGAACAGGCCATGAGGTCTCACTTGTATTTCAGATGGTAATTGTAACGATAATCAAGTTTTAAGTCACTATATAAATGGAGATTTTTATACACTGTGTATCATACATGTATTCTAGACATGTACTATATACAATGCTGAAATAACATAATCTGAAGATCAATTTAAATGAATCTGAAACCCAAATTATAAAGCAAATGTGAAAACTGAATCAGAAACCACACTTCTGCATGCAGATACTTTGAGAACTATGAAAACAGGACATTTATATACATGTACAAATATAAGGCACAAAGACACAACACATTGAATTAGATTTGGTTTTTGATTCTGAGCCTGAGGAGTTAAGACTCACGTTGTCCAGCCTCTTTCCACTGTTGGAAAGACAAATATAGTTTTGTTTATTTTTAAATGGAGGCCAAGGTTTTCAAGTGAATGAATGGCTTCAGAAGGTGTGAATTTAAGACAACAAACTTATTCATCACAACAGCATCCTGAGAAGTTAGAAGTTCTGCACAAACACAGTTGTTGGGCCCCAAAATGTAAAACAACAGATCAAAGCTTTCCACACACTTCGTCATAGCAAACAAAGCATTGGGGGCATGCAGAGGAGTTGTGTTTAATTTGTTTGTTTGCTTTGGACCTGTCCTAATCAAGGGCTTTTCCGAGCTGCTCCTTTCCCCCACTCTCTGTTCCCCTCCCCTGCAAAACTTTCCAGACTCCCTTGTGCTTCTCTTTGCTTTCCTTTTGTTTATTTAATTTGTGAAAAGAACCAAAGGGGGTCCCCAACATCCCATCGCCTAGGAGAGCTGGTTTCCCTACAGGACTGCAGATGCCAGGCAGAAAGGACTCAAAACAGGCAGCAGTGAGGCAAGGCAAGCATTATCAATCATTCAGCAAGTTAAAAGAGAAGAAGGAGCGAGGAAAGAGGGAGAGTGAAGGCGGGGACCAGGCTGAGGGGAAAAAGCCTGGGCTGAATTGGAGGAATTTCCTCCCCCCTGATTGCTGAAGGGAAGTTTTTTGGACATGTGCCCAGACACATGCCGAGTTAAAGAACCAGGATAAATTCTGGAAGAATGAATGGAGGGAGAGGAGGGGTTGGGAGCAGAGTGGAATGCGGGCTACGAGGGGTGATGGCAACCATGGGGACAAAGGAGGTCTGTGGGAGGAGACCACAAGGACAACGTGTGTGTCTGTGTGTCTGTGTCTGTGTCTGTGTCTGTGTGTCTGTGTGGGTCTTTTTTTTCCCCTTCTTTTTCCTACTGAGTATTTCAAACGTATGTTCCTTGCAGAGCACAATCATAGCAGTGAGACCTCTCTGTTGGACAGTGAGAGGCAGCTTGTTGTCTCTTGAACCTTCTTCTGTGTTGCCTGGGACAGACAGGTACATGAGCAAATGGAAGTTATAACCAGGCAGGCTGCATCAGGGCTGGTAAACACAATTTGGATGGTGAGGGCAATGCAATTGTTTGATCAAAATTGTTGTAGGCTCTCTCTATTTTCTGATGTCTTCAGGCAAGGTTGCATAATCTTCCGAAAGATTCATTGAGCCAGGCAATTTCTGAGACTAATTCAGTGTGTAGATGGGCAAAATTGTGTGGTCAGTTTGGATAACCCAGACAAAAGGTCAGATAGATTGTTCTGTCTGCAGCAGACCTGGGATGTGCAGGTCATGCTTTGAACAGCTTCTTCCTGTGCCTTTCAGTCCTCTCGTTTTCAGGATGTCACTTATTTGACTCTCTCAGTTTAGCTATTCATCCAAAAAGATCTCTCACCTTGTTGGAGTTGAATGCTAGGACCCACTCAGATGACAGGGCAGCCAACAAAACTGAGCCTCAGCAATGTCTGTCCAGAGGAGTTGGCTTGGCATGGATTGGCAGCAGTAACTCCTTCCTCATACTTGCTTCAGCCAAAAAAAATGTCCATCCTCTTAAGTTTCTGCTTAAAAGCTCTTGTCAATTCAGAGCTTGAATTGTTAGGGCTAAATAAAGTACCTCAAGATAAAATGCGTGTCAACTCAGAGTCTGCAGCCGTAAAGTGGGTTTTTTTTCAGCTGTTGTGTTTTCAGATTTGAGCAAGGGTCACATTACTGTCATACACATAATTATGCAACAGCAGATGAGACCCCCTAATGTGAAGACTTCAGACTTACTGAATAGGGGAACTCAACTGATTTTTCACTACACACTGATTTTCCAGTACAGAAGTCTAAGTATATTCTGTCTAGCATCCCACTACTTTCACACAATAGCAGTAGCATTCACTCATGACAGCACAATACCTAGATTTCTTAAATGATAAAACTTTGGTAAATGCACTGACTAATTAACTGACTGAAAATCCAGATTATCTGTAATCTGATTTTGGCCAGATCCCAAACTCAAATTTGATCTGCTGTGATGTATTTTATCACCTCTATGTTCATTGCATTATCCACTCTCTTTTGGTCAAAAATTGCTCCAGTCATCTGCTACCAAGGCTTGACTGAAAGTTTCATGTTGTGTTTCCCAGACTGCTGCAAGGCTGTTTAGAGTAGAAATTTTCTTCTTCTGAGATTTTAGCAAATGGAAGGCTCAATAGTACACTTGGTCCATTTGTTGTAATTGTTGTTGTTGTCATTATCACCCACTTACTATAACTAAAAATATTTCCATCGCTACAAATTGTAGTTCAGTTGGCCTGATGGAAATAGAATCCTATTTCCTGCCTCAAGAAACAAATAAACAGAGAGGTACCCTCAGAGCAGTTTAAAATATAAAATCTTCATCATTCATATAGAACAAACATTGGGTTAACTCTTTCCTGGGTAAGTTTTTCTAAACCCTAAGCTAAGCCTGGACTAGCCAAGGTTGAAAAGGAACCATGAAAGAACAGGGTTTGTGTCTGGAATAATCATTATCATAATTTTGTATTGGGATGCAGCAGCTTTAAAAGGAGTAGTGGAAGGCAATATTTAAATTTTGAGTGCATGTAGCTAATGTTGAACTTTGCACAGTTATATTATTTCAATTGCTTAGTTTATCTTCATTTTAATAACCCATGGTTGGTAACAAAAGTTCTAATTAGGCATTCAGTTTTTTACGCAACTGAAATGAAGTTGAGCTGCAAAATACAAATCTAAACTTCAAAAAAGTCACAGACTGTGGTGCTATGGGGAATTTTGGGAGTTCAGACAAGCCAGACATTGATCATATGTCAATAGGTAATATTTAAAAAAGGCCAAAAATACAATCTAAGCTTTTAAATGTTGAAAACTGGAAAAGTTCTAGAAAAAAAGGCTTCTTATGTTCTCAGGAAGGAAGGATACTTAAGGCTAATCCAGTCCAAGGTCTGGACTAGAAAACTTGAGAGAAATGTGAGTCAACAGAATTAGCAAAACACTTAAGTGAATCTTTTTCAGAAAGGGTGGCATTTAAGAAGATTCCAGTTTGTACTGTTGCTCCAAGACAAATCAGTTGTCTGTTCTCACAGTGGTCACAAGGGAGTTTTTAGGAGTATTGGCCTCATTCGGACATCGCAGTTGGACTTGATGATCTCAAAGATCTTTTCCAACCCAGAGATTCTATGATGATGGCTTTCATAAGGATTATGAAAACTGTTCTGTCAGAATTTGCAGGTTTTGTTGTTTTTGTGGGTAAAATCAGGTTGGTGAGGAACAACTGGTATTAGAACCTGGACACTTGCACATCATGGTTATTAACTAAGCATCTCTCCTTAGTGTTGTGCTTTCTGGGTTGTGTAGAGGTGGACCTATTGTTGTGTTCCCAAAGAGCAGAATTCTAAAATTTGTATTTACTTCTATTTTGAATGAATATGAAAAAACCTTGCTCCCTCACTGTTGGAAATGTTGCAGTTGAAAACTGGGGAACACCTTGTGGTTTGCACTGCTGTGCAGACCTGGGAGAAGATTTAAGCCTCTAGGATTTCTGGCCCTTTCATACTTGGCTCTGTATTTACTTCATTATTATGGATAAAAATAGTTGGAAAAATAGAGAAGAACATTCAGAAAAAGCACAAAGATCACTAACTTTAAACCTCTGATGTCATTGTTTTAGTGCTCCTAGGACATACAGTGTTTCTCAGAGGTAACACTTGGAAGGCTGCTCTGTATAATAATATACATTTTGTGCCAGAATAACATTCCATGTTTTCTCAACGTAATATAACAATATTAAGTCATATACTCTCTAGATTACACGCAGTTCTGTGAATTAGGATGCCCTTAAAGATAAAAGCCTTCCCATTCTTACATAGCAACACTCAAAAAACATTTTTACTCCAGTACAATTTTATCTATATAGTAAAAGCAGAGCAACTTTCACATTGTGTCTAATTCTTATCCACAAAAGTTTAGGGCAAAGATAAGCAATTGGTGTCCCAAGGCTATGTTAGGTTGCACAGCACCTTGTTTATCCGATAACGAGGAACTCTGGGTGGTCAGTGAGTCAATCCACGAAGTATATTGGTGTGTGTAGATCCAGATTGCATCTGCATAAGACTCATCAACTCATTGTAGTTCTATGCATGCCCATCTGGAACAGAAGTGGCCCCTAGCATAGAGAAGTTGGTCACCTCTTTAGAGCCTTGGCCCAATCAATCTGCCTCCTCTGTTCAGGTAGATGGAAGAATAGCAGCCACTGAACAGACGCGTTTCCAAACCAGAATGTACTATAATCATAAATGAGGATATAGATTCATGTTTCCTCCATGTTTTCAAACGAGCTGTTTTTGTCTCACAAGGTCAGTATCCAACTCTAAATAAATGCATATTACATTATGGCCTACTCCCAGAATGGATCAAATCATATACACATCCCTGCTGGCTCTTTTTCTAACGATGGATGACTCAATGACTGAGCCCCAGCTGCATGTTTACTATCTTCTACTGATATTTAGCTTAAGTACAGCTATTCAGCATAAAGAACAGGCTGGCTTCTTTAACCATCTGGGAGGTTGACCTGCCTGCCCAGCGACTAGTGTTGACAATGCCCTTTCTCAAGCTCTCATTACAACAGTGCTGGCAAAGCCACCGTTGTGTCTGGCACTTGTTGGTTTCTGATTTGCTCCGCAGTGCTGTACACCGAGATGAGAAACATCTGGTCGACTCACACGCTCTGTTTAGAGTGGTTACACAAATGTATGATATTATGCAACCCAGACCTGTGATCCCATTCCTCCTTCTTCTGAAGAATTTCATGTTTTGCCTTTAATCACATTGGACAGATAACTGGACGGCTTCCAGGTGCTGTTTCTCAGATGGTGAGCGCTGTTGCTTGACCCGTTGACACAGGTCAGCCTGCCACTCTCTCATTGTTTCACAAGAACACCTTGTGCCTCTTTTGCTTCCCTACCCATGAAGCCAAGCAGAGCTAGCTCATGCCAAGAGACCAGCTGTGGGAGCTGGAGAAGTTCTTCCTGAAGCACAATGAGCTGGCTCAGGCAGGAGTTTTAGCTTGCTTACTATTTGGGCTTTTCCCATTTGTCAGTGCAGGCTTTTCAGCAGGCAGGGCAAAATTCGTAATGCTCATCTCCCACTTCCAGGGAAGTCTGTCTGTCTGCTGATGCAGAAGATCCACCTGGAGAAGCAGTATGATGCACCACGGCAGGAGGAGTTCAGTATAGGATTTCTGATTTCTTTGCTCCTATCATCCTCTTTGGTGTGCTTTTGGTAAATCACTCAAATATGTGT
Organism: Dromococcyx pavoninus; assembly: GCA_033558185.1. Classification (NCBI taxonomy): domain Eukaryota; kingdom Metazoa; phylum Chordata; class Aves; order Cuculiformes; family Neomorphidae; genus Dromococcyx; species Dromococcyx pavoninus. The sequence continues at coordinate 340,838 of JAUMJL010001017.1, forward strand.
TTCACTGGGCTGTCTTTTCAGCTCCAAAGTGAGCAGATTTTCTGAGTGGACTGACCGTGAAAAGCTCAACAACAGAAAATGGTAGTGCTGCCCACTGGCTTTCCGCCAGGCTCATGGCAGCTGAAAATCAAGTTTAGTAGCTCAAGCTCTGTAAGTTCAGCTTTTCATTAAAATACATAATTTAATGTTAGAGACATCATTCTCTGAGAATGGTACCATTATAAATGCCCACATCTGACCTGGATTGCTGAAATTGGCATGTTGCCTCTATTATCTCTATTATTAGAGATAGCAAACCCAAACTGACTTATGATTGTAACCATTTGCCAGGCAGACAGAGGCACTGTCTTCATCCCAGATGTGAAAAGAGGAACCAGCAGTTATTTGACTTATTTTATATGTAAACTGATGCAAGAGCATAGTATGACTGTAGGAAGAGCTGTTGAATGCAAGCCTCCACACTGTCACATCAAATAGCGCAATGCTGTCTGTGTGGGGATAGTGCTCAATGGGCTGTCCTAAACTCTGTCTCTGGAGACTCCCCCAAATTACTGCCACTGTCTACAGATTATATGGTATCTGATTAGAGTTCCTAAATGTTTTTATATATGTGTGTTTTTCTATGTTTATTCATATATAAACAGATCTTAATACATAGAAGAGAGATTAATGAAAAAAAAAATTAGTGCCTCTTATCTCATGAGCTCATGCTGGTTTTTTCCACTGCCCAGTTCATGCCTCCTTTATAAGGATTTCCTTTTTATCCTGTAGTAGATGTTGCTATAATCCTGAGCATCGCCAGCTGAGATGGAGGAATGGCTCCTTTAATTTGCTTGGAAGTGGTCCAGTCTTTGGAGTCTGGATATCTCTGGTTCATATCTTAATAATTTTCATGCCTTCACATGAATTTTTTAAATGGGAAATACCCTGGTGAGCCCCTGGATCTTTCTCTCTTGGCTGGCAGCTTCCCTGCTCCATTGAGGCAGCCAAGGAAACCTCATACACCAAGCTATGAAAACGTCCTTTTCCATTCAGGAGAGGAGATCGGGTTTTAGTTCAGAGGTGCATGCATGTACATGCATGCACACGCACAGGCAAACACCACTTGATTCACTATTTCTCTTTTCCCCCTTTCACTGATTAGTGTCCTTTGAAGGATCAGGTTACCTTGCCAGTGGAAATATATGAGCTCGCTGTGTGATATAGCATAACTGCAACAGCAGATCATATAATTTTCCCCCGAAGGCTTGTTGCAGACTATGTCGAGTCATTTGTATTTATGACAGCTTGGGGGTGATTTACTGCGACCTTACTTTGATAAAAGCCATTTAAAGCTCATAAATATGGGTGACACACTGCCTTCTCGGCTGAGATTTTAAGCAGCGAGCTACATTTGCATTCCCATAGAGCTTTTATTGTTTGAGGGGTAAGAATTGGAAGGAGCGAGAGAAAACAGAAAACGGAAGGTGTGTGCGAAATGCAAAAGGGCCCCTGAGAAATGAAGCTGCTGTGCTCAGGGCATCTCTAGCTCGAATCAACTGTGATGCCCTCGCCTCTCCACATCTCCTCCTGGGCATAGGGTGAGGTGAAGTTCATCTTGCTTCGTGTGAGTCAGCAGGCAAGGGGAGCGGATTCTCCAGATCGGAGAGAACATGAATGTAGCATTCACTTCCACAACAATAATAAAAAAAGCTTCTGTATCCTAACAGGTTTTCTATTAGCTTGGGTCTTCCTGTTGTGCACTGTATTTTTTACTTAATTTCAAGAAGACATTACAAAAGTGTATTTATATTCTGTAACTAGATTTACAAGGAGGTAGGCAATTTATGGCCAACAATAAAAAATACTTTAAACCCAGTATAGACTTGTCAGATTTTATGCGCCAGACTCAAATTGATCATTGATGGAAGGAAGTAGGAAGATAGTTCTTGGAAAATCATAATTTTGTCATGGTTTGTAATGCCCAAAGGAACCTGAGCATCACGACCCATTGCATTGCACACAGCAATTAGTGGGGTTTTTTTAATAAATGAGAATTCCCAGGGTGAAATGTTTTTCATCTTTCCAGCCACTACTAGAGCCAGGATCCGTGCTTCGGTGGGTGTCTTGACCGTTGGGTCACTAGTCAATTCACTCTCTGCAGCATTGACTCCCCACGTTCTCCTGTTTTCATTTCTCTTACACAACCAGTATGGGTCAATAGGAATGAATGGAAAGTGGTTTAGGTGGATGGGATGTTCATTTAACACGTTCATCTTTAATAGCATAGTTATTTATTGCAAGAGGTAAGGACCATGATATTTAATTTTGTGTGTTAAACTATGCTGCTCACAGGTTTGATGTTCAGGTCTTGATACTTAGGACTGCGGGATACCAAACTACCTGAATAAGGCTTTTTTAACAACATCTGCCTGTAGCAGTAATATAGGTCTTTTTCAGAGTTTTACATGGGTAAAATGTTTAGATCATGACTTAAAATCTTGAACAACGTCACTTGTAAAAGCTATCTTTGAAATCTGTACAGAAAACATTTTAGGATGTAACTACTTTTGGAATACAATAAAATGATTGAAATTGATGAGGTTTTAAGCCCTTTTTTTTAGCTTTTTGGAATGTTCTTTGTAAATGAAAGTGATTGTTTTTTTAACTTTAGTATTGATATTTGAGGTCTAATAGGATAAAGTTATCACAAAAGTAAAACAGACCTTTCCTGCCTTTCAAATCATTCTTATGGTGTGATGTATGATTAGATGCCAGATATGTGCGGCCAGAACGCTGCACCAAATTATTTAATTTTATACATAAACTAATCAATCAGTTTGCCATTATTATTGCAGAGTGTTTATATGTTGCGCTGTGAGATAAGTTTGATGTTTCCAGCAGAAAGCCCAATGCTATCTTAAAACTATTTCATTATTGAAAATCATCCTTTTCACAACTCAGTTAGGCTTTATACATAGAGTTTTCAGGATGGCATTGTGCATGGTGGTGGACCAGCATTACCCAGGCATGGCTTCAGAGGTAGAGTTTAATATAGAGAAAAGATGTGAAGCTGCAGCTTTGGTCTTCTGCACTGGCCTCAGCTTGTTCATGCGCACCACGTGGCTCTGCTGCATGGCTGTTCTCCTCTGCGTTCACATCAGGATTTCCACCTAATACCTAGGCAACTGAATCCAGAGGAATTAAAAGGCAGTACGCTTTTCATTAAGCAAATGAAAAGAAAATCACAGTCCCTGCCCCGAAGATTGTACACTGTAATCAATGGCAGCATTAATGAGAAACTTCAGTGCACTCGGAGGAACAGTAAAACATGCATGATTGGGCCCTGAAGACAAGACAACCAGTAAACTACTTACTCTGCTTCAGCTTCATTAGCCATTAAAGCAGGATAATGGCACTTACCTTGCCCCACCAGAGATTAGTTAGTCATTGCTAGCACAAAGTTATGGAGGAAAAAAAAAAAGAAACATCTCTCTAATTCTTGTGTTAGTAAGGCTGGCAGCAGTTGAGGACAGGATTCAGGTCGTGTCATGTGGCTTTGGTTGCCATCCTGCTTCTGGAGTAGAGAGAAGCTTGTGCTTGGGCTCTTGGCTAGTGGAAGAACAGCAGTGTTGGGTGCATGCAGGCTCTGGGCTCCTCTACTACACAATTCCAAGCACAAGGGGAAGGAAAGAATTGATTTACCAATCTGACCTTTCCAATCTGGGGTTCAACTGTGGTTTAGGTCCCAAGCAACCACATTCAGAGGTTGCTGTTGGCTGCCCTGCAGGTATCTGGTTGCTCTACTGCAGGACCCCGCGTTGTTGAAACCTCTCTTGGCAATCTGCTCTGCAGAACTTGTCCAATGCTGACAAACAGAGGCGTGGAGCAGAATTGACACAGCCACGGAGGGAGGCTTGTGCAACACCTGTCCACACCATGCCTGGTGCAAGCTGATTGGTGGAAGCCATTTGTCTTTATAAGCATTCTTATTAAAAGTAAATCCTAGAGCAAACAGACTTTGCGGTGCGGCTTTTTTCATTAAATGGACTGATTTGGTCTCTGCTGACTCAAAAAGCCAATCAACAAGCCCTCTGAATCTTTGATCCATTTTTCTACTTAGCTGTTCTCTAAAGGCTCAATTTCCTCTCCTGTCATGCTTTAGAGAGGGGCAAAATACACAGCCTAGTACCCAAGTTATAATACAATTAGTTGGTGCAAGGGAATTTTTTTTCACTTGAATAAATTAGTTGTTAATTAAAACTTTTTTTCAATGAAAGGAGTTATATTTGATACCAACAGCTGTATGCTGTTTGATTTATAGTCCTTTGGGGTGTTGTTGGTTACAGCAATCCATTTCTCCCCCTTACCCCATCAAACACACACACACACTTACTTCAAAGACAATTAACTGGTACTGTTTTCAATCAGAAAGAGGATATTTTTGCTGTTGTTGTTTTCACTTTTCTATACATCACTTGAAAAAAAGATGAGCAACATTTCACCACCTTAGCCATTTCCCCCAGGGTAAAGTCCTGTACCAGTGGCAGCGAAAGCATTTGTGATACTGCCAGGGTAAAGGCTCCGCTTTGCACTGATGAGTTGATCCTGAACACGGGTCCCCGGCTTAGCGTGTTGCATTTGCAAGTAGTAGGCATTGGCAGAGGATTTCCTCTGGTTTCTTCCTTAAGCAGGTTGAATTGCTGCTGTGGGAACTGAGCCAGTCTTTCAGGTAACGCATAAGGTGTTTGAAAGCTGTGTGATGTGTTTGGGTTAAAGTATTACTTTAACTAAGTCATAATCTGGGCAGAATTAGGGACCTAGATGAGTCAGAGGGCTTTCCAGCTGGGAAATAAGAGAATGCAGTAGAAACATCTTGTTTTCTTTTTTTCTAATCCTCTGAAGAGTAGATCAAATTCAATGTACACCAGGTGCTCTTACTTAATTGATTGATTTGCCTATCTCTAATTCCTTAGGAATTTCTCAACACTCATTTGCTTAGCTGTTTCACACTGGGACAGGGACTACATGCAGGGTATTTCCAGAAGGACATGGCATCCCAAAATGCTGGCTTATAAAGCCCTCTCTACTTTTTCTCACCAGTGAGGAGAGTGGTTTTGAAAGAGTGATGCTGGCTTATCACAACTTAATGTGGCAGTCACACACAGCTTAAGGAGGAGCTTTTCTCTAAGTGAGGCTGTTTTCGGTCAATTCTGATGAAGGTGTTCCTGAACTGTTAGTGGAGGTGGTTGAGCAGAAGATGTGTTTCTTCACACTGATTTGCAGTTGAGCTTCTGTGTCTGGGAAATGGAAATAGGACTTCCCAGTCTTTTTTGGGCTAACTTATAGGGCACCTTTTAGAGAAGATCAAAGCTCAGCTGAGCATGCTGCAGAGAGAGAAAGCCATGATTCTCTAAGAATCCCTATCCCAGGCAAGGCTGTCCCCATCCTGCCATTTAATTTGTTTTAATCCAAAAGGAGGGGAAAAATGGGTCTCAATTAATTCCCTTCTACTCCAGGCTCAAGAGGAAAACCCGCCTTGGAACAAATTAATGCAATCAAAGTCTGAAGGTTGTGAGGCTGCTGGCAGAGTTCCCTCTTTGTGAGTAAATGAGTGCAGGTTTCCAGCTTTCAAGGATGGGAGAGGTATATCTGACTTTAGCTGGAGTTGTGGGCTTTTGGTGAACATGAAGAGTTGGGCTCTTCTCCCCTCAGGGAGCACAACTGTCACCGTGGCCTTGAATCCTTTCCATAACTTTTGAGTCTGAGTCAGAGATGGGTGGCCATCTGGTACTGGATGATGGTGGAGAACAGCCCTGTCAGAGATGGGTGGCCGGAGAGGAACACAGGTACCTATGTCTTGTCTCCATAGTCTTTCTCTACTCTGACTGCAACTGTGTTTCATCTTTATTTATCTATCTAACTCTCTATCTATCTATCTATCTATCTAGATGACAAGCATTATTTTTGCCTTCCTGCAACCTTCACAGTGCTGATGGGGTCATCAGGCTTGCCTACCTAACCCAGTTTCTGGAGTCTCACATGTTTTACGTTGTTGGTAATACTTTTATGTTATGCACACATGGCAATCTCAACAGTTGCACATTGTGGTCTTGGTAGAGGGTTTTTAGACCACTGAGATCAGCAGGAGACTTGGGGCATGCCCGTACATCTTGGTGTGTTGGGGAATATCTTCAGGTTTTATTATTATATTTCTTTTTTCCAGTGACCTGTTCTGGGAAGGCCTTATTTATCTAAGGATCAGTGTAATATTCTAGTTCTCAGTGCTGTAGAAAAGATTTTTTTTTCTGCATTACTGAGGAACTTTCTATTTATTTTATAATGTGTTGTTTTAGTAGGGGCTGCAGGAATACAATATTTCAATCTTCATGAATGAATTTGATAGCAGAGAACAAAAGGACAAATGTGGTTCATGAGGAGTTTAGTTTATGTACCTGAGACAATTTTTAAAATTTATTTTCTACTTTACCTGTTTGGGTTTAGTAGAAGAGGGAAAAATGTAGTTATCAAATGAGAAAATTAATTTTTTGCATATATATGGAAAAAACCCACACTTTTTTAGTTGTGTACATGTTGTCAGCTTACTGGAAACCAGGGTGGATATCTTACGGATGTCTCAGTTTGCCTCATTTCTCCGTTGATAACTGAGGACTTTGAACCAAGAATATCTGGCTTTAAGTTAATATAAAGCAGTATGTGCTCGAGAACTGGAATAACATCTCTACAAGCATCCAGAGAAGCTATACTGAGCTCCTCTTTGCATGACACATTCTTGTGATGCTTCATACAAGTTCTCGGCAAGGTGCTATATTCTTCTGAGCTAGCTGAAGAGGTGATGCTATCCTGATGCCACTATGCAGCCATCCTGAAATATTAGCTTCCAAATTATTCAGGTATTTGGAGAAAAGAGAGAAAATAAAAGAAGCCCCACATGTACTGTCTGTGGGTGTTTCTGTATGTCTATGGAGCAGTCAAAAGCTAGAGGTGAAAAAATAAAAAACAGTGAAGGAAGTGAAGGAAAAGCAAGCAGTGAGAGTACAGATCTTAGCAACGGAGACAGGGAGCCCATTAGCACGAGGCAAGTGCAAGAGGGGACCTGGCTATTAAGAGCTACTGAAGGGGCTGGTGAAATCTTTTGATGTAGTGGAGTAAGTGATAGTGGAGGTCAAGGAGAAAACCTGAGAGGGGCAAACAGGAATGAGGAGGGAGAGACCAAACTGAGGGAGGGACTGGACCAAACTGTGCACTGTTGTTTTTACACAAAGCTATTGGATGGACTTCCATGAAGAGAAACATTTAGGGTCTATGTTATTTCTTCCATTTCTGAACAAATAGTAGAAACAACTGGGGGGTGGGGATGGTGTCAGTGCAGTGGCAGTGACTCTTTTTTTTTGGTTATTTAAAATGCTCCACTGTAACATAATTTCGGAGAGTTATGGAGACCACGTTGTTTTCACATCTGCAAATACCAGTGTTTTTACACTCCAAAAGTTTTCTGTTATGAAAGGTTCTTGTGGCTTATTTATTTATTTATTTCTTTTTAAAAAAGAAGCTATAATGTCTCTATTGCTTGAAAGAGAGGCTTTGAATTTTGGCAGGGACAAAAGCTTTGTGGTCGAAAACATGTCTTTCTCTTCACCCATGACACTCCCCTCTATTCTGGCTGAGTTATGAGTTGTGCAAGATTGCCATTCCCCATTTCTCACTTGTGTTTCTCAGGAAAAAGTTGGCAGCGGGTCAGAGTAATAACTGAACACGAATCTTACACAGAGCTGGAGCCACTGTGCTGTCAAAACAGAAACAGCAAAGAGAGAAATCCTTGGGGGCTCATAGAGCAGGTGGAGCTGGTGTCTCACTCCTTGCAGTCTCCCACTAGCAGTGGATATAGCAAGTCTTGCCAGCCAAAGCAGTGCATATCTCCCATGATACTTGATGAAGGAAAGGATAGGTCCACTGTTGGACCCAACATAATTTCTGGTTTCTGTGTTCAGGTTGCTGAATCAACCACTTGAAAAATTAGGAATTGTTAGTTTAATCCTTGTGGATCCAAGTATTAATATGCATTTTATGTTAATATATGGTGATATGTCTTTCTTATCACGTGTAAGAGAGTGCTTCCATCACAGTGCTGAAGAGACATCCACTCAAGCAGAAATACGTTTGCACAAATACCTGTAAAGTTCAGTTCCTGTTTTTTTGACACTTGCAGTCTGAACATCTTTCTTACTGCATTGACCAATGTGAAAAACACACCAAAAGTGTGTATATCTGTATGTAAGTATACATATGTTAGATGATATGCATCTGGATGGCCATGTAAGCATCGCCGTATGGCGTGTATGCACGTTTAGACATAGAAACAGAAATTACATTTCACAGTGGTGTAATACAGCAGAGGCCTAGCCTTTCTTTTTTTTCCTGAAAGACAAATCTAATAAAAATGCATATTTGCTGACAAACACGTGAGAGAACTCCGTGTTTACATACACGCACGTGGTGCCGAGCGCGTCCGTGACGCTCATCAAGCAAAGGCAGCTGTATGCATCCACATTTGCTCCTATAGAACTGCTTTATTTCCTTTTGAATAACAAGGAGGCCCTCCCCACCTTTCCCTGGAGCTGCCAGCTCCGTTTCTGACAATGCACAACCCCGTTGCTCGTTGAAGTGCCTGTCATTAAGCAATGCACTGATTATTCTGGCAGCTCCGCTACTCAAGTCCCCGCGGACAGACTCAGACATGGAGAGAATTGAATTTTGCCAAGGATGGGGCTAAAGGTCGTTCCATGCAGTGGACAGCTGTGTCTAGTCAAATCGAAACTATTGCTCCAAGTGTTACCAACAGAATAGCTGATAGCTCTGTTGTCAGTTCATTTACACTTGCATCCCGTTACAAATTAAACCGAAATTGTGGTGCACTGAAAGAGCGGAAAGTCAGTTTTCTGCCAAGTGACAATTCCTTATATCACCAATTTCCAAGTGCAGCCATTAGAGATCATTGCTAGGGGGGTTTGTGATTTCCAGTATTGAAGACTTAGGATCCTGATTTTCTGCCATGGGCAAAATTCCCATTAGCACCTGCTCTCATCTTGTAATCCCATAGGTTAGAAAGGAAATGCAAAGCTCTGGTAACTTGCCTATTTTCTGAGCTCTGTTCACAAAGATTAACATAAAGTACAGAATTGATCCTTGACTTCTCCCACTTCTCAAGTTTTAATTTTGTTTTTTTCTTTTTACTTTTTCTTTTGTCTTCTCTTTTTTTTTCCCCCAACCTGAATTTGAATACAGAGGGGAGAAGTAATATGAAATATCTTTATTCTGCTACAAACTCTTCTGCAGGGAGGTAGGCCATAGGAACTAGTGCAGCTTGGCAGCACTGCTTATATGCCAGTGTTCATCTCAGCCCAGCACCATCTTCCCCTGAACCTATTCCTAAACCATCACTTGGGAAAAATTGCCTTCTAGGCTGAAACACAGCCTCTCCCAGGATCCTGAATGAGCCCTAGCAACTAAGCTGAAAGCCTGGGACTTGACCACATTCAGAATAAACTTGCCCAAAAACATCAGTGCTAATTAGCTGGTGTTATGAATGGATTAAGTGAGACACCAGCTGCAATGGGGCATTTTGATTTGGGTCGTGGCTCAGTAATTAGATGCACATAAGCTGACTGGGGAGCTGTCAGTCAGCATGCAGCAGTTTCCTTTGCGGCGTTAGGAGGAAGAGCTTTCCTATGTCCCATCATCTGTTTTGCTGTGAACCTTTGGGTGGTGTACCAATGATTAAACACAGAGTTGAATGCAAACTCAAATCCTCCCCTGAGCCACAGCCATGCAGATCGGTGACTTCACAACTTCACTGCTTGTGCAGCTGAACAACACTATTGTATTTATAGTGCAAAATGTTTCTCATATGGTAGCTGTTAATGTTAACACCATCATCTCCTTTGATCCACACAAGCTTTCCCATGTTTTCTTATTTACTGTTACTGTTTGGAATGGAGTTTGGGGGAAAATGTGCTTGTTGCTGTTATGAAATTATGTAGAAAAACACTGAAGATAGAGCAACATACAAAATTGAAGCTGTATGTGAGTGAATGTGTGTGATTCTGATGGTGTGGGCATGAGTGATGTTCTCACCTACAGCTGGGCTAGTTGTCCTGGGATCCCTTTCGTAGCCAGTGATGAGAAACAGGTAACACCAGTGAGATCCACCTATTTCAGACATTATCTGTATCAGGAGGAGAGGAATTGCTGTAGGGAGTACTTGGTGATTTGATTGGATGAAGTTGTCTGATTTTTTAGACCTCTATTTTTAATAAATCAGCCAGGAGGTAAACCCTGCTTTTCACCCCAAATATGGAGCTTGCATGAGGAAAAAATAACCAGATGGCAATTTTTTTTAGTGTGAAGAAAGGCAGAAAGTAAAAAGGCAGCTTGACTGCTCCTGACATAGAGCCTTTATCAGCTTCATAAATAAAGGGCATATGCATGTAATGGCTGACTGCATCTCAGATTGCAATACCAATGTTTTAAAAGCCTGCTGACGGAGCATCTGCTTATTTCATTACTCCTCCAATGTCTTTGCAGGTAAGTCATGCATTATACAGTACCAAGACTAGCAATGCATGACCAGGGTGGACAGTCTGTAAAAATTCTGGATGGTCCATTGCTTTACCTTAACTTCCGGGAAAGAGAAACTAAAGGAATGATATATTCAGTTAATAGGTAGAATTTGTAAAATAAAAAGCTGTTTCTAGTGAACTAAGATTTTCGGTTTTTTAAAGAAAAGAGAACAACTCTATCTTGTTACTGTATGAGCTGGCTGTATGCACAGCAGAGCAAAGATAATTTTCATTAAACTCTTGCTCAGAAAACTGAGGGACTCTAGTCAGGTGAAAATGGAAAGCAGATACAGTGGTAAGCCTTGACATTGCAACAACATTTTGAGGAGCCTAGGTTCAGCCTGGCTGTGATTGCAGACTAACCTGTCTTATATTATCATCAGTAGTGTGGCACAGGAGGTTCACAGCAGTTGAATAGAGTTTCCCTTTAGGAGCAAAATTTAATCCAGAGTTTGTAAAATACAGCTCGTTGGGGAAGAGAAGAAAAGCAAACTATCACCCTACGTGGGTTTTTCAGTGGGCAAGTTCATGTTAACCTCATGCTGAGTCCCGCTGCCATGCATTACAAATGCTTCCTTTGACTGTTGTTAAATAAAAGTGCTGGCTCCTGATGCCTTGGTTTGCACTTAGTAGGAGCTGATTTTCTCAGGCATGAACCTCTACTCACCTACATGCTATTGCCTTGCATCAGCATCCATAATTCACCATCCTCAAGCACCCAAGCATGCAGAACCAAGGACGTCCACTGACTTCCCTTGCAGTTCTCCTCCCTTCCCTGGCCATATTCTCTTCAGCCAATGCCCTGCAGCAGCACGAGCTTGCTCTCTTTCTATGGTACTTGCTGGGCCAGTTTCTAGAAAAAGACCCAATCCAAAAGCTGTTTTTTGACTGGAAAAAAGAGGCCTGGAGAGAGGTTCCACAGTACTGTGGTGATTCACTAATGAGCAATAAGACATCTTGAGCATTCTGCACATAAAGTCATATCTGTTGTAGGTCTTTTATAGTCAGAGACAGTACAACACTGTTAGCCATCGAGCTGCTTATGTGAAATGAGTTTCTGAACCTCTGTCCAGTTGCTCATAAGCTCACCCATTTCATACACACAAAAAAAATTTTCAAAAACTGCTTCTGGATCCAGCAGATGTTAACAGGGATGAACACAGTGAAAAGAGCCATGGAAGTGGCGTTCAATCCTTGTGTACACAAGGAGGTAGGCAGCGAAAGAGTTTTAGCTTTATAGGCTTTCCTAATTAGCCTCCATAGATGAGGAAATACCAAAAGACACTTTCCACAAATATTCGTTAGCTGTTAGTTTTTTATAAGCTTGGTTAGACTTTGTACACTTTCTCCCACCATCCCATCTTGTTTGTTCTTGACAAATATTCCAGCAAACATATTTGTAAGCGGGAGTGGTTGTGGAGGTTTCAAATACTGGAGAATATTCCTGAATACTGCCTTTAATATTCCCACTGGAAACCTAGTTCTAGGGATCGTAATATCCCTCTGTTCAGGAGACAAACAAACATCACTGTGTCATACAGACATTTAACAGCTCATGAACTGGGAAGACATCAAGAGGAGTCTTCAGAAAAGAATTTCAAATACGTATTTTTAGGCAAACAGCAATCTCTTAATAGTTCACAAATCAACACGCTGAATATGTCAAATGTCTGTCTCTTCTGTAGTGCCTATTTTCTGGGATTTAAGGACACTAAGAAATTTTGAAAGCAAAACAAAAAAATTTTGTTTGCTATTCTCCCCAGTTTCAATCTGTGGAAGAAAAGAGGTGTTTAAAAAGAAAAAAAATAAAGATCTGGTCTGTTTAGAATAGCTTCCATAATATTGTTTCTTATTGACCAATCTCTAAATAAAAGACTCTCACTCTTGACTCCTGTTTAGATGAATGATTTCTAAGGCTTTTATTTTTGTGACAGCGATGAATTGTTCCATGTTTGTATTAAGCTTTTCTAAGTGCACTATTAAATGGGCAAAACTTCAACAATAAACAGGCTGACTGGCTCAGTGATAAATTGAAAAGAGGGGGAGGTGTGTATTTTTAGACAGAAGAGTCATCATGGAAATTTTCTGATTGCTATGCGTTTGGAGAAGGGATACGTGGAAAAATGCTTCAAATTAGGTATCAGACATTAGTTGCTCTTAAATCAACAAGACTATGCTTTGGGAAAAAATGCTTGTCTTGTCAAAGCCTATCTTGTTCTAAGGCTTGCTTACGATCTAAGTGTTCCTGATTGTGTTGGAAGCAAAACCTTGAGGCTTTGTTTAAAAATCCTTTGAGTTGCTCTTGTCGTCCTGACCCTCAAGCAGGCTTGAATATTTTACCTTTCCTCTACATGAGAAAACAGATAAGGGGAGTAAAAGATGTACAGAAAAGGAAAAACATCCCTCCTAGAGATTTGTATTGTTTTGTCCAGGGTTGGAGTTATTATTAAAAAACAACTAAGGACTATTGGTTTGCAGTGTCAGAGTGGTTGTTTCAGGCAAGGAGAGATGGCATATTCGTTGTGTTTCTCTCCAGCAGTAAGTGGGACTTAACGCTCTCTCTCCGTGTAGTAGTTCAGCCCTCTGTGTTTTCAACCTGTCAGGCATCAGGGCACACTGGCAGTCCTGGGAGACAATTTTAAGGTTAAGAAGTTGCCAGGCTCAACTCCACATCCATTGAAAGCCTTGTGTTATTGGGCTGAAGGTGAGGTTCAGGGTCTAGAGTAGCTTCCCAACTCCACCGCTGGCTGGCTGTGACCCTCAGCAAACCTTCACCTCTTCTCTGAGCTGTGCAAATGAGATAGTAGTATCTGTCTCACAGGGGGTGTTAAGAAGCTTAATTCATTAGTGTTTACAAAGTGTTTCTAGATCCTCAGATGGAAGGCTCTATAAACAAAGTATTACTAATTGCCAGCTTCCACTGAATTGTAAAGTGAAAATAAGAATGGCTGGAGAAAAGAGGAGGTGAATTTCTGATGAGCTGCATCATTCTGGTGGCTCTAAGTTAAACAGTTTAGTGGTTTGATTTCCTATTGCCACTGTCTTAAAGTCTCCAGACTTTTCTATAGGTGTAATATTTGACACCTGTTTACTCTGGGGAAAATCAAGGCACATCCCAGTCTGAGAGCTGGGCCTCCTATACAGTAGAATAAATCACAGGCTTAATTTGGGTAGTCATTCTTGAATGCATACCATGAGGTTATGATGCTTTGAATTGAATGAATCCTGATTTACAGAGTATGACTTCACTGGTTCTGTTTGATTTTTACACCAAAATACATTAGAGAAACAATCTTGCACATCTTTATGGCCAAGAAGTACACCATGGTGCTAACGTTCAGAGCATTTCAAGGTTTGTGGGTGGGGTTTTTTGTTTGTATGGTTTAGTTTCTTGGAGTTTTTCCTCTTCATTAAGCCTTGGCAAGAAAAAAACAGAATGGTTTATTCAGTCCTTTCCCTTTTCTGAATTTCTTGCAATACCACAATGACACCATGCTTGGATTCCTAGTTAACTTCTTGTTGGTATTTGGGAAGTTAACAGGAGTAGGAATAAGTTAGGTAGTTTGTGTTGTTTGTATTTATAAGTTGTATTAATTATATGCACTCTTCTGCGTTGTCTGATTCTTTAGGACTAATCTCTTTTTTTATGTTTCTTCAGAAGTTAATCATAGAAACAGAAACAAACTTACTTAGTGCTCTTTCACTCTTTAAAACACACCACATTTTATTTTTTTTCTCAAACCACATTGTTAAAAGAGTAGTAGATAGCTATTTCCCTCTTGGCCTCCAAAGGGTGAAATCCTCATCTGATAAAAATTGATGTAGCTCTATTCAAATTGGAGGGATTACATTAATTCAATCCAGCTGAGGCTCCGGCCTTTAAAATGTGAGTGAGAAGAGCAAGTTTTACACAGGATATGTTTTTGGTCTGGATGGAAGGTTTTGCTGTGTTAGTTATGTGTCTAGGCTCAGGGCTGTGGGAAATAGTCTGTTTGACATCTGCAGCATACACAGCAAACGCTTTGGCAGCTCGAGTTAATGCCTTTTGAATTCACAGGTTGTTTACTTTCAGCTTGAATGTGGATTTGCTTTCAGCCTCAATGGGAAATCTAACATAAGAACTAACAGGACCAGCCATCTGTCCGTAAGAGTATGAGAATTCCTGGTTTTCAACCGATAATGTAGACCAGGAATAAGTTCACCCCCTGTGTAATCTCTGGCAAATTGTTGATATGCTCCTTGGATTTCCAACCCAAGACCCAATCCCTCGGGTGCAGTGTAAGCAAGCGTAAAGTTAGAAGATCAGACCTGTGAAATGAACTTGGTCAAGATCCCTTTCCAATGGTCGCTTCTACAAACAAGTGTTGTTCCAGTCCTTTCTTCCTCTGCTCTGATTTACAACCCATTTTGGCATCCAAACTGTGCACCTGTGAAGCATTCTGCTCCATCGTCACTGCAGCCTGTGATCCCTGGGGAGCAGTAAACAGCATGAGTAAATGGGAACCCTCATTTCTCTCCAGCATTTCCTGCAAATAAATATCAATCCATGTGTTGGTTATAGGCAGAGTGGTGTAATAACTCGATAGATTGGGTCACTTTTTCAAAAAAGCTCAGGGCCAGATATCTCAACCATTCAGCACTCTTGTAAGGGTCCAGATTTTTTACTTTCTTTCTTTCAAGCCAAAATTCAATTCCGTGCCTCCCTTCCACTATCTAAACTAAGAAGCTGCACAAGAGCCAAGTTTTGACAAAAATCGGAACTTGGGCCTCCTGTGTCTGTCTTGGTCACCCACAAGAAGTGCCATCAGCTTCAGTGAGAAAGTACTGTGTTGTATAGAATGCTTGTCCTCGTTTTGGAAGCCTATTAATATAAATTTGCAGTTCACATCTTTCCCCTCTCTTTGTCCATTGTTTTTGTTGACTTGGATTGAGTTATCCTGAGTTGTACCACCTAAAGACCTGAATCTTGGGCTCCAAACCACTTGAATGTGTAGAAGATCATTGCTTTAGTAATTAATAAGTAATAGGAAAGGCATGAAAAAATACTACAATAAATCATTTAAGAATATCCAATCTTTAACAGCAAACTATTTATTGTTTGCTATAATGCGTGTAGAGTGAATGCATGTATTTTGACCTTCCCAAGGTGAATAGTCCAGGGACATAGGATATCTGGCAATATTGGCCTGATTCTGATCTGCTTTACACACTGAGCATTATTATTTGAGATATCCTGGTGTACATCCAGCTCTGACTAGATCAAAAGTAGCCCTGCAACAACCCTGTTTGTCATAGAATCATAGAATACTTTGGGTTGGAAAGCACCTGAAAAATCATCCAATTCCAACCCCCCTTGCTATAGGAAGGGTCAACTTCCACTGGATCAGTGTGCTTAAAGCCCCATCCAACCTGGCCTTGAACACCTCCAGGGATAAGGCATCTGTGTCTTCTCTGGGCAACCTGTACCAGGCCCTCCCCACCCTCCTAATATCTCATCTAAACCTCCCCTCTTTCATCTTAAAATCATTTCTCCTCTTCCTGTCCCTGTACTCCCTGATAAAGACACACACACACACCCGCTTTCCTGGAGCCCCTTTCAGTACTGGCAGACTGCTCTAAGGTCTCCCTGAAGCCTTCTCTTCTCCAGGCTGAACAACACTAGCTCTCTCAATCTGTCCTCTTATGAGAGCTGTTCCATCCCTTGAATCATCTTCGTGGCCTCCTCTAGTCTCACTCCGACAGATCCGTGTTCTACCTGTGCTGAGGGCTCCAGAACACAGTAGACTTAAGCAGAACATATTACTTGTATCCCAGCAACTCTATCCCTGGGATATTTTACCTCAATTATGCTCCAGTTTAAGAAAACTGGAGGGTTTCTTTCTTCCTTCTCTATCAAATTAAGGCTCCTGCAGTTCTGATGAGTTTCAAGATTGAGTGGGGAAACAAAACTCTCTTAAAAGTCCTTCTTTCATTTATTGATTCAGTAGTATTCACTGACTAATAACCACCAAAGGTAAAAGGCTCATTTGAACTTGACATCTGTGATCTCGCACTTTATCTATGAGAAGAATAGCCAGCGGCTTAAGGTGGGAGAAATCAGGACTTGTAGGACTGCCCTTAGGGAAGCTAGCTAATTTCTAACACTTTTCAGGGAGTCTTCTTTTATTTTAAAGTTTTGCATAGAATCACAGTATGATTTGTACTTATTTCCCTCACATGTGTGCAGTCATGAGAACCAGGATGGCCTGAAATTAAATACATGCAGTTCAACCTCAAGTCAAAGACTTTGTGGTTTTAGGTTTTACTTGGAACCAGAAGCAGAAGAGCCAAAAAACTGCAAAGAAGACGAAGATGAAGGTGAAGACGAAGAAGAACAAGAAGAAGAAGAAGAAGAAGAAGATGAAGACGAAGAAGAAGAAGAAGAAGATGAAGAAGAAGAAGAAGAAGATGAAGATGAAGAAGAAGAAGAAGAAGAAGAAGAAGAAGAAGAAGAAGAGGAGGAGCAGCAGAAGAAGAGAAGAAGAAGAAGAAGAAGAAGAAGAAGAAGAGGAGGAGGAGCAGCAGAAGAAGAAGAGAAGAAGAAGAAGAGGAGGAGCAGCAGAAGAAGAGAAGAAGAAGAAGAAGAAGAAGAAGAAGAAGAAGAAGAAGAAGAAGAGGAGGAGGAGCAGCAGAAGAAGAAGAGAAGAAGAAGAAGAAGAGGAGGAGGAAGAGAAGAAGAAGAAGAAGAAGAAGAAGAGGAGGAGCAGCAGAAGAAGAAGAGAAGAAGAAGAAGAAGAGGAGGAGCAGAAGAAGAAGAAGAAGAAGAGGAGGCGCAGCAGAAGAAGAAGAGAAGAAGAAGAAGAAGAGGAGGAGGAGGAGAAGAAGAAGAAGAAGAAGAAGAAGAAGAAGAAGAAGAGGAGGAGGAGCAGCAGAAGAAGAAGAGAAGAAGAAGAAGAAGAGGAGGAGGAGCAGAAGAAGAAGAAGAGAAGAAGAAGAAGAGAAGAAGAAGAAGAAGAAGAGAAGAAGAAGAAGAAGAGAAGAAGAAGAAGAGGAGAAAAAGAAGAAGAAGAGAAGAAGAAGAAGAGAAGAAGAAGAAGAAGAGAAGAAGAAGAAGAAGAAGAAGAAGAAGAAAAGAAGAAGAAGAAGAGAAGAAGAAGAAGAAGAGAAGAAGAAGAAGAAGAAGAAGAAGAAGAAGAAGAAGAAGAAGGAGAAGAAGAAGAAGAAGAAGAAGAAGAAAAGATGGTTTTGTAGTGTTTTTGGGAGGGGCGACTGTTCTAAAAATACTGGAAATCATACAAGCGGAGTCTGATCTTAAGATATTTGCAGATCTGCTCTGAAGACTGAGGGCTTTAGATAAGCATCTGTATGTGAGGACCTTTATCCAAAACAAAACACCTAAAGTTTTATATTTACCCATCTCTAGTAGTGATTTCCTCCTCTGTATCTCTCTCTGTGCACTTGTGCATGCACACGAGTTTTTTGAGGCATCCTACAAATTTTCCTTGGCTGCAATATTTTAATCACCTCTTGAATAAGATTTTCTCCTCACTGAAGAAAAAAAGGAGAATGTGATGAAGTGCCCCAAAGGGTTTCCTCTCCTCAACCTCACCACACACATCAGGATCACATTTCTTCCCCTTCTTCTTTGCCACATCTCCTTTATGCTTTGCATGATTGTATTCTCTTTTTTCCAGCCTGGAAAAAAACAATATCCCTTGCCCTTTCTGGCAGTGTGGGTGACAGAGAGAGCAATCAGCACAGCATCAGAAAGTTTTTAGCCCCACAACTGGGACCTGAACTTTCAGCAGAAGAGCAGAAAGCTGGGTCAATGCACTAAAGCAAGCCAGATTTATACAAAGTGCTTGCTCGCTCTGGGAAAGGAAGCATCAGAAGCAAGTTGATAAAAAAGTTAAGGTACCATCTATTGTGAAGTTACAGTAGTAAAGTCTGAGTTATTTTCCTAGGAAAGGTCACTGTAGAGTGTACATTTATTATAATCCCCTAAACAACAAAATATTTGGATGCTAGCTCCACTGGGTGGATGTAGCATAGGGCCAGTGTGGATTTTAGAGCTGTTGAAACTGGAGATGGAGTGTCTGGACTCAATATGCTGCATTGTCTGTGACATTTTCAGCTCTGGAGACCTGAACAATCATGTCTGCCTAGAGTTATTGTTCTTAGAAAGAAGATGTTAAAACATTCTTTCCCACTTCAGATTGCAAGTGGAAACTTGTTAGTCTATGATATTTTATATTTATATCATTTGTTGACTGAAAGTGTCTGAAAGTGCCTCTATCTGGGAGTTATTTCAACGATACCTCAGGAACGCCTCTCTGAGGAAGCCTCTGACCAATATTTCAGGGTCTGCTGTGTCATGGGCATATGAGGGACACAATCTGTCTTGCCAAACACCAGCACCCTATACTTAAGACTAGAGGGAAGGGAAGAAACCCACCTTAAACCTGAGAAACAGCAAAGAGAGAAAACAGATATGTAAACCAGCTGAGAGAGAAGATTCAGATGGACAACAGGTGACTTTGGAAGCACAGGCTGGAAGGAACAATTGTTAGTGCTCGCTGACATTGTCATGCAAAGGGCCTGGAACAGTGAAGCTGAAACTGGGAAGAGGGGATTTGGAGGTTTCATCCAACCCAGGCAGCTCCAGCCATGCTGCAGTGGCCTCCAACATGGACCTTGTGCAGGGAATACGTCCCAGTAGCAGAGGTTCTCCTAAGGGCACGGTCCTGAGGCTCAATCTAAGTATGCAAATGCACACATCCCTTTCTGAGTGCAGTCACAGCAAGGCATCTATTTATTTTCAGTCCATTTCAGCGCCTGCCCATCAGCTGCTCCACATGCAGCAGCTGGCGGCAGTCGAAGGACCAGCTCTTCCATGTGGCTCCTGACAGCCTAGAGGGGGTCATCCAGACCTCCAGTTCCCTCCTGTGTTGTATCTTCAGGGAGGCAAAAGTCAGATCAACTGATGGGTTCATGATTCCAGCCTACAATTTATCCTTCATCCACAGCCAGGTGAGATTTTGCCAAGATACATATCAGGCAGCTGCTGGGGACACTGCTGTTTTGTGTGTACCACCCCGAGCATGTTGGCTGTTTGTCTGTCTCCTCTTCTATCTCAGCAACCCTGCTTCAAGCTGGTTGCTTTGCTGATCTCTGGGGTGGCCAGAATGTGTTCAGAAAGAACCAGCTTTTTCCTGGCACTTTTGCTAGGGTTCCCAAGTGTCTCGTTGCTGTAGGGACAGGGACGTTGGGCCTGAGACATAGTAAGTGTTTCACCACTCTCTAACTCTCGTGGCTTCCATGTAACCCCTGCTGATGTACTTTAGTGGTAAAGGGGATACAGACAGGCTTATAAGAAGCCTCATGGACATGAGCAGCTGCTTATAGGGCCATTCCCTGCTCTGGGTCCCCAGCTTGGCTTGCAGCTTAATACATTTGTGCCATTATGCTAAAATCCTTAGCACATCTTCTCTTCTGCATCCATACCCCTCCCATGCCAGCCTCAGTATCAGCATCAACTTTATTTTCTTTCTCTAAATCTCTTTTCTCTAGGCAGCAGACAAGGTGCATTTTACACCACTTTATCTCCACCATGCATATGTCAGTGTTTCAAGCTCCAGTTTAATTGGAGAGATATCACTGGCTGAAAGTTACCTCTCTTGGGTCCTTTCAAAGGAGAATATGCATTTTGCATCATCCTTTCTCTCCCTCCCAAACAAACCTGTCTCCTCCATCCTTTGCAGAGGGTGCTGGGGCTTGCAGATCCTGGCGTGAACAAGGGTGATATTGCCTGCTTTTAAGGCATCTCTCACCTCTCCTTCTTCCCCAGAGAAGAGCATACCTGTTGTGTGTACACATGAGGGTTTTATTTCCCCTTATTGGTCCACTGAGAGTTATATCATGTTTTGCTCCCTTTGGTGCTCCTTCCACATGTACTGCTTTGGATTTCTGGGTAGGAGTGAGAGGAAGCCCCACTACAGACAAGCTCAAAGGGAAAAAGGGAAGAGCAAAAATAAAAAAAAAAAAAAAAAGAAGGAATAAATAATTGGAAGGAGGGCATTTAAGAGGAGAGAAAAACAAATTAAAACTGGTGCCAGGCTGGAACCGGCAGCTGGTTGCCAGCACAGCAGGCTGAGAAGTTGTTGGTGGAAGTGCTCAGTGCCATGTTTGGGTTGCTTAAAAAAATATACCCTCCCTCCCTCATTATCCAGCCTCTGTTTTCCTCCCGGCCCCACAAGCAGGAGGAGGAATTTTATTGCCAAACACAAGCTTGCATGAAGTTTGTATTTACAGCAATGCCAAGGGATTCAGACAGAGTACGTCCTGCCCCTGTGCAGTGGTGTTTGTGAGTGCACATGTGTGCCCATGAGCACTGAATCTCACCTGCACTTGAGCAGCTGCAAGCTGGATTTGTCCTGCTAGGCTTGTTGTGGGTGCAGCAGCTCTCTGTTTGAAGGAGATGCCAATGCATTGGCAACCATGGCACGATTTTTTTTTACCGATGTGAGGGGAGGAGGTGGGAAGGCTGAGGAAGGAGCAGAAAAGGGGGGGGGGGAGTGGAAGGTTGTAACGCTTGGCTGGAAAAATTTAGGAGTACAAAGGAGTAAGCGATGAAAAGGGGTGGCGGGAGGGGGAAAGGAGGCTGTGAACTGACTGCTGTGGAGGTGGGAACAGATTTATGTATACTGAGGGGGTTTGGATGGGAGCGGGCTGGGAGGGTGCAGGGTGCCATAGGCAAGGTGGGGGGTGCCTTCAGGATGGCCCTGGCAGTGAAGCAGTGGGGCACTATTTTCTTCCTTTCTTTCCTCCTCCCTCGGCTGGGCGCTTGGAGGGGGAAAAGGCAAGACAAAAAGCTGAACCAGTGCCAAGAAGGAGCTGCAGCGACTCGAAAATGGCACTCTGCGCCGCACTAATATTTCGAACCCGAGCTGCGCTGGAGAGCAGCGAAACGTGCTGGGAATGAGAATGTCTGAGGCCGTGGGACTGCTGGCCGGGCTCAGGGGTGTTCTCCTGCCTCTGGGCTTCCCTTTTGCCTTTTAAATGCGATTCTTTTCTTCCCCTTCCCCCTGCCCCAGTGATGTTTAAGGATTCTGAGAAAGAGAGGGAACCCTCCTTGGGGTAAAGAGGGAGTAGAAGGAGGGCAGACCCATGCCCTCTGGGGCTGCTGCACTGTGACAGGCACCTGGCAGAAAGGTTCTGCTTCTAAGCAAGTCTCTACCCTATGTGTGTGTTTCACGATGCTCACCAGAAAGAATTACAAGCAGAGAAGTGAGTGTGTTCATCCCCTTCTGCCATCTCTATATTGTGGAGGGATTCTTTTCTTATTTTTTTTCCTAAGGAGGAAAGGAAGAGTTGATTCCTAGGGAGTTTTCTGATTGTTTTCCTCTTGCCACTCCTTCCCCTCCTCCTCGCTGTCCTCCTCCTCCTCTCTCTGTACCCATAAGTCTGCTCTTGTGGCTCTATATCCTGATGCAAGGTTACTTGTAGGACACGCGAATCTCTGCAAGGTGTCGCATCGCCTGCATCAGTGTTCCCCTTCGCTTCTCATTTGCTGGGAGACGAGGCAACTTCCAGGCAGCTCCACATCTCAGCTGAGCAGTGTTAGTGCTTCAGTTGCAAAAGCCTCTTCCTGCAAAACCTTCCCGGATAAAACAAACAAACAAAAATCATGTAGGGCTGAAATGGACAGCAATTCATAAGGCTGATAATTTTGCAAGGGATAGGCTTGAGTTCTGCTGTGGTTTTTGTCTGAAAGGATAGATTTTGATAACATTTTTACCCTCTTCCCACTATTCACAGGTTAGGAAAAGTGACGTGAATATATATATTCTGGATCATGCTGGCATTTGGACATGGAATTTTAGTTTAGCTTTACAGAAATTTGAGATCGGAGATAGAGAAAACCTCTGCCTTTGGGTTTGAAAACAAGTCCAGATCCTGATTTAACAGCAGTTTTAGCACTCACACAGCCTGCAGGTCAGGTTCAAGGATACCTTTCCAAAGCACAGGCAGAGGCTCATTAACTTTGCTGCATCTCAGAAACTTGTGAGTGATGCGTTGTGAGCTGGGACCAGTTTGTAGTCTCAGGCACAGAATGAACCCCCTTTCACATGAAAACTGTACCCTACATATACACACCCAAACCACTTCAGATCTCAGCTTTGGTTTCAGACACATGGGCCTGGTTTTGGAGCATCTAATTCTGTTCAAGTAATGCCTTTTGGAAATACTGTCATAAATAGTGGGGAGTTTAGGGACACTTAGACGTGTTTCCCAGCCTGCTCTCCTCACTTCTTCTATTCACAGCTTCTCACACATCAATGGTCTTTTCTCTGCGGGTGATCAAATGATCAGTCCCAATTAATGCTGATACAGGGTGTGCTCGTTCCTGACGTGGTGGTATCAGGCTTTGTATGGAGTAGGATGTCTGCAGCAATTGATATCTCACTCTTGGACCATTTAGTTCCTTCAGCTTAGCTTGAGCTTTCAATAGAAGAGATGCTGCTGTCTCTTCTTGCTCTTTTCTCTTTGTCACAACTGAGGGGTAGGTAATGCTTGGCCCAAGAAACCTTGAACAGCATGAAGAACCATGGCAAATATCAAAAAGAGGATTGGCCAAGTAACTTGGAGTAATCTGTGCACCAATGTATGTTCCACCAGATCCTATCTATTCTTCATGAATAATGTATGTGCATAAAAATACATGATTTTGAATGTGCACTTGTGCTTGATGTTTCCTTTACAGTTGCCTCCTTTGACTTAGATGAATTGCATATTTAAGCTACTATCCTCACCAAGGGCACATGCCATGCAGACCTTGCCTGGATTTCCCAGCAGTCCTTGCTGATAGTTTTGACTGCAGCTGCATCTCTTTCTCTGTCCACAACCTCCTCTCTTTAAACCTGAGGTCCCTGACCGTGGGGTGCCAACTGACAAAAGCAAATGCCTTAAGCCCACATCAGTGTGAGCAGAGAAGGTGCTGCTGGCTGTCCTAACCTGCCATGCACCTGCACAGAGCATGGCTCACACTTTTGGTTGTGGAACCAGCTTAAGTTTATGACTGATTTAAACCTCTTAATACTTCAGTTACCAAATAACAATTCCCAACAGATTTACAGAGATGATGACAAATATTAATGTGGACCAACAGTGTCCATGTGTGCAGAGCAGCAATGTGGTGTTTATTATTCAGGAAGGTAAACTGAGGACAGCAAATGAAGACAGCAAAAGCTAAGCCTTTATATTTCAGAATGCAGACTTCTTTCATTTCCTCTTGACAACGCTTTGGAGTAAGGGAGCTCGACCACCTTCGGACAAAACTGTTACCGTTGTACTTTCCAAGCGGTCCAAGTAAGCCGTTTGGGCAGCTTGGTCATAACTTGCCAAAGAATATTGGAGGGCATTGACAAGGCAGCTGAGTTTTTTTGTCTTTATTTATCCTTGTATCAAAGAAATGTCTTTGGTTGTATAACCCTGAAACATGATGTCTCATGAATCTCAAGTCGCTTCCTTCACATTCCTCATCCTTTTAACATTTTATAATGAAAAATATTGTCTGCTGGGAGTTTTTAGGGGATGACTTGTGTCTGGAAGGGTTAATCCAGAGTAGTCTTCTAAGGCTATATTCCACCCCTTCTCCTCACACCTTCCCTACTCTCAGTCTTCTATTTTTTTGGACCAGTAACCTCACATTTCTGTAATCTAAATGTGCAAATGCTTTGCAGTCACGGTCCAGTAGCTGGGTTAATCTCAGACCCCTGGAGTGGCAGATGGCTGATTTGTTGCTGATTCCAGTTACAGAGAATCGTGCCACCTATTATCTTTGCACAAGCTGCTGCTTAAAAGGATGCCTTGGGCAAATGCAGTGAAAAGCAAAGCGAAGAAAGCACTCTGTGATCTGCATCACCACAGGTGAAAATGTAAAATATTTCACCTTTGTGTGAAGGGCTCGACAGGTGGACAAAGAGGTGAGAGGAGGCAGGAGGGGAAAAAAGGGAGAGGAAGATCTCATTTTCATACCAGACTTGCAGATGCACAGAACAGTGCAGGTTTGCCTTAGTCATGATGTTGTATCACAAGCGCTTACCCTGTTTTAAATGGTTTTACAGTGTATTAATCTTTGGCTTCAGCTCCCTGCTCTGAGTCTTAAACAAAACAAGAGGGCTGGCATCCTGTGACACCTCTCTGCTCTTCCCAAGCCTTTCTGATGTGGGTTGTCATAGGAATCCATGGCACCACTCCCTGCAATCATGGCTCATTATGTGCCCTGTGACTGCTGGGAAAAGGTATGATGGCCTCATGGTGCTGTCATGCTTGCTAGTTCTACCTGGGAGGAGAAACCTATGTATTTGTGTGTGTTAGGAAGAAGCTTGGTATACCTTTTGAAACTGAGTGGAGCCAAGGGTGAACCCTAGCACGCGGTGTTCAGAGGGCCCCAGCTGGCAGATGGTGGTGGTTAGGCAGAACAATGTACTGGAATAAAAAAGGCCAGAGAAAGACTTTGGATGCTTTGTGATCTTTTTCTACACCCTCCCACAATTAAGGTTTTCTCTTTTCTTTTTGCTCTGGGAAATACCACAGAGTCAGATGAAGAATTTGGGAAGAGAATGTGGGTTCCCTGTGCAGAGTCCCGTGACGAAATCTGTGAACAAGGTAAGAACAAGAGTTTATGACTGTGAAAGTTTTTGTTTCTTCCTTTCTGCCTTCCAAATCCATTCTTGCAGTGTCAAGACACGAAATGTAGGATGTGCATAGCACAGAAACTGGTACTCCAAGAGCTAAGTGAAAGAGTCTACAAAGATTAAGCTAAATAGGACTCCTTTTTAATGCATGCCATTATGATGGTTTGGGTTTTAGAACACTTTGTATTGTATCCAAATGATCTATGTGTGAATAATTGTTACCAACCTCCTGACACCAGGACCTAATTAGGAAGTAAGAGCCTTAAATAGGCCATTTGTGTAGTGAGGTTCCATATGTCTCCTTGCGCAATTTATTTGCTTCACTCCATTGAGATATAATGAGAATGAAACTCCTAGAACTGCCTTTGACTCTGAGGCTCTCCTCTTCATCTCCTCTGCAGTTATAGCCTGCTATTAAGAAGATAATAGCTATTTCCCTTTGTTCAGAAAGAAAAAGCTACTGTACTGCTGCCCTTATTGCAGATTGCCCAGGTTTCTCTATTTTCGAGTTTCCAATGGAAATAGAATAAAAAATGCCAAAACAACCTGAAGCCTAAGAGAAATTTAGTGCTCTCAGAGCAAGCACAAAGAAGGTTAGGATAGTATGATCTTGATGGAATACTACCTACCCTATCTACATCAAACCCTTCTGAAAAGGAATATTATGACATTTAAGTCAATGTATAAATACTATTTGAAGAGTGCTGTACTGGCACTGTTGGGCTTTCTTCTTGCTAAATGAGGAAGGGCAAAAGATTTGTACAAGGCTGCCTGAGTTCAGTCTTAGTTTGGAATATTTTAGCCTAGACCAACATGTTTTATTGCAAAGCATGTTCTTTAAGTATGGTTTGAGAAAACATTCTTTATTTCCAAACACGCATGTACATACGTGACTCCATCCCATGCTTCAAGTGTCTTGCTTTATTCTACTACACCCATCAACCTGAAGTCAGCAAAACTTAAACATATGATAGAGTATAATTTTCTATCAGGGTGAACTCTAATGACTGTTCAAAGTTGGTGTTTCCCCCCTCCACACAAATCGGGACCTTGTTTAGTTTCTCAGTGAAAACAATTCCTCTTGCAATGATTTTGTTTATGATAATTCACTTGCATGTTCCCTTCCAGGAATTGTCATTGCCTTCCAGAAGGGAGGTTAGTTCTGGTCCCCTTGCAGTGATAATTATAATCAGACC
The DNA here is from genome assembly GCA_033558185.1 of Dromococcyx pavoninus. Lineage (NCBI taxonomy): Eukaryota > Metazoa > Chordata > Aves > Cuculiformes > Neomorphidae > Dromococcyx > Dromococcyx pavoninus. Next base: position 367,331 of record JAUMJL010001017.1, read on the forward strand.
TGTCAGCCTTCACACAGTCTACGCTTATCACTTGCATTTAGGAGGATTTTTCCTGAAGCCTATTACCAGCGCTGCTGCTTAGGGAAAAATAGTCATGATTTTTTCTGCTAATCTTTGATAGCTCTCAGCTTTGAAAGCATGGAGAGGAGCAAAATGACTGCCAGTTGCAGTTAAAGGAACTGTCTGTTGGTCCTGGTGTAGAGCTCTGCATTTGGAGAGCCAGGGAGCAGGTGGGTAGTCTGGGAAATGCTGAGGAGTTTAATTTGGTTTTGACAATTATTCAGGTGTGTGGTGGAGGTAGAACAGTGCTTTTTCAATGGTTATACTCACAGAATATAACTCTGCAGACCCACTAGACAATGGCTTCAGGTGGCAGGTGGGTTTTGGCAGCAGTACCCTTTCTCCCTGCTGTTCTGGGCAGCGATCTGTGTTTTGTTCCTGCTTGGATGCAGGATGGCCAAAGAAGTGGCTGCAATCAGTGCTGAAGTCAATGGCTGGCATCCAGGGATGGGCACAGTGCAGGATCAGTGGACCCACTGCCACCAGCACACTGCAGAAGAGTGGTGACCCACTGGGCAGTGTCATGTTGTTGGGTAGAACGTGGTAGTGTTTTATTCATCCCTGGATGTCTGACAATTGTCCACCATAGTATTATTCACTGGGAAACACATTGCCGGGTTTACTAGAATTCCCTCCGTTTTCACTTCATTATTCCTATTGATATGCTAATAAGCTCTTTCTTTGATTTTTGCTAACTTAAAAAACAGTAAATTTTACCATTTCATTAGTCTAAACAAGCGATTTACCTTTCAATTTATCCTATGTTATCACCAAGCTTTTCATAATGTTCTTAGAGATTTGGATCCCTTGATTTTGGTAGAATTTGAGGATGATCAGTACTTTATATCTTTTGTAGTAAAGGAAATAGTGGGAGACTGGCAACTCTTGCCTTCTCTGCAGTTGTGTATTTACAGTATACAGAGATATGATTTGTCTTTGTTTTATTTAAATTCACTGGGAACCAGAGATTTATTTACCAGGTGTCACTCCCTGGAAGAAGATAAATGCCACATAGCAAAAACTTCATCTGTTAAACAGATTTGAAGGCTTTCTTGTTGCATTCCTCTGCCTGCTTCATGGAGTAAAAAAGCCTTTGGCTGAACAGAGACAGAGTGATGCTTAGCGGCAGCATCTTATGACCTTTTGATTAGCTGAGATCTCAAGCCATATTAGTGGACAGATTATGATGTGATGGAAAGAGGGCCAGGAATAGCCTTTTTATCATGAGATCCTTCCTGTGAATATCCTTCTTCGTTGTATTTGGATGGCTAATCACTAGAGCCAAGACAATCGTTTGAAAACAACAGAATGAAAAATTGCTACAGGCAATTCAAATACTCTCAGGTTTGCCAGCTACAGCTGGATATAACAGCTTACAATTTCTCTGTAATATTCTCCTACCTTTTTGGTTTTATCAAGGCTGTGGGGGACCTTGCAATGCTTCCAGTCACTAACAACCCTGTTTTGGTAGAAAGACCTATATAAAATAGACCTTGAGTCCTTGGACCACAGGAGAGCTGCATTCCCCAAATTGAAGGTACAAACATAGTGAATATGAACATCTGACTGTGAGGGGAAACATTTACATGGAAATGTCTCGCTGTCATTTTTGAGACAGTAACAGTGATGCTTAAATCTATTTCAACCCTTTTCAGTATAAGAATGCAGATTTTAAAAAATGCTTAGCTCTGGTAGTATTTTTCTTTTTTTATGGAGCCAAACAGAAGAACAATTTTTACATTGTTCTTACCTGCCTGCCTGTGCAGGATTACTCCTTAAACTTCGCTGGACGTTTAAATTAACCCATTTTTTATCTTCATGACCTTTTTTAAAGCTGGACATAAAGGAATTCTTATTCATTTCTGGCTCTGTGCATCAGTAATACCTCTGCCAAAGTTTGATCTGCTTGCTCTGACCACTTTTGAAGGAAGGAAGGATGAACATGTGTTTGTGAAATCTGCTGTAAATGCATTTAGGTCTGTCTGAGCATAAACACATGCCCAGGCAGCCTGTATTGGTAATGGTACACGTAGCATAGTCCTGTGCACGTTAACATGGGGGTATTTAAGTTTCAGACATTTTGTTTCCTCTTGAAGCCAAATGAGCTGCTCGTTTTCCCGATGGGAAGAGGGAGAAGAGCCATGTGTGCACCCCAAACTGGTGTCAGTGTAGTCAGAATGCTGATGTATCAGTTCTGGAGAACAATAGCTACCATAGCCTTATGGAAACTCTTTGAAAATGAGAAGGTTATGGAGGTGGAGGAAATGCACAGCAGGACACTGTCTCGTCTTATCTCCCCCAGCCTTTTCAATCAGGTGCCTGCTGGGCTTCCCACTCCTCCTGCCTTTTGCACTAGATCATAGGATCATAAGGTATTAGACTCTGCTGGCATGAAGTCAGCTGCCATCCTCCTGGCATTATAGCTCCCTGAGCCAGGGAGCTGCCGTGAAGTGTCGAGGCTGTGAGTCCACATGGTGCTTTTAGATGCAGCTGCCAGGGCCACAGAAGTGCCCAAAAAGGAGCTGGGAGGAGGTACCAGCTGCCTTAAACAAGTCCTTTCCACCTTTGCTTTGAGAAAATCAGGCACTGCAAAGGGTGGGTGGCAGCCTTGGTGCTGTCTGTTCACCAAAATAGTGCTGTTGCCAAAATACAGCCAGCTCACTGTGATAAGGTGCTTGCTCCCAAGCTCCATCTGCAACCCACAGAGTGGTTACTGTGTGGATGATGCCCGTGGATGAGCACTGTAAGCATCATGAGTGAAACCACTCAAAGTGATGGTTTGTCTGATCAACTCCCATCTGAGAGTAGAAGCTTCTGATGACAGCTTTGAAACCTTTCCACTGAGAAAGCTTTGTGGTGTGTGTGGTGAAGAGCATGTAGGTACAAAATGTTTCCTCTGCCTCCCTCCACTGTCTTGTAGCACTTGGGTTCCTGTGGGATGTAGGAGGGTGACTGGGTTTGCTTGACATCATAACAAGATCTTCCTTCTTAGTCTGTGACTGCGTTAATGCTGCCATGCCTTCTGCCAGAACGTCCCTACCCTGATATAGACAGTTCTTCTCAAAGTAAAGAGCTTATGTTCAGCTTCTTGTGGCTGAGGGTGACCCATGCCTTGAGCAGAGTTTACTGTCATCCTCCAGTCTGGCATAATTAGAGCATGGCATGGTGGGATGCTTTTCTCAGGGTATGCAATTTGGGGTATACAATTTAAAATTGTAAATACTGAAGATGTAGTACGAGGCAGATGACAGTGGTTTGGGATGGGGGAAAATAAAAGGGTAGTGGTTTGTTTATGAAGTTAAACTGCCCATGTATAACACCTTTGTCATTTTAAACACATAACATCTGCTTCCTTGACAATTATTCTTAGATTGCAGATAGCAATAATCTCTAGTTTCTTACTGGGTAAGTGTAATATAATGAACCAGCAAAAGATTATTGTTATAGTCAAACTTAGAACCATACACTTCCCTTCACTTCTCTGGAAAGAGATGATGTTGGGCTGGAAAAGGGAAAGAAGGACATATGTCTAGTAAGTATCTTAGGCTGTATTTGTCTTAAGCAAGTTATGTAGCGTCTGGGAATGCCGCTCAGCACAGGAGTGTGACCGGGTATGCTCAAACTACTACATGAGTCCTTGGCATGCTTGTGGTCCATGACAACTAACAAACTCCTAAATCATTCCTAAGCATGGACTAGTGCTCATCCCAGTGAGTTGTTTGCGTTTAGCTGTTGCATTAGGGAAGCTAAGGCATGGTTGTGAGCAGACACACAAACCATTCTGTGCCAGCTGGCCTCAATACCTGGGAATATTTCTGTGCCCATTTAATTTACTAGTGGAGGAACTACATTTGTCAGCAGTGGGAGAGAGAGGAGAGCCAATACCAGAGCCTGATTCACCCTTCCTTGGTCCTGACCTCTCTAAATTGTAGGTGGTGCCTAAGATATCTAAGCCTACTGAGTTCAAGGTATTGACAGCATAGAAAAGGCTATACTATCCCATGAAAAGGCTGTGTGTAGTCTAGGTGCATTTCCTGCATATTTACTCACCTCCCCTGACTCTCTGAGCCCAGATAAAAAGAGCACTAAGTAAGTCACTGAGATGATCTTTCCTGCAACAGTGAGTGCCTCCCATTATTTCCAGTCATAGAAAATATCGGTTTTTTCTCCCTCACTATAAAGAAACTGCTCTTTCAATGGGTTCCAGCCAAAAAGCTGGTGTTCTGTATAATTTCCATTTAATTATTCGGTGGTTGACATTAAATATGTCCACGAGAGGCAATTGTAGAATCAATAGCAATTGTAAAATAAAACAGCTCATGGGAGGCTATAGCATTATGTCTCTCAAATATAAGTGAAACCTTTGTTTGATAAAGAAAATTTTATTTTTAGTTCACCCTGTCCATACATATGTGTATATATACACACACACCTCCTTTTTCACACTGAATCGAAAAACTAGATGAAAAAAATAGCTTTGGCTCAATTACTGCAACCAAAGTAAAATGTTTCATTATCTTCTATTTTACTGAAATCTGTTCATGCACAAAATGCTCTGGTATAGTGTATGTTTAAACATATCAAATATAATATTTTCCCATCAAGAATACCTCAAATGTTTGATCACAGTGGGGATGAAATCATGCAATTTGGTACATATTTGGAAACATGACCTTAATCTGTAGATTTTCAGTGAAGAAGTTATTTTCCCCAAGTGTTTCAGTAAGTCAGTTAAGTAATTTATATTTTTGACGTGTTAAAGATGTTTCATTTTAGACAAAGGAAGCAATACCCCAGTTGTGTCACTGAAACTCAATGCCCTGTGTTGCTTGCTAACAACTGCACATTTATTGTTTCAGTGTCCCAGTTTGCTATGAAGTATCAATGCACTGCTACATACCAAATAATCAATAGTTCTGTCGGTTGAGTATGCTCTGGAAATACTATATTATTGTTAATATTGATCCACACAGCAGAAATCAAGGCATGAAACTTTGTAGGAATTACCTGCAGCCTGGCTTTTACTTGCAGAGTAACCAGCTTAAAAATTTCTACAGCATGCTGCCTCCCTGGGACTGATGTTTTCTGCACACCCTGTATAATAATGAGGACAAACATAAACACACCAGTATCAGTGCACAAACGACATGCAGATATGGTGCATACAGTTTTAATTCAGCATTCTGTGGTTTCTGGGTGCAGCAAACCAGCTGCAAAGAGTGCCAGTAAAATCAAGCTGCATTGGCTCCAGTGTCTGCCTCCAACAGTGCAGCACAGCAGCTTGGCTGGCCCAGCTAATCAATGCCCCAGTGTGCTCTTCTTCATGGGAAGAGTGTGATGCACTGTGGATGGGTGGCCTGAGGACTCTGGCAGCCTTCTCCAAGCATTGTGACCAACATTGTTGTGAAGGCTTGTGTGGTTTTCTTGCAGAGTTGTCTTCAGGCTCAAGCTATTGGCTGGGAGGAAAAAAAAACCTTCAACATTGATTGTGGAAGCACCAAGAGCATCCGTTCTTTTCTATCTTTTCTCCCTAGGCTGCCAGGTTGTCTTGAGAGGAAGAAAATGTGGTGCTCCCCATTCCCACGTGTGCATTCATACACACCCTTGTGAGTTTGGCAGTCTTTGCTGTATCTGTAATGGCTTCAAAATGAAGCTGTGAATGAAAGTTTGGCAGATTGATCTCAAAATTGTCAGTCTTCCTAGAAGCAACCTAGAATTTCATTAACTAAGATATAGGCATGATTTCTTTTAAGCTCCTTTCAGATTTTTTTAGACTCAGGTAAATTAAATCAGTATTTTATCTATATGCCACCAAAATTAGTTGGCACAGTATTCTTGATAAAGCAATAATATTGTTCTGATCTCTTGCATTTGAGCAACAGCTGCACTACAGGATGATACCATCACTGATAGGGTTTCTTTAATAAGTGAATCTCCTTCAGTAATGAGTGCTCAGTAGAAAGTAACCCAGATGTGAGAATGGCATAATCTTAGTGAGTATAAGGGAGGAGATGCAGGCATTTGGGAAAATGGAATGGATCTTCCATGACACTGTGGCTTAGAAAATGTGCAGGATGATGACAAAAGGGTAATAGCAGGAGCCTCAGATGGCTGAAAGGAGTTCATGAGAGCCCCTAATAAGGTGAGGGAGGAAAAAGTCTTTCCTTACATATGTCTTAGGAGGAGAATCAGGAGAAATGGTACTTTCTGCACTGCCTCTCTCCCCTCCTTTGGAAGGTGGCCTCATCTTTGATTCAGTGTTGCCAGGACCTGCTGTGCTCTCAGTTGGCATCGAGTAGAAGGGTAACAACTAGGGTTGGAGTAGGTACAAATGGAGCAGGCTGGTAGTGACAAAGAGCCCCTTGCACAAAGCCCACTGAAATCGTCAGGAATACACCTGGCAGCTCTTTTTCTTCAGGTAACTCCTGCCATAGAAGCCTTCCTTGCCTTCTGGCAGGAGGAGCAAACCCCCAGCCCTTGCGGCTCCTGTCATCGAATGACTCACTCTGCTTACACAGTCCCACACTCTGCCATCCACCCCTCAGGGTCTGATAAACTTCCTGCAGCATATTCAGGAACGTGACAAATTGTGGCAAGGGTCCTCCCTTCAGCAGGAGACGTGTTGCAGGGTGTCTACCTCAGGATATTTTTTTATGACCTTACCAGTTTAGTTCTCTCTTGCAGGTGACCTTTACCCACATTGTGAAAGGCCCCCTTGCTCCCAAGGAGCAAATTCATCAGCCTTATCTTTCATTTGAGAGCTTCAGCCTATCTTGTGCATGGCATGCCATTTAGCACCTGAGAGATGAAGCTCAGGACACTGGCTTGGGAAAGTCTATTTGAGGAAAGAAGACGTGTATTATCTCATAATGGGAGGAAAGAAGGTCAAGTTTGACGTGCTTAGAGCAGTCTATGTTGTAAGGAGATGCAGTGCAGGGCTCTGTATCTACTAGCATTTCCTAAGACCTGACTTCATATCAAAGATTACAGTTCTACACTCTTTCAGAGGGAAGAAAAAAAATCAGAAACTCAGCCAGGAGCAGGTATGACTTATAACTCAAGTTTACTACTGTGCAAGATCATGGAGTTAGAGCTGAAGTTGTCATTTGTGGCTGTGTGTTGTCAAGAAAAGGTGGTTATGCCATGGTTGTACACTCTTCAAAATATTTCTCCCACCAGCAGCATCACCTCTTCTTTGTATAGCCTCAGCATCTCACTTCAGCTTCTTCAACTAAAACCACAAATGATGTCATTATATTTTTCATTGGATTGTGAGTGAATGGTCATTTCTGCCCTTATCTCCTCTTTTAGATAAAATGTCCCAAAATGCCATCATTGAAGTTCAGAGGTCACTGGTGACTTTAAAATCCTCTCCAATTGCCTTGGATCAAAACTAAATGAAATAAAAATCAATGTGAAAGTCAAGAGGCCGGGACACAGAAGTGATGTGTCCAACACAAGCAGCTTGCTAGTTTCAGAGTGTTTCTGGCAGCCATCTGCTTGTTTGAATTTGAGGATGTGACTATTTTAAAAGTCAGAGAAAAAAATACATGCTCAGCCAGAGGTTTCAGATATCTTACTAGATAACAGGACACTATTTTTTATGCCCATTTCTTTTGCAGCCTCAAGAATGTCCTGTATTGCCATTCTAATGTCAGCACATGTTTGTGGTGCTGAAATACCACAAAATGTAATTCTCTAATTCAAAGAAAAAATCTTTTGGAAGCCTCAAAATATTTTCTCTTTACCTGTCTCCATGACTAAGCAGCAGAATAGAGTGTGTTATTAAAACTCAATAGCCTCTTATTATTTATATGGTTAATAATTCCTTTTTAGCTAAAAAAGATATGTTTTTTTTTCTTGCTACTCGTGTTCCAGCTCTGTGATTTCAGCCTTGTCCTGGGTAACAGAGAAACTGATGCTTTTATGGGTGGTGTTAACTGAAACACTAGTGACCAAATCACATTTAAGAGCTAAATTCCCCTTTTATTCTCAAAGGTGGTCAGGATTAAAGCACCAAGAGACCAAGGCTGGAGAGAAACTTGAAATCCCAGTGTATCCTTCCTGTGGACAAATAAAGACATTACAGATTCTCTCGCTGTCAGTGTTACCCTTTTAGTCAGCAGCATGTCCACACTTAAGAAGATGATATTGTAGTAGTCCATAAAAATCCCTGCCATGTTTGGAGCATTGTAAAGCCAATATATTATTGTTCTTGCCCTAAAGACTATATGACATTAAAAGACAAGAGTCAAAGTCTTGGCAGAGGGAGGCAGGTAGCAGTGGGAAAAGGCTTCCCAGTGCCTATTGACATACCCAGCTGTGGCCAGCTATTACTGGAGATGGGTGCATAGAGCTGGGAGAGGTTTGTAAGTGGACTGTGGACAGTGCTGATGGATGTGTAACAAGAGCCTTTCCTTTGCAGGAGAGTCAGCCTTGGAGAAGAGATGAAGGTGTGCTAGCAGCACTTTTTCACTCTTACTTGGCTTAAGGAAAATATTCTTTCTGGATTTTCAAAAAAATATGTATGAATAAGGCATTCATAAACAAATGAAAGTTATATTTTCATACATTGTAATGAATTTCATTAAATTCTGGACATTTACCACATCACAATGTTTATCTGCAAGGCAATATTTCCCAGTGCTTAATAAAAGGGAACAGCGGGAGTACCGCAGGAAATTTAAGTCACTTCTAGCTCTCAGTGTCAGCATTTTAATGGCACCCACATTACCTTGGCTTCTTTTTATAGCCTCATCTTGCTTTATGTGACAATACTTAGTTTTTATGTCATGCTTTTCACACGTAAATCTCAGCATCTCACAAAGCAGTGCAAGACGATGTGCCCAGAGAACAGAAAAAACCACAAAGTGAGGTGATTTGGTTGTGGCCACAGAGCAGCAATGCTAGAAGCAAACCTCAATCTTCTTAAATCCCATTGTGGGTGTTGGCTGCGTCTCCAACAAGAGTCTTTACTCCTTTTTAGACAGGCCCATATGGAGTGTGAATCAAAGGCTTACACCAAACTTGGATGAATGAAGTTCCCTGTTGGCTTTTTGTGGTGCTAGGTTGCTGTTCTCTGACACAGTCAAGCACTCAGAAGTGGTAACTGGAAGAAAAAATATTCAGGTAGATGAAACAAATAGCATGAGGCTGTCTGTGTTTTCCTGTCATTTTAATCACTCGCCATAGCTTGTTAGCTCTTTCTAGTGAGAAGTTCTGTAAGTCCTGTTAGGCATGGAGAGGGGAAGACCTGACCTTGCCTGTGTTGAACTTGCCTATTTGTTGTCTTCTGATCTCAAAAATCTACTTTGAAGGTAACTTGCGTTCATTCTTCTTCTGAAACTCTGTTGTAGTGAGGCAACTGTTGGTCTCTCTGAGAATTTATAGATGATAGGAAGGTAAGAAACAGCTGCAAGTTGCACCAGGGGAGGTTCAGACTAAACAGTAGGAAAAAGTTCTGAAAGGGTTGTCAGGCATTGGCAGAGGCTGCCCAGGGAGGTGGCTGAGTCACCATCCCTGGAGGTGTTTGAAAGATGGGTAGATGAGTTTCTGAGGGATGTGGTTTAATAAGGGGACAGGTACAGTTGGACTCAGTGATCTCAGAGGTCTTTTCCAACCAGATGATTCTATGGATTTGGCAGTTACTGTGCTGGTGTCTGGCAGTAGCAGCAGCAGTGACTCAAGACACAGAGACGTGAGGGCACTACTGTAATTCCCTGTAAAAGCTGACTGTGACACTGTGTTATCTATAATAAGCCAATTGTTTAGGGTAGAAAGGTACCTGCTTGTTTAAAGTGATCCCATTCCCCAACCTTGTGCTCCCAGAGTGTCCTAAAAGCCCTGGAACAGGGGCTTAATATGAAGCCATTCCGCTGGTCTCCTAGTTGGGAGCCTGTGGTTTTCCCAAATTGGTTTGCTCTGTTAGAGATGGCCATAATGTTCATCCTCACTCCAGACACTGAGGGGCCATGTTTCGGTCAAGCAATGCAATGCTGGCTGTTGAAGAGCCACCACACCCCTTCAGATCCTCCAGTGTGTCCTTTGCTGTCATGTGCCGGACTATTTTACAGAGGATGATGGTTACTTTAAAGGAGAAAAAGGTGATTGGTGTCTAGTAGCTCCAGAAATCTCTGTGAGCCACACCTCCCTTCAGCATTGTGAGGCTCCTGGCGTGGAGCTAGCTTTGCTTTTGAATGACAGAGGATGTGAAGGAGAAGACTCTCTGAGCTCCCTCCTCCTTGGAAATGAGCTCTAAATCAAGATGGATCGTATCACAGTGAAATCAGCCAATGAATGAATCAATCAGGCAGGTCAAGAAATCTTCTTGCAGCTTCCAGTGAGAAGGCATACTCAAAGATGACTCCCTGGTAACTGAGGAGCCATCCTTCCAGGAGGCTGCAGAGCTACTGCCACCACGGCTTTTCCCGTTAAGGCAGTCTGTGGTCAAGAGACCAGAGGAACAGAAGAGGGAAGTGGGCAATAGCTTCCTTCCTCCACTGCCTTGTCTGCCCTACAGACACGTCACCTAGCCAAGAAAACAGCTTTTGTGCTCCTATACATGGAGGTACTCTAAAGGACATATCAACCAGCTAAGACTAGAACTAGGCAGTGGAATGGAGGTAAAAATAGAGCAGAACCTGTGTCCCAGCACCAAGGCAAGCTTCTTTTCTTTTCTGATAAAATCTTAAAAAAGCACTATTGCCCTGTTTCATGTACCTCGAGAATCTGGCTGCTCCCAACAGGTTAATGATTTTGCAAGGCTTCTAAAAAACATTGGGGAAAGATTTTGAAGCCTCAGGGTGAAATTTCCCTGTCAATGTAAGCCTGACATATGGGGAACTGCTGTTTTCCTGGAAGAGGACTCAAATCAGAGGCTGAAGATGCTTTGGCCAAAGAATCTAGTAAGTTGAATGAAAAGGGTTTCTTCAGCACAGTCACTCAGCCATTATTAACTTTTCATCAAATACTGTGACATACATGGCAGAGGGTACTCCACATGAACGCCTCTGTGTGAGAGAGGCAACGGTTTTATGTGTGCATGGCAAACAAAGCACTAAAGCCATTCTTTGGTGACATCATCAGGTGCAATTTTCATCCCTGTATCTAACAGTATTTAGGCTCTGCAGGCATAGGGGTGTTTTGCAGTGCTAGATTTGAACTCACAAAGAACTGAGGGAACACAAAGGGTAAAATGATTTAGCTTTCCCAAACAGACCTCTTTCTCTCCACATTGCTCCCACCTTGCTTAGTTTGGGCAAAGCTTCATTCCCTAATAGCATGGCCAGTGGACAGAGCCAGGGAAGCAGATCTGAACGTTTCTGTCTGTGGATACAGGCCTGATACACTCCAAAGGAAAGAAAAGACTAATCAGCTACATGAGAACCAAGCCAATTAAATGTCTGAGTAGTGTTTCGAAAGCGAACATGGGCGGCATCAGAAATTTTCCATCAGCTGTAATAACGCCAATTACTTTGCCAATTGCTGATTCCACCGTGATTTGTTTAGTACAGTCGTGCTTCGGCCTCTTGCCTGGGCTGATAGGTTTTGTTTATGCTGACTGTTCATTTGCAGAGCTTCTCTCTCTGGGTTTTTTTTTCCCATGCTTTCTCTTTTCCTCGGTCCCAGCTCATAGCCCAGAATAGCCCTCCTCTTGCTGTGCTCATTTCCACCCAGGGCAGAGTATCAGCCAATGTGTGATGAATTTCTTGGGAGCAAGAGATGCTGTGGTTGTTCCCGACTACTCTGTGAATACAAAGATGATCCTCCCTTTCCCTTTCTTCCACTAAGTTTAAAAACAAAGAATCCTCCCAAAATATCAGTTTGTCAAGGAACAGGCAGTTTGGATCTGATGGGATGATGGCTCTGGAGCTCATAGCTTCTGTTTCAGGGTGAGGAAGAGATATCTGGTATCTTTCCAGATGGCAAAAGCACACAAGGACAGATGTGCATTTCAAGTTTGTTTCCCTGGAAAGTTAGTAGGAGCTTTTCATTCCTGTTTACATTTAAGACCATGGAAATTAGTGGGTGTCTCCACAGCCACTTTGCACAAGAGCTGTGATTCTTCTCCTGATAATTGGGGAAGAAGGCTAATCACGGGCATTAAAAGAGTGCACCTGCCTGGCTGACAACTTCAATGCATAATGTTGTAATATCTCCCAGAAATTTTAGAAGCTGGTTAAATTCGCTTCCCTGGCTACTTAATTTCCGGCTGGGGAGGGCTGGTTCACATTTCCTCTTCTGTCCTTCTACTTGAGGGACTTCACCTCAAAGTGTATGACATCTTCCTCTCCAATTCTCATCCTTCCTTAGCAGCCAATGCCATCTTTAGCTCCTCCGGGATGGTGTATTTTACGTGTACCAGCGTTGCTCCCACCTGCCTTATGTGGTCTCGGTGCCCTGTGCTCAGCTTTGTCTCCTGGCATGTATTCACAGCTGGCTCCTGGGTGCAGGTGCCTGGAGTACACCACAAGAAGGGAGCAATAGCAAAGCCATAGTTGTACTATCCTGACTGACACAGGACTGTGAGTGTTTAAGCATTGACAGAGCCTTTTTTCTGTACCTGGTTTACCCTGGCCTTTAGGTGCCAGGCAGTTTCTGTGATAACATGAACATATCCTCGTTGACATACAGCAGGACTTGTTTCTGGCCATCCCAGAGGTAGGCAAAGAAGCCCCCAGACACATGATCTGCCCCATGAATTGTCAGCTAGAGGCGAGGTTTTCAGCTGTCTATTCATACCCTGCTATTGGTTTCAGCTCTGCAGCTGACAAATATATGTGACACACTTTTTGCTAGTCACAGCCATCCTCATCAACAGGAATTGTGAAAGATGCTCTGGAGAGGTTTCCAGCCCTCAGTTCATACTGGCCACAAATAGACACAAAGTAGATGAGCTGCTGGCTCATGTCAGAGAGGTGTGGCAAAGGCAGTTTGCAGGGGAGCTGACTGGTAACCCTAAATTGGGAAAATTAAAGCAGAGGTAGGCTTCAGGAGAGGAACCAGGATGGGATTCCCTTTTCCAGCAGTGTCAGTGCAATGGACCTTATTCCCCTTGGTCTGGCACTCTGTGTAGACCTCCAAAATACTAGAAAATATGAGAGGGTCTGAAAGCTCCCCTTACACAGTCCAGTAGCAATATTTTTCAACCACTTTATATTCACTACAACACAGCTGCCATGGACATCAGCTGCAAACCTTGTTTTCTTTGTGTGAAACTGAGACACAATGAAAAATAAGTGTTCCAAGTCACAAACCTACTTTGCAATCAAGTTAAAAATAGATGAGAACATCTCCTACTTCCTGTCTTACCTGCAGGACAGTCTTACATTCAAGGATGTTTTACTTTGAGTATTTGTAGAACAGCTAATAATTCAGGAGTCACTAAGTGCATACCATATTCAGTTAAAACTCAACTAAAACAAACATCTTTAATATTTTGAGCATTTCCATTTTCAGAAAGCAGGTGAATGAAGCTTAGTTAAGCCTGGTATTAAGGTCACTAGCCTTTTTCTTCATTCCTCCCCATCCTCTATATACTTACAAAGTACTATTGAGGGTTCATGACATACCAATTGTGTGTGTTGCAATATAATAACTCATCTGGTGATTTAAAATGGCAAAGGGATTATGAAGCTACAGGCAACTCTGTTGGTGTGGAAGGCTTGCTATTTATTTTAGGAAAGGGCCTATTATCTCAACATCTACCATCAGAGCTCTGACACTTCATGACCTGCATCTAAGGTCAAAGGCAGGCAGATCTCTCTCCTCGTGTCTAATTTTACTTTTTTTGTAGGGTCCTCTGCTGAGTAATCAATGTATTCAGCAAAGAAATAAAGCCAAATTTGTCATAGGTCTCATTAGGGAAATTTCATTATTATGGTACTAGGTCAAATCCAGTGGGTTCCTGTCTGGACATGTTTTCTGTCACAGCTCAGGGGAAGCCAAGCAATGGTATTTAATTCAGGTCTTATTCCAAGTCCTTCAGGTTTAAAATCCAGAAGACTTTGAAGATATTTCTTTTTTGGTCAAAACCCAGCATAATACAGTTTTGCTTAACACAATGGGAGAATATCAGCTGATATGATGGGAGACAGCACAAGGCAGAGAAGAGACCATGAGAATACAAGCTGTCTAACTCCAGCTACTGTCTTGTAGACATTTCTGCATGCATATATCCCCATCCATAAAATGGGAACATTAATAATTCTCTATCTTCCAGAGAGTTAAGAAGCTAAATTAATTACTGTTTGTGAAGCTAATTGAGATTCCCAGATGAGTACTGTTTGGAACATTCTAATTCTTCTTGTTATTATTATTTCCATTGAGATTTGGCTCCACATAATTAGTTTGCTATATCTGCAAAACAGGTATGTTCTCTCAAGCTATTTGGAGGCGTTCCTCGTGGGACTGGCCCATGCAGTGCTCTGTGGCACAAGGAAGCACTGGCAATCAGGGCTGAGCCATCTTCCAGCTCTTCTACCTTGTCTCAAACCTATGTCCATCTCCTTGTATGGCTGTGCTCTTCTTAAACTCATATTTCTGCAAGTGAACTGAAACAGTTTAAGGAAACCAGCCCCATTTTAATTTTACGCAGCATTATAAATTATTATAGTAAATTATACCTCTGTGTGTGCACTGGATGAAAGCCCAAAGGTGGGTTATGTCCAGTCCAGGGAGGGACAAGGTTTTCCAACAGCATTTAAGTGTCTGTAGGTTTGGCCACCAGCTTGTGTTGGGTTTTAACATTAAATAAATCCTCATGCAATGTGTACCAGTCACATATTGTTTTAGTTTGTGCTCACAAGTGCTGTTGAGTTCAGTAATTCTGAGTTAGCTCAAAATTTTCAAAAAAAAAGTCAATAAAAGCTGCAGTTGTCATTACTGAAGATTCACTTCTCAAACCCCCCTCTGACTAAAAATAGCACAACAGTAGCAGCATAAAAAGACCTCTAAAATTGTTCTGTTTTTTTTTTTAAAAAAAACAACCCTTTCAGATTATGTAAGAGCAATGGGAAGTATTTTGATTTATTTATGAATGTGGAACTCTGTCTGTTCATTGTTTCCTGAGTCTGGGTCGGTTTGTTTTGCTTTTCCTTTCCTTTCATAAATAAGCAATAATTGACAGTAGGACATTTAAAGGAGTGAGTTTTAAGGATCTTGAAACTCCAGCAGCCTTGCCAGAGATTTCATCTGAGAGAAGCTAAGCCAGTATGAGCTGGAAATCTTGAGGAAGTAGACAAAAATAATCATGAAAAAGTGTCAAAAAAGGCTGGGCAACTTAGACTGGAGTTCTTGTTTACCTTTCTTGTGTGTAAAATGTCAGAGGAGATGGGCTCAGTGCTAGGGAAATGGTTTTAAGCCAGCTGAGGTACTTTGTGGTGGTCACTTCTCTGTTGCAATGGGAATATAGAGGTATAGGCATTTCTATTCACTATCAAGTCAGTGAATCATTCAGCCTGATAACTGTGTCCAATATAATTAATTTTATTGCTGTGATTTTGCTGGTTTTGTAATCCTGGAACAGTTCTTCAAAATCTATGTTTGCCAAGGTAAATATATTTGGCCTAAAGGTAATTGGGAGATTCATTTTATACATCCCTGAATGGATAGGAGGCTATACTCCACCTTAAGGAATTGATCATGAACTCTGAGTCACCCAAATGACTTTAAAGGTCTGCCACTAGCTCTCTAAAAGACTGAAATGAACATTGTCATTGGTGTCTCCTTTAGTAGGAAACGTGTTGTTAGGAGGAAGGAGTTGACACAATAAATACTTCTTTAAATAATGTAAGCACAGCCATGATGTTTTGGCTTGCTAAGTGTTTCACTGTCTTTCCCCATATTAACTAATATACCACTGGAAAGAACTGCATTTGCAGGATTCTTCAGTGTTTCTATCAGCAACCTTCCAAACCAATCCATTCAGTTGGTCCTTTGATGTGTGGTTAAACCCAGGAAAAAATAGCCTTGTGTAATGTATAAATAGAAAGGAGGAGAGATAAAGGCAGTGTTGAAGTTGCTTGCTGACAGCTCGGCATCCAAAAGTTAAAGGTGCGTGCCACTACCTCTGCTTAAGAATGAGTCATGAAAAATGTCTGCCCCTTCCCAAATTCCAGCCTGTGGAAAATTAGCACTTTATTTATCTTACAGCTACTTTTGTTCAGAAAGGAAAAAAAAAGATCTATGAGTCTGACTTGCTTTGTCTTACCAGAAAAAATGCACATTTTGCTAGAAGACAATGATACTGCTCTCTGAAACAGTGTTTTTATAAGATTGTTTTACTCTTTATCTCTATAAAAATAGCATTCTTGCAAGAAGCCATTAGGCTTACCCATCCTTACTGATGAATATACTGTGAAATATAGACCTCTTGCACATTGCAAAAGGTCAGAGTATGTAGTATGTTCTTTGAACATCAGGAATAAGACAGCCAGGCACGTTTTGATTAACCTGACAAAAGGGTGAGATATGAAGATGCAGCATTTGAATGAACTTCAGCTGCTAATGTCTGCTGTACCTGAAGGCCTGATTGGTCTCCTGCCAGTTTACACTCACATAATTCCATGGCCGAAGAGGAGTTATCATGCTCTATATCAGAAAATTTGATTTCACCTTCCGGAAGAACCAAAAATAGCTGGTGCCAAAGGATGAGGAAAGCCATTCAAATTCAGGACTATGGGAACACCTATGGAAGAAAGAACAGGATAATGAAGGGTGCAATTATCACCCTAATATTACCTGTCTTAAGTAGGTGGCCATCCAGTCTCCGTTGGACTTCCAGGCTGCCGGTGGAGCTAAAACAGAGCTCTGGGCATCGGAGACAGCCATGCAATGTAGACATCCTAAGCACTGTCATCTCTATACTATGTGAACAATGTTTATGCAAAAGTAATATCAGGTCAGCATAAAGCTAGACAGAATCTTTTGGGTTGTCATATCCGGCTCACAGAGAGTGACTCCCATGGTCCTGTAATCCCCGTAACCAAAATCTATTAAGTATTGCTCTAACCTTCATACAGTTGGTCACCCCCACTGCTTCTTCCAGCCTGTACACTAAAATTACTCATATCTTCTTCCCCAGTGCCAAACAGTGTGCAAATGAACTTAAGTACCTTCCTTACCTCCCTTTTGTTAAATATCTGATGTATCAGTAGACAGCAAGTGCATCCTCTTTGT
Organism: Dromococcyx pavoninus; assembly: GCA_033558185.1. NCBI lineage: Eukaryota > Metazoa > Chordata > Aves > Cuculiformes > Neomorphidae > Dromococcyx > Dromococcyx pavoninus. The sequence goes on from JAUMJL010001017.1 coordinate 384,569, forward strand.
CGTGTTAGATTCACAGAAGCCAGGAGAGGTTCACCTCTCTTTCAGGGAGTCTAGAGGCCTGCTGCTCTGTGACTTCCAGCTGGTTGTTTCTCACCCTGCTGAATTGCTAAAGGATGTCTGAAAACTCAAAAAATTTTTGAAAACAAAATCCTGGAAATGTATGTTCTGAGAAGCCAGCTCTGTTTTTTGCAAATTTGCAATGATTTTGTAAGAATGTATTGCCACACATGGTTTTGTGGCTGGTAGAGGAAATGTATGACAAAATCTGCTTCCTTAGGCTTGTGGCTTCTCAAATGTAGATAAAAGTAGGTGTTATCATTGCAACGATAATTTGAGAACAGGAGGTCGGTGACAGAGAATGGGGAGAGTCAGGGCTTGGGGGCTGAACTCATTTCTTGATACATATGCAAAGCAGTAATAAATGAGCTTCAGTTTATTATGGAGAGAGCATCAGATCTTCCAGCTGCTCTATTAGGACTTCAGGCCAGGATATTTAATTATGCCCTGGCCTTCTCCTTTAGGCAGATTAGTACAGTGACACATTGACTGCCGTGCCCTGCCAGCACCCTCGGGCTTTGCTCCTTTTCCTTTGCTCATAGTGGCCCTGCTGTCCGTCTCGGGAGGAGGTGTGGGCTGAGAGGAGGCATTTCTGGGGGCAGGGGAGTTCCTGGCCTTTGTCTTAGATTAAAAAAAAAAAGAGGAATAATCTGTGTTTATGAGAATGGTGAGGGTTTTATTTTTCTTATTATTTAGAACAGCGAGAATCTTATATAAATAGGGAGTCTTTTAATAATGAAAACCATAGCAAGCTTAGAGAAGGACAGCTTCAGTAGTTCGACTCATTTCTCCCCATTAAGTCACGCATCTGTACACTGCAGAGAGCAGAAATTTGGTGGGGGTCATCCCTCTCCCCTTCACCCCTCTGCTCCCATGCAAAGTACGAGCTCTGACTACAACCTCACGTCTGTGCCCCCTCACACATACCCTCTTCAAACACCCTCCAGGACCAGTAAATCCACGAGCTGAAGGCTCTGGCTCATCCTAGTGGCTCCTTGAGCAAAAAAACCCAAAACCTCCTTTTGCTACAGAAAAGCCCTAGATCTGTGCTGCTGGAGATAAGCCATCTGGCCAGAGTTGCCTTTCCAGAGCGTTTGTTTTGTCCCACCACAAGCTCACCGATTCCTCTGTGCAGTAAATTTCACTTTCATCTACTTTTTGAGAGGGGATAATAGTCTTTAAGGGGCTTTGAAGTGCCATGTAAGCTTTGGGGTCACCGCTGATAGTACAACTGTTACAATGACAAAGGCAGTAAGTGCAGAAGAAAAGCATGAATATGTGGTTTCCTAGTAAGGACTAGTGGTTATTTCTTAGGTTTTTGTATTTTTACTCAAAACTTTGTGCAAAAAGAAGCACAGCATTGCCCAAACAAATGGTTCATATACTGGGACTAAAATCACCCAGTAAATTTTGTTTCAAAAATGGTAATAGGAACTCTGGAAAAAAAACATGAAGTGCTGCTGCTTTCCAAGGAAATATTTTAAATTTTCTTTTTGAAAGGCATAATTTATACTGACAAAAATGGAGAGAGAAGAAAGGATGAAAAAGACGAAGCCTAAAGGAGATAGTAAAAAGAATTGGGTATTTTTTTCCACCCAGAATATGAGAAAATACACTTCCTGAGCTGTCTTATGTAGATTTTTTTCCAAAAAATGCATTGTTCCATAAGCTCTTCTCCTAGCTTTTGTCAGTCCTGAATTGACACGTGACCTGAAGCAGATGACAACTTCCTTGTGACTTGGTTCACCCTTCTGCAGGCTTCGGGGTTTAAATGGGCTTCATTCATTAAACTTGACCAGCTAAGTTTCAAACTCAAGGTGAGAACAGCGCTGTGTGCGTGCAGTGTCTGGATAGAAACTGTCAGTCCTGTCTGCTCTAATTAGATTTTTCTCCTAGAGAAGACATGAGCCTGTACCCCATCCTCTGCTGTCATATATATGTAGCTTGCCATATACTCTGCAAAGTATTCCTAGAAGTTCATTCCTTCAGTGAGTTTTATGTCAGCCCTCTTCTGTTGAGAGCAACACTGTGGTCCCTTAATTCAAGTTTATTGCAAAATAGATGAAGAATTTTGGAAAATAGAAAACAACTACTTTGTGTCAGTTATAGACCTCTCGTTTATGCTGCCGCTTATTATGCAGAGCTTCAGCCAAACAAGCAAGGAAGTCATTGCCCCTCTAGAAGTAGATGCATGAAATGGGCCATTTGGGTATGAAATAGGTACTGGAGTCTACTATAGCAAGGTAAAGTAGCAGCCATACTTCACAGTATGACATAATTTTTCATCATCTTGTGCCAGCTGAGCTATGATTAAGGTGTTAGCGAGTTTGTCAATTGTCAGATCATAAAACTGATCATCATAGTTGGACTAAGATGTGGAAACCTTTGAAAACAGGCCAGGCTTCCAGGCTGATCCAGCACTGAAATACTGGTTTGCGAATAATTTTAGTTCCCTCAGCCAGAGGCAGATGACGTGCAAGCAGCACCTCGTGCCCCACATGTCCTTACTGTGTGCGCTGTGTCCATGCTGTGTCCACATTAACATCAATGTGTGCTTCCTTTTTATCCAGCCGTTATTTCATCTGATCCCTGTGATGGCATCTTATCTCAGCAAGACAGAGATACACTTAGAGCTGTTCAGGTTTCCTAGCTACTTCTCATTGTTGGTACTTTAGTGCAAAATGTAATGACAACAGCTATGAGGGATTAGATAAATAACCACTAACAAGACAACGGTTACTCAAACTAACAAGCATCAGAAAAAGAAAGCAAACTGAAGAGCAAGACCTAGAATGGTAGAGGAGCAAGTAGCAGATGCTTTTGCAATGGCATTTCTTTGCTGCTGGTGATGTAAGAACACTAAGGTATTTGGAGAGTAAGTCAAGACCTGCTCTGGTCAAGGGAGCCCCAAAGTGTTTGATTTACAATGAGCTAAAAATGCTGCAAATCTTTGACAGTGTATTTACAGCTTCCACCCACCCCCGCCTGCTTGCTGGCATGTATGGAATTATGAGGGAAGGTTTGGGTTTGTTACTGTATTTTTACTCATTTGCAGTTGTTCCATACACCATTTTTTGACTTTTTATGGATCCCTAAAGAAGATTCACAGGACACCTCTTGAGAAGCAACAGGCTGAAAAGACAAGGTGAAAAATTTGTTCTTCATGTATCATTGCAATTCCTTGATACTACGTGAAGATCAGGAGGAGGAAAATCATGGGCATTTGTTTCGTTGCAAAAAAAAGAGCTGTCTTATTGCAACAACAAAGGTTTTTCTTTTAACAAAACGAGGCAAGTCTGAAGTTGTGCAGTGAGCACACCATGTTCACAGGCGAGAGCATCCCGTGTGTAAATCCAGGTACCTTCAAGGCAAAGACCATACAGCCAACAGGTTCAGGCCAATCTTTCCAACAAAAGCAGTTGTACAGACTTGTCTGTCATTCCTCAGTCTTCCTTGGGGAATGGGAGGCAGTACGGTGTAAAGATGCAGCATTAGCAAGGTAGCCCTTTCCCTTCCTTTTTCTTTCCTCCAGAAGAATGGATTCATTGAATGTAGTAAGCATGTAGGTAAAACTGTTCTGCCTGGTGCTGTGCACCCATCCCTCCTGGCAAAGCTTGGTTCTATGAGCACCTTGTGGCTACTGTGTTGAGTTATCCCCACACCTTCCAGAGAGAAGTTATTCCTTCAATCACTTAAGCAAGGTGTCTTCAGTGAGGCTGGGTTACACACTAGCTGCACAGCTGAGGAATGCAGGTATTTGGAACTCCTCTGGAAAGACCCTGCTGAAAGATCTCCAGGGTGTACTGTACTAAGCATAAGCCTACCACCCCCAGGGTTTGGAAGAGAGCAAATTCCTTCCAGGATTATAGGATTAAGAAGCTGAAAAGTGATTCAAATTCTTCATTAAACAGGAAAAAAAAAAGAGAGACATGAGGGGAAGCTCTTCAATGCATGCATCACTTGACGTGTTTTCCTTGTAATTAAAGGAAGTTATTGAAAAATATTTGAGGGGATTAAATGCTCAGAGTATATGTGCCGATCAAATAACACAAGAGTCTGCATTCTTCTGAGTAATCAATGGAGTGACTTCAATGGGGAGGTTCAAAAGAGCACAGTTATTGTTAACGTGCCATTGTAGTAGTATTCACCATACTGTACAGCAGATGGACAGGCCCAAGGGTTTCCCAGCAGGGAAGCTTTGCTACAGCTGAAAAACCAAGGGTACGGAGTTCGTATGTGGGTATTTCCATCAATTGTTAAAATTTCAGACAGGCTTTTCTTCCTTTTCTGCAACCCAACCTGAATGCAGAAAGAGATGCTCCTAATTTCCAGAGGAAGGTGTCTTTGGGACTCAAATTACATTTCTCTTTCTTTTACCCAAGCAAAATAGGAAAGGTAAAACTCGTGGACTGAAACGGTGTTTGAGAACAGAGCCCAGGACTTACGAAATGGGAGGGACTCCTTCTGTAAACAGGGAGTTGTACTTGCCATTATTCTTTCCTCTGTTGTCTTCTGACAGCTTAATTGCAAATGGTCATTATTTAGACATTAATTAAGAAGTCTTTTATTTGCTTTTTACAAAGACATTCTCACAAAGTATAGGGAGAAGATTACTTCTCCTCTCTTGTCTTGGTGTGGGTAGGCCTGTAGTCTTCTAAGCTAGGTGCAACAAATCACATTACTAAAAATGTAAGATCACAGTACTCTGAAAGGTAAGGCCATCTGAGGAGTGAAACATTCTAATTAATGGTACTTGTCATTTTCAGAGGGTGCTTTCTTTCTAGTGCTGTGCATGACAGATGTCTTAGAAGAACAAGAGGTCATTGTATCCATCCTCTTTAAAGCAGAACCAACTCTACTTCCAACTATTGAGCACACGTTCCTCTAGTTTGCTCCTATGCATGTCCAGTGATGGTGTGTCCTTCAGGCTCCCCACACTGACATGCAACTATCCTTACATTTACTTGCTTCTTTTAATGTCTCATCTATATTTCCTTCACCCAGTTTGACTACATTATTTCTTATGCGTCCCACAGCAAACAGTACCACATTAGTTCCTTTCTCTGTGCTTTGTCCACTTACATTAAATCAGTCTGGAATTTGATCTAGCCAGGAAATGAATCAATTTTAGACATCCCATTATCCTCATGCTTTTGCCTTGCCAGAAATGTCCAAATCAGGGTGACTGTTTCCTAGCTAGTCATTTCAAGCCTTTTTAGGCACTTAAATGTAAACTTTCTTACAGAGAGCTTTAGCACACTGAGTACCCAAATTGAAGTTAATGGATGCTCTGAGAGTAAGTGCTGTTTATTTTGGCACCTCTCTGTACAAGTGAAAGTCTGATTATAGGTATCTGCATAAGAAAGTGAAGACAGAAGACTGTGCATTTTTCTTTTTTTTTAAATATTTTTCTTTTCTTTTAAAGTACTTTGGCAAATCAACCATACATCTTCTCACTTCCTCCTTCTAAAAGCTAACCAGATGGCATATGCCTGCATCAAAATTTCCCACTGATCATTTGTTTATCATTCAGTCACCTCAAGCACGTAGTGGAAAGTTTGAACTGACCCTGGGGTATGGTATTTGTTAATAACTGAAAGCATGATTTGACCAACTTGCCATTTAAGAAAATCACAGTCCAGTCTATTCTGCATGGTGCCATGTAGCATCAGTATATGCTGAAAATTAGCAGAAGTGAGTATAAAATGAGCTTTGGAGCCCCGTGTCTGGTGTCTTGAAGGTTAATGGAGTAGGTATTTTTCTAACCTTGCAATTGTGGTTAATGAAATAATGGATGAGGAATGGGTGAAAGAAGATTTTTAAATTTTTTTATTTATTTTCTTTTGGCTCTGCAGACGTACTTAAGCAAACACAATCTCCTGATCCTGCAAACAGCGGTTCCCTTGGCAAAAATGGTTTAGGATGGTTTTGGAGAATTTTGGTTAAAAAATACACTTGCAAAAAAAATAAGCTGTCAGAAAGTAAATATTTAACTTTTCCATTTGTTTTCTCCCTTGCGTGGAGTGTACATGACAAATGTAATTCATAGCTGCTAATGTTGTAGTTAATGTCAACAGAGTTATAGTTGGAAAGGAAACTACCCGGACTGTCATGATTTCACATCCCCTTTGTAATTTCTTCTCCTAGACAGATTGCTTTTTCATGACGACAGACACTGAAACAGACTGACTTGCCAGGCAACTCAGAGTGTCAAACAATGAAATGCAAGTCACAGAGTTTTGTATACAATGAAACTACCAGTGGAAAGTACCCATCACAATGAGAAAAACAGAACAAAACATATGGCCAGAAGTTAAAACCAGACAACTGCAAGTTACAGAAAAGGTGCAAACGTTTAACAGATTAAACAGAGTTTGTTCATGGAGCTGTGCTGCCTTAGAACATGATAGGATTTTGCAGAATATGTGATTTAGTTAAACTTTACTGGACATGGTGCAAGCACTAACCAGGGTAATTGTGTGGTCTTTAATGTGCAGGTGGTAATACTGGATGAAATCTTACTTTTGATCTGTGATTGATGGAGAGACCTTGTCAGTAACCTCTCAGCTTCATTTCGGCCAATACAAACCAAGGCCCTCATAGACATTGCCTTACATCTTGGAAATATTAGCACTACAGGAAAAACATACACACTGCAAATAAAATGTCGTGTTTTCACTGAGATAAGGCAGTGTTCAATTATACCAGGCTGTAAAGTGTATGTGAAAACCATTAGGAGAAGGCTGCTTTAGCCAATGAGACTTATAATGATAATAAGTGTTAGGCTTGGTAGTCAGTAGTAACAGGGTCAGTGCCTTCGAGAGCAACTCATTGTGGAGTGCCAGGAAAAGGGAAAGTGATTAACTTGAGCTTCCAAGGGAAAATGAGCAGTCCACAAGATCTGTACTAGATTGTCCTGCTTCCATATCTGTCTTCCTTGGTGCTAAATTCATTTGTGTTGGGAAATGCAGAACATAGAGGAAACCCAGTGATGTGAGCAGGAGAGAGACCCAGGACGTCCTGAGTTCTTGTGCTAAGGCTTGGCAAAAAAAAAAAAATGGCTCTTGCAGTTCCCTCTTTTCCATGTGAAGAGATTTACTCAGTAATTAGTAATTATTCTAAGTAACAAGATCTCTGCATGCTTGGCAAAAGGCCAGAGAGTCGTCCAAACTTGTGGGCTTACTTCCCTGATGTTCAGGCCAATCGGTGCACTCGTGCTGCACAATGAGTTGCAGATGTAGGGATCTCATGTGCTACATTGGTAAAAAGTGCAGAAATGTTTACCCTGCAGTCAAATGCAAATGCCAAAAAACAGGTTGCCTGATACTGCAGTCTGAACATCCAAAAAACTCAATAGCTCCTGCCCTCTCCCAATTTAATCCTTTGCTTTGTTGCCTCATCTTTCCCATCTGTGAAATGGAAACAATTTCACTTAGCTTTGTCTTGCCTTGAGGAACTGGAATGAGCTAGATCTTTTCAAAGGATTTTGAAGATGGATTATTGTTTTTCATTACTGTGTGCAACACTTCCCACCATAAAAAGGTACTTGAGAATAAAGGTAAAATTCTGCTTTGCCAAAAATGTAATGCTAACCTTTCACAAAAAGCATCTCACTCCTTTAGTTGTTAGATGGAATTCAGCTATGCTTGACAGAGACATTTGTAACCTTTGCCAGTGCTATGTGGTTCTGCACCACCAGCCTGGACCTGGTGTATTTTATATTTTGCCTACTTTCTGTGGGGAATTATGTGTTTTGCCTTTGACCTGGGACATTTCCTTTCTTCAGGAGAATGAAGCTCGAGTTGTTTTTCTGCTAGCAGTGAGTATCATTTGCAGCCTAGGAAATACGATTTCCTTCTTTTAAAATGGGTCAGACTCTTCTGGGTTTTTAACCACAAACAATGGAGTTCAGAGAAAAATCCAGAGGAATACTGACTTGGAAGACTTTGTGGCTTCTGATGTGAAACAGGCCTGTCTAATGCATTCAGTTCCTTGTCAGTTGTGAAAGAAAGGTCTGAAGTTTCATAATATATCAGTTGTGCAAGCAACTTGTCCTTTTAAAGTAGATGCTTAAAATCTGCACTTGCTTTTATTAAAGTTTAGTCTATTTTTATGCTTGAGCAAGTTTTATTTTCTAGGGGTGGGTGGTAGAAAGAAGGTAAGGAATTAACATTTTTTTTTTTCTTTTGATAAGAGACAAATAACTCCATTTCAGATGTCTGTGTCTCATTCAGTGCAATTTAGGATTTCATATGTTTTACTATTCTCTTTGAGGAGCTAGGAATCGGTTACGAGTTTCTACCCTTGTTAAATTTAAAGTCTATTTCATTTTAACCCCGGGGAATTAGTCTGGGTTGAAGTGCATGAATGCATGAATTAAATCACAGCAACATTGCTGTGTCTCTTTTTAACATAGAAGTCTCAAAGCTTTAATCATGTGTTCATTTCTCAGACCTGCCCTGTGAGATGGGTTGTATCTCTTCGAGAACTGAGATCAGCATGGAAAAAAACACAGCTTTTCCTTCTGCTACAAAGATGATCAGAGAGCTGGGGCACCTCTGCTGTGAGGACAGGCTGGGAGAGCTGGGGTTGTTCAGCCTGGAGAACAGAAGGCTTCAGACCTCCCAGTGGCCTTCCAGTACCTGAAGGGGACCTACAAGAAAGCTGGGGAAGGACTTTTTACAAGGGCTTGGAGAGACAGGACAAGGGGGAATGGCTTTAAATTGGAAGGGGAAAGGTTCAGATCAGCCATTAGGAAGAAATTCTTCACAATGAGAGTGGTGAGGCCCTGGCACAAGTTGCCCAGGGAAGCTGTGGATGCCCCGTCCCTGGCAGTGTTCAGGGCCAAGCTGGATGGGGCCTTAAGCAGCCTGGTCTGATGAGAGGTGTCCCTGCTCATGGCAGGAGGGTTGGAACTAAATAATCTTTAATGTCTCTTCCAACCTAAACCATTCTGTGATTCTATGAAGACAAGAAGCAAAGGCTGCTACCTGCACATAGATTTACACCACCTGCAGTCTGATGTGCTTTGTTTATAGCCAAAGTGAAGGGATGGGACAGAGGCTGTGTATGATAAAGAATATTTTTAGCTGGTTAGCAGTAGTAATTACTTTTTAAATGCTTATGGTCTCATTGATTTTGTCTGGTACAGTTTCAGCAGGCTAGACGGGTGAATGTCTGCTGCTCAGAGAGATGGGTGGCCTTAGGGCTTTCTCCAGTGAGGTGTGAGATGTGGATTTGAGACACAAAGAGCTTCTACTCTGGCTCATCTGTGTGATCCTGCCAGCCGGCCTTGTGTAAGAGGAGAAGGGGTGTTAGCACTTTGGCTGTGTTTGCAAAGGGGACAACCTCACCCAGTTCTTCAAACAAAAGATTGAGATCGTATCATCTTACCAGATGAAGATCTCAGGCTGTAGGTCTCAACTGGATCGGTTCTGAGCAGTTCAAGCCCTTCATCATTTTTTTTTGTCAGTATTTTTGGATGCCATAGGCAGTAGACAAAGCACAAAAAACCTCGGATAGGATGAATGCCACTATGGAGCTCAGATTAAAATGAAAGTACATCATTCTCTCATTTCTAGGATGCACCTTACTTAGCCAGCTTGACTCCCTCAGTAAAAGCTGAAGCCAGAGCTGGCTGTTAAAACCTTGAGACGTGAGCAGTGTGACAGCTGTGGCAGGTCATCTCCTGCAGAAAGGATAACAAAATCTTTGTGTATCTTAGGCAGATGGAGGGATGAGTAACATAAATATGCAAGAAAGCAGGTACTTTTCTGATTACCAGGAGAAGGCTGCTCACCTTCACAGACCAGCAGAGCTGGCTTAGTGTAGCAACAGCAGCTATTGTACCAGTTGAAGGAACAGCAAAGCTGCCATGGCAACGTCTTCTCCTGAGGGGATCCCAGACAGGATTCTGGCCAAGCCAGTCCAAATTTCTCCTGTGTTTTCCGCTGCTGCACTGCCCCTCCAGCTGCCTACAAAGTACAAAATCCAGCCCATAAGCTGAAATAGAGTAAATATTAGTTAAGCATTTACAGCTCTTAAGATCTTAGAAACAGTAGAAGCGGCTGTCAAGTTGGGAGATACGTCCTCCAGTGCATGATGTAGACCAGCCACACTGTGTCAAGGACGTTAATGGTGAGACTGGCTGCAACCACAGCTTTAGGGAGTGGATTAAAAGTCATCTCCTGCGCAGATAACTCAGAGATGAGAAGAACCATGGAACACCATAGATGGACAATTTAAGTGCAGGTCTCTACCTGGTGAAGCTCTTTCCTCCCATGAAACACCACAGGAGAACAGCTCAGCAGCCTGCTTGATGGAATTTCAAAGAGTGTAGAAAAAGGCTTCAAGTTCTCTCCACTCCACCCAAAATTATAGTCAGCCTTTTTCTTTTTAATTAAGCCATCATGAAGTGCTCCGTTTTGAGCGCTCCCTGCTTTCTCTAAACAAGCTGTGTCTGTTTTGCATTAATCATTAATTGTTTTGCCTGAAACATAGGTCTTCTGTGTAGACACTCATAGGAGAACACAGCAGAAAAGGAAGTGGTCTTTTCTCTTGTTTAATACTGCCTCTCAAGTAACTGAAAGTATTGATTGATGCGTCTTGTGTTTCCAGATATTCTCTGTGATGGGAAAAAAGCCATATTCCCCTAAAGTGGCAGTTGTATTAAGTATCAGCAAACACATCTCTTAGTGAATTCAAAACACCATTCTTTTTTTTAAAGTGTCTCTTTCTATGTTATCATATAAAGATAGATAGATGATACATATCAGATTGTGTTTCTCCTCATTTGTTTGAGTTATCACAATAAAAGTTTTCCTTTCCCCCTCTGAATTCATGCAATAAAGTATGACGTCCAAAACAAAAACCTGAGACTAACCCTATAGCTTGGAAATCAAGAGTGAGAGGGGAGAGACAAAAAGATGGTTATAGAACATGTTCTAACCTGTCACAGTAAAACAAGGATCAAACCAATCCCTTCACTCACTCTAAGCGGATGTGTGTTTGAATACAGAAATTTTCTTACACCTGGTCATAAAAGGTCAGTGTGCAAGAGTGAATGAGTTAACACCAAGTTTCTTGTGAAACTGAAGAAATCCACAATGGAAAGTTTTCTATTTTTAACTGAACCCTACAGTAAAGAGGTCTCAAAGATCAAGTTGGTGCTCTAAGAGTCCTTTTTTTCGTTGGTAGAAGATGTGAAAGCAAAAACGACAGAGATTCTCAGCAGCCTTTCAGAAAATGATCCGTGGAATATCTTTGAACGTTGGCAGCATTGTATGCAGCCGTGTGTCAACTAAGAAAGGAACTATTTTGAAGGTGTTCATACCTGATTTTCTTAATTTGTCAAATAAGAGTTAGAGGCACTGTCCTGGGTTTTTTGTGTTGGACCTCATGTATCGCAGCTGCCGTCACATGAGGAGATGTTGGAAGACTGTATCTTTAGTGATTAATCTCATTTGTCCACAGACTTAAATAAATATGGCTGTCAAGGATGGTGATGATAGTCTTGTTTTAATAAGTAAATGAGATTGATAAAATGAAGTATCTGGATAGTCCTTGAAGTTTTAAATCCCTTTCATAGTCAAATAGCAGTTGCTTAGTTTGTGGCTAATTTTATAAAAGAAAGAAAGGAAAGATGTGTCTATGTAATATGGATCTGAATTTCAATCATCCCAAACAGTGCTCCCAAAGATCAGACTGGGTTTTTCAAAACTTAAGAGTACGTTAATAATGACTTTGATAATTAAGTTGCAGTGTGAAGCGCCACTTATTTCTCCAACAAAATAAAATATATGCTCTAAAGATCTACTCGTGTAAATTTTAAAAGTAAGTGATAGAATTTGTAGAAATACTATTCATATTTTCCAAGGAAATATAGTTTAGAGCAAAATTTGGAAATAGTTATTTGGAAATTATTTGAAAAAATTATTGGCTTCAGAAGCTAGAGCACCAACTGGGAAAAAAGAGCTGACAGTAGTCTTGGAAATTTTAGGAGCCTCTATGATTTAAAAAAATAAAGCTTGTGCTGTGTCAGCATTGATTTCTTTGTTTACTTTCAGAGATGGTAAGATTTGTTAGATTGTGTAGACAAATGACCACGTACCTTAGATGTCTTATCTGAGTAATGGGTGTAATGATACATCTGTCCTTTGTGATGTACTTTGAGATTCTTTGGAAAATATGCTACATGAAGACGAGATATTTTTATAGCATGGGGGGGTTGGTTTGTTTTGGTTTTGTTTTTTTTTTCCCTGGGGAGAGAATAGGAAGTGAATGCCCTCTTTGCTGTAGAAATTAAAGAGGAATAATTTACCAGAAAAAAATAATTGTAGAAAAAGAACAGATCAAGAATTATAGGCAAAAAGTAGCTGGATGTGATGGACAAAGGTTTAGCTACTTTTCATAATGACAGATAAGTAATGAGGTTGAACTGCTGTGATATTGTCTGGAAATAGAATAGATGACATTCTTAATAGGCCCAAATTGATTCTTAATAGTTCAGACCATCTGCTGAAACTGTGGAATAATAAAACTAGTACTTTTATTATGACCTTCATCTAAAGCATGCTAAACACTCTGGGAAGGTATGTGAACATTTCTAAACCTACATTTTGGTTGGACAGTTTAGGAAAGTAATTTGCAGAGGGTTTGATGGGCAGGCTTTGGCATGGTTGGTATGAAAGCAAACTCAGTAGGGTTCCAATTCTGTCTTGCAAAGCCAGTTCCTTAGAAGCTAAATGCGCTAAAGAACATTTATGGGGAATTGTAATAATAACAGTAGTAATAGTAATTATTTTTAGAAGTAGTAGTAATATTAGGAGAAGTGAATGTGTATGAACTTATGCTGACTCTGATCACAGAGTTCTGAGGCCAATGTTATCATCCAAACTGTGGTGGGGACCACTTATAACAGCGTATTCTTCTCTAAACATGCGTAGTGATAGCAAGATGAGTTAAAGTTGCTGAGTTCTTCCTTCAGGAGGAGTATTCAGTTTCAGGTAAGGAAAACAAAGCACATAGTTACAATAAATATGAGGTGAAGAGAGTACTGTAAGATAAAGATAACAGAAACTAAGACCAGGAGAGGTGTTTATACTTCAGATGATCTCCCGTTCACATCCGTTATGAAATAGCTTGCAAGGCATAAAATTGGCAGGAACCCTGTTGTTACTAGGTGTATCTGGAAGCTGATCATAGAAACATGTTATCCACATGATATGATCAACTCCATCTGACATCTATATATAGCTGTGGGATTTTTTTTTATATATGGAGATATATATAAGGATATTCTCCCACTTTGACTGTAGTAGATGGAGCCCTACGAAAACAGAAATCTGGAAAATAATTTCTATTATTTGATTGTGCAGTGGAAGGTGCAGTAGGATTCTTGTCTATGATTGTATAAATAATGGCAATTAGATATGTCAAAGGGCTATTTCTCACATATTTAGTATTCATACCACTCTTTGCATTTTTGCTATTGGTTTGTGTAAGTGCCCTTCTCCCTGCCCAGTTTCTATCTGCAAATGCCTGTTTCATCAAATGCAGATATCTGTTTGAGATTTGATGTGGTTGTTGAAGCAGAGGTTAAAATAAGTGAAACTTATCAAAATTTATTACAGATGATGATTGTAATTTGTTGACTATTGCCACACACACATATTGTAGTGCTATGGAGCCCAAATCAAACAGGAAACCTTTTTTTCTGGAGCTGGTGTGAAGAGAACAAAGAGTTTCTCCTTGGTTATTGGAAACAAAGCACTGAAAATAAAATTTGTCTTATCCAATCCATGTCCCCTCATAGTAATAAAAAAACAAGTTGTGACTAAAGCTGGCAGAGTGCTAATTGAAATCCAGTATTTAAAAGGCAGTGTTATAAATCAGGGAAGAGGAGATCTTCTCTCCTCTCTGCTCCAGAGCTGAGTCAGTTACTTGTCCTCTCTGCCCTTTAGTTTCTCCGTTCCTGATGGGTGCGTAGCAATATTTATTTAAAGAGACACTGTGACATAATTTATTAATTTTTCTAGTGTTCTTTCAGATTCCTGGGAAGCTGAGTATGGAAAGATATCAGTCTTATTAAAGAATGTCCTAGTTCAACATAATAACAAAGTAGATTTTCTGCTAGGTGGGTAGTAGTTTGTAAAAAGATTTATTTTTTTGAAAGAAAAGGAAGGCTGGACCACTTGGTCTTCAGACTTGGTGACATGAAACTGCATCAGCACTTCCAGAGAGGAAATAGAGCAATCTCTTCAAAATAACAGAGGGAAATATGGTATTAACCAAGGGAAAATTAGAGCAAGAACTGGTTTTCACATTGCTAGTGGTGAATCATTAAAACAAAGGGCCAGGGGAAGTGATGAATTCTTCATCTTTTGATGTATTCAAGATTGAAAGCCTCTCTGGAGGAAGTATTTTAGACAAAAGTTATTGGACTCAACAAAAGAGCAACAGGGTGCAAATTAAAGCTCTGTGACATATAAAAGATAGATGATCTACTAGTCCCTCTACAGGTGTAATTCATTTCACACAACTTTTGATGTCTAAACTTAGATGATTAAAGCTGAACTGGTCATCCTGAGCTCCATTTTTAGTCAATAGTTAGAATTAAACATCTCCAAGGAGCAATTCATTTGACGTGCCTTAGGTGCCTGTTGTAGTGTGATGTGAATTGTCCTCTGGGATACCTGTTCCTCTCCATTGACTGTCAAGGAAGCCTACAGTGACCTGTTCACATTCAAGAATCTTATTTTTAGATGCCTGAGGAAAACACAGTCCTCAGTGAGACACCTAGGAGATATGGAACAGCAGCCCTCAATTCGTAGGGCACAGACGTGTTTCGTGGTAGTTCTTGCTTTGCATAATTTATGAGTCACTCACTGCTTAAGTTGTATTCTCATGTTGGTGAAGCATTTTTGTGTTTTGAAAGGAGGACTTGAGAACATCACTCTCATCCCGTTAGGAGCATAGATGTAGGTAAAGGTGGGCCAAATCTTGTTCTAAGTTACTCTGGTATTGTCCCAAAAATCTCACATTTTAATTGACTTACTATGCCTTATATCTTAAGAATAAAACCAATAAATGAGCCATTTTTAAAGGATTAATCCAGCTGTCATAGCAATATGATTCTTTCTATGTAAAGACGAAGGGCAGATCAGGAGAAAATGTTATACATCACAGAGCATTTATAAAGCAAAGACTATTGAGAAAATCCTTGTTGAGCATGTGGAGGCAGTGTTAAAAACACTTTCATCTTTCATTTCTTCCTGTCCTGTATTCTTCGTGGCCCTGCTCCAAATTCACTTCATCACTTGGCATCACTTGGTTTAGACCTATGCCTGTTACATATCCTGTTAATAGCGGATTCCTGTGTAGCATGTCCAAATTCCACGGATCTAGTCCTGTTGCTCAAGATGACGAGCCTGTCATCACACTAGGAGTCTACTTCGAGCTGATTGGAGCAATGTTCAATCCACACCTGTGGAGAGCACCTACAGTGGTCAACGTATGGGCTTAATTACCTTAAGTGCCTTCCCTTGTCAGGAGAAGGAGAGAGTGCCTCTGGCAGGTTCCTCAGCACTATAGCTGTATTTCGGTGGACCGCAGGGCAGGACATGTGTCCTAGATGACTCACTCATGTTCACACTGCAAGATGGTTGGATTAGCAGTGTTGGTTGATATTGGACCATGAGGTAGCTTGTAATGCATCAGTGACTAGAGGATTCCCAAGGCACAGTGGGTTTATCACTCTTTATATATTTGCAGAGAAGTTGAGTATGGCCATACAGCAAGACTAGGTCCTTGCCAGTTGCATATTATCAAGGTATGTGCTCCTGGTTTCTCATCTTCCTCTTTACTATTGAGTGTCCAACAGCTGCTGCCGTCCCCCTAAGTAATAGCACAGAAATCCTGGCATATTTCAACAGTTTGGATTAAATTGAATTTCAGAAGTTCAGTGAAGTAGAGGGGCTGAGTAAACATGTGTTGTTGCAGACGCCGTGCTCAGACTGGGTCTCTGCACCACTGATCATGAAGAGAGAAATACGTTGCCTATATCACTACTCATGTGCAGCCTGATGTGTGGAGCAGTAATGGTGCAACCAGATGGCATGGGAAGGAATGGGATTGTCATTACTAGGCAGCTCTTTTTGGTTCTTTGCCTGTGCAATTTGCAGGCTCCCATGATACTGTACCACAGGCTTTTTAGCTATTCTTCAGTTCCCACTGGTTGCTGCAGAGAAATGTGATCCTCTCCAATTATGGGGGACATGATACTCTTGCCACATCCAGCTGTTTCTGACATGATGGTATGTGCATTGCCTCAACCAGTGGTGATTTTTCTGTCAGTAGCACCACCTCCCAGGGTGCCCATGGTAATACAGTGGTTGAGGTGAGTGTTAACCTGCTGCTCCCCTTGGAGGCACAAATCTTGCTGTGACAGAATGTTCTCTGCAAATGTTGCCTGGGGGAAAATCACTATACACTGACCTGAACTGTGGATAGAGAGGAATCTTTGCACTTTTGGAGCTTACACATGCTTTCCGCTTGTAAAAATTCACGATGCCATTAAGCAGAGACCTTTTAGGGCATTTTTCTCTCTTGTGTGACACACTCCTACTGACGTCAACAAGAGCTTCCCTTGCAGAACAGGGACAGAAAATGCCTAAGGGGTCTCTCCAGCAGGAAATTAACAGCTGAAGCCTTCAGCATGACCTGTGAAACCATGGCTCTGAATGCCTTTTTTTCTTCCCACGTTGTGAGAGCTCGCTATCATCTAATACAATGTGAGAAGTGCAGAAATTTCTTTATATTTGCAATCCTAAAATAGTTTTTTATTGATGGTGGTGGTAGGTTTTTTCCTCCTGGAAAGTTTTTTCATTTTGTTTAGTTCACATTTTTAGTCGCTGAGATTGTACCCCGTTCCCAACAAAAATGAAAATTGGAAAAATTAGTGAGGTTAATCAGCTGACTTGAGGATATGAAAATAAGAAAGCATCACTGCCCCTCTTCAAGGACTATTTTGAGAATTTGATATCTTAGTATCATAGAATCGTAGAACCATTTAACTCAGAAAAGAGCCTTAAGGCCATGAAGTCCAACTGTAAGGCCAAGCCTACCACTAAAATATGGCCCTAAGCGCCTCATCTGTATGTCTTGGAGATACCAACGTTCCTATGGAGACACACACCACCATGCAGACTTCTTTATGACTCAGGGTACTCTCATTTCTAAACACTTTTCTGACTCAGGTGCATCATTGCTACTGTACTGTGGGAAACATTTTCTAAGACATAAAAATAACTTTTGTCCTGTGATGGTGCATGTGTCCTGTGAGGAGCTAACACCATCTGGGGAGATGCAGAGGATTTTCCCCTGTCCAAAAGTGTTTAATACTGTCTCATAATTGTCCACTGAGTACTTTATATCCAGAACCTCTGCTGCACTTGGAGTACTCAACTGGGAACTGTGACAGAGAAGCAAGAAAGATTTTATTTCATCACTAAGTGATCGATTTTATATTCAGAAAGTTAATATTTATAATGAGGATATGAGGGTCTAAACCCTTTTTTGTTACTGTTATTTAAACCTTGAATTCAACAAAAGTCAGCCATCATTCACTCAGGAAACTTCCTAGATACTAATACTAAGTAAATGAGTTGTTTTTTAACTCTTGGCATTTATTGAATATTGGAACACAGGAACTGTTACACCAGTCAAGGTCTTATTATTGTCTTATTACAAACTTCCAATTACTGCTTATATTCGACACCAGAGTCTTCAGAGGATCATGCAAGAAACTATGTAGTAGATAGTAATAGTAGTCACAATTTGCTCATAACAAAAATATCTCCTTATCCATTGCCTCCCCTTGCCCCTCAGTGTTCGGCCTATTCCCTGAGACATGGCATATTATTGTGCGTTTGTATTTTAAAGCAACAGCAATTTGCAAAAGAATGTGACTGGAATTTGGGAGATCTGAATGAGATTTCAGGACTATCCCCCTATGGGTTGGGTAACATAGACTAAATGTCATCAACTTTCTTCCATTTCCCCATCTATCTGTAGCTCCATTTTCACACCTAAATGCTATCCAAGATCTTGACACTCGTAAAATTCCTGAGATCAATGAACTAAAACTGTCAGAAGAGCAAAGGAAGGTTAAGTGAAAAGTCAGACTTGTATCTTAAATGTGAGCAATTACTACGGGTGCCTAAGATAGTGGGAAGTTAAACCAGTTCAAGAGAACACAATGTGCTGTTCTCTTTTTTGGATTGTGTACTCCAGGCACTTGGCAGTGCTTGTGTGCAAACTGATGGGTGTGCAATCAATTTGGCTGTTTTCCCCATGCAATCTCTTCAGTGCAAACCCTTTGCTTATTTGCATGGATCCCTCACTCAGCAGGCAAAAAAGTGCACTAAAAACTGAAAGAAAAAATCCCTCAGGCAGTCACTTCTCATCCTACTTTTCACTGTTATTATTTTAAAGAGAGGAACACAGAAGTACAGAGAAAGCCCTTGTTCTATTTGTCTTCCTGCAGCCGACTCAAGAAACTGCCTTTCGTCCTTCCTTTGCAAAGAGTGAGTTAGGAAACGAATGACATCTGAAGACCAGAAGTGGGTTGCTCACCCCAGATTTTGTTTGAAGGTCACCTTGTAGTTCTCTGTGGTTCAGAGATGTTTTTATTATTCTTCTTTTAACCTTTTTTTTTTAATCTTCTTCTTCCTCCCTTAAGCCAAATGACAAGTTATGAAACTTTGTGGTTTTGTTGTTCTTAATGTGAGTATTGAAAAATGAGAATATGCCGAATGCATGTAACACAGCGCTCCCTCCTCCCGCTCCCAGCTCCCTCCCTGTCAGCTGCTGTGTCTCTTCATCATGTTTAACCACTCCCAGCTTTCAGAATACATTGGTTTCCGTTCTCAGACCTTCTTTGTCTTTTCTTGCAGCTGTTTGTTTCACCGTGTGGTCAGTGTTTACGGAGCACATCAAACCCACCTCTAAACCTCCCTCTCTTCTCTTCCTCCTCCTTGCCTCTGCAAAGGTCACATAGCTGCTGGGGTTTCTGTTTTCACAATGGGAGGTGTCAGGAGGGAGAAAGATAAACCATTAATAAAGGACAAGAAGCAAACAGGAAAGTAGCAGGCTGCGGTTCTACACCCTATCAGAGGGGAGGAGATTCAAACTGAACCTTGAAGATCTTTTCATGTGTATTTAGGAAGGTAGTCCACAAATGCTGCAACACAATGAAAAGGACCCACTTGCCATTTGAAGTGGGAAGGTAGATAGTAATGCTTCAGGCCTCTGTGTGTGGTTTTTTGCCCTGATTTTAATTAGCCCGGTTTTGGGAAGAAAAAATAGTTTTTCCATAATGCCTGTAATACCTTACCTTTTGTTGTGAGAGGGGATGCTCTCAGCTTTCTGCGGGGCTACCCCAAAAATGGAATATTTGTATGTCTATCGTCTTCTGGGCAAGGAATTGCAAACTCAAAGTACAAATAAGCTTTCATAAAATATTATTTTGCTCGATAGCAGTCAGAGTTGGGCAAAACTAAACTTAAGATCCTAGGCTAAACACAAAATATAGGCATGCCTTAGTTTAGAGTTTCCCCTATCAGATTTCATCCCACTCCCACATAGTCGCCGCACCTAAAGAAAACACACAGCACTTCCAACAGGTGCCAAGATACCATCAAATAGAAACTGTTTTTGCATTTATGTGACCTGAGTGTAGTTTCCTATGGAATATTCCACTATACATTCTCCAGCCCTAATGGAATAAACTGACAGAGGAGATAAATATCTGTTTCTTGCACACAGATTAGTTTCTGTGCACAACAGAAGTGACTTTATAGACTTTGTTTTCCTTCTAACTAGAAACTCGTGGTTGGAAGTGGACCTTGTGTATTGCATTTCAGGTGGGAAATGTCCTCACAGTCCTCCTTAAAACTGCAGTTACATAATATCTGTCAGAATTATTTGGGTAGTTCAGCAATCTGAAGTAATTTTGCTAGAGTGTTTTTTCTTTTTTAGAAAAAGAAAAACTGTCTAGCAGTTTACAGTCCCAACCAGGAAAAGTATATACAGGACAGAGCAGTAAGTTTTTCTTGTAGTTTATAAGATGCTACAAAATCTAATAAAAATAGAATAGAAATGTTAAATATTCATTACACTCTCACAGCCCTCCTGAGGGGTTTCATTCAATAACATCTCAAATACATGCATGCAGTCTTATGTTTCAATAATGTCAAAAACTGTGTAACAACTTCAGTTCATCCATGATAGTGATTTAATATTATACAGGAAAAAAACATATAAGCCCACACGTACTCATTTCAGGACCTTGTAGGATGAAATAAAAGAAAAGGCAAGAAAGCAAATAGAATTTAGGAGGAGGAATAATGCCATGTGTATTTATAAAATACTGCTTCTCTTGGCATTTAGTTTTCACGTGCAGACAGAACTACTTCCATCTGAGTGCTGCATATTCTGTACGATCAATAATAAGGTGGTGTGACATCAAATCCCATGACAGAATACATGGCAAGAGTCCAGCTATTCCCTTTAGAATAATTATGACAGCAAAAGATGTGAAAAATGGGCACCTGATAGACTGGCTAATTCCCTTGAATATTCCTAAAGAGGCAAACAAATGGAAAACAAAATCTGTAAGAAATAAGACTAAAGTCTCAATGAGTAGTCCCAGGAGAGAAAGTCTTATCCTATGACCGGTGACCACTGTAACACAGTCCATGAATCATGGTACTTAAGCCCAAAGAGTCACACTGCATGTTGACACAGACCTTCAGTAGTCCCATTAAAGGTAATGGGGTTGCACAAGATGTAAATCACTGTAAAATATGAACAATTTCTTTCTCTGAGATGAATTATTTCAAAACCATTGTTTCGTATTTCCTTCCCCTCTAAAATCTTAGTAAACCAGAATTTTTGAAAGCAAGTGATTTTAACTGTTAGTACTCTTCCAAGAAAAGCTGGTATTAGTCCTTTGTGCTTTTGCAAATTAGACTTTAAAACACAGGTAGAGGTTTCCCTGTTTGAGACTTTAAGTCAGCAGCAGGGTTATTGGTCAACATACACATAGCTGGAAATATTTTAGCAGTAAACTAAA
Organism: Dromococcyx pavoninus; assembly: GCA_033558185.1. Classification (NCBI taxonomy): domain Eukaryota; kingdom Metazoa; phylum Chordata; class Aves; order Cuculiformes; family Neomorphidae; genus Dromococcyx; species Dromococcyx pavoninus. The sequence goes on from JAUMJL010001017.1 coordinate 405,759, forward strand.
TAGGCAAGGACAATATTTATATCTATATATTGGAGTATACTAGAAAGTAATATATGTGTTTTAGTGGAGACTTGATGATCCATTACTTTGTTTTCATGGTAATTAAAAGGCAAATGACCCTTCCAATGCCAGAACTGAATTATGTTTGTGAATTTTCAATAGGGAATTTTCTTGTACAAATTGCAAGAGGATGGCTTGAATGGCCTGAACAGTCTTCTCAAATATAGTGCTTATGAGCCAGTGAGTGGTGAGTTTCAAGGCATTAAAAAGAAAGGATAACACCAATAGTTGCAACAAGCTGTGTGCATGCTTCTGTGTGATGAATGGGAATGAAATACAGTAAATTTACTGGTCTTTGCGTTTTCATTACTTCATCTGCTGTTCCTAGAAAAAGCTTGGCTTACATACCCAGCATCAAACATAGAAAAAAAATACTTTCCAAATCTTTATTATCCTTTTGATATAAACATAGGTCTAAAATTGCAACATAAGCAACATTCTGCCTTGTAAAAATGAGGGTTTTTTTTAAAAAAACATACTGAACTGTCAACAACTTCTATGGTTTTTAAATGTATCTCAAAGTTAGAGTCTTTGTAACCCACATAAAGAGTTATCTACATTTCATAGTTCAGTAAAACTTGTGTCTATAGATTCTATGGTAGTTTATTTCCATGCAGAAGGTTGCCCTAGGTCATCACTGAAGGCGTTAAATATTGGACTATCACATTTTTATTTGGTGTCCCCTCATAAATGACCACACGGTAACTGAGGCTCATGATATTGCAAGGATGGTGGATCACATATCTCTGTGCCTCTGAAAAAGCACTGAATGTCCTCAGAGCTGTCTAAACCAGTCCAAAAATAGTTCATCTGTAACATAGGTGGATAATCTGAATGTGGGTGCTGGGTGGTGTTCCACAGATTTCATCAGTGTGTATTTAGGATGACTTGCATAACTGATCCATGACCTCATCACCCATGATTAATGTGCTATGAAGTTACAGGAATGAAAACCTCTCACAGGCACTTGGTGAAACTGGGGCCGTTCAGAAAAGAGTGGTATGTGACCATCTAATTAATGTCTGTACCATTGATGCTTTTGCAGAAAAGGACTGAATTGAAGTCATGCTAACAGACTCATTCAGGCAGGAGATCTTGTTTTTATGACAAGCTTTTGTGTAATTTATTGTATACACTTATTATAAGGCTTATACAAACCAATATGATTTCTTAAAAGTTCACATGCATAAAAATTTAGGGAGATATTGACAGATAGTACATAGTTCCTCAAGCACACTTTTCTCCTTTTCTTGCATGAGTAATAATATTGCAACTACTTTTATGATGTTATTGCCTTTTTAGTTCTCCGGTGCAAGGAATTAACTAATTCAGTGAAATTTGTGTGTCTCTATTCAGATAATTTGAGAAAACCTGAACTAAACCAGAGCCCTGTTGTGATAGACATGGTGAGAGGTGGGTCCTTTGAATTAGAGCTTACAGGCTAAAGACAAGACAAGAGTATGCAGCAAGAGAAGGGAAAGATTATTATTTCTCTCCTTTTATATTATGTTCAGAAAGCCACAGCATTTGGGACAAGATTTTGCAAAGTCTCACAACCTTATGAGAACACTGGTATAATTTTTAGACTCCAGTCTGACCTCATGGACCTCTAGAGCAAAAGTTAGGTTTTTCATTGGTCTAATCACCCCTTGGAATTACCACAGAAAAGCCTCTGGGTGACAGCCTATGTTCCTAGAACAAACATCTCAACTAGGGAGTGAGTTCAGCTCCTGTTAAATCCATTCTTAAATGCCTAAATAGGAGCTTACCTTTTCAGGTCCTTTGGCTCATAACAATCAAGTTCGTTGCTCAAAGTCAAAGAGGGTATGAAAGAGTAAAAAAGAAATAAAAGGGCTTCTAAATACCTATCCAGTGTCTTAATAACAATACCTTCTTTCCTCTGAATAAGCTATTTCTTTCCCTTTGGGCTCATTTTTCCAGTAGGTTAAATATTTTCCTTATCAATATTTTAACAGTACTTCCCAGTTGTAGACCCACTCTGACTGGGAGCAACAGTTCACTGACTCTTAATAGAAATTCCTTCATTTTCCTTGATGGGGAGGATGATAGCTAACATAGGGCTGCTTTAAAGTCTTAAGTATTTAAAGTATTGCATGCACATGGGAGAAGGTGAGGAAAGGACAGTGGTAGTGAGAAGGAAGCCACACTCTGGCTCACTGTCAAGAGCCCCCTCTCTGATTTCAGATAGGTCCAAAGGACTGCCCTACCATACTCAGAGGAAAGGCTAATCCCTGGGATCATTATATTCAGAATCCTGCCTTGTGATCTTTTTAAATCTCTCTCTGAACGCAGAGGATGGGCATCCTAGTGGGATTGTCAAAACGCTTTTTTGTATGAGTGCTTGGTTCAAAAGGAAAGAGAACACTGTGAAGTGTCCGTGAAGAAGCAACTGTCTGAAGGTTTGCCTTATGAAAGATTAACTTGCATCCTGTAGTTTCTTTTGTTTTATTATTTCTCCCCTCAAAGGCTGTTTTTAATGGCTCATGTTTTAAATGCACTCTATTTAATTATTTATTCATCCTGAGCAATATTTTCTGTGTTTGGAACTTCTGCCGTGGCACTAACCATTTTATTTCACACCACTGAAAGCCCACACTGCGCTGTGTGCAAACAGCATCTAAAGGTGCCCTGGAGAAGGCACACAGAAAGAGTGTAAGGACTGTTTAAACATACGTGTGAGAGAGGTTATTTGCCTGGTTGCTTTGACTACTAAGTCAAGTCAGAGAATGTGGCAAGCCAAGTAGCATCCTGACAAAATTGTTTCAGACCCAGTTTAAAAAACAGAAGTTGTGGCTTCTATGTTGAGTAGTATTTTGACCTCTCATTTGTTTTTTCGTCTTTCTTTATCTCCATTCTTCCTTTATGACTTAATGGAATGGCTTTGGGATAGATTTTTTACTGTCTTTCTCTTGGATAGTGGTTATAATAAAGCATTTCCGCTCCTATTTTGAATATTCATATAATCACAGTGCAAATAGTGGGCAACCAGCTCTAGGTGGCCCTGCCTGGGCAAGAGGGTTGGAAAAGATAAGCCCTGAACATCCCTTCCAAACTCAATCAGTCCCTGACTCTATGAATGAATTTCATTTTTAAATTATTAGAAGAAAGGATAGAATTCAAGGCTTGGATTCCTAGTCCCTGTGTGGTAAGGAGGACTTGATTACCTCTTTTAGGGACTTGTAAATATGGGCTCATGTACATGTTGAAGTGTTGGTCCAGCAGCTCAGTGTAGTTTCTGAAATCCACCTTTGCTCAATATTATCCATCCTTGGGTTTGCCCCTTGTGACCATCAGAGTTTGGTCAGAGCTGTGTCCGAGTATCCTTGCTCTGATGATGTGTGTTAACCTTTTCTGAACAGCAGAATCTCCAGGATTATTGTGGTAACATGGAAAGGAAGAATGGGAAAGATGTAAATAGATCGTATCAACATCTCCCTTTATATCATTGCACAGTTGTTCCGTGTAGCATTTTATCTATTGCTTTATTTTTTTTCTAGTCCTACATATTCCAAAAATGGGGTTTCTGTTGCATTTGTAGGCTGCCCTATAACTTAATACATCTCGCTGTCAGCACGTTCTAATATTAAGCCTGAATTTCCTTTCCTTTCATCCCTTTCCTCCTATTTGTGCTCTGAAAAGCCAGACATCTCTTCAGCTGTTGATAGCACAGTGCCAGGACTGAGAAGGGTAGTTTAGCTCAGCCTTTTTCGCATTCAATGGGTACTGTTTTACAATGGAGACTGCACTGATGTTTTTGATTACACCTGCTCTCGAATATTAAGATTAGCTTAAAGAAGGACAGTGCCTTGAAAGTTCAGTGTTGGCCTCCTGGGAAGGGAAAGTTTCTGTATCAAGTCATATTTGACTTTATCTTAGAGCATATTACAATCAGACATTGCCCCTTTTCCATCTGTAAAGTAATCTGCAGAATCTGGGCAAGTTTTCTCCAAGGGAGATGTCATGACCTATTGCGAAATAACTCTTCATTTTCCAAAACACTCTTGTAGCTTAATCTTTCCCATACATGGAGTCCCCTCTCCACGGCACGCAGCAGAAATGATACCAGCTCTGTATATAGTGTCTCTGTTTTTTTTTTTTAATCTTTTTCTTTTGCAAGAAATGTGATCAGGCATTTTGAAAGCACTGGTGTTTATTCCAGTAGAAATCCATCCAAGACAAGTGAACCGTCAACACCTACTTCTCAATAAACAACTGTCAGGGTTTTGAGTAAATGAGGGCTCTGTGTGTGGGTGTGTGTGTCTGTTGGTTTTTTAATTACTCCATGAGTTTCTCCGTATCCCTAGTAACCTTCATGTTTTCATTTGAGTTGCACCATAGCTTTGCAGTTATTTTCCCTAAACCATCACCGTTTCTGAGACAAGATTGTTAGACAGCAGCCTGGCTTTCTTTGCTGCCTGTGTTACTGTAGTGTGAGCAGAAAATTTAAACAGGCACCTATGGCCCCTGTTGTGTGCTTCAGAAGCGGTTTTATGCTGCTCTGATTCGTCTTAGGTTTCCTACCTAACTTCTGCATTAAGCCTTGCTCTCCTGAAAGGGACAGAATTTTACTTCTTTCCCATCAGAATGTATTGGTTGGAAGGGAGAAATTTTAGATCTTTATCACCTTGCTAATTAAAAGCACTGTTATATTAACTCGTGTTTCTTGCCCAGCAACCAAGTAGGCAAAGCCCACACCTCAGTTAAACTTCACATGATGGCCAGGGGTGCTGCTGCCAGGCAAACCCACTTGCCACTGGGGGAAAGGTGTCTTAGCTGGGTGCTGGGATTGCTGCCCTGTAAGAGTGAAAATGGAATCACTGCAGCTTAGACTAGATGACCCGTACCCCTTACTTTCTTAGAAAGAGCTTCTTATTAAGTTGTGTGTTTTGTGATGGGACAGGGCATTCAGAAAAGGTAATGAGCTGAGACAGTCAAAATTTAATGTGTTTCATTTGCTGTTTTTTAATTTTAGATTATTGCTTTCAGGCTGTTTTCCATTTTGGAAATAGTGCAGACACTCTGACTTCAGCAGGACCTCCCCTAGAACTGAAAAAAACTCTGAAACAACTTCTTTACTAAAATAATCATTTATATAAGGCCTCTGCCATATTTGTGGTTCAATTTTGCCTAATAATCACACTACAGATATCTATCCTTGGACATATCAAAGACCAAGGAAAGCTGAAGTTAGTGGCAGACACAAGAACAGAGTAACCATCTCCAAACTTCTAGGTGAGTTAGACCATGCTTGCTTCCACAGTCTGTGTGTGTGTGCCAGTTAAAATAGCTAGAGGCGACAGGAGTGAAAAACTGTTAATTGAAAGAAACAGAAAAAGGACAGGAGTCTTTCAAAGGTTTCCCAAGCAAGGCCCAAGGTTTGGTCCAGCATCAATGTGGTCAAAATCTACTGCCATGTGGGTGGCAAGACCTCTGCTCCCCGTGCTCAGGTTAGATGTCATCTCTAGCCTCTTTCAGTTCCTTTTTGTCCTTTGATGAACCTATAACCCTTGGGAACAGTGACCAAGAGTCAAAAACCTAGCTAGACCGTGGTATGCCTACCTCAAACCACATTTAATCACAGCAGAGGAAAGCCTTTCTAATCTCATTGTCTGCACCTGGCTGAGGGGGCTCTGTAGTGTGCTGCTGCTTAAAGGTGTGGTGATGACATGAAGCTTCTCTAGAAGCTCCACAAATGGAGCAAAGGTGCTCTTGTTGTAAATAATGTATTGAAGAAGCAGGAGCAAAGGATGCCCAGAGGCATGTGATGAGGTTGCTCCATGGGCAGGAGGCTGCTGGCTCAATTGCATTCTTCCTGTGGTCAGCTGCTGTGTTTAACTGAATATCCAAATCTTGAGATTTTATTGATAAGCAAACCTCAAAAGACCAAATAAAAGTTTGAACAAGAAGCTAGAAATGTGGTCATGTGAACAGCATGATGAGCTGGAATTATGGCAACGGATTTTCTCAGTTATTGAATGAGGCATTTTTGGGGACAGTGGAAAAAAATCTTAACCTCTGTTAACTAACAAAAAATCCCTGGGTTTAAGTTTTAATTGCATGCAGTTTTGTTTTCAAAATACTTTTATTTGTCTGGGAATAGTGAAGAAAATCACAGAGACTGTGGTGTATCTGAGATTATCTCTTTGCTCTTCTATGGTTTACCTCAAAGAGGAAAGAGAAGATTTTCATTCAAGAAGAATTCAAATTAAGGCTTTGTAAGTGTATGGCTTAATTATAAGGAATGAAAAGTGGTCTGCTTCAGGCAGGAGCACTAACATTAGCAAGCACCAAAGATTCACCATTTTCTGTATTCAAAATGTGTTTTCAAAGAACTGTAAAATTCGCTATGGAAAAAATGGTAGAAATCTTGAAAGCTTGTCAGGAACATGTTTGGACTCTGTGCATTTTGTTGGTCAGGAAATGCTTCTGAATGACTTTTGCAAGGGCACGCTTCAGTCCTTTTGAGTCTGGTATGGAGCAGCAGGAAAAGGATTGAGTGAGTATTACAGGATACCTACGTAAATTTGGCTATATTTATCCTGTGTCTCTTCAGGTGCTTAATTTAGGTGCCTGAATTAACTGCTTAGGTGCCCCATATAGTCATCTAAGTGATTTTGCATGCTCTGATATCTTCTCTGCAGGGCTTATGGACTCTACAGGAAACTCAGGCTCCTAAACCAGCTGTTGGTCAGAGTTTGGTGGCCATGGCCATGCTCTAAAAACACTGTGCTCAGCCTAATGAGCTGCTCCAAGGTTTTCTGCAGATGGGACTGGAGGGCCAATTCTTGCAGTATTTTAGTAGGTGTCATTCCAATCCTGACCTCACACCTGAACAGGTAGCACCGCCCTTGTTAAAAAAATAGCTCTGTCCTGTAGAGGAGACTTGGTTTTGAGTCCTGACTTGAATTTCTTATTTCACCTTGGACTCCAGAATTTACTTTTTTGATTCCTAACTAAAGACTCGATTTCTGGAGGGCAGGAGCTGAAAGTGTAAAGGGTTTTCTTTGTTTTCAGCTTTTTTCTTATCTTGCTTAAAGCAAAACCTCAGAGAGCAGTAGACAGCCCAGATGAACTGTAGTCTCTGTCTGAAGTGTCCCCTTCTTTTCAAACAGGAGAAAGACAACAACTCTGCAAGGGAAGGAAATCTAATTATGTTGCACATGTTCTAATTTGAGTTGCTGTGGGTTGCTGGGAGTTTGAGCAGCAGAAACACGAGATCACTTCTTGCCTGTGACTGTGTGCTTTGCTTGATGAGAGGTGGATAGACCTGATAGCTTTTCCTGGTGTAATTACCTCAAGGATGGACAACGGGGGATCTTCTCAACAGTCTGAGGTTTCTTTCTGTGACACCCAGCAGGTGGTGGAGCATTGGAACAGCTCCCCAGGAAGCAGTCATGGCACCAAGCTTGCCAGCATTCCAGAAGCATTTGGACAATGCTCTCAGTCACACGGTGTGAATGTTGGGAGTGTCCTGTGTAGGGACAGGAGTTGGACTTGATGATCTTTTTGGGTTCTTTCCAGCTGAGGTAATTCTATGATTCTACCAACATGCTCACACCCAGATGCATGCACTTGGAGGGGCCAGGTAGAGAATTGCAGGTGTGCTGTGACCACGTTTGCATAGATAGTCCATTTTAATATCAACACAAAGCTAAATGTCTTAAAAAAACACGCTTCATTGTGTATTTGCAGCATAGAAATCATAGTCCTGTGTGTCTGAGACTTCCCCAAATCCCACCTGACTGGCTGCAAAAACTTGCCAGACCCACATTTGTCCTCCTTTGGCAAACGGAGATTCTATTCGCATCTGTGGGTACCCGTGGCCACTTTTGATAGCACTTACAGACTGATGCAGCAACAGATCAGTTTGTTTGCACTTAGCCAGACATTTGTTTATTTGAAATCAGGTTTATCTAGATGGTAAAATGCCTTGGGAACATGGACTTATGTCCCTTGGGCATGGGAAGTTTCATGGGCACTGACAAAATTGAGGTTGAGGAAACCTAAATTCTAGTACTGGCACTGACCAAGGAATGCAGAAAGGCTTTGGACAAATCACTGAGCCTTAGTATTTCCACCTGTAGCACGCAGAATGATGACTCCTACTTCTTCCATGAAGTGCTTTGAGATTTATTGACGATAGATGTTAGATGCCAACAAAGTCCTTTTGTTTCTTGTGAATAACATGGTGAATGTAATTCTGAAAACCATAATAGAAAATACATTTAATTAATTTTATTACTTGCTGGTTCATCGTTTTCTGTCCCTCTGCAATATATAAACACACAAACACACTCTCTTTACTCAATGAAGTAGTGTTTATGTAAAATGTGTATCCATGATTTCTGCTGGAGAAGGGCATGCAAGCTGATATAAAAAATTGCCTATTCTGGGTATGTGGACAAGGAGATGCCATCAGATGGGATCATGTATGCTGATGAGACTAAAAACTTAATTTTTTAATGCAGCCCATCCATCTGAGTCCTTGTCAGCCTAACAATCCTAAATGTGTCCCTGCATGGGACAGGAAGAGTTTAGGTCAATTTCTTTATCAGACTTATTGTACTGAAGCCTAGTCTTTGTGCACAGCACTGGTTTCTCTTTAAATATTCCCTTCAACTGTAAGAGTAAATGCAAAGTAGGTTACATGTGGGGAAAAGAGTGCCAGGAAGCTTTATTTCTCTTTTCTTTTAATCTCTGGAGATATCATATGTGCAGGTATCTGGTATTCTCAATTAAGCTTCACCTACTACAGGAGAAAAAAAAAATGAAAGAAAAAATTACTGCAATAAATCTCATGACCTCTAGTCAAGGAAAAAAACCAAATTCTCAGATATCCATAACAAGCTGAACATTTGCAGCAGCAGAAATTACAAGTGCTGTACGCTAAACTAAAGTCTCTGGCACTTTAAAGTGCACATTTTCTAGCTTTGCCCTTTCCATAGTATTCCGTAGGGGCCTCCCATTGCAACTGTTGATAAGGTCGTGTGTAGGGTGGGTGATGAATCTGCACTGATTTAGAAAGCTTTTCTGTCTGGTTGCAGAAAATAGATATGCGTGTATCCTTGAGAGAAATTCTTAATGGGGGACTATGCAGAAGTGTGTGCATTCTCTAGCAGAAAACAGAACAAAGGAGTGGGGGGAAACATAAAAAAGCAATAATAACCATAAGTAAATACTTTACCTGGAGTGCAATAGATTATTTTTCTTATTTGAAGTGTGTTTACAACAGTCACTGAATAGTTTCTGCAGCAGTGACTTTAACATATGCAACCATTTTGTACCGTCGTTTCAGATTTAGTTTTTTTCTCCTTTTTCTCCCTCTGGCGCCCAAAAAACCCCAAACATCTTCTGAACACTTCGTGTGACATTTGGATTCAGAGACCTCCAGCAGTTCAGGGGTTTGCATCTGTGATCTTATTTTGAGACCGTGATGCAGCATACAAAACAGCAGAGAAATGTAAAACAGAGAAGACCAAATCAATACATTTCTCCATATTTAAAAGATTAAACAAGGTAGAAAAAAAGCAGCCAATACCTAAAACTGACTCCAGAATTCCTCATGTCTTCAGGTCCAGGATGTTTTGATTTCACGCTGGTTTCAATCTGTGCGACTTAAAACCAGACTGGGTATCGTACTTGGTGCCTTCTCTAAAGTTCAAGGCCAAATCATGGTATTTTAGTGAGGGCAGAGTCAGTCTGGAGGAATATTTCACATACATTTTCCTCTCGATAGTCCATGCTTAACTAGCACAGAGGGATGGCAACAGGAGCAGCAGTGGTTTCTCTTGTGCCATGTCGGTAGCCTGAGTGCTTTGAGCCAATAGCATCTGGCTTCACTAACGCTTGTAGAACCATGTGTGGTACAACACTGCCCACCCTTGTTCTGGTTGGAACCACATCTCACCGGGCTTGTCAAGGTAGCAAAGCCCTTCCTAGTAAATCATCTAGTGGGATACAGCCCTTTACAGCAGAAGGGAATACAGCAAGTGAAATGAAATGTTAAAAAAAAAAAATGGGAAATACTCTTTCTGGTGTCAAGGTTGAGGAGGATTTTTTGGGATGAACCCAGAACTGAGGTATGTCTAGAGATGGAAATAATTCCAGGGGAAGAAAGGAGAGACTCTAAATAGCAAGATTTATTGCTCTGGGATATAGCCTCCCAGAGAAAGAGGTTGAAGACACATTGCTGGAATTGCTTAACACTGGATTGGACAAAACACTGGAGGATACAGGGAGAATATATAGTCACAGATTTTTGAGGCTAGAAAGAGACAATGTGATCACTTAGTCAAACCTGACTCAAACCAGGGGATTTGCCTAAATGTATTGCTGTTAGAAGTCCAATAGCTGTCATGCATTAATGCATATGTGTTAGAAAAGCACCCAATTTTGATTTAAATGAAACTTCCGGTAATAGAGAATTCATTGCTATGATAACCTGTTCTCATGATTATTTATACCCCCTATCAAAAATGTAGGCCATGTTTCTCATCTCAGTTTTTCTAGTTTTGGCTTCAGACTCTATATAGCTGCTAAACTGGAGGACCTTCTGTGGCGCTCTTGTCCCCATGCATCTTTCATGCCTTTGATGTGTATCTCAGATGCTTATAACACCAGGTTCACCTGTGCCTTTGCTGATCTCCCTCTCCTTAAGCAGCTCTTGGAAGCACTTATCTTTTGCCAACTCTTCCAATGCCAGTCCTTCAGCATAAGTTACATTTTGAAAAGAAAGAGCATAATACTCTCCCCCAGTGACAGGCAAATGTATTTGGATATCTGAAGAGTGTACTACCTTCTTCTGGTTTACCACGTGTGCCAAGATGCCTAATTGGGGGACTGTGACTTTGGTGTCAGTATTTTTATAGTTACTCCTCTCAGGCATACAGTCAGCACTTAAGAGGAAGCAATAACAGGACTGGGAATGGTTTTATTTCATCGACATGTGTAGAACAAAGAAATATACTTAGGTGAGTTACTAGAACAAGAACAATTAACAGGGCAATGGGCAGTACCATAGCATCACTCTCTCTGGTCTCGATTTCTCCTCTCCTAAGGTGAGCATGTACATAGGAGACACTGATTTCTGCACAGCTTCAAGAATTTAGGGCTTTCTCCAGACCAGATTTTCCACACAGAACAAGCCAAATTCTGACTCAGAAGTGCCACAAGTTTTGCTGTTCTGGGTGCTAATCCTCAGCCTGAATTTATAGTAATAGGCTTTCCACCTGTCTATTCAGCCTCATGGGTGGAGGACTGATGACTCAGTAGATGGAATTTTACTCCTATTTTCTTAGGTGAGAAGTTTGGGAGTTCATTTAAGCACAAAGATGTGCTTGGGGTGCTTTACAATCCTCTTTTCTAGACCACTGTTCACCTGCTCTCTCTCTTTCTGGTCTGTGCTGCTGTTGATTTATGTGTGTAAAAGCCAAACCTAAACTTGGTCAGTGATGGTGGTGTACCTTAATAAAACTATAGTTAGTCTGGTGCTGTTGTGAAAATGGCTGAGAAAGTCTTGAAAGCATAAAATCAAGAGACAATTAAATCTTAGGTTCAGCTCCCAAATGGATTTCCGCTGGAGATTCACACTTAATAAAATACAGAAAATTGTATTTTATTTTGGCACATAAATGCTGGTAGTAGGGGACTCTGGCATTTAAAAGAGAGAATCGCTCCACCAGAAAACTCACTTCAGCAGAATGATGCAGTCCAGTTGAGCCCCTTTTATGATCTGAGAAATGACTGCTTTTATAGCACACTAAATAAAACCTGCTATTCGAGCTCGAGGTTTATTAGTAAAGGTGATTATGCTATAGCTGAGAAGGAGAAATGGGGGATGAACATCAAAGCAGAGATGCGTGTCATTTAGAAAAAGCACATCAACGTCCCAAAAATGTGTTTTCACTCATGAACACCTCACCTAGCATCACCACAGAAATACTTTATGTCATTTTTGTTGTTATTGTTGGTTTTGCCCTGATGGTACTAGCCTGGTTCGATGTCCCAGAGTGGGAAATATTTTGGTACAGGTGTGGTGAGGAATCTGAGAAAGCATCTGGGTGGAAGAGGCATCTGCAGGAAGCCAAATACAAGGGATGATAAAATTGGTTCTTACAGGAGAGCTTTCAGGTTTAGCCAGAGTGCTGGTGCCCAAAATCACCACTGTTACAGTCTTGAAAGAGGACTTGCAGGTGGGCATTAGCATACTTATAACACATGTCTATGCCTCAGGTGAGCTAGCATAGCTGGGTGTCTTTCTTCAAACCTGCCTTCCTTAGGGGTGCAAACTACGATCTTCTCACTAAGGGCCAAAATCTTCAAAAACTATGTCACTGGAGCATCACTTCTAGTCCAGAAACAGAAATGTCTGTTAGGATACTGGAATGTGTTCAGAGGAGGGCAACGAAGATGGTGAAGGGGCTGGAGCACAAGCCCTACGAGGAGCGACTGAGGGAGTTGGGGCTGTTTAGTCTAAAGAAGAGGAGGCTCAGGGGAGACCTCATTGCTCTCTACAACTACCTAAAAGGAGGTTGTAGTCGGTCAGGGGTTGGTCTCTTCTCTCAGGTGACCAGTGACAGAACTAGAGGGCATGGACTCAAGCTTCATCAGGGAAAGTTTAGGCTTGATGTGAGGAAAAAGTTCTTCACTGAAAGGGTGATTGGCCATTGGAATGAGCTGCCCAGGGAGGTGGTGGAGTCATCATCCCTGGAGGTGTTTACGGGAAGACTGGATGAGGCACTGAGTGCCATGGTTTAGATGATGGTTGGTGTTAGTGTTGGTGTTAGTGTTGGGATATAGGTTGGACTTGATGATCTCAGAGGTCCTTTCCAACCTTATGATACTGTGATACTGTGATGTTTTTGATGCCTTCAATATGCACAGGATATTTTCCTCTTGTGGTTGCTGCCAGTTCTAGGAAAAAAGGGGAGAAGATCCACTTTTTATCTGCTAACTGGTGCTGAAAAATAGGTACAGGTTATAGGTAAATTGGGAGGATAAACCTTCTGAAACACCACGCATCCTGTAGCCTTTTGCAAATGGGGCAAGTTTTATTGCATGCCTGCTTGGACAGTGAGAAAGACTGCGTGCAGTGCAGAGGAAGAGGAATGTGCTCCTACTCCCTCCCATCAGCAGATAATTATTTTACTGGTGAAAACAAAAGGAGAATCACACTTAGAATTCTGATCTGAGATCAGCTGTTTGAGAACGTCCAGAACATGTGCTGTCTCCAGGTGATACACCCCACACCATTTGCTAGCTTTGCCCAGGGTGTAGTGACTTTAGTACACCACCAGTGGAGCAAGAAATTCATCACATATGACATCTTTTGGCAGATATTTCAAAGGGAACAAACTTCCCGAATCCTCTTTTCAGGGTGAATTTTCTGAAGGCACAAGCAATGTTCTCTCTGAATTCATGGTGCAGCACTTAATCCAAAGAGGTGGAAAGATACTGGATATTTGATCTCTTCTGCAAATTTTCATGAGTTTTGACCCAGATGTGCCAAATAAATATTTCAGTAGATTTCTGGACTTTCTGCTAATGCTGTTGCATGTGCAGTACTTCATGCAAGGCCTTAGCTGCAATCAAGATGCTTTGAAAGAATTAATCTGGCGGTCAGTAACTGCTAAATGAAGTGCATGCTAAAAGAATGATGAGCTAACTGATTGGAGCTCACAGCTTTTATGAGCTTCTCTAAATGCCTGTTTTCAGGTGAATTCAGCATCTCCTTGACATTTAAGGACTCAATTTATAATCAAATTATTTAACTCTAGTGGAAAGAATCACTGGCCGCGATGGAAAAACCATTTATATTTCCCCCACCCCTTGGAAAAATAGAATATTCAGGGTAACATTACAATTCCTGTACTAAATGAAGGATAAAAGAAACCTTTAAATGCAAATTAAGTACTGCAGGCTTTTAAAAATTACAGCAGAAACAGTGCACAGCTGCTCACATCCTTATTTCCAATTTAGTAATGTGAGACGTGCTGAAGCATTAATGGCCTAGACAACACCACAAACCTTTCAGAGATGAATAACCCTTGTTCCTTCCATTTCTGCAGGTCTCAGTCCATCTTGAGATCCTTCTGCTGTTTGATTTTGGTCAAGTCACTGTACCAATATATACACAATGACAGAGTAAAGTGGTTGAGATAGAAGCCTGGACAAAAAACATAGTTATACACAGAGAAGAGTAGGTTGAGCTCCATGGAACTGTACTGCTTCCGAATGGACAGAAGTATGTTTTATATATGAATGATAAAGCTTTGGTATCATAAGTAAGGCTTTTGGACAAATGAAAGAATTCATCTTGCTCTGCAAACCCAGGCTTCACAGACATGTCTGAAACTCCCATAAAAAATCTTTTCACTAGCTTGAGGCCAAAAAAGAACCAAATCAGAGTTGTCTCACCAGATGAATGGACAAAATTGTATGAGTCCCATTATAGTCCACCTTACCTAGTGCTCAGTTGTTCTCTCCAGCCATCTAAACTGAGGAGGCAAATTGTGTTATGCTTAAACAAGATATTTAAACTGCATTGTTATGTCGGTGGTGATGGGCTCTTTGTTGAAGATGACAGAAAAATCTCATTGTTTAGAGTTTTCCCAGACTCAGTGCTTAATACAAAGCCCTGAAAAGAGCAGGGTTGTTTAAGCACTTGATAAAGAAAATATGTGCAAAGATGGGTCTGTCCCAGTAGTACGGAGCAGACCAGCCCACAGCACCAAATCCTGCCTTTATAAATTCAACATATTGTTGCAACTTACCCAAAGAAAATCCCCAACTCCCCATGTGGAACATGGAAGTGTTTGAAATCCAGTAGAAGTCTGAAATAGTGTGCAAATCACCCAGTTTAAAGTAGTAGTAAAAATTGCTTCAGAAAAACTTTGGGATTTCTTAATTATTTAGAAAATCATGGTGCTTTACCAGGAATGGCTGAAAAAATTATAATTTGCAACCACATGAGCGTCTTTGGTCCCTTCAGTAATCTCTGTGCATTGCATTGTATTTTCCTTAAGGCTAAGTGTTTTAGATAGGTATTCTCAAAACAATTACAATGCAAAAGCTTGAACTTCAGCTTTTCTGTATTGAAGCTATTACACAAATAACTCAGAGAAGACAGAGCTACACAACAATGGGAGTGGAAATCTGGAAGGACTGCCAGCAGCTTCAGTTAAGATCTTCCTTATCTGCACTAGACTGGCAGCACAGCCTGTGACATTTGTGTTCCATGAATGGACACAAACAGAGGATGTTTTGTTTTTATTTAACCCACTCCTAACCCATGCTGTGTCTTGCTATCAAGTAGTCCCCGTACAGCTTTGTGTTAATTACTGCCTCTCTTTCAATGTCTAATTGATCCTTGCTCCTCTGCGATGGTGTTTGGGTTTTGTGCTATTGAAGTCTAAAGGAACTGGGTAAGGAGTAAACTCTGGGAGTGATAAATTTGACAAAGTGCTATGAAAAATCACCCTTGTTTGGAATGATAATGAAGAATTATACATTAGAGCCTACTGACATGTTTTTCGTATAATATTTAAATTTGAATTAAAGCTCCTGCATCAGTTCTGAAACAGATTCAGTGAGGTTCCTCAGAAGACACTACTGCTCTTTGCAGTTTCAGGAAGTGTCATATGTCAGTTTGTGATCCCTCCTCCCTGCTTAGACTCATAGAATCATAGAACCTTCTGGTTGGAAAAGACCTTCGAGGTCATCGAGTCCAACCACACCCATCATCCGTTAAACGATCCCCCTCAAAAACTCATCTACCCATTTTTTAAACACCTCCAGGGATGGTGACTCAACCAGTTTCCTGGACACCCTGTTCCAGTGCCTGACCACCCTTTCAGTAAAGAAATTCTTCCTCATATCCGGGCTGAACCTTCCGTGGTGCAACTTATGGCCGTTTTCTCTTGTCCTATCACCTGTCACTTGAGAGAAGAGATCAACACTTGCTCTGCCACAGCCTCCTTTCAGGCAGCCATAGACTGTGGTGTCTCCCCTCAGCCTCCTCTTCTCCAAACTAAACAACCCCAGGTCCCTCAGCCACTCCTCGTAGGACGTGTTCTCCAGCCCCTTCACCAAGCTCATCACCCTTCTCTGGATGCACTCCAACACCTCAATGTCCTTCTTGTACTGAGGGGCCCAGAACTGCACACAGTACTCGAGGTGTGGCCTCACCAGTGCCCAGTATAGGGGCACAATCACCTCCCTTGTCCTGCTGGCCACGCTGTTTTTGATACAGGCCAAGATGCCATTGGCCTTTTTAACCACCTGGGCACACTGCTGGCTCATAATCAGTCACTGAGCATCTGAAGGAATTCCTGAAACCATTTCAGACCTGACTTGATCACAAGCCCCTCCTATAAACTGATCACATTTCATGTTGCTGACTGCTCAACCTGTAAGTTATCATGTCAGAGTTAAGTTCCCCCCAAAAGCTGTGTCACCTCTGCTCGGCATCTTTTATTTAAAGAACAATTATACCCCAGGAAGACACAGTGTACTCAACAAAATATATGAAATATCTCCAACCTGTAGTTCTGACTAGGGCCTTTAAGTGAGCAGTTTGTAGCTGTCCCACTGGGACACAAGAGGAAATGCTCAATTCTTAGCAAAAGTATGAGCTGAGCCAGGATTATTTATTCATGTGTCAGATATGGAAATCCGTTTTTTCTTCTTCTCAAACGGTTTTCTTCTCTAGTTCTTTCTTTTTCTATGCTTTCATGCATGTCTGGGAAGTAGAAACTGAAGAGAAGGTTTTTCAGGAGGAACAAATCACCTGGAACTTCTACAGTTTTTGGGAGAGACTTGTGAGGGAGAGTCTGATTTTTCAGAATGCCAATGATCATTGCATTTTCCAGTTAACCTCAGTGCTGCCAGATTTTTTTATTCATCCTCGAAATCTCAGGTTGACATTTCGGTAGGCACCAAAGGTCTGTTATCAGCACTCTCTGGAGCACTTTCAAGTGTAAGATTAGGTTAAAGCAGTTATGAATTCAGGCTTGACTTTGCTCTGAGCTGCCTCAGGAAGGTCCAGTGTGCACACAATACCACTGCCACAGCAGAGTGTTGTGCCTGAGCTAATATCCTTCACTGCATGACTTCGAGAAAACACCTGCTGACTAAGCACTGATCCAACCCTGGCAGCAAGCAGAGCAAATGCCCACATACTTCCAAGGATTCACCTCATGGATTTCCAAAGAGATGCCCACTGTCAGTTGACAAAATTTCTACCAAAAATGGCTTACAAGTTCCTAAACCACACAGAGATATTACACAGCATTTTGATGAGATTCATTCTCATCGGAGAGTCATGATTGGCCCTAAGATTAAAACAAGCACTTCCGAAGGCTCTGATTCTAAGTGACATTCGTTTAGGAAAGCTCCTCTCCTCTCCTCTCCTCTCCTCTCCTCTCCTCTCCTCTCCTCTCCTCTCCTCTCCTCTCCTCTCCTCTCCTCTCCTCTCCTCTCCTCTCCTCTCCTCTCCTCTCCTCTCCTCTCCTCTCCTCTCCTCTCCTCTCCTCTCCTCTCCTCTCCTCTCCTCTCCTCTCCTCTCCTCTCCTCTCCTCTCCTCTCCTCTCCTCTCCTCTCCTCTCCTCTCCTCTCCTCTCCTCTCCTCTCCTCTCCTCTCCTCTCTTCTCCTCTCCTCTCCCCATGAAGAAGATAACAAAGGATGGTATGTTCCCAGAGCAGACTCTGATGTGTCACTGTGGATGCCAGTCCCCACAGACGCTCCCAACGTTATTAATTTTTAAAACAAACTTGCTGATTGAGGTTCTGACTGCCTTTAAATTGTCTCTACAAGGAGACTGTGTACTAATTAACCCACAGAAACAATCAATGATGTACCTTTTTCAAGTTTCAGGGTGATTAGAATATGAAAATGAAGAACACAATGGTGCAGATGTTTTAAAATCACAGCAGACAGCAATTAGTGACATGGGAACCAGCTGCTTATCTCTCCAGATAAAGCCTCTTAATAGGGAATTACACTTGAGGAGCCATTACACAGATGGATCTGCGAATGATTTAAAGAGGGGGCATTGTAGTATTAACTTTGATTTGCAAGCCAGATTTCGACAAGCTGGATGTGTGTTACCTCCACAAAAGGTGTGTGTGGAGCACAAGGGTATCATCTCCTGTAAGCAATCAGAATTTTTTCAGATGATGAGTTTCTCTAATTGTGTACTTTTTCTATATTATTGTTTTTATTTATATTCATTTTTATTTGGATTTTTTTCTTATTATTTTACTAACATCTTGATTTGGTTGCTGGCATCTCCTTCCCACTTTTTGCTTTGAGACTGGAAGCAGCGTGTGGATTTAGAGAGAAGCTCAGGCTAGGGTATAGTGAAGCAGAGTGAGACATCCAGTAGTTAATTGAAAAGACTCCCTGAGGGATGGATTCCCCTGCTAGGTACTGCTTGCAGAGTAGGGTGCCGCTCATCATGGGACTGATACAACCTCACCCCCTCAGTTATCAAGGGCTATTTGCCAGAATAAAGCTGTTAAGAGGAGTAATCACCTCTGCAAGTGCAGGCCTGCACATCTCTGGCAAGGCAGGTGGAAACACATAGTCTCACCTCTCCTGCTCTCTGGCCAGTGCTCTTCAGTGTATGGGATGTATCCTGTTTATAAGCCTACCCACCGTTGCCAAGGCTAAGGACTGAGACTCATGTGTTTGGCCTTAAAATAAGAAGAATAGTCAATTTTTTTTAAATCTAAGTTTTAGCATTGCTACACATTGCTCAAGCCTCCTTGCATTTACAAAACCTATTAGCTTCTTAATATATTTTTTTTTCTTCAATGGAAACATGGGATTATTACCTGTAAGCACATCCAGTAAACTGAAATTCAAGAGAAATATTGACCAAGTTTGGTGACATGTGACAAAGCTGTGCGGGTTAAGTTATCCTTCTAGTTTTGCAAAAGAAGAAGCAGACTCCCAGTGCAGAATAGCTAACAGCTGAAGAAAATCCCATTTGATGAAACAGCAAACTACAAACAGAGGCAAGCACTGAGGTTTGAAGTATTTTTAGGGTCTAATAAACCAAAAAGTAAATAAAAGCAAACCTTTCCATCTTCATGAAAAAGCCCACTATTCTTGATGCCAGTCTTGGCTGTGCTACCTTAAGAATTCTCTTCAAGTCATCAGGCCCTTGCCAAGACCTATGGAGCTGCAGTCTATTGCAAGCTTACAAATGGATAAAGTAATTAATTTCTGTGAAAGGCACCAAGATAATCATTTTTGAAGAGCCCTGTTTGCCCTCACCCTACTGACTGTTCTGGCTTCCTCAGCTAGCTCAGCAGAGGCTTAAGTTAGGTAAGATGAGGCTTGTTGGCTTCTTGCAGTGATGCTTACCCAGCAGGGAAAGCTGAAGCCTGAACATTAGGAGCAATGGGATCAGAAAGCACAGATGGATATATTGGTGGTAAAATACAGTTGGCTCCATTACTTTCGACTTATTTAGTAGTGGTTTTAGGCAAAAAGCTCCCCAGTGAAGCCCAGCCTGATGTGGCCAAATGATCTCTGGTTGCTGTGCCACGGAATATTTATTTTGGGGTGATATGGACGTGTCTGGAAAGGAGACTGAATAGTAAATGTTATGCTGGAAGAAGTTACATGAGGAAACCCAGTGGGCTGTTACGTGCTTGGGCAGATACACAGTTTTGATGCCCCACTTAGGAGATGGAGTCTCCTGATCCTGCAGATTAGTTCTTTTCTGAATGCCTGTTGAAATCTGAGTGCTTGTCCATATGATTAAATGCCTTCTGAGCTGGCACTTTTGATGACATAGGCATATCTTTCTCATGAATCGTAAGATAGATCTTGTGGTGGCCTGCAGTGCTAGAGTAATGACAAGGCTATCATTAGGGACATGTTGGAAGTTGCATCATCATTTTACAATGTGCAGACCAAGGAAATGAGGCTGGAGGAGCCAAGCAATATATCTACATTCATCTCTGATATGTAGCTGGCCTTTCAGTTCTAGGCCCTTGTTAAGAGCCCTAAAATATAAATCAGAGATTATTGCTCCTTTTAAACTAGAGATCTCTGTGTCTGAGGTGGACTTGAATGGACCAGGGTGCTGTCAGCATGCGAAGTTTTCACTCACTGCTGTAACCCTCTTTCTTCCTTTTTTTTTTTTATTATTTATTTTTTCAATTTCCAAATTAAATTCTTCGGGTCATTTAGTTTCACAGCTCAGCAGTTTGGAAATAAGGCAAGTGTAAGGACTTGCTTTGACTGCAGCCATAAAGCCAGGATCTGTGCAGAAGCAGTCTGGCCCTGTCTCAGTGCAGGTCACGGGCCAAGAGAGGCCCTCATTTCCAGGGCCTTTTCAAGTCACAAATCGTGTTACCTTGGGAGGATAACAATTCATGTAAAGCTTAAGTGGAAAGCACCCACCTTCAGCCTACTGGGACCTCACCAAAGCATGGCCACCTCTCACACGCCTCTTCATGCCCTGCTGACAACCCACCCTGCCTTGTGGCCTGGGGGGCAGGAGAAGCCCCAAATATCTGAGGTAACATGAAGCTCAGGAGCTTTGTGTTTAAAAAAATAAATAAATAAAATAGAAACAAACGATCAAAAATTCAGTGACATGCTGCTGGTTTCCTTTCAGCCCCTCCCTGGCCTCATCCCAAGGACGTGGATGCAAGTGAGCTCCATTTTTCGAAGGAGGGCATCAGCAGCATGGGTCTTGGCCACCACACAGAGTGTGGCTCGCACACGGGAGGTCGCTGGGAAGAGGAGGAACTTACTCATTCCTCAAGGGCTGTTTATGCTTTCGGCTCTTTTCTCAGGCTGTAGAAACCGGGTGTCGCTTGCCCGCGACATCTGCAGCTCCACCACAGCTGCATGCTTTCATTTTCTCACTCCACAGTTCCTGGAAATCTCTGCTTTCCCTGAGCATGGCTGGTCCATGTGTACAACAGCTGAACAATCGATACGATTTAAGAGTCCCAGATTGCTCCTCAGACAATGGACCAGAACAGCTTCATCATTATTCCCTCTTCCATAAAAGCTACGTGCCCATTTTTATATGCGTATGAGTGATATCTCAACATCAATTTGCCAATAGCATGTGTTATCACCGGTCACTAAATAATGCACCGTGGGCTTAAGGATGCTTAGCACTCTGAAGTTGCTTAGAATTGATGATGCTTTGTTTTGCAGCTCAAACCCTCTTCTGCTGACAGCCTCCTTGCCCCAGATCTTCTGTTGCAGACACCCCGAATGGGGATCTAACGTAATGCTACTGATTGATAGAAATTTAATTGTAACAGGGTGTTTGCAGAAACATGAGACACTTAGCAGTTGTTTTCTAATGTTCTTTCCTTGGTTACACATTTATTTTAAGTCTCTCATCATTTATTTGGTATTTGGAATGGTGTCATTAAAGTTTGCTAAGAACAGTTGTTCGCGGTAGTAGGTGTACAAAATCAATTCCACAGTTTGATCCAGACCTTTGCAAATAAAATGTACTAAATGTAACAGAAGAAAACAAATGGCTAGAAGAGGACCCTTAATGAAAGTAAAAAACCAACCAACCAAACAAAACCAAAAAAAAACCAAACCCAACACCAACTTATTTTTTGCTTTAAGAGACTTTTCAAAGAAAGATAATTTCTTCAGCTGAAGGAGGCTCTGTTACAGTCTTCATCGTAATTCTGCCCTTACTGTAACCTCTGCAGCTTGAAGAGCTGCTGTCAGATTAGAAATCACGTTGACAATATCTCTTACCAACGTTGAAAATTGCAGATTATTAAAATGGAAAGAGAGTAATGCAAATCTTGAACCTGCCAAGTGTGCCTCACACACTTGGTGCTATGCATGTGATTTTAAGCACTAAATTTGTGGGAATGACTTCTATGTGGAAATTCAAGCTGGTAAATCTTCGCAGTTTCTGGCTTCGTAGTGAAGTGGGCTCATGGGTTTCCTCATTTGTTACAACTTCCGAGATAATTTTGAGCTTTTCTTGTTTACAACAATGAGTTTAATTGCTTTTGTTGAGCATCAAATTCTGCAAGGGGTTGTTTTTTAGGAAAAGGGATTCTCACCAGGAGGCTGACTTGCACGATTCATCCATTGAAAGGGAATAGTTTACTTGTGTTTTGAATTAAAAATCAATAGAACATGTTTCCTTAGCAATTTAGCATTTATAAAAATGGTTCTATTGTTTTTAGAGTAGGAAAACAAAGCAAAACTTGTTTACAGTTCATGGATCTAAACACAAATTTGTCTCAAATATAAAGACTTACAAAGTCTCCTAACACTTCCAAGGACATTGGTTAAGAAGAGTTGTCATTCACTGTACAAATAAAAAGCTGCAACCAGGGTTATGAATGGACTGATATACTAAATTTTTTTCTACTTATTTTCTGCTACCTTTCAGGTTTATGACAGGCCACAAAAACACTCTGCTCTGCACTATGATCCAGGCCTCCAACAAGACTTCACCGGTGACACCTTAAAATCAAAGCACCAGCAGAAAAGTAGCAACCAGCATCATCTTGACTGGTCAGCAAGCTCCGATACTGGATCCACTTCTCAAAGCTGCTTCATCAACACAGAACCTAGTCGAGAAGCAGTTAGTGCCACCAAGGTCTCCTCTCCAGAGCCAGGAGTTTCCTTCAGCAAATCCCAAGCAAAGAAGTCCTGTGCCAGCAGCACGTGGGGGCAGCTGTCTGCCAGTACTAAAGAGCTTGCCATTTGCAGTGCAGTCTCATCACCCAACAACATCAGCACAGCTGCACAGCCGAGCAGTGCCTCCGAGTGCAATGGGCTTCTGCCTCTTTGTGACCAAGAAGGAGGGGTGCAGCTGGAGGGCTCCGATCAGCTTGCTGGGAGCGCAAGGAAGAAGTCCAGCAAAAAGGACTTGATAAGTCAAACCATCCAAACCGCAGACATCGAATGGATGAAGAGTGCTCAGAAAGCATTTGACAGCAAATCCCATGACAATATGGAAGGGAAAAAAGAGTCTTACTCGTTGGACAGTGTGTTGGATATATCACCCTCAAAACAGAATCCCGCTTCTGCTAGCAGCTGTGAAAGTGACACCAGTCATGTACGAATTACTATCCCAATAAAGTCACAGACAACTGATCCATCTGGCCACAAAAGGAAAAAGAGGCAATCCACAAAATCCTCTATAGAGAAAACTATCCAGGAGAAAAGCCTGCCTTCTGGACTTGTTATGAGCTGTGAAGTAGCACACAGGACCAGCTCTCAACCAGATGGGAGTAGAAAAGATCTTCGAGCCATAAAGCCAGGGAAACTGATTGAAAATGAGTGCCCCTTAGTAGCTATCGATAGTGCTGTGCTCACTGACAAAAATTCCCCCAACAGTGCCACCAGAGCCAGAAAACCTGTAGGTGTGACATCCACTCTCCTACCCACTGATCTTCCCACAGTTGGCAAAATATCAGAGGTCCAGCACCCCAAACATTCAGCTAAGCGGAGGTGGACCTGCAGCAAACCAAAATCAATTCTTCGGGAGACCTCCTTGACAACATCTGAGAAACTGTTGGTGGAGCCCCCTTCAGCATACCCTATCACACCATCCAGCCCTCTGTATACCAATACAGACAGTCTTACTGTGATTACACCCGTCAAGAAAAAAAGAGGACGACCAAAGAAACAGCCTTTGCTCACTGTTGAAACCATTCATGAGGGAACATCCACTAGCCCAGTGAGTCCAATCAGTCGTGAATTTCCAGGAACAAAGAAAAGGAAGAGGAGACGGAATCTGGCCAAGTTGGCCCAACTGGTCCCGGGAGAGGACAAGTCTATCAGTGAACTTAAGTTTCACAAAAAGGTTGGGAAGCTTGGTGTCTTGGATAAGAAGACCATCAAGACCATTAATAAAATGAAGACGCTCAAGAGGAAGAATATTCTCAATCAGATCTTGTCCTCCTGCTCCAGCAGCATAGCCCTGAAAGCAAAAGTCCAGCCACCGTCTAGTGCTGGGCCAACCACTATTGATGCCAGACTAGGGAAACAGATCAATGTCAGCAAAAGGGGAACTATCTACATTGGTAAAAAACGGGGCAGAAAGCCAAGAGCAGAGCTGCATCCTCAGCCAGAAGAACCTAAGACAGCCATCAAGCACTCAAGGCCTGTTTCCAGCCAGCCAGAAAACCCAGCAGTGCCTTCCAACCTGCAGTCACTTGTGGCATCGTCACCAGCAGCTATTCACTCGCTTTCGACACAGTTAGCAGGGATTAATGGCAACCTTAGCCCTGCAAGCACTGAAACCAATTTTTCAGAATTAAAGACTATGCCAAATCTTCAACCTATCAGTGCTCTTCCTACAAAAACCCAGAAAGGAATGCACAGTGGAACTTGGAAGCTGTCTCCACCCAGGTTAATGGCTAATTCACCTTCCCACCTCTGTGAAATAGGTTCTCTGAAAGAGGTCACGCTGTCACCGGTAAGCGAGTCTCACAGCGAGGAAACCATACCAAGCGACAGTGGGATAGGTACAGACAACAACAGCACTTCTGACCAAGCCGAGAAAATCTCAGAGTCCCGCCGGAGATACTCCTTTGATTTCTGCACCCTGGACAATCCAGAGGCTATCCCATCTGACACCAGCACAAAGAACAGGCATGGTCACCGGCAGAAACATCTCATTGTGGATAACTTTCTCTCTCATGAGAGTATTAAAAAGCCAAAGCACAAGAGGAAAAGGAAAAGCCTGCAGAACAGAGATGACCTCCAGTTTCTGGCAGACCTTGAGGAACTCATCAATAAGTTTCAAGTGTTCAGGATTTCTCATAGAAGTTACACATTTTATCATGAAAATCCATATCCCAGCATCTTCAGGATTAATTTTGATCACTACTACCCTGTGCCATATATCCAGTACGACCCATTGCTCTATCTTCGCAGGACCTCTGACATGAAGTCTAAGAAGAAGCGTGGTAGACCTGCCAAAACCAATGACACCATGACAAAGGTGCCTTTTTTACAAGGGTTTGGTTACCCTATTCCCAGTGGGAGTTACTATGCACCCTATGGAATGCCTTACACATCAATGCCTATGATGAATCTTGGTTACTATGGTCAGTATCCAGCTCCTTTGTACCTGTCTCACACGCTCGGAGCGGCTTCACCATTTATGAGACCTACCGTGCCCCCACCCCAGTTCCATGCAAGCTCTCATATGAAGATGTCCACCACTGCCAAGCATAAAGCAAAACATGGAGTGCACCTACAAACGCCTGTGGGAATGGGCCTTGGAGACATACAGTCCTCTTTGGCTCCTCCAAAGGCTGGAGGAACAAGCCTTTCAAGTGGCCGACTTCACAAGAGGAAACACAAACATAAGCACAAGCATAAGGATGAGCGGATATTGGGGACACATGAAGATCTGAGTGGTCTCTTTGCTAGCAAGTCCACTAGCTTCTCCAGCCATGCGATCAATGAAAGGCTAAGCAGCTCAGATAAAGACCTTCCCTTGCTCAATGAGAAAAGCAAGCATAAGGAGAAGCAGAAGCACCAGCATTGTGAAACTGGACACAAAGGCTCAAAGAGTAGCTTTGAAGTGGATACACTGTCTACATTATCACTTTCTGATGCCCAGCAGTGGACACAGAGTAAAGATAAAAGTGACTCAAGCAATGATCCCATTGACTCTTGCACAAAGAGATACTCCTCTGGTAATACTGAGAGTAATGGAAGGTCAGAGTCTATGGATGTGTTTGGTGAAATAAATTCCTCAAGTGAGAAGCGGGACAACGATACAAGTGGGAATAAAAGAAGAAGCTTTGAAGGGTTTGGAACTTACAGGGAAAAGGACATTCAGCCCTTCAGGACAAGTAGGAAAGATAGAAGTACTTATGATTCTTCAATCTCTTCAGGTAAGCTCTCCTTTAACATATTTTACCTAACTGCATTTAAATTTTAATGCAGAACAAAGACAGACTCGCCGTTTATTGATGGTATGTTTGTAAGTCAATAATTTCTCTGGCTTTTTGTAATTGCCTTCCATTCTGCATCCAGACTTTGGGGACATCAACAGGAAAGTTGGCCACTCATTAAGCCAAAACCTTTGAAAGTCTTTGAGTTGTAACACAACATGTCTATAAACATTTGTCCTACCTTGGCCTATTTCTCAAAGCTTGTTGTGCTTCCTCCAAAAATCCCACCGTTGCGTTCTACAGCAGCAGCAATTGTAATACCTGTTGGCAAGGTAGGCATATCTCTTATTGGTGTTTAAATGTCTCAAGATGGTAGTAATTCCCCAGCCTTTGGGAGGACAGCCACAATACTCAGCAGAGATTCTCTGCACTGGCCCACAAAATATACAAAAGCCGTTTCTTGATGGGGTGGACCAGATGTGTAGGAATATGATGGAGCTGGGTCAGTGTCCCATATTTGGTGTGGTGTACTGGTGATCCAGAGCGACCCATCGTGGTGGTAGCTGGCCTGAACATATGAAGACCTTGAGTATGTAAATCTAATGAAAATCTGTCACTTCCAGTCAGCAGATATCGTGTAAAGTAATTATTCTAAGATTGAGTGGCTGTGGGAAGGGACTGGTGTCATGGAAACAGTTTTCACTCAGAAGAGTTTTAGGACTCATGACTTGGAAATATAAGCTGTGTAGAAGAGGAGGGAGGAAGCCCCTTTTGGCTGCTAAGTATGTCTGTTCCTCTCCTGCAGGGGTAGAGGGGGGGAAGGTATCTGAATCTTCTGTAAGAGACTGAACTGTACTTTGCAATAAGGAGCTGCTTTCATGGTGACACAGAGGCAGGTGTCTTGCTGCAAAATGTATTTGGCTTGAGAGCTGGCAAGCTCAGAGGTCCTGCACCCATCAGATATTAATCATGAAACAAATTCCACACTTGTTTCTGGAAAAGGGTGAGCTTTACTGAACCAGCCAGTGCTGGATGAGTTTCTGAAGGGCTAAAAAAGAGCTTCAATGAAACGTAATTCATAGCCTCCAAAATGAAAAGAGAATCAGCTGGCAACACAGAGGGAGCAGAGCATTTGTATAACCTGCCAATGTAATGCTCAGGTTTTTTATTGACTTGTAACTGATTGAGAACCAAAGACTGGTCATGTTTAGGTCACCGAGACATTTCCATTCACTGAAACTGGGATGTGGACTACAGCAATGGAAAGCAATCTAAAATGAGACTTTATCACATGAAAACATTGCTATGAATCATATTGTATTATATCATACCAGTTGTGACACGCAGAAATGAGACCTACAGAAACACTGGAAAAGAGACTGAATTCAGCCACTGGTTATATCAGGGTTACTGCATGCCTGGCAAAGAAAGAAATTATTCTCCACCAGGGGTTGCAGAACTAATGTCCTAGCAGACAAGGGTTAAAGGTCTTCAAAATTTTTAACAAGGCTATTTCTCAGGATTTTTAGTAGACATTACTGAATTCACAGATTGATAACTGTTAGATTTGTGGCCTTTTTGCTTTCTAAACAGAAGATGTTTGTTAAACCCAGAATTTCCAATTTAATATATCTCACTTAGGCATAGCAAATTGTCCAGAGACAATTCTTAGTACTGCTAAACCCAAATGAGTTTCCAAAGCAGGGGCATGATCCCCACCAGGCTGACGTGGAAACAGCATTGGTAAATAGAAAGTCCATTTTATGTCATTTTCCCCTCATTTTTTTTGTCCATGACAATAAAAACATAAGATGGAGTTGTAAAACTTGCAGCAGGAGCTCCATCAGCTTTGCAATTTAAACTTTTAAAACTGGTTCTCATTTAAAGTAAAATTATTATTTTTATTTATTTTTGCTTTTCATGATTACAACTGCATTCCACATGACCAAATCCGTCAAGCCACAGATTATGAAACGGTTTCTTCATTGTCAGGCTATTATTTAGATGGAAAAATCATCAGCAGTTAGCTAAGCAGAGCCAGCTAACCAGAGCCATACCTTGCACTGCGAGGAAAGATACTAACACTAAATAGCTATGCCAAGAACAGCCTGGAGCCAAGGCTGCTCATTAAGGCCCAGGAACATCTGTCTGCTCATGTCTGTCTAAGATCTCAGTACAGGTTTGGCTTTTTTTTTTCCTCACTGCCTTTGACCTTCACTGGGATTCCCAACAGAGGTCCATACTTATTTCTAGGCATAGCTATTAACCCATTCACACTGAGGAAGGATTAAAATTTTCCATGATAACCTTGACCTTCTTTCTTCTAATTCACCTTGCATTTCCCTGAGGTGGATAAACAGTGATTGACCAATCATAAAAACAAAAGACAAAAGAAAAAAAAAAAAGCCCTATGAGAATATATCTCTCTGTCCCAGGAGGAAATTTCCATAGCCTGATTGCTCTTGCCATTTGGTATTTGTCATGTTTCCCAATATAAATATAATACATAATAGAGATAAGAGGAGGCATCTTGAATATTCAGATGAAAGCTGAAAATAGATTTATATCACAGTTTCAGTGTTATTTTACTGCATGGGCATTTTGGCATGCTCAGTAATGCCTTTTACAGGTTCATGGTATGCTGCTGCAGATTAAATACTGAGCAAAACCCACCCACACTCAGTAGACATATCTGGGATAGGAGTGATGAGAGAACTAGTTAGATGAGAGATCGTTTAGTGGTCTTTGCCATTCAGGCATCACAGTTTGCTTCAGTGTAATTTACTGGTGCAGGTGCCACTGTATTATTAGTTTCATCATTATTTTCTCTGGTGTAACAACAGTTAGCCATCTCTGAAAAGACAAGTGCTCCCAAGTTCTGAGTAGTGGTCATGCATAAGGTAAAAAACAGTCCTGCCATATAACCTTAAACCCTCACTATGATTTTAGAAGTCAGAAAAATTAGGATTTCAAGAGAAGAGTAATCCTTTCTTTCTCAACAAGCTGGTTACATCCCTGACACCAGACTAATTAATCAAAACTAATTAAACCCTACTTTCCTGTTTGACTGATGCAGCAGACTAGTCTATTGTTTTTTGTTAGTCTGGCCTATAGGCAAGGGTACAACAGAAGGATTTTCAGATCCTCCTTTGCCACAGTCATGTTTTTGCTTGGGCACATCCTAAACTTGAACTATCAGGCTGTGTGCACCAATCATTGACTCGGTTGACTCCCTCCTTCCACTCCTGCAGCTAGAGGCACACCTCATGCATTTGCAAAGCCTTGTTGGGGCCCCTGTGGCACTCTGTGACCTGAGGCACTGTGCACAGCTGGATGGCTGATCCTTTTATCTGCTCCCAGGTAGTTACTAAAGCCCCAGGTTAAGGACCCGGGGAGAGGCCACAGATTGGTGACACAGCTGGGCTGGGAAGAATGAGAACAGGGCTGTATTTTAAAGAGGCCCTCATAGCAAACTCCACATCTCCTTGTCATGTGGCTGCCTCTTTTTCTTTCTTAAACCATACTGAAGGAGAAACTTGCATTCTGATGAATGGTCTTAATACCACAGCTTGGAAAATAGCAGGAATAGTTACCTCTTCCCTATTTCCTTAGCTGGCAAATGAGGAAAAGGGCATTTAGTATTTTAAGGTACATTGATAAAATGACAATTTATATATACAACCTGTCTGATTACATTCCAGTTACAATCATTCCATTCCAGTTACAGTCATTCACTTTAACTGGAAGTGAAACAGAGGTTAAAAGTCACTGTCTGCAGGACTGTACTTCTGTTTTTCTTTGTAGTGAGACTAATCAAGGTCTGTGCTACTTTATGCTCTCTGTATTTCTGCTTCTATTTCTCAAATTAATGATTATACAAAGATTACCTTGCTTATTTATTGGGCATCATGGCTCAAAAAACAGATAATAAGTACATGGGTTTCATCAGATATAGCACAAACACCCCACATAGTAAATTTACAGAAACAGAAAGTTAATTATATACAGCTATTAAGAAGGTGGTAATAATCAGTCTCCGAATGGTGGATAGTTAGCATGACAATCATGCTTTACAAATTAATGCTTGACTTACCTACAAGACCCTCCACACTTTCCTCCCTCGAATTCCAGCAATGCTACAAGCCGAATTTCTTCTGATTTGACCTTTCCTCCTCAGCTAGTCTGTATTGTCCTTGTTTAACGCTGACAGAATCAGAATCAGCTTTAAATGACGAGCATCACAGAGTGAGTGGTGTTTGTGCCGATGGCTTGAGGAGGAGAAGAGGGGCTGTGCCATGTGTGTATACATATATAAACCATGATTATTAAATGCATGACTTTATTTTATTTGAAGCTATTTTCTAATGTCCTTGTCTTAAAAGTGCCCTTGTTCCTCTCAAAAAATCTTACATTGGATGATTAAACCTTCCAAATGGAGAGGAGGAGCAACACTGGAGGACAGGAGGAGAAGTAACAACCAAATGAGTGAACCACATTCATTTGATGTCAGTACAAACACACATATAAGTAAACATGCTCTTGTGAGGGGTGTCATTTATCCAGATGAGATTTCTTCCCTGACAAAACTCCCCTCCATGGCTTAGTTTCCTTCTGGAATGATCTGTTGCCACACAGCACTGAATAAATCTCTGGTTCATCCTCTCTCAGAAGTCAAATACATTACTGTGATTTAAAACAGGACTCGCTATGAACGAAAACAAATATGTTGAAATATTGGCAAAGCCACCATGAGTTTTGTTTGGGTTTGAGGGGAGTGTTGTTTGGTTGGTTTTTTTTTTTTAAGAAACAGCATATGCAGTTCTGGACTATTATCATAAAGCTTTTAATCAGCCACTGTTTCACACCAAGAAAGGATCTGTATTTCAGTAGTGGGTAAGCATGTTTGTTCTTCTGAATGTATACTGAAAATGCAGAAACATGAGGTTAGCCAGCAGCCTTATTAATCAAACTTTGCTGGCATCTGTATAATAGTACTTGACACACACACACATGTGTATATATATATATATATATATATATATTTACAGCTTCAGAATCACAGAGTTCGTTCCTTATTTTGCAGTGAAGACATCATTTCAGTAACAGGGAATATAGTTGCCCAATACTATATTTGATGAATATTTTTTCATTTGACCAGCTTGGAGACATAAAACGAATGTCTAAATTTTCTGGGTGTGGCATATATACTCACAGATGCACCTTTACATACTGAAACAAGGGAGGAGAAGTGACAATCAGGTAGTGAATGAAGTTCATTAGACATCACTTCGAACACTCCTATAAGTCACATTGGTTTCTTCAGTAGTGGCAACAGGACCTAGGTGTCATATGGCATTGTGTGCAGGAATGCAGGGATGCCTTGTCCAGAGTTTGGACACCAATCTTCCATATCATAGTTTTCTCTTGTGACTGCACAAAAAGTGTCTAAATTTCAGTAAACCTCAACATCTGTCTGGGAAAATGGGATAAAAGAAGTTTCCTGCTGTAAAGAGCCATTGTGAGGTCTGATAAACAGGAACACCCAGTAAATACAGCATGGGAGCAGTGGCAGTGCTTGAAGCAGATGGGAGAAGAGCCAGAGCTGCTCTTCACTTTCTGAAGACGTGTGGAGTATTAGTCGCCTTCATTTTCCTCAGCTCTGCCTCTACAGTCATTTCCTCAGACATCTCAGGCTCCTACATAGCTTCAGGCAGCTGCAGATACTTTCTAACCCCACTGTAGAGGGGGAGTTGTGCCCTTCCCCTGTGTCCTGTGATGAGTGACAGGCACTGTACAGTTATGGGATGAGTGTTTGTACCATCTGGCCCATAAAAGTCAGCATCAGAGCGTCACAAAATACCATTATTTGTAAATACAATTACATTAATCAAAACAGCTGTTTGTACAACCAAAACTACTGTTATGACCTCTAAAGCATTATCTGCTCCCCTTAGAATGAACATCCTTCTTGTTGTTTTCCACTAAGTCTTCCATCAGTCCAGGGGAGAGGAGGCCAGCTAGCACAATTGCTAATCCGTTCTGCCGCTGACGTTTCCTAGTGGAAAGGACTGTTGAGGGAAAACAAAAATGATGGAGAAAGCAAGTCAAAGCTTTCCTTGGAAGTGTTTTAACCAAGGCATCTGAAATACAGTGGGTTTTGTTGTTGTTGTTGTTGCTTTAATGCTACCACTTGCTTACTGTGTTGTTTCCAGTGTTTGCACAGACCAAAGAGAGAAGAAATAAGACAGAAATTGGAATGGGAGAGGAAGCTAGAATATTTACCACCCAACTAATCTTTTTTTTTCCTCTCTTAATGATTGTATGTTTATTGTGCTGCCTGAGGCTCCATACAAAGTCTTTTGGACCAGTGATGAATTAATCAAATTAAATGCTGTGACCCCTTTTCTTTTGGGAGTGTTACAAGCCTCCCAGCACCCTGACTAATTTCTGCCTCTTACTTTGCTCTCTGTCCAACAGTTATGCAGCTCTCCCTTCACAGCTTGGTGGTTCCCAGCTATTTATCTTCACTTTTTCTGACCAATGCCAGAATGTATTGTTTGAAGTTTTTATTTGGACCACTGCTGGTTTATGGAGTTCTGCAGATTCCACAATGGGTGTGCAGCAGCTTCGCATCAGAGACAGTTGGCTTCTGCTGTGCTCTTGACTTTAAAAGGCAATAAAGAATCATGGTCGGATTCTCATCTCGGCCTGGCATAAATCAGACGTCTCCACATTGAATTCAGTGAGGTTGACTCCTGGAGTGTAGTTTCTGTCGAGTCATAAAGAGGTTGTGGGTTTAGGAAGTCCCATGCATGGCTTTGGCAGGGGTGCACCAGCGTCCTTGCGTCTGTGCCTTATCTGCCAGGTGCCGAAAACAGTCTTGGTTCAGTATTTGTAGAGATTTTCTTAGCTTGGAGGAAGAGGGTGGATTAAGATTTTGACAGTGCACAGTTCAGAGACTTGTGTAAGTGGCAGATTAAGAAGAGTTAGAAGAAAAAGTATATGCTATAGCTCTGGACTACACACAACATAATTTGCTCAGAGCACTGATAATCTATGTGCAAGGCAACAGATCTGCTCATACACATGGAGGAAGTAAAATGAAGCAATGGCTGTATTCAGTGTTAACCTGCTGGTCACAGTGACTCAGAGCTGAGAATACAAAGAGCTGAGTTCAAGATACCTGCCAATGAGTGAAACTGAAAAGCACTCAGGGCAATCTGTGTCCCATCCAACCCAACTGCAAAAGTGAGCGGTGGGGTCCATGACCTCCAGAGCATGATCTGAGGCAGCCGCTCCACTCCTGCTGCCTACCAAGAGGTTTATATTCATGTTTTGCAGCAAAAGAAAGCTGGCAGAGCATTATCCCAGCTGCCTTAGTCTGCCTGATTGCAATAATGATGCTGAACAACAAAAGAAGTAAGAATGCCCTGTTTTAAGGTTTCACGAAGAAGGAAGTCAGAATAATTCCCCTATAGATCAAGGGCTGAGGGGAGGGGTGGGAAAGGAAAGCTTTGACTGTCTATGGAGGAGTTTTAACACAACCTCAAAGACTTGAAAAGACCGAAGGACTCATAATAGGAATCATTAGTGATTTGTTGTTGAAAATATGCAGCTGGTCATGGATCCCCATAGGCATTTGCAGCAGGACTGAGTCTGACCGAGCTTTCACATGGGGCAGTGCTGATTTCAGGAGTCTTCAGGAGTATGTGCAATGCAGAGTTAACTGTCAGGCAGAGGCAGGACGAGATGGCTCAGAGGGATTTACTAATGAGCTATCAAGCCGTGGGTCACTGGTTGAAATTTAATCTGCAAGTACAGTGACAGAAAATCAAATCAAAGTACTGACATCAGAGTGATGCTGGAGCAGCAGGAAGAGCGTTACTGGTGCAGCACACATAGACAGCTTAAATAAACTGCAAGTAAACTGTGAGAAACTTGTCTGGTTGATCCCATTTGCAAGATATAGCTCAGCCTATTTATATTATACCAATCAGTAACTCACTTGCCTTAGGGTGCTTTTTTGTGAATGACACCGGCATATCTCATCATGGAATCTATCCCAAAAACCAGTGTTATTTAGCACTAGAAGCAGAGCTGTGGAGACATCAAGGCAGAGTTTGCTCAGCAGTGTCATGTAACGTGAATCAGCAATGCACCACAAAACACAGCAGTCTGCAGTTCTGGTGATGGCAAAGTTTGCTGTTAGGTCTTATATTGAGGCCAGTCATGATGGCTTTCCCGTTCCCGAGATGACTTGATGGTTTCACCATAGCTTTCTCAGAGATGGGGAGGGTTCATATTACTAAGACTATAAAACCAGCTCTTATGGTTTTCATAATTTCCAGGGGGAAGGTTGGTAACAAAAGGGACAAGGGGACCACTGATGATAGTGGGGCTTCAGCATGTTGGGGCAGGCAGGCTTGTATTGGTGGTCCTCATCCCACTTGACATGTTTGTTGTCCTTTTCAGTGGTTTTTAGGAGCAATTCAGTGGCCCTTTTTCTGCTCCCAAGCAGCTGGGCTGAGGATGGAGAGTCTCTCCAGATGGCACAGAGTTGCTGTTTCAGCTTCATCCAGTGTAGTCAGGGAAGGGTGCAATGCTCAGTATTGTTTTCTGTGCCAGCTACGATTAGTTGGCATAAAGAGCACTTAAGTGAGTTGACACAGCCTTAGAACTGCTTGGTTTGCTTTAAAAAGAAAAAAATCCCTGGACTACTCCAAGTTCTCTTTGCTACCTAAAGTCTAATATGCACCAGAAGACCTTGGACTTATCCCAGAACTGGAATGTGGTCAGTTGCAGAATGTCTGTCATTATGATATTTATTTATTTTCTTTTTTCTTTTTTTTTTTTTTTTTAAAAAAAAAACCTCTGGGAAGCAACAAGTTTAAAAAATAGTTAAACTCCAGATTCGTGTATATTTCCTGTTTTGCTTCTTAACAAAACCTCAAAACCACTTTGAACAAGTTTCCCACCTCAGCTTAGGGTGGAGTTGTGTACGCCCCACACATGGTCTCCAGAAGTGCACCCAAGGACAATAGCACAACTCCCTTGGCATGGTGGGGCCAAATTTACAGCTAGCAGATCTGTCAATATGTGCACCCCTGCACGATAGCCAAAAAAAAGCTCCTGACTCAGCCAAGTACATTGGATGAATTTAACTTTTCTATTTCAAGCAGAACAGACTGAATGGTAGAGATGTGGCCGGCAGAAAGTAGGGGCATTTGATAAAGGGATGCCTCTCCAAGATGCTAGGTAGATATTGGCTGGTTTCAGTACACTGAGAGATCTGTCATAGTTTCATTGATTTGATCTGGTGAGACAACATTTGAGTAAATAAGAAGAGCAGAGAAATCTGTTGCACTGTAATTAATGACTGTTACCTGATCTCCTGTTAAATTAATTCATTGCAATCTGAAGCAATGCATGCGTTTTGCAAACCCAGCACTCTTTGGCTCCTACAGTATATCATGACATTACTTTAGGCAGTAAGGAAGATCTTATTTGTGATATAGTGTGCTGTGGTAAATAGTAAAGCAGGTGGATGCCTGGGAACTCTGGATGGAGGTATGGCATTTGGGTGTGTAATTCTAAGTAACAATAAGCCATGCTTAACATTTCCTCCCACACTAGAAGCATACCTATTAAAAAGTTTAACCAAGTCAGCTGTACAAGCCTGTGCATAAAAAGAGAGACTGCTAAAACACAAATAGGAGCCACTCTTATGTTAAAGAGTGGGTAGAGCAGGATGTGTTAACCCACATTCTCCTTCTCTATTGTTAATCAGGAGAGAGTCTTGCTGAGATCAAAGAAACCCCTATGCAAGTAAAAATTATAATAAATCAGCCTCAAGCCCAGGTTCAGGACTTCTGAGTCTTTTTCTCTGCTTTGTTTCTGAGATTATACATAGTCTGAAGAAATAAGTGCATGTGATTTAGACCATCCATGAGTCAACTGATGTCTCTGTGAGAATAAACTGGATATGTCTAAGTCCCAGAGAATGGCTCAGTCCATTTCATCAGAAGAATCTACATCCCAGAGAAACTGAATGTGTGTATAAATCTGAACAATGTGTTTGGAAATTAAGAGTAAGTTAAACACATAAGCTTGTGTTTTCACATATTTTCAGGGACTGGCAGCTCCTGGCCAGCCCATCATGACACGTAAGTGGGTGAGGAGCTGCTAATATCTTCGAAGGTGTTGAAGAGCCCACTTTATTTAAAATCAAATCCTGACCAAATCCACCAGTTTTAGGTGAAGTTGAGGTAGCATGGAACACCTCAGCAAGAGAAATGAGGGGCATGTTTATTACATCTTTTGTGGGCCAAACTAGAAGAAGAGTCTGTGCTTCTGGGCTCCCTGTTACAGCCTGGGTTGTGTTCACGCAACTGAGAGCTGGAAGTTTCTGGAGTGGACAGATGGATCCACACTGTACAGCCCTTGATCCTGATCTCATCTCCTGTGGCCCTGAAGTACAATTACAGTTATTTCTGCAAGGTATTTCCTCATACAGATGTCAAAACAGGGGCTTTTCTGCAGCCATATGCTTCCTGTGTGCTCTGGGAAGTGACAGATGGGATAATATTGTTTGAAGTCTTCAGACTAGCATTGCAATATTGCACCAGGTAAAGAGCCAAAGTTGAGTGGTGCATGTCCAGAGTAAGTGTGGAGCAGAGCCTGGAACACACTGTCATCTTGGCCAGGCACAGTTCTCCTCTTGAATGTAAATAATGGTTCCCTAATGGCCAGCTAACAAGTGCAGAGTGTGAGTGACCTGGATACAAGGATACACAAGAGAGGCAAGGCAGTTTGGCAGTGTGGAAACACCTGGGTGTTCCTGAGCCTGGGGCATAAGGGAATGCCTGTTGCCTGGCCTAACTCAATTCATGCCATTTATCTGATAGAGCTCTAAAATAGAAAATCTACAACTAAAGAACTTCTCTTCCACTGGGCTGAAACTCTCTGTCTTCTGCATCTTTTGAGCAGTCGAGCCTCTACTCCAGCCTCACCCGTAGCCTAGTAGAGTCTGGGCAAGTGGAAATTCTGGAGTCAGACTCCCTTAGGCTTGACAGGCTAGATCTCTAGTTTTCTGTTTTCTGGATAAGTGCTCAAACCATTAATATCTTGTTCTTTCTTCTCCCAATTATCCCACAACATATATCCTTGCCCTTCAGAGGCAATTCGTGTTTTGATTCCCGTGTAGGCAAGATTGCACACTGTTGAGCACTTACCCAGTCACACTCCTGAGAATAATGTTTCTTAGTGCCTATGCCAGAGTGACTCTGTGCAACCACTCTAAATCATCCCATGAAGGCCTCACAACTCATTGTTCAGTTGATGGAGAAAAGTGTGAACATCACTTGTGTGCTGCTTCAGAGGCATCCGTGTCTGCATTACTTATTTAGTTTGCATAGGCCCCTTAAGTGATCTGAATCATTCTGCTGGAGCCAAGCACCTAATTTTTTTGGTGTTGCAACAAATAGAGTGCCTAAAGCAGGCAGTCTCAATCTAGACTTCAGGGTCTCTGCATTTACTGACTGATAAAATGATAGAACAGTCCTTGCGCAATTCAAATAGCTGTTGCAAAATTTTAATTAATTAATACTGGCAAGGCTTTCAAATGTTGGATGTGAAATGAGGTCTATAAATGGAGCATATTATTATGACTTGACGGCACTTTTTACTCCACTTTCACATCAGACCTGAGCACAGAGCAGGGGAGCTGCATCTTCTGATTCAGTATGAAGAAGTCAACTTATAATGTGGATAGTATTAATATATTTAAACTGGTTAAAATGTTTCAGGGAAGAGACAACACTTCTCATTCTAATAATGCCAGACAAAGTGCTGGGAGCTCCCCCCTCTTGTTTTTTCCATTTCTCACTGTTACCCCATCTATGGAGTGGTTCTCTGTCACCCAGTGCTCAGTCTTTAATCAAGCTGTGCCAGAAGGTAGCTGGAGATGTGAGAGTCCTACTAAGATTTGCAGAAGACCTGATTACTCCCCAGTGACAGTGTTGGATAGCACAGGCTCTTGTTCTGAGCACTGTAGTCCCCACATAGCTTTTGGTCTTCCATTTCTCTAGTATGATTGGTGCTAATTATATCCACACAGTTTCAATGGTGAACGAGGCACCCAAGAGAAGCTGGTAACCCTGAAGTCCTTCTTGTAGTTAGCATCACATTAGCACACAAAACTCCTTGGACTAAGTCTCTTGGCAGGTCACACTGTTTCATCAAATTGCAAAATAGATCATTAGGTCAGGTTTGA
The DNA here is from genome assembly GCA_033558185.1 of Dromococcyx pavoninus. Classification (NCBI taxonomy): domain Eukaryota; kingdom Metazoa; phylum Chordata; class Aves; order Cuculiformes; family Neomorphidae; genus Dromococcyx; species Dromococcyx pavoninus. The sequence goes on from JAUMJL010001017.1 coordinate 443,986, forward strand.
TCTTCTCTATATATGAATTCTTAATGAAGAATGCAATCAACTTACTCACTAAGCACTTTGTCTCCACTGCTGGGTGAAAGAGGCAAGGTTACAGGGTAAACACGTGAGAGAGGGGGAGCATCTGCCTCTAAACAGCATATCTCTGGATCATGCCCTTGAACACCCAAAGTGTGCTACCATTCAGGTAGTCACTAGGAAGAGCTGGCCTCAGGAGTAGGTGGCTGGATGGTGGTGTGGATGGCTGGTGTAGCCGTATCAGTAGGTCTCCTGCACCAGGAGCAGCTCTTTTCATGTGCACAACGTGGTACTGGCAGCTTATGTTGCTCCTGACAGTGTGCAGGTCGTGGCATTGCTGTGTGACTCTCATGGACAGTCCTGGTAGTGTTCAGTCCACTGAGTTGTATTGCGTGACCAATCATTTTGTATTGACACCAACCACAGGAGAATATTCATTTTTCCAACCTGTTACTGAAACTAGAAAGCATCATCCCTCCTGTTACTATCATCCTTATTTCTTATGCCATCATCAAAGGGTTTTTACATTTGCCACCAGGGCTAATTCTTAATTTGAAGCACAACAGGTGCCTTGAAGGACATGTGAAAATTCATTGACATATACTTTCCAGTGGTCAATGAAGTCTCACGGGCCACTTCAGGTCAAGTTCAGACAGAAGTGAATGTCACAGGAGTGCACCTCTTGATGGGAGTTGCCAAGTCAATGGAGTTTGTGTTCTTTTTACACATGCTGGTGGGTATTAAGTTTTCTGCCAAATTTATACATAGTGCTTTTCAGCAGTAAATCTCAGACTGCTTTAACGAGAGAAGTCATAATCTTTACTCTCATTTCACGGGCAGATAAACCAGTGTGCAGGGAGGTCTAATGCCAGAAGGTCGATGTCAGAGCAAGAAACAGATAATTGCAACAGACTTAAATGCATCATTGTGCGTGAGTGTCAGTAATTCTTGTTGCAGCATCAGCCACAAAATTATGCAGAGATACCAAAGATAGAAATAGAGCAGTACTGACCTCTTCTCTGCCAATAAGGATGTGCTCTCCAGAGGTTTCTTTTTTCCCAGAACTGATAAATGACTTAAAGAAGAGCAGCTGCTATTTCTCCACCTGGATGACTATGCCCAGAGGCAATACAAGACATTTTTAGGATATAGTTTCCCTCCTATGTACATCAAGCTAGTAGCAGTTCTTATTTTAACACAATTGCCAAGCAAATTTATTTTTAGATCTTGTCAGTATAGTATCATTTTGTAATTCTTGCCTTGTTTAAAACAAGTGAAGACACTTCAATGGGAACGTGAAATTCACTGGAAGAATTATTGCTGCCTTACAAATTTGTATTGATAGCCTTAGAAAGCATTGATCTTCTCTATCCCATAACGAGAAATGCTCCAAATCTATAAAGCATCCCTAATATTTTACTTTAAAAGACAAAATCACAAGTTGGGTTACCTTTCAGTACGAAATTTATAGATTTTACAGCTCTTCAGGGGTTCCTTAGGGAGCTTTATTTCATCCAAATGACATTGTTCCCCTAATGATTATCACACTTCTATAGGAAGATTTGCCAGTGGGGCATAATCTTGGTTTAAAAGGTCCTACATAATAATACAAAATTGAATAGGAAAGAAAAATAAAAAACAAGAATCAAAGAAGAGGAGTAAGAAGATGCAGTTCATGAAATTCACACAAATAAGAAAAATCCAGTTGCTGTGAAGAGAGCCACATGTATTTCTATAAGCATGTGTCACGCTGATGTACTACACTTCTGTGTTTTAGTCAATTACTACATTTCAGAATAATGTACTACTTTCTATGCTACATCTTCTACATCCAGTATCCCACCCAAAAGATATGGAAGAGAAGACACATAGAAGAAGAAAATTTCATAACAAGTTTGTAGAAGACATCTTTTCCTCCTTCTGCTGGTTAACAGATTGGCTTTTGTCCTTGTGAATCACTTTTTATATCCCTTCTTTCTCTCCCAACATAACAGTAAATACTCTTACCAGCCACACTTTGCAAACTCATGGGGTGCTTTTGTCTTCATAATACTTTCTATAAATCCTGCTACAGGAAGCAAAAGTTGAAATGTGAGCAGCCTACTAGGAACAAAATAATTAAAGATGAGAACCCTCATGGAAACCAGCAATGATTCACAAAATATGACGCTCAGCGGAGAGAAACTGTGGGCAGGGCTAAGATTTCAATAAGAACACATCCTGATTTATAATAGGTGGAGAAAGATCTCTTTACACTGCCTGAATGCCTTCTGCTCTGTGTAATGCCAAAGGAGATGAAGTTTACAAAGAAAATTCATCCATCCATTGATGGGAATCTATCTCTAAGGAGGACAGTGACAGCTGTGGAGCTGTGTTTGGAAATCCAGACATGTTTTAGGGAGTAGAAACTGTGAGCAGCATTAAAACAGGTATCTGGAATTGCCTTAAATGTGGTTTATTGTTACCCAAATTTCACTTGATCTAACTAGGATGGTATAAGACACTTTAAAGGCAAGTTTAAATACATAGATTTTTGAACTGACTGACAATAAACCCAGAAGAACCACCTAACGATGTGCAACCTGTGAGTGCATTTTTTCAGCAAAAAGTGATATTTTTCAGGTTGTAGAATGACATTCTTTCATCCTTCACATTTTCACACACCTTTTTTGGTGAGGGGGGAGAGGAGAGGAGAGGAGGAAGGAGTTGGGGCAGTGTTCTTTTATTGCACAATGATGATACATCGATTTTTACTTTTAATTTTGCAGTCTCAGAGGAGGCCCTTGGTGCCTAGAAGAAGTCATGACAGTGAGAAAGATGCCTCTCTGAGAAACAATACACTATTTTTAACCATTTCACCTGGCCAAATTTTGGATAATTTCTTGAGGCTCTACCTTGAACATATTTGTGGATCACCTGCTATTAAGGGGGGTTTGATTGTTTAGGAGGCCTGGAGTACTCATGATGCATGATTTTGTGATGCAGTATTGTCACAATAATTATAAAGGACCAGATTTTCAGCTTCTTAAATTTCATCACTTAGTGTTTATGTAGATCAAGATCCCATTCCCTTTGCTATATCACAAAAGGCTACCATCAGGTTTGAACACATGGATTAACAGCTCACCATCTACTTGGCTTGATTTTAAGTAGTCAAGTTGATTCTGTCATTGGAGCTGCACTGCTTGCTTTCAGTGTCCATTTGTTCAGAAAACCACTCCTTAGTTTCCTCTGAACTACTGAATCTGTTGCATTTAAAAGGAGAAAAAAACAGGGGATTTTACATGTAACAGCATAATGTTTCACGAGAACTTTTTGATGTCATGAAAAAAGGTATATAGACAGCTTTACACAACCTAATAAAAGACTAGCTGACTGTGTGCCTCTGATTGTGCTCAACTGGAAGCAAAAATGCTGCCTGTGAGTCGAAGCTGATTAACACTATTAGTTGATTATTTTATTTTTTTTTAAAAAAGGAGCTGGGGGGAGACAAAACAGCAAGGACTGCTTCTGCTTTAGGGGAATTTTGATTTTTCAGGCTGTTTTGTTTGTTTTAAAAAAATGATGATGTCTAATCTTCAGGAACGTACCTCATCATCCAACCCACAAACTGTTGGCAAAGTAATAAACCTACACAGAATGTACTGTTAGATTCCTTTTTTTTTTTTCACTTCTTCCTTTCAGAGGTATAAATCACAGCTTTTTGCTTTTCCAAATTAAAGTATAGGCTTTGCGCTGGATAGTTGGCACCGTTTCTTCTGGCCAAATGTTCTGTCCTGCTTCCAAAGAAACTGTGGACACTGAGTTGGCTATAGTTTGTCTTTGAACTCATTCGCAAAACCTCAGTCTTTATAGACCTCCAAGAAAAAAATATACATAATTTATTAATTAAGTTGAAGTTTAACACTTTTGTGTGCAGAATTGTTGATGGGTAATTCTGTTTGGGTTTTGCAGTGTTTGACTGAGTTCTTGCTGTTTACTTCTAGTTTACATAAATGGCATCATCTTGCCATATAGGTGAAAAAAACCCTATACATTTCTATTTATTTTACATGGACTGAAAAGGATCCTGAATACAAAACAGTCCTTTTGCTAGCTGGTTGCAAGAGTAAGTTTCAAATAAACCATAATCATCTATTGTTTAGTAAATCTCCTTACTATTGTATTTCCAGAAGTCTTCTGAGCTACGTGTTTGCCTTTATGTCTTTCTAACACAGTAAATAGAGCTATCATTCGTGCTTTTGCTTCTAAGTTGTCTGTAATATATTAATAAATAGTATAGAATTATGAATCTACACAGTCTCTCTTATTGAACCACTTGCTGGTTTTGTCTGTCAATTTATTTTAAAGTTTTGATCAGTTGAAGGTTCAGTAAGGAATAAATGAAAGTTATTAGTGTATAAATCATTGCAGGTCTTGTGTTAATCTTTGACTTCTCCCTTTAGCATCTTTGTGCTTCTTTCTTCTGCAATGCTTCCTTTGTGTTGATGTGATGCCATCTTTGGTACTCTGACAAAGGGCAATATATATAAATGTTTGGAACCCAGAACAGATGTTTTTGGGGAGTTTTCATTCATTTTGCCAAGTTCAGGCATGAAACAAGATCCTGACTGCTTGTGGTTACTGTAGTTGGGAAGATTTTTTTCAAAGGAAGAGTTAGTGTTGTGGGACCAATGACTTCCTGTCTCCTGGCATCCTACCACATGTCTTCTTTACTATAGCATACTGTTTCTCAAGTTTGCTTTTGTTTCACTCTCATAATTGGCTTTGTATATCCACTGACTGATCTGATTTTCCTATCAAGACAAGGCTGTTCACTCCAGATTTTCACTAGTGTTAACTGAGAGGAAAATTTGGTCCGTATGCTCTGTAATAAGATATATCATCACTGTCAATATTTTTCTTCTTCCCATCACTCCCCTGCCATATGGCAACTTCACAGGAAAGAACTGAACTGCATATGTTCTAAGTAGGACTTTTTCATTCCCTGCAAAATCAAGGTTGGTTTTAATACCATTCAGATTTAAAAATGGAAGAAGTCCTTAATCCTTTATCATGGGATTTTTCATCTAACTTTGGCCCCTCAAAAGTTAAGCAATCAGTAGAAACCTGTCATTTAAGCTCCTCCTATGTTCATTGAAGGGATGAGGCAACTTTGAGAGGGTGTTTCATTGCATCCAATGGTAAGAGTTGGGGGAAATACTCTTTTTAAGAACATGAGTGCCCATCTCTCCAACATCCACTGTCTTATTCTTGTTTTACTGATGAACTGAGCTGCAGACCCAAAGGCAATGTCTGTGATGGTGAATTGAAGGGGGACATGAAGGAGATGATTTCCCTGAGCTGCTGTTAGCCTGTTTCCTGGCACATTTTAAAATCTCTCCAAATAACACCTGAGCATGACTCAACGGGCATTGTGAGCAAGAGATGGTTTTCAGTCAGTTTGACACAGAGGGGACTACCTTGGCTTTGGTAGGAAATTCAGCCCAGTACACAGTACAAGCCATGCCATCCACTTGCATTCATGATTGGAAAATGGATGCTGGTGCTTATTGGTGTATATATAGTCAAAGGTGTGTCAGCAGTGAAGAAAGCAGCACAAGAGCATGAACGATCGAACTTGAGTTTTTCATTTGCATTGTCTGAAACTGGAGCTGGGTGCAAGCAACAACCCAAGAGTCAAGAGCTGCTGTTAATGAGACTTTTCTGATCAAGCAAATTTTAAAAACACTCTATCCCTGTACTGGTGCTAGAGAGTCACTGATAGTGACTACGAAAAACACTACTTATAAAGAGACATCCAGGACCCACTATACCTAAATGGCTTATTAGGAAAAGGTTCTTCACCCAATGGGCAGTGGAGCACCATAATAGCTGCCCAGAGAAGCAGTCACAGCACAGTCTGCCAGCATTCAAGAAGCATTTGGACAATGCCCTCAGTCATACAGTGTGAATGTTGGGAGTGTCCTGTGTAGGTATAGGAGTTGGACTCAATGATCCTTTTGGGTCCTTTCCAACTCAAGTAATTCTATGATCCTATGATTCTATGACTTTCTGAAACCTATCACACCACAGATCCCCTTTGAAGTCATCATTAGGAAACAGATCTCCAGAGGAGATGTACCCAGAAAACCTCTGGTATCACACAGGTTTCTCTGCAAAATTTCTGATCTCCCCCTACTGGATTTTATGACTTGGGATGACTGTGCCTTAAATTAAAACACTCACTATTCACCACAGAGCACCCAGATCCAGCAACAAGCAGTGCGAAGTGTTTTAGCTACTTTCAGCCATCGTTTATGCCAGAGACCATGGGATAAATTCAGATGAATAATCCTGTTTCTGAGTTGTTTCCAGGGACTGTGTGGGTGTTGCAGACATTTAACTGCCAGGCTATCCATTTTTCTGCACTAACAATTTCCATACTAGCTGACTGACCAGTCTCCCTGATCTGTCGCATCGATTTTCTTATTAAATATGAAAATAATGAATGTTAGGAATGAGTCTAGAAAACTCCTCATCTCCCAGATTTGGCATTGGTGCCAAGTGTCTGGCTGGCATCATCTCACAGTGTTCTGCAAATATCATCTGCATGAGCATGTCAGATATGTGGCTCTTAAAGTTTAACGTACGTGACTGCCCTGATTTGCTAAGCAGCACTGATTAGAGCTGGTTTGCCAGAGGGAGGCTTTGCAGCATGTGAGAGAGACAACGATGCTGTGCCTTTCCTGGGAAAGAGAAGGGGTAGGATGGGCAGGGGTGCATTTGCCAGCATGACTCCAGGGAGATTTCCCTTTCCCTCCTCGGGATTCCTCTTGTCCCAGATGTGATTAATGATGCATCTCTGCTGAAATGATCACTGCTGTGATGAGCTTAGAAAATGAGTGCTTTGGAGGCACTGATCCACCCCAGTAGCTGCCTCAGAGGTTGACCTGGAGAGGGACAGCATGCCAGAGAGACAGAGGGGTTTGGGAGGATGCATATGAGACCGCAATCCCTGACAGACAGCACATATTGCTGTTGCTCTGCAGAAGCCTCTGACAAGTTCAGTAACATCTCTGCTCATGAAAGTAAGGTTCGAAGTGCTTCTCCTCTGCCCCATGAAACCTGATGCGATGCAGGAAAGCAGCTCAGTCAGCAGGCTGCAACCCTGTGACTCAAGTGCCATTTGCCTGCTGGGAACATTTTGTCACTGCCTAGGAGGAAAAACCTGGATGTCAGAGCTGAAAACAGACTTACATTTTACTTTCTTCCCTCTAAGGAAAAAAATATTTTATATTTGCTGTCCAAGATTATGTCAAAGCCCAGACCCACTTTTCTTGTCCTTTGCACCAGTTCAGTGCAGTTGATTTCAATTGATTATTTTAAAGCATTATAAGACATGTAAAAAGGCTGCATCTTGACATTTTCTCATGCCAAAGGTTTCTAAAGTTCATTTTTTTCAAAATCATGTAAAATTATTGTCAGAAACAGGGCATGTCAGTAAACTCCTTCTAAACAGGTACTGGGAACATCCTTGTTTGCTGTTTATGTTAACCTTGGGGTAAGGTTTCCTTCTTGTTCAATATCTGAAACTTTCCAAAGAAAACAGACTGCCAAGTGTAAATAACTAAACCACACACGCAAAAATGACACTGAAATATAATGTGCTGGGTCAAACTTTAGTTGGGTTAAGTCAGGCATTTAGAGTAATCCTTCTTTACCCCACTTAAATGTCACATAGGCAGGTCATGACAGCTCACTTAACTGCCAGGAAAACCTTGCATTATATTCAAGGATGAATTCAGGATGTCAGGAACCTACCAAGTCAAATGAAAAACAGAGACAACAGGCAATGTCTTAGAAGATTAAGCCATATGCCTCAGATCAGTTTAGTTATAATTTCAAATGTCAGCAGCATCACTACCAAGGTAGTGCAGATCTATTGAGTACTTGGCCTTATACTACAGGCAGAACAAGTCCTTTGAGTTAAATCCTAAGAAATTAGAATCTTTGGGGTTTTAATTGCAATTACAAATCACAGGATCTTTTCATAAGGGGGGGAGTTTCTTAAATATATTCCCTTAAACAAATTACCCCCTTCTTCTTACAAATACACTTTAAGTTCCTTCTTGCACAAGGAAAGTGGGAGAATAAGAGAGAATGAAGCTCTCCAGTGATATGTAGTATCCTGAAAGAGCCGTATTCTATTACTACAACTCAAAAACTTGAGGGTTTTTTTGCAAAGAGAGCCCCAGGATGTTGTTCCTGGACTTTCTGTACTTACTACAACCTGAAAGCCTCCTCTGCGTTTGTGGTTAAGTGCTGATCACTTCTTGCAAATTCAATTTATTGGGTGTCCCAGGCATCTGGCATCCCACTCCAACAAAGAGTGGCTGCAACAGGAAGACTGGCCTTCAGTGCTTGTGGAGGTTTATGAGCACAGTCAGCAGAGTACTGTAAAGACATGGGAAAGACATGTGAGCACAAAAACATGCATAGATAAGCTGTGGGTTTTACTATCATAATAAGGAGGGCTAGTCAGGGATCAAAACCCTTTGTAATCTAATTAAGAAGGAAAAGGTAGAGGGTACTGGTGGATGAAAGAGCAATGGGATTCTATTGGTCAGTTTGATAGGAAGGACACTGATGTGACTTGAAAGAGTTTGTAGGTGCTGCAGAAAAGGAGAGTTGGAAGGCAAACAGAGAGATAACTCTGTCGGTGTTTGGAAGAAACCTCACTGGAGTGTAAAAAATGCCATAGGAGATGGTGATTAATTTGAGAAATATATGGAAAGTAAGTGGAAAATGGTGTAATAGTTTAAACACAGACAGCAGCCACCATTTACCTAGAGAATTCCATCCTGCTGATGGAATGTGAAAGGGTCTCTAATATGAAGAAAAGAGCTGGGATTCAGCTCCAGGCCCAGGTTCCTAAATGTGGGCAGGGATTAAAGAGCAGTTTGGGAGGAGTGCAAAGGAAAGCCAAGGTGCTAATGAAGTTGTGAGTGTGATTATCACAGTGTAGACACTCTGTTTCTTAAAGGTTACTGATCAAGACTGGATGCCTGCTAGCATTCACACACCAATCACGTGGCTTGATAAGAAGATATTGAGGGAAATGCAATTCCTATCTATAAAATCTGAGCATCTCTCTATTATGATTTATTGGCGTTCTGTGTTTCCATCTGCTGTGTTTAAACCTTGAGCATTTCCAACATCAATGACTCAGTGCTGCTGATGCTGGAAAGTGGGCATTGGTCCAGCCTGGAGTTTTTCAACATCCTTCTATGAAACACTGGCAAGATTCAGAGATCCTAAGTGGCTTTCCCAAACCTGGATTATATCTAGCAACAGGAGCCAGATCATCTAATTCACTATTATTTAGCAATCAGCTGATAACATTCTCAGGGCTTTGTTTTAATGATCTGTTATTTTGAAATTGGATGATGTTGAAAAATTGTCAGAATGCTTGAAAACAGCCAATGAAGTTATATCTAGTAGATCATATATGAAGTTATATCTAGTAGATCATATGTTTTAATTAATTTTCTATTTTAGCTTCTATTGAGACAGTTTACACCAAGTTACCTTTTCTCTTTCAGCATACACTTGTGGTGAGAAACACAAATTTTGAGTTCTTAGTTTGGAATAAGTGCCTGAACAAATAATAAAACAGGAAAAAAAGACTTTAGAGAATTTGGGGAAGAATGTTTGAAAGATCAGAACATTACAGGTTTTTCATCATAGCTGGGAATTGAAAAGTAAACAGAATTAACTAGAGATCTGGCTGAAAGAAAACAACTCCTAAGGAAAAAAACAATCCTCCTAACTATGTTGTTCTCTTTCCAGTGTTATATTAAGTGAAAAATTCTACTGGTGGTCAAGAAGCAATTTATACCGGTGCAAATCCAAAGAGTTTCAACAAAGATGAAGGAGGACTTTTATGTTTAAAGTACTACTTCCAGCAAAAGGCTTCAGAGCATTTTCCATTTTTAATTACTTCAACAGCGTGCAGAGCAACAAAGGATAAGTTTGAACTATCTTGGATGGGTTATGAAACACCTAAGCCTGATAACTGATACGGTGCCTACATGGCTCAAAAGCCTCGAGGCAATCCTTTATTTCAGAGTTTTCAGACCAAATCCCATCCAGCTTGATAATTGCAATCTGTAATGGATTTTCAGCCTAAAATGTGTTGGTTTGCAGTTAAGATCCCTTTGGACGTAAAGGTTTGAATCCACGTGACATTTGCCTGCCGTTGTGGAGGCAGACTAGGTGACTGGTTACAATTAAATATGCAGCTTCTGGGTGGCTGGAATGTGAGGTAAATCCCACCCTTCCTTACCTCTTCCCTCATCTTCTGCACTGAGCCACATCCATCTCTGAGACAGTACCATTGGAGGTACTCAGAAGAAATGCTTTATAATCTTAGTTGGCAGGAAAATGTAGGGGAAGCTTCCACTGTTACTAAAACATTATTCTCTGGACAAAAGATGTTGAATCATTTTTTAGAGTCTGATCTTTCTCTCATTCAGCCACCACCCTAGCAAAGTATTCCCACTGGCTTTCATGTTGACTTTCACTTCTCTAGGGAAACCCATTCTGGGTTTTGGTTTCCAATAAGATGACTCCCAAGGATATTTCTGCTTGAAGGAAGATCATGATAATGTGGGGTGAGAGCTTAGGATCATGTTTTCACTTGGACATCCACCTTCAGCAAGCTCGTACTTTTTAGATAGCTATGAAGGAGAAGATGGTGTCTCCAGGGAAATGAGAGACTGGCTAGGAGGGATATGAATGTGGAAAAACATTGCGTTGTAGCAGAAACCAGATAGTTAAAGAGCAAAATACTCATGTTAGTCTCATGCTCAGGCACGACTTAGGCAGTAACTTAGCTGGTATTTTGTGATTCCTTGACTTGGCAGCTTGACTTTTGTTGTTTGTGGCGAATGTGGGTGGAAAACTAAATTTCAGATAATGAGTTGCCATCAATGGAGAACCTCTATCACAAAAATATGACCTGTCATGATGTTCCCCAGTGGGAGAAGAGATCAAGCAATATTTTGTTGCTGGAGTGGGAGGAGAAAACACTTCTGTTGGAGAGTCAGAGCCATCTGCCCTTGGTTCAGCATGCTTGGACTTCCATGATCTCTGCAGATTCCCAAGTGCATTGCAGCCTTGTACTCACTTTAGAGCCATCTATTACTCCCCACTCTGTATGTACCTACCTAAAAATCCATAACTGGTCTTGCATCGAATCAATGCTCACAGTCAACTTGTTTCTAAACAAATTGAATAAAGCTAAGAGCTCTGAAGATCCTCTTATTTATCCCATGACAAGCAGAGAGACTCCCAGTTCTTCTGCTCCTGACACCTTTGTCGATAAAATCTGCAGATTACACAGTATAAAGTTGTTTTATAATTCATCTCCTTGACAATAACAGAATCTTTGAACAGTAATGCTTTATGTGCTTATCGCAAGAACAGTGCTCAAGAGGAGGCTGCATCAACAAAGTGCAAAAATGAAATTTTGTTCCTCTTGAAGAGTCACATGTCAAGCAATTTTTTGATGTAATGAAAAAAAGTGGATTTTATTTTAAAGAAGAATTTATATTTGGCTGGCAATTAGATCATAAGTAAGAATCACAGGAATTATTAGATCATATATTCCATTCTCCTTCCACAGTAGGATCATTTTTCAGATCTGAGAACTAGTTCCATTATTTCAGAAGGATAAAACATCAGACTTACAGGAAGTAATGTAACTACTGCTTTACCCCCAAAAACTAACTGCTGGAAAAATAAACTGCAGATGGAAATGATGGCAACTGGATATCTATTTCTTTAATTTGAAGGTGATATCAAATCACCTATCTGCTCTAATTTATATTCACAGCTATTTATGAGCACAGAGTATGAGATGTTTTAAAAGTCATGCCCCAAATCTTTAATATATACGTCATTTATTCTAAATTTACAGTTACTGCTAAAGCTGTTTCAGTCTCTTATGTGCTGTGTTTTAAAGCAAAAAGTGGTATTTTCAAAACAAAGGAGAGCACTTAGGGATGAACTTTTATTCTTACATTAATATATGAAGTAGATAGATAGCTCAAAAGTCAGATCCTAGGATTTAGGTGTGTGGATTAATGCTTAACCAGTGATTTCGGATAATTTAATCTAAAAGAAGGAATGCAAAGTTCAATTTTAAACCCATTGTTGATATTCATTTCTGTCTGGCAATAGTTCAATTAATTGTTTTATTCCAAATTTGAACTTTAATTCAAGGACATTCTGAGGTTTTACTACAAATAAACTAACAAGAGAAGTAACAATTCCTCATTTTACAGATGTGTGAGGAAGACTTGGAAATGTCAAGTGGCTTGAATATTTCCTATGACTAGTTGAAAAAGGTGGAAAAAACTATCAGCTTCCAATTTCACTGGTATTTTTTTTAATGATCATAGTTCTGTTGGTGGAGGAGCTGAGATTTGTAGATTATTTAGAGCCTGCTATCACCAATGTAGCAAAATCATGTGCACATGTTATAAAATATGCAACAAAGCCACTGCATACTAGTGAGTTTTGTATTTCAGTGGGACCAGTCTGTGCTTCAAATGTGTCATTATCCCTCATAAGGAGGTTTCTCTCTACTCTTGAATCAGCTCACATTGTTAATGTGCTCATCAGCCAGCTCAGAAGGAAATACAGACAGCTGCAAGGAATCTAATTAACATTTGACTACAAAAGAAGAAATTACAATCTACTGTACTATTTAATCTGTCAGCGAAGGTCTGGATTAGAAAGGGGTTCAGTGTTTCTCTGTAGCTTTTCCTCTGTTTAAAAATAACAGAATCATAGTCATTAGAGGTCGAGAAAACCTATTAATTTCTCTTGTCCATCCAGCACTGCTGCTACTTTTACCCTTTGGATGTCCCAAAGAAAACCTCTTCCTCTTTGTCTGTCTCTGTCAAGCACCTGCAGATTGTTATCATCTCTACTTTTAATTATCATTTACTTGGGCTTAAGTAATTCATGCAATGTTTCCATGTGAATCAAAACTTTCATTATTCTTTCTGTGTTTTTTTCTCCTTAAACATCTTACAGAGTTCTAGTATTATCTCCAGGACAGTAAAGAGTATTCTTACCATCCAGAAGAAGTACCTGCTTTCTATATTAAAATCTCTCTGCTATTTAGTATAAAGTAACTATTAGTGAAGGAATCATTCAAAATCACTCCATGTTGGTTTGGGTGTGTTTGTTTGTTTGTTTGTAAAAGAGAATAAAGAATAGCTGCATTTCTGAGTGATAACTGCTTTCTAATGAACAGAAGATAGGGCAAAACTGTCATGAAGCACAGAGTGCTTTGAAAAGGAGTAGCTTTTTTCAGATAAATCTGAATTTTCAGAGGGTTTTTTTTGAACAAATAAGAACAAACAACAAATTGTTCGGATCAGAGAGAGCAATTGTGTTGACAGCAGGCATATGAATGATACTGTTTTTACAGATGGACTGGTGAGAATCAAATTGAAGTTATTGATCTGTATTTGTGTAGGATCCTGCTAAACAGAAAGCTTTGAGGGCTTTTCTATTAGCAGCATGGGTCATTTTACCAACTAGGAAAGGCAACATGCTCTGTTCTGTCATACACACTCCATTGCTAGTGCAACAGAAGATGCCTAGTCTTCAAAAAATGTCAAGAGCTCTTCTGCAGAGATGAGGATAATCCTTTTCAATTATAATTAAAAGTCTTTCCTCTCCCTTCAACAGGCATATGCACAAAAGATAACTCTTTTGAGTCAATACATCAGCGGGCTGGAAAATATCTAAGTTAAATTTTTTACTTTGTTATCTTTGCATCTTCTGTTTAGTGGAGACTGAGCACAGGCTGAGAAGAGCAGCAGACAACAATAAGTCCTGAGGTCTCGAACTGATTAGTGCCTTTGGAAGAGCGTAGAAAGGAATCTTGCTTAAAGAGGGCAATTTTGGGCCTTCCCAGCCTGTACTGCAAGTTCTCATTAGTGATAGATCTCCTTGGAAATCAGAGCTTGTGGAAGCGAGCAAAGAGCTTATTTGTCATCATGGTTACTGGTGGGACTGGGACGGCCAACAACCTGATCCACTGGGAACACATAGTTGCAGCCAGTGGGCAGCAGGAAAGTGCAGCAAGTGTGAAAAGCAATACTTAGCCTAGCTCTCTTTTTTTTTTTAAGTATATGATTGATTAAATTCACTTGTTGTTACAGGAAGGACGTTTTTGTCAGCTGAAACCTATTTCTTTCTTGCTTGCTTTGATATTATCAGACGTATGTAGAGGGATCACGTTTAAATATGAGATCTACAGACTGATCCTAGATATGGGCAAAGTATTTGTACCTTCATAATCAGTTTCTCCCACATGTAGAGTAACATTTCTCTTATCAGGGAATGGAAAAGTAATCGAGACATCTGATTTCAAAACTTGCAAATATATCCTGCTTACCTTTAGGTCACTAGGAGGAGGAATAGTAGAATGTGCTAATCTTAGCCAAACTTTAGATCAAATTATCCAGTCCCTGTGCATCAATCCTCTGATGCTCTTACCTAGAAGCACTAAGTTGAACCAAAGCACTGGTTTTTTCCATGCATGGATAATTCTTATTCATTTTTACATTTTCTCCAGGTAAAGTGATGATGATAAAAAAAATCTACCGCTATAACAGCTTTAAACTGGAAGGGGAAGATTTAGATTAGACATTAGGAAGAAATTCTTCACAATGAGAGTGGTGAGGCACTGGCACAGGCTGCCCACGGAAACTGTGGCTGCCCTCCCCCCGGAAGTGTTCAGGGGCAGATTGGATGGGGTCTTGAGCAGCCTAGTGGGAGGTGTCCCTGCCCATGGCAGGGGTATTGGAACTGGATGGGCTTAAAGGACCCTTCCCACCCAAACCATTCTATGATTCTATGATTCTATATCATCTCAAGTATTGAAAAAGTCTTTAAGAACTTCATCCCCTTAAACAAAATACAGTGAAGTCGTAATTATTCATTATTTTTATTATTAAAAAAAATCATAAATCTTCAGTCTGGAAAGAAATTAACTTCAGGAAGATGGCAACAGTCTAATGTAGTTACATTAGTAGTTCTCTGCTGTTGTTGACAGTTTCATTGCCAGAAAGGTCAGCAAAATACAGAGGAGTATTTATACTTTCCCTTTCTTTTTTTCTGCATTTTTTGAAGATGGGAGACGATGTTCTCTTTCCAAATGAGCTCAGCCATGGAAAAGACAACCTTAACCGTTGATGTTGGTGAGAATAATAGCTGTAGCAGTTGCCAATACGAGAATTTGCCGAAGCTCAGCACAGATTTAACTGTCACTGAAAATAATGCTGAGTCTATATTAAAGAGGGGATATTGAAAGTTTTTTATAATTACTGTGTCCACATATATTGTTTAGAGTCTGTGGGTTAAAACAGATTCTTGATAATTAGGTTATCACTGGTGATAAGGTGCAACATTACTATAATAAAGTCTGTGTAGCAGACAGTCTTGAACATACAGACTTTAATGCAATGTCTTTGCTCTAGAGTGACATATAGTATGAAATGGCCTTAAATTAGAAATTGAATAGACTTCAAAACTTCCTAAATTGTAGAATAGATATAATGAGAACATAATACGAGCCAGAGTTGGTCCAATAGCAGATAGATACAGCCAATTGTCTGTGGTGTTGTCAGAAACCAGGAGACAGCTCTCAACAACCACAAACAATTTTGTAGTCAGAACTGGATGAAGCTTGTTTAAGGCCATGTTTCCACACATTATAATGCAAATTGTTTTTAAAAAGTAAACAACCCTTAACTACTGCATGCTGCAGAACTCCATTAGAAAGCCTTTTTAGCAAGGTTATGAATTTTCAGTAATTGCTGTGGTAATCCATATTTAGCATCTGCAGGATTACTTTTAATCAGCTTTGAGGATGTGATTTGACACCGTTCCTTTTACGCTTCAGCATTTAACCAGTTAGACTGCAAAAAAATAAAAAAGCCATCGTTTTGCTGACTTAAAGCCAATAACAGTAAAACACAGAGGGCAAGAGGAAGGAGGGAGATTTGGTTACCAGCAAAAGATGAGTAAAATGGCCATGTGTTGCTTTAAAAAAAACCACTCATTGGATCAATAACTGTGGTAATAAAATGAGGCTTTTTTCTGCTGTAGCAATTTTTCTCCATAGATCTCAAGGCCCTGTGCATTGTGAGTCAAGAGCACCATGCATTCTGCATATTTCTACTTTTTCTTTTTTCTGTGTTTCTTAAATAAATCACTTCTTTGTGTGTGTTGGAGATATTATTTCTTTGCTGAAGCTTTCCTCCTATATGCCTTATTGCTTCTAATCAGGTACTAGGACCAAGCTAATACATTCTTCTTGCTCACATGGTGGAAAGAGGTACTTTCTCCAAGGATATATAGAGGTTCTGCCTGGACAGTGGATGTACAGAGGTTTGCATTTAGATGATTTCCAAACAAGTGTTTCTTACGTTATGCCTTTCCACTACCGGTTTTACTGTGTTTCCTGAGAGCTGGAAAGATGTTAATGTCTTTTGGTACAGACTTGGTCACAGCTGGTCCAGATCCCTGTTAGACAATAGATGTATTAATAATTACCATTAATCAAGAACTCGGTGTTTATGTTGGTGTTTGGTTTCTGTTTCAGTATCCACACGTGCAACTTCAGTTAACCTTGATATTATTTATAACAAAGCATCAAGATGATCATTTGCTGCTGGCACTCAGGGAATCTGGTTCTGAGGTTTACAGACAAACCAGGTTGTTAAGATCATCTGTGGTGACCATGTAAAGAACAAACCTAACCCACCACCCCAAACGCTGCAGCGCAGGAAAAATTACTCTTGATTTCTATTTAAATAAACCCTCTTTGCTTGGTATTGAATGAGAGGAGATAGTCCTGAAAGATGTAAAAATACCAGGCTGTGGAGGATTTACCCTTCTTCAAGTAAATCTCCACTGTTAGAAATTTGCCTCTTATTGCATATCCTTCTATTCTGCCTCCATCTTTTGCCAAGGTTGGCTGACCATGATCAGAGCTGATAATATGAGAAACAAAGTGGCTTGTGCCAGGCAGGTCTAGAGTCTTGAATTCAGATATTCCCTTTATTTACTAGGAAAATAAGCTATGCTGAGTCAGTCACACACTTTCACAGTGGTGAAGTGAGTCATCAAGCTTTGCTATGCTCACAAGGTCAAAAACTCCTGATAAAAAACAGGAGAAAACTGAGTGCTTTCATGATAGTTATTTTTAAAATCAGTGTTTGATAAAATATGAGTAGTGGTTTAGTCTACTTACGAGTCTATCTAAGATAAATTCCTAAGTGCAAATTCAACTAGTCCCTTCCAAGGCTCTCCTGTATGTTTAATAAAAAGATAATTCAGCTTATCAGTGAGAAGAAAAGCAATGGATGTGATATTCTGAAAAAAAAATAGTGGCTTTTTGTCTTCAAGAAGGACAGTTAATCCATGGCAGATCAAGCACCCACACTGCTCTACAGCCAGCCTGCCTCAACCCTGGCTTCAAGGTCTGAGAAAAGAGCTCAAAGAATTAGTGCCTGTTTCATGCTATTCTTGTAACAGGATCATCTCCACTAGCAACAGGAGTGGCAATATTCTCATTTTCCAGAAGCTGCTTTGTAGCTTTTGGATGGGAACAACTTTATGATAACTGCAGCAGCCTGGAAAGGGGGCTATGAAGTTGACTTTTAGCTTAAGGCTAAAGTCCAGAGAGCTATCTGCATGCAGTGGTCTGCGAACTGAATTTTTTTAAGTTCGAGGCAGACTCTGATTTTAGTTCACAGCCTCTGATTTTTATTAATGTTGTCAGTGTGTCATTGAAGAGGTACAAATTATTTGAAAGATATATGTTCAATGAGTCCTTGAATGTGACCTTATCTAAATTTTTTATAAGGCAAAGGAAATGCTCTCCAAATTTGAATGTCTCCTTTTATCCACATTGTTCTTGAGGCTTTTTTTCTCCCCCAGCCAACGAATGTGGAACATAGAGAGTTTTTTCTGCTGAATGTCAGTCAATTGTCTGAACCAAAGATAACAAACAAGACTCCAGTGCCTCTCAGATACTTCTGTGTAAGTGCTAGTATCAGGTCCTGAGTAAATATAATTACAGACTTATTCTTGCTCCAGGTGGAATGACAAATACAGCCACCATTAATTTCACGCACAGCCAGAGTATGTTTCAAACCAGACAATAAAAATTTCTAACTTGCCAAAATACATCAAGAAAAAAATATTCTCCTTTAGCCAGGCCAAGATATCAATTAAATGGGAATTGGAAATGTGCTGGATCTCACCTGTGGTACTGGCAAGGCATGGAGCCCTGCTGCTGCCTCCTGTTGTGCCTCTACCATGGTTTAATGAAGGATATGAAGTATGGGACCACGCCAAGGCACAGCCAGCTTGTGAGGTCCTGCATGCCAGGAGCCTGCACTGGAAGGAGCGTTGCTGGTGACACCCTGCTTCAGCTTTTCCCAGTGTTATGCCCCCTTCCCCAGCATTGTTGTGGTGGGCTGGACTTTAGCCTAGCTGACAAGTCTGTTTTAGACACGTTTGCGTGTCTTGGTGCTCTTCTTCCAAGACCTTGAGGCTTAGATGGGGGTGTGGAGCTCTGCTGAAGCACAGGATTGTGCAAAGTGGGAGCTGAAAACTGATGAATTTTTGTGGCAGAACAGAGCCTGGCTGGGAATCCTCTGCACAACAACAAAGCTGGAGAAGGTTTCTGAGGCCACTTGCAAGAAGTAGAGAAGGAGATGTTGTACCTGGAGAGACCGGGAGATAATTAAGGTTAAACAATATGAGTTTGCCAGCAGAGAGGTGATCCAGAGAGGACATGCAGGAGATGAGTGGTATCCTGGCCTGCATCAAGAATGCCAGTGGTATCCTGGCCTGCATCAGGAATGGTGAGGCCAACAGGACCAGAGAAGTTATCATCCCCTTATACTCGGCACTGGTCAGGCTGCACCTTGACTACTGTGTCCAGTTCTGGGTCCCTCAGTTTAAGAGAGATGTTGAGATGCTGGAGGGTGTCCAGAGGAGAGCAACAAAGATGGTGAAGGGGCTGGAGCACAAGCCCTGTGAAGAGCGACTGAGGGAGCTGGGGTTGTTTAGTGCAGAGAAGAGGAGGCTCAGGGGAGACCTCATTGCTCTCTACGACTACCTAAAAGGAGGTTGTAGTCGGACAGGGGTTGGTCTCTTCTCTCAGGTGACCAGTGATAGAACTAGAGGGCATGGACTCAAGCTTCATCAGGGGAATATTAGGCTTGATATTAGGAAAAAATTTTTCACTGAAAGGGTGATTGGCCATTGGAATGAGCTGCCCAGGGAGGTGGTGGAGTCATCGCCCGTGGAGGTGTTTAAAAACAGATTGGATGAGGCACTTAGTGCCATGGTTTAAATGATGAGTAGCTGTTGGTATTGGATCATAGGTTGGACTAGATAATCTCAAAGGTCTTTTCCAACTTTGTGATACTGTGAGACAACCAAACCTGAAAACTGGGGAGAGGCACTACAATGTGATCTTGCATTAGAATGATTGAAATGAGAGATATCACACAGGAAGGTCCAGCAGGCAATATGCTGCCACCTTTCTGAATGGGTTCTCAGCTGTGTACATGATGCTGGTATCAACCACCACTGCAGTGCCACAGTGTCTGTGTCTGGGGTGGCACACAACAACAATATCGTCTGTGAGAGGGTAAGCAGGGGGCTCAGGAGGAAGACTGGGGATGGTATCAGGGAAGGAAGGAGCCGTGTGCAGCATGGGGTGAGTTATGGTGAGGAAGAAAGACTATGAACACCATTCAAGACAAAAATGAGACATTTTATAGGCCGTCAGGAAACATCTTAAGCACAAACTCAGCTTCAGGCATGTAAGTGGCATCAGTAAAACCTACTGGCTGAGTTCCCATTTCCAGCAAGTCCTGTTTTGGTAGCTTTTCCCTTATTAGGGCTTTAGCCTGCCAAACACCTCTTCTTAATTTAAAAGGGAACTCCACTTAAGTGAGGACAAAGCCCAAGTGGACTCAGTCTATGCTGCTGCCTTAAGTGCATACTGGTCACAGAAATGTCTGTTGCTCAGATTTCAGTGCTTGTTTTTCTCCAGGAAAACTATGTATCTTTCATGCACAAGCCTGCATCTTCATTCAGCAATACTCTGCAGGGCTGTGCTGAGTTATCTGCATTGATCTGGCAAATGAAAGGCCCCTTGCTGGCAGTGAAGCACAAGCTCTCTGAGCCCTGAAGCAAATTGGAACAAGGCAACTCAGACAAGAACAGGCACTGTCCTGTTATATATGCATGTATGTTTATAGTAGGTTTCTATGTGTATTCAAGTATTTTGTCAGAAAGCATCCAATATCTATAGTCTCCCTGACTTTAGGATGTATTGGGTTGATTTTTTTTTATTTTGAATTATTTTAAAAAAATAAATTGACATAGAAAACCTCTGACTAAATATATGTGTGTTTATGTATGTATAAATATGTAACCTTCAGAAACCCCGAGAAGTGAATGACATCCTTAACCACAGACAAGTGGCCAAGAACAATGTTTGCATATGGGACTGAGAAGTGTGCAAAATAGAGTTTTTCATCAAATCATGGAAATTAGAGATAGAAAAGACATAGTAGGTCATTCTGGCTATTTTTTTGGCACCAAGGTACAGGAAAGCAGGAAAAGTAACAAACAAAAGACATTAAAGCCATAAAATATATATTTTTGTAGAAATCACAGTGCAAACAGAAGTCCTGTTACAGTCACTGCACGTTATGTGGTTTGGGACCCATCAGAACTGATATACAGAATTAAAAATAGAATTCAGAGCTTTCTTTAAATGCCTTGAGCTTTTCCTTTCTTCTATAAGAAGTTTTCCACAAACCTTAATATTGAGACTTTTCATCTTGTTTCTAGTGTTGAGTCATTAAAAATAAACAAAGGAGGTAATTGCCATGGCACTTGCACAGCATTTTAAGTATTCAAAGATTTAAGTAATTCTTGTAGAGACCTTATGAAATGAGCATATGAATCTGCTATATTAACAAATGCTTTGTCAGTGCCATTGAATTTGTCAAAGACATTGTTGCCTTACTTTGCCCGTGAGTAAGATGAAGCAGAGGTGAAGAGATTCCAAAGGCCAGCCAATGAGTCAGTGGCCAAGCCAGGATACAATTCAGGAATTTTGTCCAAGTTTTCTGGTATTTCAGGGTTGGAAGCTTTCCCACATAGCTCTGAAGGGAGTAACTGAAGACACCAGCTCTTTATAACCACTGAAGCGGAGCAGTTCTGCAGGCTGGGCACACCTGTACTAACTGCTAAAATCATTACAGTCTTCCCTAATTAAGATTGGCACGGTGCTTGCTGTTGGTAATATATTATCCTCGTAATGGATATAGGATTAAACATTTTGAAGTGGCAGCTGAAAAGGTTTTAACAGTGTCCACTTTGGATTAAAGGTCTACATTTTCTTGAAGGTGTTTTATTTCTCGGCTGGTTTTGGTTATTTCTTTTTAAGAAATTGTTGGCAATGCAACTATTGACTTTCAGAGAGAAGGATGAGGATTTTTTTTTTGGTAACAGTAATGAATTTATCCCATTTGCCTTCATTTAATTTGGAAATGGAAACCATATCTTTAATGCTAATTAGGCAGCACATTACTTAGTCTTCCTGTCCTCGTGTAAATAACAATTAGCAATAAATTAGCAGTTGTACACTCTGGCATCTTCTAAGCCATAGCATTGTACACCATTCCAAATTCCTTTGCATTAATTAGGATCATAAGCCAATCAGCACTAATTAAGAAGAAAATAAGTATAATAACAGATGAAACAAAGCTAGTGATTTGTATCTGTTCAGTAGTTCTTTTTCCCTCTGCAGTTTATCAAATAGTTGTAATGCGTAGGAACTTCTTCTAATTGAAACTAATTATGAGGTTTCCCCTGCTACTTTGAGCCTCGTGTTTGAAATCCCACGAAGCTCATTAAATAAGTAACAAAGCTGGAATCTTTAGCACATATTATAACTTGGTTCACGTTAATTAGCACCACGTTTTGGAGGCAGTAAGAGGCTGTTCGTCAGCAAACACTACCTAAAGGGACATTAGGTAGGGATTTTTGCAGATCTAAGAGGCTACCCAGAGACCTGAGCCAGGTATTATCAGAGATGGCTGAAATGTCATCTGTCTGCCCCAAGACTGTGCACTAAATATGGTACTTGTGACATTCAGTCCATTTCAACCCTGTCTTAATGTCTGTTGTTATTTGGAGCAAGCATCTGGGGAAATGTAGGTGCTTAAATACACAGTCACTACATCTGAAGGTCATTCCTTTCTATTGGTGACTGTGTTGTAAAACAGCATACATTTTCCACTGCTGTTTTGGGTATCATTAGCACCATTTCACTTTCACAAGTGAGCAGTAATCTAGATACAAGCATCTTTGCACATCCCAGGCTTATTTAACAGACCAAAATTGCTGCATGATGTTTAATGATGCTAAAATATATATGATGGTATGTGCCATCTCCATTTAGTTATATGTAGGAATTTAAAGGTAGGCAGTCAGTAAGTACTGAATACAGTTCAAGATATAGTTTTGTGTCTTCTCACTAAAAATTCACCTCATCTTAAGCAGTTTTCAGTACAATCTTAAGAGACAGAGCCGCATACTGATCTTACAACAGGCTGCTGTCTTGCTGCTGTACTGCCACTCTCAGTCTTCACAAAGACACACATGACATGATCTTATTGGAAAATGTCACATGCCCTGAAACCAGACTGAATCAGAACAAATCACAATCTACTTTGTGCTTCCACACTATTCCTTTCCAGCTAACATTGCTTTCAGATCGCAAATTAACTGACTTATTAATTAAAATACCCTAAAAGCTGTGCAGTAATTCTGACATTCTGGATGGTTTTCAGTTATTAGATGTTTTTTTGACTTCCCAGTTCTATGTGTGTGTATTGTTAGAGATCTCTCACCCCACCACCAACCCCCAACTTCTTGAGACTGTGAGTCTGGTTCAAAAGACATGCATACACACAGGAGCAACCTCCCAAGATATTACCATGCTTTCCTCATGTCTGTGAAGACCATATCTGGGCAGCTTGCAGACAGGGCATCCAAAGTTTAGGGTCCAGTGGTAACTGGACATGAGAGATGGGTCTTATTTTAGGCAGAGCAAGAAGTGTCTTCATGTAAATCAGGAGAAAAGAAGTGCCGGTGCCCTTTTTCCCCTCTACATTTCCAGACAAATAGTTTTCATTGAATGGTGATTATCCTTTGAAGTACTGTTTAAAGGATTAGTGAGAAAATGTCTGCAAATGATGATTGCAATCTTCTCAGAAATAAAAAATGCCCCGTGTAAATTATGGAACTCTGGAAAAGTGTGCAATCTAAAATTATTGAAAATACATAAAATACCTTTTCATGAAATCTGATAGTCACTGACTGGAGATACTTCCAATGACACAGTAAACATATTCATGAAGGTAATCCACAAATCAGGGTTTTTTTCCCTTGCCATGGATGAGACAACCAACACACATGACATATACAGCCTGTAGGTTTTTGGTGTGTGCACATCAGAGGATGTAGGGATCTGCTCTATCAGAAAATTAGACCTAATTTACCAATAATGAAAGATGTAATTTTTCACCTGGACAGTTTAACCCATAAGTGACCATACCTAGAGTGCTGAATTGTTCAAGTACTTCTTCATGAAGTTGAATCCAGTGATGCCAACATTCCATTGCCCTGTTTTACATAACAACCAAGCAGGGGTATAGATATTGATGTGTTTTTCTGAACTTATCAGTGAGCTGAAGGACTTCCTTTTCTGAGAAGTTAACCTTTAGAATCTTCTGAGTAGTCTACCATTACAAAAACCTTTGGTGATTTCCTAGATGTTGGAGAAGGAACGTGATGGGAGTTGTCTCCTAGAATTGCTTTGATAACCTGCCTTCTCCCAAGGCCACACTTTAAGAAGCAGAAGGAGCACAGCTGATGTTACCCTTTTAGTTGTATCAAGTGTTGTTGAGGAAGAGGTAGAAGAAACATCTTCAGCTGTCCATGTTTTCTTTTCACTTTCAAGCACTCAAGGAAGTTATATAGAGGAAAGTGGCTACAACAGGCTATCCATCCCCCCCTTGTGCAAATTGGAAGCTTCAGTATACATCAAAACTAATGGATAGTACTTTATTTTCTGTGGCATGCCTCAAAAAAAAAATAGGCAAAGTTTTTCTTGGGGATATATCGGAATAGTTTAATAACTGGAGCAGCTGGTCCTGGAGGCATCCTCCTGGGGCTTGCTGCTGGTCAAAAGTATCATTCTTTGCGTTGGGTTTCTTTATCTGAAAATAAGATGACTTCCAATTAAAAATGCAAAAATAATTAAATAAACTTGAAGTTTAATTTGACATTTCCAATAGAAAATGTGTGTCTAAAAAGAAGTAAAAGAAGTAGGAAAGTATGTTTAATACAAAATAAAATATGTATTGTGTTGTCTGAGCATACAAATAACTTGTTTCGGAGCAAACCAAAGATACACAAGTGGGACTGCCCAGTTTTGGTGTATCTAAAAGAAAAGAGTGGACCCTAGTAAGAATAAACTGGGAAGACCTGCTCTTAAATCCCCTCCAGACACAGCAGAAGGTCACACCAATTGTGTTACTCATAAGCACTTCTAGCCATGTCCTAATCAGAGTCTGAAGACAAAACAAGTAAGGGAAACCGAGTATTTTCTAATCTGCTGAGATAATGTGCCCAGTGGTGCACAAGGACAGAGAAGGGAAAATCAGGGGAAAATGGACTGTACTGTCCTTGTGCTGTGGAAAATAAAGCAAAATTGGAGTTACCAGGATGATTTTTGCTTCTAATGGTATTTTTTTTCTATATACCTTTCACTTATTTCTAATTATGATCTGCAACGAAGTGGCTATAGCAACTTCATGGGGAATGCTGGCACTTTCCTCTCTTTCAGAGGCCCTTGAAGGTTTGATTCACTATAATCTGTAAAATGTTGTGAGATCTTTGTTTGAAAAGCAAGAAATAACAAAAATGAAGTGAATTGCCAACCTTTCTTCCGTAATTGACCTAGCACAGAGGTTTGTTATTGTTGGAATCGTTGGGGGAACATCTATCATTCCTGGTTTTTGCCTTGATCTGAGCTGGAAAGAGTTAAAAGTACAGGGGGTCTCACCTTCAGAAATGGAGAGGGAGAGGGAAAGAAAGAAACAAATGAAAAAAAAGAAAAAATGTCCCTTTTTGTGGAAAGGATAGGCTTCTGATTTCAATTATTTCAGAGTTGTAAACACTTCCAGGGACAAGGAATTCCTTTGCATACACATATTGCTATTTGCAAAAACCAGGGCCAGTCCAGTGGAATTTTGTTTTTGTCTCAACAGAGTCATTTTATTCATCTGGGAGATTTTATTTAATACTCTGGTATTAATGACAGCAAGAAATTAAACAGTTGCTTCACTCATTTTTCTTATTTTCAGTGTGTGTGTCTTTCTTCCCACCGCCCCCCCCATCTTTATAATTATGTTTTAAGACCGTAAATGTTTCCAAAGGTAGTGCCAGATTTAAAATACTGGTTGTTATTACAATGTGTGGGTGGCTTTACCATCTCAGTTCGCAGCCTCCAGCTTTTATCTGCCCTGCTTCAATCTTCCTGCTCTAAAAGAGGAATGCAAGAAAATGAACTCATTTAGGGAAGAAGCTTGACTCCTTTTATGATGATTGTGATTATTTTAGTCTGGAGTGACTACCCTTTAGCAGGTAAAACCAAAAATGAAGGGAGAAGGAGAAAGCTTTGAAAGCTTAAATTTTGATGCAATAAATCAATCAAGCCGGCAGCCTCTGTCTCCCAGGCTCATTTTAATCTCATCCCTGTGGTTGCAAGGAAAATACTCCTGTTTCATGCTGCCACAGTGAAGATGAGAATCAGACTTTCATTCTCTGCCAACGGTGTTTAAAACAGAAAGACATTTTTGTAGGCTTCTTCAGCATATCCCGAGCCTTGCTGTCCTTTCTGCAGCATGCAGGGAGTGTGCAGCAAATACCACAGGTTGAAACAGGCATAGGGAAGACGAAGGGGATAATAGATACGATGTCATTCTCCCCTGAGTGTCATAGATTTGCAGCAGCACAGTTGTAAGGAAGGAGGGTGGTGGATGCACCATTTAATAGGGCTGCGTTGCGAGTGAGATTCTGGCTAATTCATTTGCATATTCCTGCTGACACTACAGGCAAGCAATGGACAGCTGCAGCACCTAAAATGCAGCCCTCGTTGATATTGTGCTGTGCACATGAACTCTGACCCAGAACCACTGATCTGACCAGCCCAGCATGGCATCAGAAAAGTGGGTGAGGAAGCAGTCGGTGCAGCTTGGTCAGTGCAGAGAGTGTTGTCGTTCGTCTAAAGCTTCTGCTTTAGGTTGGACTGAGTTGTCTGTAATGACTACTTTCTGCTACCAATAAAGGACTTGCTCAGGAATCAGTGTTTCTCCTTGTAGGCAGCCATGTTCAGCCTGATG
This sequence comes from Dromococcyx pavoninus, assembly GCA_033558185.1. Taxonomy (NCBI): domain Eukaryota; kingdom Metazoa; phylum Chordata; class Aves; order Cuculiformes; family Neomorphidae; genus Dromococcyx; species Dromococcyx pavoninus. Next base: position 470,580 of record JAUMJL010001017.1, read on the forward strand.
AGCCCCACTCTGCTTTCTAGGAAGGAGGCAACAAGAGATGCTTTCAAGACAAGTATTTCCTGCCTGGGTGATAAATTAGTTGTATTGGTAGGATTATTGAAGAGCGACTCACCACAGCACAACAGCTTTTAGAGCTGAACTGGTTCCCCTCTGGCAGCCTTTGAGTACTGGCAGAGCACAGAGAAAACTCATTGCATGCTCTGACCACTGTCCCAGAAGGTGGGAGGTTTGGGTCCCGCTGAGAGTGAGGATGGGTTAAATTTGTATTTTTTGACATAAATGCCGTGATGCCATCTGTGCGCTTCCCCTGCATTCCTGGGGGAGTGGGTGCTGCTGGAGTTGGTGCCAAAGAGGCTTTGAAATGGACAAAGGTGCTAGAGGACGAGTTGGAGTCCAGATGGACCTTTTTGGTCCCTCCTTTCTCCTGACTAACTGGCACAGGGGGACTGTGCTTTGGAGGTGCATTCCTTGCACCCAACCAGTTAACACAGGGGGACCAGCTGGCCTGGTAGCACCAACTCCTACTCAGCATCTCTGAGTGATGGGATCAGCATCATTGTATCAACATGGCTTTTCTGCCATTTCCTCAGGATTTCTCCCGAAGGATGTTTTTACAGGAGGAGCCAAGCATCACTAGAGCATTTTACTTGGAGCATGTCACTGTAGGAAGGAAGCTGAGGCAGAGGTACAGAGGTACAGGAACAGGAATACTTCAGATAACTGTCAAAATCCCTGGAGCAGTTGAAGTCTTCAACTTCTTTTCTTTAGCACTTAATGTGATTCCCTGTAAGCACTGCAGTTTTCCCTATATTTGAACAAAGGTCATAAAAGTGTAGCGTTATCTCTCTACCTGCTCTCCTGATTATCTATGCTCAAATATGATGCTATCAGCTTATTATCAGCATGGCACCCATCTGAACTTTGAGTTTACTGCCTTCTGGAAACACAGTAGCTACCCAGTAACGTTATTTCATCAGGCACCCTTTTTTCTATAAGATAAGACGACAGTGGTATCTGTTTAGTGCTATCATAAAGCTGTGTTAGTCTCTCAAAAAAGTCTCTCCTTTTTGTTAAGCAGAGGCAGGACAGCTTACCTTTGAAACCCAGGTGTGGATGAACCTATTTTCTGTTTAATGAACCAGTGGCTCACATCTCTGATATATCTGTTGATCCTTTAATGGGTAGAACTTTACTGAAATCAAGCAGTTTCCTGATATGTTAAAAATTCTGGCAAGTCACCTGAAAAACTGTAATCTCAGGTCATTTTCTTCTCCCTCCTTTTCTCTGTAGGACAACAAAACATTTGTGTTGCTTCAACCCTTATTGCTTCAAAACTCTTTGAAACATGGCAATGTGGTTTGAACTCAAAGATACGCAGTCCAAGTCTGTTGCTGGCATTTTAACTTCAGCTGTTTATGTTCCAACTAATTAGCCATAATGTGCTGGACTGGGGATAATAGATTAGATATGTTATGACTTTTTCCCTGTGCTGTAGTAGGTGGCAATTCTCCATTAGTGGTTTGAAATTGTAAGACCTGTTTTTTCCCAGCTTTTCTATGGAAGCAAATATTTAAGCTAAGGACACTTGATTTTTTGCTACTATGGGTTACAGTCAGTTTTGATTACATTTTCTGTCTCAAAATGTAGTAGTACATTCTAAACACATGTAAGTAAATCCTCAAGTAAGAGCAAAAGTCTGAGAAAATCTGCATGCCACCCAGACCAGAGGATCCAGGCTGAAAAGAAATTACGGGGAAATAAAAAAATCCATATTGTTTCATTTAAGTCCTTTAAACACAAAATAGTCTGGAATCCTGCTGAGACTCCTGACTTGAATTTGGGCACTAAACCCCCTGCTAGTCCACGAGAAAGAGAGGGGGATGTTTGCAGAGTCTGGGCAAAAGCATGCAGCTGTGCTAACGTTTAGAGATTCTCATAACTCAGGTTCTGTTTTAGGAGCATCTGTAAAATTAACAGCTTCAAGTTTGGTTCATCCACAGGAACAGGGAATCTGCTGAACACATGGAGTCATAGCATAATATTAACACTTGTTTGTGGAGAGATCACACAGAGAGCTGTGTATGGCTGGGTTTAAACTGCTCCTGAGGTACTCAGAGTATTTCTGGTGAGCTACGGTTGGTGTTAAGACCAGTGTGGTTCAGGATGTGGAGATGCTGTGAACTTTTTGGAGTGCCACAGCCTGTTTGTTGGTCTGGTTTTGAGTTTATGGGTACTCTTCAGGGACCTAGACAGCTGCAGTAGCCTTGGGCTTTCTTCTGGCAATGGCCTACTTCTTTGTAAGTCTCTGGTCGACAGAAATCATATGGCTGAGAAAAAAGATTTCAGCATTTTACAGTTTCCAGAGAAAAACATTGCCAACTGCCTAAGAGCTCGTCATTGCAGATTTCCCCTGCGTTGGTGCTTGGAAATAAGAAACCTGATGACTTCCTCAGGATGAACTTTAGGAGGAGAGAAGAGCTCAAAGAGAGGGCAAAGCCACCCTTGAGGCTTTTCATTTCTAGTTGGGGATTAGAGGATATTGTTTGTTGCTCTGTCTCCCTGCCCATTTATCCACCTGCCTGTTCTCACATCCACATCTATCACATTGTCTGTTCACAGCAGTCATGGCAGCCCATTTTTGATGTATATAAATTGCAATAATATCACAGCCACGGGCTATGTCATGCTATTGTCAACTCGATGGAGTTATATCTGCATTTACTAGAAGGCAGGAGGAAACTGCAGTGCTCCACAACTCCAGGAGCTCAAAACCTGCTCTTTTCGATCAAGACACTATTTGCCCTCCCTCTTTGGCCTTCCATTGCAGGGAGGTGAATGCTTTTTCTCACTCGGCTGTCAGTGAATCCCTAATGGATAAAAAGAGGACACAAAAGCACCTAATTTGCTCCTTAAAACCTATTTTTTCCCTGTTGCACAAACGCCAAAGACAACATTCCCCTCCCGCCTGTCCCATGTAGTTCATGCTGATTTAGTTGATCTTTATTTAAATCACACAAACTTTTGAAGACAAAAGGATGTAAAAAGGACTGAAAATAAATTCTCACTGAGGGCTTAATTTCCCAGAGTAGAGCCCCTCACTTTGTCAGAGGGAAAATGCAGTAGTCGTTCTTACTGACACAACTCAGGGCTTCTATTGAACAGGTGCCATCGGCACGATGCCAGTGCAGCCACCTTCAAACATGCATGCATCGACTTTGGCAAATGTTTCTTGACCAGGTCAGCTGGCAGATCCACTTACCACACTGTGCTGGATAAATTATGGGCTCTGGTCTTCAGTCCCATGAAATATGTCAGGATGCCGAGCATGTGTTGTCTCTCTAATCCCCTTTCCCTCTCAGCCCTGATGTCTTTATTTAAAACCTTAGTGGCATCATATTAACACCCAACCCCTCTCGTGTATCCATATCAGAAGGAGGTAACATTTTTGTTTTGTGGAAGTGATTTTTTTTAAAATTTTTAATTATTACTATGTCCCAAGCATAAATAAGCCACCTAGTAGGCAAACAGCAGTGGGTAAATTTCTGGACAGAAGGTAGCACATCAGATCAAGGCTGGATAAAAAATGGAGCTGAGTTACTGCCAGTTCCTTTGTCAAGGCCACTAGGGAAACTAGGGCCAGTTTTCTTAAAGCCAGTGTATCTTGTGTTGACAAAGAGAGCCACAAAAACTGAAAAGAGGTCAGTGAGTAATGTGTGCTGGAGCCAGGACAAGGGAATAACAGCACCAAATGCCTGCAGAGGAAGACAAATAGGAGTGGTAATGTGGGCTGCACAGCAATATCGCTAAAATGTTTTCAGCACAAGACTTCCTAAAAGGTTGTCACTCTGAACGGGGCAATGCCAGAGCCAACCCGTTCCTCTGGCTTCCTCCAGCATCTTCCCTGTTGCAGAAGCCTGTCTGCTGTGGTTACAGCAAAAGCTTGAGGAGAGATTTTTGTGCTGTTATAATTAAAGCTATTATTCTCATACACTGCCAATGGTTAGATAATCTAGGTCATCACATATGTAAGAGTCTGGAAGGGTGCTCATCGTAGCTGCGGAGAGTTCTTTCCACATCTAAGTCTTATTTTACAATGTTAAAGAGCATAAAAGAGCTATGTAACATATTTATTTACAGCAAAGTGTCATGTTCAGTCCTACTTAAGGGACTTGTTCATCTGCCCCTGTGAGTAGTGACAAGCCTGTGGCAGAATGACTGGGGAGATGGCTCCTCGGAGACATTTCAGACAAGCTTTTGAGCTTAAGTTCTGCCCTGACACCAGTTTTTAATAACCCATATTTTTTATATACATATGTGTATCCATTACATATGTATAAACAACCTGTCGGAAGTGCCTATTGCCTTTCTCACCCAGTTGAGGGTCCTTTAGAAACCCTTTTCTGCAGATGTTTGGCAGCTTTAAGAAAACTTATTCTTTCAAATGATGCACGGGCAGCAATGTCCTTCCCACATGAGAAGATAGTTTTTAAGCCCTTCCTTTCAGTAACCGAAAAATAAATTAATCTAACATCAGGAGAGGCTTGTACGAGTAAAACCTATCAGGCATTGAAATAGTGTCCCCCAGGGAAGCTGGGAAAGCCCAGTCATTTAAGGCTAAATAGGTTGACCTATTCTGGGATGTCTGGAAGGATAGCCTAGCTGAGCTAATATGGCTTTTCCATTATCTGACCTAAACTTGGACTGTTGAGACCCAACAGCACAGGCAGATATGCTTTCAAGGAACGCACCAGAAAATGAGGAACAGCATTTTTAGTAGGCAGACAAGTCATAACCACAGGATCCCTGGACATTCAGTTGTGGCTTTTTGACTTCTTCCTTCTCCAACTTCTGTGCTAAGACACTTTCTCCTCCAAAAGTAGCAAGGCCTCAGGCCTCTTATTTCTAAACCAGTGTCATCTTGTTTGGGAAACAGTTAAAGAAAGAAAATAAGAGACTATGGAAGGAAAGTTCTGGAAGATCACTGTATGCCTTGTTATGGTACAAGTTTTAAGTAAATGACAAATATCACTCCAAGCATGAAAAATAAACTTTGAGATGGAAACACAGATATTAATGTTCAGACATAACTTGTTTTTTTTTTCCTCACGCTTGCCATGGTCTGTAGAGTCTAAGTAAATAAAACATTACTTAATTTTCATGGTGATTGTTGAGTAAGTGAAGGATTCTAATCCCATGTGTGTGTACTTATATGTATGTTTATTTTCTTTTTCATTTCAGTTTCTGTAACTCAAAATTCTTTGAGGAATCTCTGTTGAAATAGTTTGATCATTCTTCCCCTCTGAAACCTGGACTTTGAGTAAAAACAAACCATATAAATTCTGTCAGGTTAATTTCAGGGATGAGATGGCATCCTTTGAGGAAAAAAGCCTCTTTTGAATTACTGCAGCAACCGGCTACACTGGCGTTCTCCCACCAAAAGCTGTATCTTGAGCAGAGATCCAGTGTCAGAGATTCAACATAATATCCCTTCAGCACAAGTCAGTTAATGATTGCAGGAATGATTCAGAGTGAGAAAATTGTACTTAGGTGAAAGCAACTTTTCTGTGGACTGGACACAGTTTTATCCTTAGCAACGTGTAACACTAGTTGCAGCCTCCTTTCTCTGCCTCATTTCCTACAGGGCAAAAGAGCAAGGGCATGTGAAATGTGGGAAATGAACTGAAAGCCTCAGTAATTGCTCCCTTTCAAGAAGAGCACAGGCCAGGTCAGTTCTAGAGTGATTTTATTTTAAGGAGCAAAATCCAGGCTGGAGTATAAGGGTAGTCCTTGTAAAGTCTTTAGGTGAAAGTACTACAATGTTGACCGAAGAGGTTTTCAACTACATTTTAGTTCAAGAATCTTTCACATTGGAGAAGACTGTGCTGTACATCACCCAAAATCTGAGAAAGCTCTTTTTTTGAGCTGCTGAAATAAAAAAGTAACACATATGTATGTTGTCTGTAAGCCCTTGTATCTTGAACAGCCCAGCTTCCATTTTGTCTAAGGTCCTCATGCTCTCAGTATTTCCAACTTTGTAGCCTGTATAATGCGATTTTTTGAGAGGTGTTTATTGAGTTTATTTATGAGGGCAATCAACAATATTTCCTTACCACCACCACAATTTACACTTCCTCAGCACCTCTGTCTTTTCCTGAGTGCAAAAGTGCAGGACTTTTCTTCCTGGCATTTGCTAACATGCTGGTACCCCAGCACACCTGCCATATGGGGAGTTGGCCTACAGTGCAGGCTTGATTAGGCTGCTCTGCTCCTATAGCCAGCTTTAGGAGCTGCTGGAACCCCATAAAAAAACCCCTTCATGGCTACTGCAGGGAGAATTAATTTCTTGCACTGTCTCTGAGTGAAACACTTCACTGAAGCATCCTTCTTCTCTTGAACTATCACCTGAAGACATCAATCCCAATGTCCTAACAATGCCCTAACATTCCAAATAAATACTTCCAACATTCTCAGGCACCAGCTATTTGGGGAATGACTCAATTTTTTACAATGTTTACCAATACAAAGAAGGTAATTTCCCTTGTATTCAACCTGTTATTTCATGTATTTCCAGGTTGCAGTAACCTTTTTATTTTTTTAAAAGACATCTGATATGCACTTATCAATCAGTTTGAGAGGTTCCCACTTTTATGAAAAACATAGTCCAACAAAATTATAAGATGTTAAAACTGTAGTAAATGACAGTATTAGTTTGTGATACTTCTCTCTTTCCAGGGTCTGTCTGCGTGTTGGTTGTAATAGGATGCTCAGATTACCACCCGTAATTCTCTTGCAATATTTTCCAGTTTATATTACAGTAACATTTACCCAAACCACAGCACCTCTGCTTTAAGACTGTGTTATTAGTTCTTCTTGTGAGTTTGTTGGATGCCACGTCCAGTGGAAAGTAGGGGCTGCCATTTTCTACCACAAATTTTATGTATTAGGAGGTATTGAGCAGTTAGGAAGATCAGTTCCCTAAGCAGGGGAAGGTGAAAAGTATACATCAAGCCAATGTTTTAGGTTGCTGCAGTGACTCAGACTAGGAGCAATGCCTGATTTCCCATCAAGGTCTCATTCAGTAGGAGAGATTAAGGACTGCTTCCTTTGTGATGAGAGAGGTTAATGACAAGTGGATAGGTCAGTAATTACAGTCCACGGAGAGAAGTTGGTGGAATCTTCATCCTGAGATATACATCCCCAAACCCTGAGTCATAAGCTCTGACAGCCCCCATCTAACATTCAAGCCCTTTCAGTTAGCTGATATTAATCTACACAAATGTACCAGCAAAAGCACAAATCCTTTCTTCTTGAACTATGTGAGTTGCTTTACCCCTGCCTAAGGCACCTTCTCCAAGACAATAGATCACAATTGCAGCCCACCGTGAACTCCAAGCGTAGTGCAGTGTTGTGCTGCACAACGTTGTGTGCTTCACATCCGTGCCTTCGTGACATAAGAGGGCAGTGGAAGTGTAAATTGTTGCTATCATGTTCTAGATCTAGATCTGAGATATGGTTTGAGAGTATTTCTTTTTCAAATCTCATTTTGTAGGAGCCTTCCCTGTCTTCCCCATAATCTGTAAAGCAGAGTTGGTAGTATGGTAGTATGTTTACAGAGAACACAGAATCTTAAGCATCTTTCCTTGATGCCCTTTGATTCACTGAAATTTGCCCTGGGAAACACTGGCTGATCTATTTCATGCCTCCTCCTGGTGCTGTATGTTCCCCATATCATAGTCCTCCAATATTCTTTCTGGCAGACATGCAAAGAGGGCGGTAATAAAAGCCCATTTGTACAACTATGAGTTCATTGACTCTACTCCAAAACAACGAAACACTAACATTCAATAATTCTGCTTTGGAAGCTGTCATTATTTTGATAACACTTCAAGCAAGCAGCAGAAATACAGAGCATCCTCCAGGCAGCAAGAATTAGCAAGTACAGTGTCTTGTCTGCAACTGGAAGCCTCTTGAAAACAAAAGTGAGTTTGAAGCTGGAGGACTTGGGAATCAATGGACGATTGTTTGCATGTGGGGCCACAAAGTGTCACTGCAGTTGAGGGTCAATTGGTCTTAGAGTTACAGACTGCATTTTTCGGAGGCCTACAACATGCCTGGTACTATTTGCAGGCAGCAAATAATGTGCCACACAAGTGATTTGCAAGCTGTTGTTTTTCCTTAAAGGAAAATATATGTGATGAGGGAGGAGGGAATTAGCAGAGAGCTGACACTGTATTTCAAGACCCATGCTTTTATTTTTAAACTGCATTCAGTAAAGTCCTGCTTAGCCTTAATAAATATATTTCTCTAGCCAAATCTTTGATGTTATGCTTGGAGACTGAGCTTCGCAACTCTCAGAAGTGGAGAAGAGAGTGGAAGACCTTCAACTAAATATGCATTCATCAAACTTATGGAGTAGATGTTTATTTTATTTTATTTTATTTTATTTTATTTTATTTTATTTTATTTTATTTTATTTTATTTTATTTTATTTTATTTTATTTTATTTTATTTTATTTTATTTTATTTTATTTTATTTTATTTTATTTTATTTTATTTTATTTTATTTTATTTTATTCATTTGTGGCTCAATTCAAAGCACAATGAAGTCAATAGGAATACAGTCAAGGCTGTAGCAGACACCGGACCATGCCATCATGAAAAATGTCTTTATTAAACACATTTCAAAAGCCAGAGGGGCCAATATTTAGACATATCTACACAATACTTAGGTTTCCTTACCTCCCCTACATTCTTTCCTGTCGACACAAGCAGAGACTTGTGGTTTGGTTTGGGGTTTTTTTTGTTTTCATTAAAATTATCATTATGTAGCAGGGGTGACCAGGTGAATGTTCTGATGTCAAAACCCATGCAACAATGAAGACACTTGCAGCAGTCTGTTGTGTAGTTAGCAATATGCAGGTAGAAGTATATGGATAAAGGCAACATAGAGCAAAAGGCACTTCAGGGTCAGCTGAGCACCCAACCTACATTAGGAGCCTATTATGGGAACGTTGAATATCTTTCCTTTCCCTAGTTTGCACTTTGTTTTATTTAGTGTGCTTGAGGATCAGGTCATTAAAATAGTTGCTAATGGCTGTTCCTGGATCTATGTAGAATAGACATTAAGGATGCTGAAGGTCTGCAGTGTTGTCCTCCTCTGTGTATCAAATACCTCATTTATACCCAGGTCCCTGTGCTATCATTCTATGTCAGCAGTCCCCTGCTATGGTGGTGATGGTCCCCTAGGACCAATAGAGTGAACCTTCAATTACTCTTTGTGCCTTCAGATTCACTAATTAGAAAAGGAAAGATTATTTGGGGGATTAAACACTCTGTCCTTATCTCAAATGCCCATAGAGATACTACTGGTATAATACAGAAAGTCTGGTTTTAGATCTAATGTGTGCCTCCCCGCTAAAACTCAGGAAAAATTATGATACAAAATCAATGGGGATTGCTTAGTTTCCCTAGAAATAAGGATCATGTTTCTCCCCTTGGGGGTTCTGCGTAGCCACATTTGTTAATATATAAAAACGTTCCACACTGCTCAAGCAAAAGGCACTATGAAACACCTGCAAAGCTATTATTAAACCCTAGGATTCAGATTAAACAGGAGCTTGGTCTGAACCGTGACTGGATGCTCTTTCCCAAAGCCAAACCCTGAGCATTGAAGTCTTGCAAAGTGAAACCCAGCTCTATCTATCATCTTGCTGCCTGTGGCCAGGGCCACAGAGATCCCCAGCAGGAAAGACTCCCTGGCCAGGCTTGGAGAAGATGTGCTGAGTTTCTTTCAGCTGCAAGACACTCGTGTGTCTTTTCAACGCAGCACGGTTTCTTGAAGGCCCCAGAAAGCTTTCCCACTGCAGCTAAATACGTCAAAGAGGCAGCAAGAGACCTGTAAAAGCACGATGCTCTGTCAGTGGCACAAGAAGGACACATACTGAGGCTCTCTGCTCCTGCAACATGCCTGGACTGCTCTCTTTGCTGCTTTGCCTGCCTTACCTTTGTGATCTTTATTAATTCAAAGTACTTCCTCCATCAAAGCCTTGCAGTTCTATTTCTTAAGTCTATTCTCTTCCTTTGTGCTAAAGCTGCTTCCCTTGCAACTAACAGACTTCAGTAAGTCTCTGAAAATGGCAGTTGGATTTAATGGGATGCAAACAAATCACATGCAGAAGGATTGGAGGAAAGCTAGAGTTGGTGTACAGACAAGTAATAAATCAGGCTATTATTGTCCATTATTATCTTCTCGTTCAGTCCAAAAAGAGCAAACAACATCAGTATGCTTTCATTTAATATGCACTGTTACCTCTTTATAAGCAAATTTTTTTTTCATCCTTCTACTCCTTACTATTTTTGCCAGATTCCTAGCCGGAATAAGAAGTGTTCTGCTCCTATTGCAGATAAGGGAAGTTGAGGCCGGAGAGCGTAGACCCGCACTTGAGAAATTGGCTACACTGGTGTAACCAGTCAATAAAAGTCCACATTTTATAACCTGGGTTGCCAAGGTCCCTGCTATCAGCTGCTCCTATGGATTTCACCATACACTATGGGCAATTGGCATGCCCAAATGTCAGGCTGCTTAATTCGCTATCACGAATAGGTGATGTACGACTGCTCTGTTTGATTTCTCAATATGTTTTAGAAGCAGAAGTGCCTGTGTCTCAAGTTCCACTACTGTGTCCAGCCTCTGCAATCCTCATCCAAAGCTAGAAGGCAACAATAACATTGGTAATTTACATTCATTAGTGCAACTGATAATTGAATAGGAAATTGTGGTTAAGTGAAAACAAGGACTGGAAGCTCAAAACTTGTCCTCCCTCAGCAGCCCAGCACTTGAGCTCATGAATTCTGCTCCTAGAGTCCATGGCAGTCCTGCAAACCTGTCCTTTTCCTCCCATCCCACCCATAGTATAGCCACACCAACTGGCTGGAGATCAGTGGCAGTGCCCATTTCACCACCCACACTTCTTGAATCCCACCCACACAAGTCATGGGGCTCCTCTCAGCACAGCATCACCTCAGGGAGAGATGCACATTGCACATTGCCTGAGGCAGAAGAAGGCCCAGGCTGTGGGGAAAGCCTTGGAGGACTATTCAGTCACCACCTGTGTTTGACACATCTGTCTACTCTCCTTTCCCAATATTTTCTGGAGAAAAAAAGATCTGCCCAAAAAAATATCAGCGATTAGGTTTGCTAATATTAAGCTGATTACTGTTTGCAAAATCAGTCATGAGAAAAGTGGTTATCAACATACTGTTTCTGATAGTTTTCTCACAGGAGCAGCTGGCTTGGAGCCTTCTCTGCCAGCACTTTAATCTCACAGAATTGAACCCTGTAGGGTGCTGTGTGTTCTGTAAAGAGCGTTTAAGTAAAACAATATCGAGAGTGCTAAGGACCTGTCTGGAGGCATTCAGCACCTGGCAAGTCCAGGCTGAAATTCGTGCCTCTCCTTTTTTTAATAAAAATTGCTTTTGGGGAAAAAAAAAAAATAAAATCCCTCCCCAAAATATGTTATCTTTGAAAAACCAATCTGCCTTTGCAAGACAGGCTGTAATTGAATCCCAGCTGAATGCAGCTGCAATTGGGGTGAGGTGCCAGCATCATGAACAGCATCTGGAAAACCACAGAGAACCGCAGAGTGGAGTTGCATAAGCTAAGAAGCCTTTTAAAATACAGACACATGTGTGTGTATGCGTGGGTATAAATAAAATAGGAAAACTAAACAGACGATCTGAGGCCAGAATAGCAGCAGTGGAGAAAATGGCGGCGGAACCCTCAGCCTCCCAAACCCTCTGACAAGCATCCTGCAGCGCCCTGCCACGCTGACTCTCCTGCATCTTTGTTCGTCGTCATTCCCCGCTTTTAAGTGTGAGCTCGAGACTGTTTACTTCTTCTCCCATCTCTCGGAGGGATATGATTCACACGTTTTCAGATTTATTTGAGCAAAATGCAATAAATATGCTGCTTCAATTTTAACTGCTGGAATGTAGCCAGGGTTTTTAATGAATCTGGCCTGTGAGATTGAAGTGGTCCAGGATCTCAAAAGCTCTGGGCACTGTTAGATTATACGCACAGACATACACACACACATATCTCCCCCCACCTCCCGTTCCCTTGGGGCGCTCTGAGTCACACGCGACTGCAGGTTTTTCAGATTCAGCTCTGGTTAAAATTAGCAAAAGCCTTTATTATTCAAGAAGAGGAAGGATTCCTATCACAGCTGCCGAGAATTGCCATATTTTTCTTGGATTTGCTGCACCAACCTATTATAATTTGGCTTTATCTGTTATTCTTTGCTTCTCTGAAAAACAGTAGCAAGGCTTGGTCCTGTCAACGCTGAATTTTAATTAACAGTTCATGAAGATCACTGCATTTATCTTTAGCTGGACTATTATAGATTTTATTTTCTGTGCAAGGGCATCTCTAAAGTTTCAATCTTTCATAGTAATGTTTTGTAACAAGATGCCGTCAGATCTCTGCTGAGCGAGGCACTGGTTTTGCAAGCTTGAACAAAAGATATATTTCAAGCAGCTGTAAGCACCTTTTTTAGGTATTAGATCAAGTGGCAAAGTGCTTTCTCACCAAAATCTGAAGGCATGTATGTCAAGCATGGTTATATGAAGTTGACCGCCAGATTCATTCCATTCACAAGTTGTGTGTGTTTAAAAGTAAAACAAAAAGAAATAGGGAAATGAGTTATGGTTTAGTAAATATGTCCCATGTCAGCTCAGCGGGCAGGTTTTGGTCAGACCCCAGGAGACAGCAGAGGAAAATCACCATGATCCGCTGGAACAGACCTGCTCTGGTAGAAATTCAGCGCCATCCTGAAGCTCTGCTGTTTCTAATGGGTCCAAATCAAAGTGCAGGTGTATTGCCAGGGCCATGTGGAAAAATCAGAGGATATCAGTTCTTCCATGCCTCCATCTGTGGATAATTGGTTAAGCACTAAAATTCACAACGAAAATTTTGTTTTGGAAAGATGATAAAGAGAACAAACAAAAGACAGGAAATTAAAATTTATGTAAACATAGTGGCTCCCAGAGCAACTATAAATGAGCCACATTGCATATATAGATGAAGGCATAAAAGTTAATACCATGTGCAGCAATACCATACACTACATGGGTACCCTTGGGACCATGTTACATTTGCTGCGGGACCCATCATTCTGAATGGTTTGACTTTTACGCTTTTAAAGCCTCAAACAAAACATTGCACTAATGCCAGGTGGGAATAAGGCATTTGCTGTTTATTTGTTTGTTGCTTAAAAAGAGAAAGGACCGTTTGAACGGAATGTGATAGAAGTCATAATTTTTCTCCCATTGCATATTGGAGACAAAAGTTGTGGGCTTTGATCTCCAAAGATTTCTGAATAGTCTTGTTGGGGAGGTATTTCTCTGGACTGATTTAGTACTCACAAAGTGAGATGGCAGGAATAGAGAACAGCCGTCCCGTTGGGACAGGGCAGTGTCTTTTCAAACAATGAATTACAGTGCAACGTAAGTACAAAGCTTTTCCCTATGTAAATGTGGGAGTGCAGAAGGGATCGACTTAGCCACGTAAGCTTCAGATCTGAAATACCTAGACTCCTTGGAAACATGCCTTCAGCCTGCTCTTCTATTTTTTGCAAGTGGTTGTCCTGAGTTTGATTCTCTGTTCCCTCATGCAGTTGTTGACATCAGTAATATGGGTGTAAAATGTCACCAGATCAGAAGGCAGCCGGCATTCACCTTGCATTTGTATTCATGACTATACAAGGAAGAGGGCAGCAGCAGGTCAAGCCCACTGAGATCCACAGAGATTACTTTGTTGATGTGGGATGTTTATGTTCTGATGGGGTGTTTTATAATCGACTCTTAAAACTGTGCTGCAGCCTATTTGTTGTTTTCACGGCAGAGCGGATTGGAACACGGGACTGGTGCGACTCTCCAGGGTCAACTTTTGCTTTTATTTTTTTAGTATCTTTTGAAAAGACATTGCCATCCCTCTCTTCATATTTTTGTTCAAAAATTTCCAAAATTCCCAACATGTAAAGTGTTTGGTTTAGGATCAGACCTGGCAAGCATTCCTTGGCTTGTCAAATAGCTCACAAACTGGTGCAGGCAGCTATGTCAGTGCTGGTACTTTCCCAAGCTACACAGCAGGGATCGTGCCTGGGAGCGAGTGTTTCTCTTTTGCTGTCTCAAACCAGCCCCAGACCCTTGCCGCAGGTTCTCCTTTGTAACACAACACCCCCAAAAGAAAGCTCCTCCCTGTCCAAGGTGGGCTGACCTTGGCCAGCTGCCCCATCACCCTCCCATCTGCTTTCTCACTCCTGCTCCTCAACAGGACAAAGGGGGAAAATGAGAAAAAAACACCTGTGGGTTGATATAAACACAGTAATTGAGTGATGTAAAAGGCAAAACTTGCACTAGAAATCACCAGTCTGTGAAGAGAGTATAATGAATGCACATGATCTCCAGGAAAAATGTGAGCTGCAGGAGGCAACAGCTACTGCTGCAGTGAAACCAGGGCATGCACCCCTTGGTCATCAGCACCACCTGCTGACACCTTTGTCTGCTGGGGCCCTCTGTCCAGCTCCTTCCTGGCAACAGAAGGTCAGGATATGTGGTACTGCCTGTGGAGCTCAACCATTTTTCTGTCCAGCCTCTGTACTTTGCAGGTGCTTGCACCTGTCCTAGTGATAACCCAAGGACAGCAGCTATGACAGGAAACTGGGGACCAGGAGAGTGAAGCTGCATCCTCTCTAATCTGCTGTGTGATGGCAAGGAGATGCTTTACCTGCAATTTATATGGCTGTACCCTGACTTCTGAAGGATTAGTGTCTGGGTCTGAGCTAGCCAATCTAAGCACACTGAGGATCAGCTAATTGTACCCAAACTCAGGCATCTAGCTCAAATGGGAGGGACTGACCTCTGCAGATGTCTACTTCTCTCCGTTGAACACCTGAAGTTCTAAAATAACTTAGCTTAGACTTCATTGAGGGGCTTTAAACATTTTGGACATTTCTGCTTCCCATTCCATTTTCTGATTCTTAACTTTGTTATTTCCTTGCTCTTTTTAGTGATGTGACCTATTTCACACTTTTTATGTCTATTTTGACTTGTGCAGTGGTACCCCAGACTTCACTGAGGCCAAACGCTTCATCTTCTAATTAATAATAATAAAAAGGGAGAGTGATACTCCCTTTGTGCAAAAATTTATTTTTTTTCTAATTCCTGTTAAGTTGAAGCAGTTCATTACTCTTGCAACACAATTGAAATATCATTAATATTTTCATTAGCATGATGACTGATGATACAAGGCAGGCAAGTAGATTTGGGGTCTAGGCTGATAAATTTTCATGACACTTTTCTAAGTCTGTCCTAAACCCTTCAGAAGTCACATACCAAGTGGTTCCAGATCATTTAAAATCCCAGAAGACTTTTTTTTGTTCCCTTTAACTCCCAGAATGAGAAACAGCCATACAGCTATACAGAAACAGCCCAGGAAGCCGTGAAAATGCCCAGCAGTTATGAAACAATTTTTTCTTTATTGAAACAGTTAATCTTCATCAATGACGATATTTTACTGACGTGTATTTGTGGGGAGGAGAGGAATTCCTGTGGATAAACCCAGTTTAAGACCTGACCATAACTTCGCCTGCCTTTAGAGGCTTTTTTTGAGAGGTTGAACTGGATTTAAGTGATACACGTGTGTAAAACCATCAAAACAGTTTTGCTTCCAGAGATTTTTCCCATCACTAAATGAGCAATGAAGAATGGATAAACAAGATAGGAGAGGAAATGTTAAGATTAGTTAGTTGTCTCATCATTCTGAGACATTTTGCCCTCTTTGCTATGAGTTAGCTTCAAATATAGATGAAGCAAATCATGCACAGGGGGTGGCTTGTTCCTTTATCTACTGCATAGGTTGTAGTTTTTTCATTGATTCCTTATGTACGTACTAGCAAATCTAGGGCTGTGTCCTTTAAGGTCTTATGTTTTCCTTTCACCTACAATTTTGAATTGCTGGTTTACTGAGGGGTGTGGTGGTGGTTTTATAATGTATTTTAATGTTCTGTTTACTAGAAGAAAGAAAAAAACGTACTTTATAATACCAAGAAAAAAACCCTTGTCATGGGACAGAAAATAGCATTTCTAATTTTCTCCCTGAGTAACAAATACATCTTAAAGTATCATAGGAAATTTCCACAGTTTTAAATTTACTGCTCTCATATTTTGATGCCTTGCATTGCAGCTGTTTTGCTTCCCATTCAGGGAATAATTCACAGGGCAAGTTTGTAGTGTTCTTTCATTGGTGACAAGGGGATATTTACAATGATGAGATATTTCCCTACCCACAACAGAGTTTGGGCCAAGAAAAAATGCAGGTGCAGGGCTCGATTAATTTGCCTACACGTAGTTGTCAACTGTCATTTGAGATGCCAAGGATATCCTGCCTGGCCTCCAACTGCTCTTGCAGAAGGGCAGAGGTCTTTCCTGAAGCCCTTTATCATATCTGCCAGCCTCCCTTGGATGTTTCAAATACCTTACAGCAATTCAAATACAACCAGGTGTCTATAAAGTGCTTAAACTCCTGGTCCAGGGATGCACCATCTATATTTGAGCCTCTCCATTTGTGTAGGAGGAATTTAAATCTAAGAGGTAATTTGGCCACAGAGCTTCAGGAGGAGGATGGATCCTCTTACCCAGACCTGAGGTGTTTACAGCACAAAATCACTATGTGAGTTAGATTTCTTAGTTTTCGTTATAGTTAGTGAAAGTTTAGCCAATGGAGCCTGGAAAGTAATTAATCTTGGACTAATGTAGACCCCCACTTTTTCAGATGAATCACTCACTCAGCTCTTCCGACTGTATTAATTGGATCTCTGTTGACTGTCACGGCAGCTTAGACACATAGCTCTGATATAGAATCTACCTAAAGTTAGAAGAGATGAACCCCTTAGTCCCTTGTTTATTAAAAGAAAACACCAACAGGAGAGTGTAAGTGAAAAACTATAGATTTGTTTTGGAAGACAAAACATAAAATATTGAGTTTCATTGAGCTGCTTTACTGGGTACTTATCCCAGTAGGGTAAAACAACGCCTTAGTGTCTTTGCAAATCCAGACTGCTAAAAAAAATCCATTTAGACTTCTTCCTCCAAGAATCCTAGGCTTTCCTGTGAAACTTCCAAGGTCAGCTTTTGCAAACAATTAGCTGAAACTGAGACCCACCCTTAGGTAAAACAGCGCTGAGTAAATAAAGTACCAACCAAATATAAAGGTTGGAGAGCCTGTGCTTGGTAGTTTACTTAAGTTCATTGTTTTTTCCATAGCTTGGTGGCCTGACCAAAATCTCAGTCAGGGTCAGAATTTCAGCAGATTCACCCAGTGTTAAATCTATACTTCTTGAAAATAAAATTCTACCACCTCAGGAAAGCAATCAGACTTAAAGAAAACTTTGCTTGTATCATCTTTGCTCTGTCATGATGTTCTCTCAGAGTAGATGAAAAGGAACATAATTCTACCCTGATACACCTTTCTGTATTTTTTCTGCCTGCTGCTATAAAATAAGCATATAAGGCTATGGGGAGAGAAGTTCATCGGTTGAAGAAACTAAAATACGCTGTTTTGGCTCCAGTAGATGTGAAAACTGAAGAAAGGCTTTCACCAAAGCTGTGCAGAAAAGCACTCTGGAAATTTAGAGTGCTTCAGGCATAGATGTGCAACATTCAAGTTGATAGCGTAACTCCAAATGTCAGCGGTTAAGAGCATTTAGGGTTTTCCCAGTATGCTCTTTATTCTGTTTCTTGTCAATCTGCTTTTCACACATGTCTGTAATAAGCAGTTTCCCTCCTCCAGCTTCTTTCCAATCTGTCCTTTGTCTCCTATTTCCATCTATTTCCCTATTTCATTCTGCATTGCACTCTTCACCTCTTTAACCTCTTCTTCATCAGTCAGATCCCTTCTTGTGTCTATACTCCATGGAGGCAGTTTCTGACCTTATTACATGTGGTCTCTCTGCCATCCTTCTTGTACTGTTATAGGAAGTGGTCTCCAACAAGAATTTTAATGAAAACCACTCTCAAAAAAAAGTATTTCCTTAAAAATTTTCCTTTAAAAAAAAGTAAAATCTGAAGATTTTACACTAAAGTTCATATTGTGTCTCACTGAGGTTTTTAAGAGGATACAAGGAAAAGGATGAACTGCAGGAAAAATCCTGGTTTCTAGATCTGTCTGTTTATTTTTTCTCCATCCACAGTAACCCTGAGCTGTTAAAATAAAGCTGATAAAATAAAATTTGACCATTTACAAGTATTTTAGGATTTTTTTCAGAAAGCCATTAAAATAGGACAACATTTAAATTTCTATGTATTACAATACTAGCAAACTATTAAACTTTTTTGCTGAAGTTAATTGACAGTAACACTTAAAATCTTACCTATGCATCTGTTTAAACAGACTTCAGTTTTCATATTGCAGTCAATTACTGTGGTTTTGAGAATTAGAAGTGAAAAAAATACCCCATATCTATTGATCTGTAGTACAGAGAAGGAGAAAGAAGAAGAATGATACATGCACTCCCAGTATGTATTATTTTTCACCTCTGGTGCTGATAAAGCAAGCACTCATTTTAGTGATAAATCATCATTAAAGTGGGTTGAATGGACTCAGATATTTAAACAAAGCCAGCACAAAACCTTCAAAAAATAGAAACTCCTCTGTTACAGTCTCCTAGATTGCAGGGTATACAGGGACTTCTATTAAGTGCTGAGATTTTACTTCAAATGCATGTCATACTCAGAGTAATCCTTATTGTATGAACTAGGGCACAGCTTATTACAGATAAAGAAGAAAAATGAAATGACTAGGCTGCCCAGCAGGGAGAACACTAACTTAGAAGTCAGCAGTCTTGGATGCTCTTATCAACTCCTTGCCTTTCAGCCCATCCTCATCCCACCTTTCTCTGAGTGCCTACCACTGTGGCTCAGCTGCCTTCACTTGCAGCTGGAGTGAACGGGAAGGTGTGAACCCCTCTAGGGAGCAGTTCAGATATTCCTAGACTAAGTTAGATGGTGGAGGTGACCACATGGTTCTTTTGATTTCTTTTTGTGTAACAGTAATGACAACTGGGTTCAAGCACCATCCCTGGTACTCTTTATTTTTCTAACAAAGACAGACATCACTACTTAA
The DNA here is from genome assembly GCA_033558185.1 of Dromococcyx pavoninus. Taxonomy (NCBI): domain Eukaryota; kingdom Metazoa; phylum Chordata; class Aves; order Cuculiformes; family Neomorphidae; genus Dromococcyx; species Dromococcyx pavoninus. The sequence goes on from JAUMJL010001017.1 coordinate 489,760, forward strand.
ATTGATTGCTGTAAAGCAAATACATCATTTCAGTTAGAAATAATACCAGCTGAATTTGTGCGTAATACAGATATTTTCTTTTGCTGAATCCATGCACAAGGACAAAGAACCTTACAGTTTCTGGAGGAATACTGTGCTGTTTTTTCTCAGTGGAGGTCTCTTAGTTGAACTAGTTCAGAAAGAGTCTTGTTAATTATTTTGCTAACTTCTCTTAGATTTCATCACTTTTTGTACACTGGATGTGCCTGAAAAATGACTCCCTCATTACACCAGCTGAGCCCTTGTGCCTCATTCGTCCTCCTCCCACTAGCAACTTGACTCTTCTGCCCATGCTTCATGCCAGTACTCTCCTACCAAAGCTGTCAGTGTCCCATTTAATCTGTGATAAATATGAAGTCCTCCCAGCTCCATTTGCCTACGGCATATCAGCTCTATCTGCCACATTTAAAAATTATCATCCCTGTTGTTAAAAGAAACAACAATTCAAAACACCACCCTTGACTTTTCTCATTACTTACAGACTGAAATTTCCCCATCTGTCTTTCCTCAGCTGTATTCTTGAGAAAGAAATACTACCTTGCATTTCCTTCCTCCCCAGTGAGGTTATCCTCATCCACTGTGACAGCTCATCTCAGTGTGACTACTTATCTCCAGTTAGTTCCTTGCTTCAAGCCGCAGGTCTTTTATTTCTGCCCCTCAGCATATCTAATATCTTTTTGTGCCTTTAAAAAAGAGCCCTTTAACTCACTCATCCACCTAACAATCCTCCCTGACTTCTTTTTCATTTCAGTTCTTTCAGAGACTTTAATTTTCCTCCTTCCCCCTCTGTGAGAGAATTTAGTTCTTCATCACCACGTATTAAATGATTCATTTGCCAAGATATTTCGTGGCAAATTTCATTTCTCCACCACTATTGGTCTTTGTTTCTCTCGATTCTGTCAATCTCCAACTGCAAACTGTAACGTTTTGCTCAACTAAAAGTTTCAGGCTTGGGGCAAGTAAAGCCTTTGACTCTGAACCCATTAGCAAACCTTTTTAGCTTAAATCTGTGTTCACAAGGTCTAGGATCCTGCAGCTGTGAATCTGAACTAACCCTCATTTCTTTCTCTTGTTAAATTTATTGTTTGCTGTCACCTGCATATGACTAGTACGTTCTACTTTGATCCAACTTCTACTGGATATCCTCAATTCATGTGTTCATCACTTCCTGGCATGACAAAATTTAGTGGTTTCTTCCATGGCATTTGCAAATCCCAGTGCCACTCTGTTTGAAGAGCTGGGGACCTGGGACGTGCACACAGAGGAGCTTGGAGGAGACTGGGTGTGAGCACACATAGAGCTCTCTTGGGTTACTGTGCTGTACCACACTGGAATATGAACTACTTTCACCAGCTCCATTAAATTTTCTCTTTGAGTACATGAAAGACTGAACTTGCAGGCACACATCACTTTATCTCCTATGACTGAAGCTGCAAGTCCTTTATTCCTCAGTCTCCTGACCCACCCCTCCTCCATTTTCAGACTGGCAATATGCAAAGGAGGAGGTAAGGGAATGAGATGGAGGATCCATGATTCTTTCTGTACCAATATAGGAAAAATCAATCCCAAAGCAAAACCAAGCGGTAAAGCTCAATATTCCATTTCCTAGAAAGTTTAATTCACTGCAAATATAGACTTGAAATAGGCAGCAGATTGGCACATTGTAAATTATGGTTAATCATCCTCTTAGCTGGAGGGGCAATAATGGTTTGAGACTCACCCTACTGATGCACAAAACAATGCATCCTTACCCTTTCTTCCTTGGGTTTAGTTCTTTCATAGGTGACACTAACAGTTATGTTGTTGTCAAACATGGCATGTCATTGTAGGCTGCAGATTCCTGCAGCCTGCAGCTAGCTCCCTGTGGTCCTGGGACCTGGCTTCCAAAAGTGGGAGATGATCTGAAGTCTCTACAGACAACCCCACAGCTGGATAATAGCAACAGCAAGCTGCTCTTCTTGCTTAAGTAACGCCTTGCAAAGCTTCAGGTATGCAGCATTTGCCACTGTGCTCCCTGTCAAGAAACACAATTATCTTCATAAAGAAGTGAAGAGGAAGACTTTCACCATGTTTCTTGAGCTCAGACACAGAGATTCACGCAAGTAGAAAGGAAAGGCAATATGCATTTTACCTCATTAGTTTCAGTAGGGCTGACTTTGTGCAATCCATCAGTGTACAGATACATTAGGGGAACTAAACTAATTCCACATCTCATTTACATAATGGATGGGATGTGAAATGAGTCCTATGGAAGAGAAGCGCCCTGGAGGCACTAAAGTTTATCACAATATGTAAGAGTTCTTTTAGATCATTGCATTAAATTTCCACTAACAAGATAACAAATTAATTGTCTGTATTACTGTACTAACCTAGAGCCGATAAAGTGTATGATTTCAGCAAGGAAGGCAGCTGTTTAAGACAGCTTGGTGGTTATAGAGGGAGGCAGAAGAGATTAGTATGTCTCTCAGCATTTGTGTTCTGTGATGCCAGCCCTTCTCCTGCCCCTTTAAGAAATCTGGCTCTTCTCTAATCTGATGTTGGACTTGAGCTTTATTAGTGAAGTGAGGGAGAATGAGTAAATCAACTGTATCAGACAAGCCTCAGGACATCTGGAAATTGATCATTCTGCAGAAATAAGCACTCTGTGTTTATTAGCTGGGAGTTCATCACTATCACTTCTCTTTATCCAATTCCTAAGAGATTTCAAAGCTATCATCATAGCATTAGCTCTTCTGACAGTGCTACTGCAGATAAAGATCAGAAGATCTATCTAATGATGGCTTTCTCAGTTTCCTTCTTTCTTTCTTTCTCTAAAACTATCCTGGTTTAAGAGAAAAACAAAGTAGGAAAATAGCTGTAATGAAATAAAGCAATGTCTGTGTCTTAAATTTTGCCCATTGGTAACGAGAGTTATTTTTTTTTGTTATTCTACAGAGACTTGTTTTTATTCAGGAGGACACATCCTGCAGAATAGAAAAGCCCTTATAGAGGAGGTGGAATTTGAGGTTTCTAATGTGGGGTTGGAAAAGGGAGGAAGATAAAAGGACCTAAAGCCATACAGTAGTGTTGTACATTGAAAGTGCAGTTATTTTTAAATTATAATACACGTCAAATAGAAGCCAGGGAAATGAATTCCATAAGTTAGAAAGGTAATAATATTACTTTAAGAAGAATAATTACTTTCCTTAACTACATTTATCACACAGTAATTCAGTTCTCCCTTCTGGAATATGATGCAATGCCAAACTTTTGACTGATTCATTTAAAACCAGCCTTAAGAAAAGATTCACCCAGATATGAGTCTTCTTCTGGTTCTTTATTCAAAATGGAGAAGTTATCAAAATGCAAATATTATGACTAACTTAATGTTTAGATGTGCATTCCTGTACAGCCACATTGCATAGATACATTGTGGAAGGAAACTAAGGGAAAAATTGTCTGTAAGAGTTTTTCAATAACAATGGTCAGGAGCATAAATGATTTAAGTACAGCTGTGGATTTCCAGAAATCTGTGGGGAGTATGAAATCCAATGCAATGAACTCTCTAAAGAAAAATCTTCTCTAGCAGAAGCTTCACTAAATTCAGTTTTTATCAGCTGATTTTCTCTGTTTTCCAGTGGCAAATTAACATTTATTATCTCTTTTGAACTGGCACTTAAGAGTTCCAGCCTGGGTGCGCATTGTGCTAGATTCTGTACACAAATTAAAGAAGAAAATGTGGATGTTGTCCAAGAACATTTCCATATAAGTACAAGATGAGAGAAAACAGATGAATGCAGTAAGCAGAGTGAGCATGATTTAATAGTAAAGCAAGGATAGTTAATTAATCCATTTGTACAGAGCCTAGCACAATGGAGCTAGACCACATTACTCACAACATAAGTACTTAATAACAACAACAATAATGACTAGGTCTTTAAAATTAATATATTAATTATCAGTCAGAGCTCATAAGTTGCTTAGCCAGTGAATGAAGAATGCCAGATTTTTACCCAAAGTATCAAAGGACTCATAAATCTTTAGGAAAAAAAAAGCTAGTTTCACATCAGTATTGTGTTCTCTCATACATGGGCTTTCTGCCAGTCTACCCTGATCTCAAATAGTGCTTCTGCTGGTTCATCCTTTTTTTATGATCATTATGATTATTTATTTATAATCATGTCATCATTGCTTTAGGATCCTGATAATCTTCATGTCTATCCTTGCTTTTGAAGCTGTCCTTTCACTTTTTCCTTTCTCATTAAATAAGTAACAATTTATTTACTCCCTGCTTTGCTGCCCATTGCTCACTTACATATGTTGTCTGTCCTATCAGTAGAACTCAGGAAAATTAAGGTGTGGGTCTTTCACAGGGTGAAGCAAGCTCTAATTTGGAGCAAACGCACAAAGATCAACAGAGAAGGAATAAATAAGGTCTGAATCAGACCTACCAGATCTTCTCTCTATGGAGCAACAGCAAAGGATAAAACACACTAGAATCATGGATGTACATATGTGAATTTTAAATTCTGAATCTCCTGTGATGGTGTTGTAGATGACATACTTTCACCTGATTCAAAGATGGATTTAACTAGGTGTTCTTACGTAAGGCCTTCTGAACAGAGCACTCCAAATGAGTCCAACAAAAGGTAATGACACCATGATAGCAAGTCCATCCACTCAAGGGACAGACCTCTCACTACTGCAGTGTAAACCACAGCCTCATGAGCAAATCACTGCACCCCTATTGGTTCTCGACAGTGCCTCTGAGCCTCTGTTTGCATTGCGGCATCTGTGGAAGAAAACTGATGGTCTTCCTTATTGACTGCTCCAGATCCATAAATTACTCCTGTTCCTCAATTTAGATGAGAATTTCAGTGAGGTGAGTGATACAAGCTGAAGAAAACAAGTGCCTAAAACAAAAGACAGATGGTTGAACCCATGATTCACCAGCGATGAGCTGCAATTGGGCCATGTGTAATTTGAAGTAATTCATTACATTACATATCTTTTTTGTAGAAGGAGGGTTTGCTCAATGATTTGTATGACCTTGCTAGACCCAGATAGGTGGTAATTGAGCGGCAACTACTTCTTCAGAAGAAACAGAATCAAAATATTGAAAATATTGACTCACCCCAAAGGCAGTAAGCAGCACTTTGGTCTTTGACCTTTAAGCATCCTAGGGCAGTCAATAACCTGGCTGTTAGATGCTGTGCCTGCCACTGATTTTGATTTGGGAGTAGTTTAACCTTGAACCAAGATCCAAGTAACCACGGCAACAGGAAGTCGGCCTCTCCATCCAAGGAGTGGGAATCCATAAATCAAGGTCCCTAATGCAAACACTGTGTGCAGGTAGAGATTTGAGAGGATAAGTGGTTTGTGAGGGATTACCTTTGAAAAAATGAATGACTGTCCCTTGATATGTTGAAGCACAGCTTCACAGAGACTTTTTTTTTATAAATAGAGGTCAACAGGTTACAGCTGCATGTTTTCATACAGCTCTTTATATAGGCCCTTCAGTTTAATTAGAAGCAGATGTTGAATTTATGAGGTTGTTAGCATTATTATGTACCATATGCACATCCATATATGTCTACGTGTACTGATACATACACCCACATATCCACATTTCTTGCACAAAAACCACATTCATGAATAAATAATACTAGGGCTCAAACTCAAGCTCTATGGAGTGGTGAAACCCCAGTTTTGCATATGCACAGTTCCATAGACCTGTGATCCCATAGGTGTAATTGCCTCATTAAATATCCCAATTATTCTACAGGACATCAGTTTATTCAGTGTATAACAGTCACCTAATGAACAGCTATTTGTTAGCTGAATTTTCCTCTAACTATTCAGTGTGTGACATCATGTCTCATTTATTCCACATTTCTAAGCCTTGGTATGAATAGATGAATGTTTCATGAATGTTGATAATTTTATTTTCACAGCCTTGCTCTTGAAATGAGGGGTATATTATTGTTCTCATTTGCAATAGAGAAGCTGAGCAGAGAGAGATTGAAGTTGAATTGATATAATTTGAGATGCTTAATACTTGATCTGAGGCTCTGGAAGGATGTGTGGACTAACAAGCAGAAACTCGTCTGCATATCTCCACCAAGCAAAGACCTATAGTTCTGCCTCACTCTTGACTATTTTTGCACTCAGCTTCATTCTCCTCTGTTAAGCCCCATACAGGTATCAGGTCACAGGTCCATCAGGACTCCTATTTCCAGCTGGCCCAATCTGTAGCCCCATCTTTCAAACTCCTCTCACCAGTGCAGTTCTTCTGTGTCTCAGTCTTCTGAGGAAATCCTCCGCAGTTTCTGAGACAACCCATAGGTTTCCTGATATTTCACATTTCATATGCAAGGAACAAAGGTAGGGACTGTTCATAGTAGCTCCAAGGTACAAATACAAGGAATTGTATTTCTGGAAAAGGTGAGCACAGCCAACAGACTCAGAAGTTTGTGCAGAAATTTCTGGCTCTGCTTCAAGATCTCCTTGATCTTCTGGAATAAGTTTCAGGGTACTTGTGGAAACTCTTTGAGGACTATCAGGTGCTATCCAAGTGCAGCCAGAGATAGCAGTGGAACCTTACTGCTACAGGGACAAAGGCCCTCATCCTGCCCAGGACCTTGCACTTGGATCAGGGAAATTGTAGAGATGTACCAAACCAAATCTGAGTGGCAAATCAAATCAAGCAAAGATGGCAGGAGAATTACATGAGTGACTAAGGAGCTCCTGTATAATGTCAGACATAAAAGAAGTGAAAAAGAGGTGGAAACAGGAACAAATGATCCAGAGAACTATGGAGACAATGTCTAAGCTTTCAGGAATGCGTTTAGAAACCATCTGGAAGTGCATTTAGCAAGGGCAGAAAGGCAACGAGAAGTGTTTCTACAGGTACATCAAAAAGAGGCCTACGGAAAATATGGGCCCATGGGAACAGGGGCCTTGGTTGCAGAAGAGCAGCAAAAGACCAAGGTACTCATTGCCTTCTTTGCATTTATCTTAACTGGTAAGACTGGCATTCAGGAATCCCAGGCCCCTGAGATTGATGAGGAAAGTAAACTTACTCTGTGTGGAGGAGGATCTGGTTAGGGAACAGTTGAACAAGCAGAACATGGTGTAAGACCATGAGACTTGGAAGGATGCACCCAAAAGTGCTGTGTGTGCTGGCTGATGTCATTATGAGACCACTCTTGATTATTTTTGAAGGGTCATGGTGACTGGGAGAGGATCCTGAGGACTCGAAGAGAGCAAATGACAGTTCAAAAAGGAGAAAAAAGGCCCCAGGAGCAATAGGCTGGCCAGTCTCCTCTTAACCCCTGGAAGAGTGGTGGAGCAAATAATTCTGAAAAGCTTTTCCAAATGTATGAAGGACAAGAAAGTGATCAGCACACACAGTATAGATTTTTGAAGGGAAAATCATGTCTGATCAGCCTGTTGTTGCTTATCTTAACTGCAACAATACCTTTAACGATCTTTTATAACCTTCTTATGGACAAGCTGATAAAGTATAGACTAGGTAAATGTTTGATGAGCTGGACTGAAAACTGGCTGCACTGCTGGACTTACAGTGTTAAGTGGCAAAAAGTCCAACTAGAGGCCAGTCACTGGTGTTGCACACAAGGTGTTGATACTGAAGCAGAAACTATTTAATATGTTAATTAATGACCTGGGTGATGGGGTAAAGTGTACCTTCAGCAAATTTGGAGTTGTTACAAAACTGAGAAGAGTGGTTGATATGCCAGAGGGTCATGTTGTCATCCAGAGGGACGTCAACAGGCTGGAGAAAGGGCTGACAAGGAACCTCATGAAGTTCTACAAGAAGTGCAAAGTTCTGCACCTGTGGAGGAATAAGCTTGTGCACTGGTACCTGTTGGGGGCTGATCAGCTGGAAAGACCCCAGGATTCTGATAAACACCATGTTGACCATGATCTACTAATGTGCTCTTGCTTTAGAAGTGTTGCCAGCTGATCAAGGAAAGATGATCTTTCCTATTCCACTGTGCCCAGTTCTGACTCCTCAGTATAACAGAGGCATGGATGTATGGGAGACAGTTCAACGAAAGGCCGCAAAGATGATTGAGGGTCTGGACCATCTCTCCTATGAGGGAAGGCTGAGACAAACTGTTCAGCCTGGAAAAGAGGATGCTTAAGAGGGGATCTTATCCATGAGTATAAATGTCTGATGGGGAAGAGTAAAGAAAGTGGATCTAGACTCTTCGCCTGGTGCAAGGACAAGAGGCAGTGGCCACAAAATGAAACATGGAAGGTTTTGTCTGGACATCACAAAACACATTTTTGCTATAATAATGACTGAGCACTTGAACAGGTCACACAGAGAGGCTGTGGAGTCTCCCTCCTTGGAGATAATAAAAGCCTGACCAGACATTAGTCCAGGGCAACCTGTTTTAGCTGACCCTACTTGAGTAGGATGGAGTGGACTAAATGATCTCAAGAGGAACCTTCCCATTTCAGTTGTTCTGTGAGTTTTGAATATTCATGTAATTTATTCACCAAATCTGATGCATTTCATCTGAGGCCCATGCACAGATTGAGATTTGGAAAGAGAAGGAATTTATAAAGGATTACCTTTGAAAAATAAATGACTGTCCTGGGTATGTCGAAGCCCAGCATCACCAATACTGGGAGAGATTTTCATAAGACACAACATAAAGTCCTTACCCTAGCAGACTTTTGCTCTGGTCTCATGAGAATGGTGCTACTGGATATTTACAAAACAGTAAGGAGTTTTCCAAAAAAACTCCCATTCTTGATGTAAAACATAATGAAGACATTTTAGCTGCCTTTCTACTTGGTAAATTCATATACTTGTAAGTCTAGATGCAACATGTGTACAGGCACATGAACTCACGGAAATATTACAGATAAATGGGTGGATACTCATTCAGGTTTGTTAGGCAGATATCAAATATGTAAAATTTCAATCCCAGCAGTTTGAACTTGCCAGATTTACAAGCAAACAACATGGGTTCAGATCATAAGGAAGTCTGAGAAATGTTATTAAAAAAGGAATCTAACAGTCCTGAGTGAATAAGTTTTATTAGTCTGGAATATTTGACCTCTTTGGCATATTTCTACCACTCATTTCTTCTACTTTATAATCCCTAGTTATAAAAATGTATGACAAATTGTTCTTTTTCTTAAAATGCTGCCTCTTTAATGAGTTGTAAGGTAAATTTTCATTAGGAAGGGGATTCCTAAAAAATAAGCATAACATACTTTAGGCCTACTGAGGCTGTTCCTGCTGCCTGCACTTTTCTCAGATAAAACACCCACTGAGCCAAGTCATTACAGAAAATAAGTGTATGAGTGGAGAATGCATTGTACGAAGAATGACAAATAGACAATCCAGCTAAATACAGATAAGAAGAATGTCTGTCATTGTATACATCCCAAAGTATGGTATTTCTTGGAGAATAAAAAGTAGTAATGTGGAATTATTGCATTGGTTTACCATTGTTTATTGAGATCAGGGATGGTGCATCCAGAAAAAAAATTATCGAAAAAAACCCCCATGATTCTTGCTCATGTCAAGACCGTATTACAGGCACATACACAGTAAAATATGGAAATAAATCAGGATAGAAAGGACAACAACTGACTACTTTTTTCAGATATTCCTCACACAGGTCTCTTTATCAATATTCATCTAAATTTTGTGTTTTTTTCCCCCAGGAATTGCAGGTCCCCACTTAAAATCAGATCAGACTTCACTTCATAGTAAAATGGAAAGTTCTGTCTGTAACATGATGACGAGAAGGAAACCAGCAGCTGTTGACAGTGTTGCAATGCCGACTCCAGTATTATCTCTCCTACCTTCATCATCAGCGTCTGAAGCAGGTAATGCTTCCCTCCACACTCTCTTATTTCTTCCCCATCTTCTTCCTTCTGGTACTGCACTGAACAGTATGTGCTTGTACTGCTCTCCCTGATTGGAGAAGTAGCTCCAAATGTGCATATCTAATGTGATAATCGGGCTGTAATTTTTCTAACACTTTCTTATCATGATCATATCTTGACATATCCAGTCTATTTCATTCACATACCATCATTTGTGCAATAATGAGAATACAAGTAGCACAGCCTGTATAGTCTAGCAGGGGATTTGGAAGCAAAACTCTTAGGTTCTTTTCTCAGCCTCACTGTTCATTTATTTGAAAGTTCCCATCCCTGCAACATGAACTTGTCGAAATACACAGCGAATAGCTAAGGAGCAGCTGAAATTCCTTTCTGCATACTTCAGTGATTTTAGCATAATATTCTGTCTTGCAAATGTGAAATTGTCTGGGCCAATGAACAGTGGTTTAAAATATAACAGAATAAATAAGTTAGAATCATATGCTTTTGAATCAACTTATATTTTGTGCTTCTGTATTGAATCAGATCAGAAAGGCGATAGCTTTATACAGTCAGAAATTTAGCCAAACCATTCAGGCACCATTATGCCTTTTCTTGGGCATGGAGAGAGAAGTTAATCTTGCATTGTGTCTTAATTTCAAGTGAATAGGGAACCCACAGTATATTGCTCTACATGCAGCCATTAGGAGTTTCATAGTCTTGTCAAATCTTTGATTCCTCATTCACTGTATCACTGAATTATGGAATGATTACGTACTTAATTATGCAATTGAAAGTGCTGTTTCAGTGCACTCCTTTTGATTTTCTTCTCATTTCCTGAATAAATAGGAAAAACAAGGGATCCATGCTGTAAAGTAGCCTCTGCAATGCTAAATTCTTATATAAAAAAAAAATCAGGATTCTCTGTTTAGCCTTTAGTACTCTCCTAAATATAAACTAAGGACAGATTTTTAATGCAGCGGAGAATGAAAGCACACAAATATTTTATGATCAGTTTCAAGATGAAAGTGTGTGCTTGACTGCATAGTTCATTCTTTCCATTTTCAGAAGTCTAATTAAATTGTTGGTTTATCTGTAGCCCAGATGTTGAAATAATTTAGTGAAAACTGAAAGAAACTGAATTAATGGGAAAACGGGACAGTGCTATGGGTTTTATGTAATTCCTTCATTCAAACCAAGTCAACAAACTGAGCCCAGCTGTTGAGCAAACAGTTGTCTCTCTGCTACGATCTTGCAAGCAGCCTTGGGCAACTCCAAAGGGATGGAGAATGACAGGCAGTAAGAAGAATTGCTAGTGCTGCAGACATAACAAAGCCATCCAGAATAAAGTTAGGGGAGCAATGTAGAGCTTCCAAGGGGTCTGACCTACCTCTGCTCACCGTCTCGTTGAACACCGCTGTGCTTGAGTGGATCCTCCAACCTGCTATAAGCTGCCCTTGGAAATGTATTTTTTTTGTTAGAGAATGCTCTTTTTGCCTTAGAAGCTATTTCCAGCATCATATCAATCCTACATGACTTCCCGGCATGGCCCACGGCCATTTCAATTTGTCTCTGTCTGTGAGACGGAGCCTCACTGCATCTGGGTACCCCTGGGAGGGGAGAAACACTAGGCCTCCATGGACCTTATTTTAAATTATTTTTAAGACTTACACTGGCCCTGGCTTGTTTGGGGCAGCTAGGTGAGGTTGTTTGGACAGTGAGAAAAGGATGGAAGAAAAGTACAAAGCCCTGTGCTGCATCAAGTATTTTAGTTTCTTTTCAGTTTGGGCTGAATTGTACCTTCACGGAGGCAGCGTGTGGCTATGCAGCCTGGGGAGGTGTAGGGATTGAACTGTCCCCACACAGCAAAAAGTGTCCCCAGCTGTATCTGCAGCACCTAGAGGCTGCCATAATGTTGTACTATCTCTGTAGGGGCATATTCCCTTTTTTATATACGTGCGTGCAGAGAGGGTGTTACTAATCCCCATGTTCTCTTCAGCCCCATTTAGTTGAATTCCACCAGATAAAGCAAGATGAAAATATTCTTCCCAATGCAAGATTTCCACGTGCAAACAGCAAAGTATGTGCAGGAAGAGAACTACAAAGCCTAAAACCAATGCAGACCAACTTGGGTCCAGTGTTGGGCAGGATCTATCTGGATAAAATGGAAAAGATTAGCACTTAACTCTGGCTTTCAGCAGAGCAGTATATCACATGGCACTATAAAGAAATATTTTATATCAAAGGTTGCTCACCAAGAGCTTCCAGATGAGTTGATAACACCTAATGGCTCTCATTTCAATAGAGGTTTATTTTGGCACATCTCCCTGATATTTTGTCGTATGCACTCCTCATCAAATCTTTCCCCTGTAGGTCCATCAGATTCTTTCCTGCATAGTATGTATACTCCAAATGTAAAATCAGATGTTCCTGAGTCTCAATAATCAAAATAATAGTTGGTTTCCTAAAATCTCCTTTAAAATTCTTGAGTTGGAAGCATGTTACTTATTCAGTATGTGCATTCTGACTATTGGGAGACAACGTAACACAACTCAAGTATTTTCCGAAGATTGCTTGTTTGGAGGCTTACTAGGGAGAGAAGAAATAACATTATTAGTATCTTCTAACAATTTTCCTGGGAATGTTGTAAACATTCCAAGGCATTTATGAAAGAAAAATTAGTGCAGTAAGCCAACAATGAACAGCTTTTTTTTTTTCCCTAAATTAAATAACAAGTTTTAGTCCAAAAGGAATTGGACTGTCGGCTTGTGAAGTTTCAGGAGGGCAAAAGAGTGTCTAAACAATGTGAAGAAAGATGACAAGAGTGGTAGATTTACATCTAAGGGTAGATCAGCTCGTAGCTTTACTTGTAGGTGTCTGCACATCAGGTAATTTGGCAGAAACTTGCTTTCGCTGCACACAAACTCTGTCTAGTCACCGTCTGAGTCCATTCAGATTTCTTAGCCCAGGTATCCTGCACCTCTTGAGTGTCTGAGACACCTATTGGATTTGGCAGGATGGACAGAAGACCTCCTGAGTAAGGATGTCAGAAAGATGCCCATGGTCACCTCAGTTGGCATTGAGTTCCCATTTTAGAAACAGAGGTCATCCTCTACTGACTGAATGAACCAGATATCCATTGACTGCAATGAATATTGAGTTGCAGAAACAACTGACTGCTGATAGATCACAGTAAAGACATAAAATCTTTACAGATGCTTGGCTAATTCTTTATTTCAGTTCGTTTCCTGACCTTTGGTTTACTTTTTTTTTCCAATGAAAGTTGAGAGTAACGTCACATCTCCAGATTTCAGCATGAACCTTGCAATTCTCCTGTATTTTTGGTAAAATTTCCACCTTCAAGATTTCCATCATCAATTGGAACATTTCAGATTTATTTTCTAGAAAAAAGTTTGCAATTTAAGTGTAGGAATTTTTAAAAAGAAGTCTCAAAATTGTGCCCTTAAATAGAAATAAAAGGCAAAATGTGAACTGTGAGAACAAGGAGTGTGCAAAATGTTTGTCTTCTTAAATCTTCTAACTTGTGGCTCTCAGGATCTGGGAGGGACTCAAGGGAGTCAGATGCTAAGGGCTGGAAATATTGGGACTATATATGTCAATTCCCGGTGAGGCCAGATAAGAGTAATCATTTTGTCTGACAGGGATCTAAACTTTTTTTTGATCAGATAACTGAGAAATAACTCACTGCCACTTGCCCTGAGGGGTCTTGCATCCACACTTTTTAGGGGCAACTTACTTAAGAGGAATTTTGTGCAACTAATTATCTTCTGAGCAACTTGGATATTTCATTTCCTTTCTCTTTTTCATTGGTACCAAAATGGCTACATTCCTCTTTTCTTTTGTCCTCTGTGAATCACAAACTGCAAGTGGGTTTTATTTTTCTTTTTAGTGTGGGGAGTGGGTTACATATGGAAAATGTATTTTGTTTTGTAATTAATGAAAACCAGACTTCGGGAAGTTGGCCATCCAGGTCTTTATTTATAAGAGAGCATATGTCTGTGTTTTGTTTATGACTCACTCCTACTTCTTGTATTGTAACTTGGGGTTTGTTTACGCAAGCTCTTTGCTGAATCCAAGCAACATGGTGGTATAAGAGCCAGTAACTTATATTCTCCGAGAGAGTAGGACAGTGACTGAGGTTTGTGTGCTGAATCTATCATAGCCCATAGAGAGCAAGAAGAGATTCTACCACTTGAGAGCTCCTGGTTATCTGCAGAAAATGCTGCAATAGCATCTTTATTTAAACTACTGCTAGAAGATTAGCCTGTTAGCCATGAAAGGAGTGATAACCCCCAAATGAACCTTTCTCCAAATCTTGGCTGCTCTGGAAACTTTAAGGATTTCAAACCCAAATGACTGCTTGACAGCCAGGTGTAAATTAAGTTTGCAAGTAGGTGTGGGCTGAGGTTAATTTAGTGGGATGTTTTATTCTTTACTGAAAAGAAATTCTCAACTCCATCATTTCTTTTCCAGCAGTGCAGAACGGATATATTAGGAATGAAAAGTAACACCAGTTATTCCAATAGTAGAGTTAATACATTCTATTTCTCTCAAAAAGAGGTGGTTACTTATAATCCTTGTGCAAATCCTGAACTCTGAACAGATGCCACATCGAAGTAAAGGACAATGAGACAATTTAAGGAAAACAAGCAAGGTCTCGTGTCCTAAGCAAAGGACCAGGAGCCAGGAAATGCTGGGTACTTTTTCCAACTCTGACAATGATTCACAACTTGACCTTGGCAAGAGACTTCGTAACTTTGACTTCTTTCAGATCTAAAGTAAGTGATCTGAACTAGGAGGAAGCTTACTTTGGGGGCTATTAAAATCAATTATATAATTGAGTAGTTTCAGCTAATATCTGTGAAGATGATAGTAAATAAGCCCAGGCAGAGTTAATAATGAATTTGGCGCAGGTGAAGTCACATACATATCTTGTCTACTGAAACCCACTAGTTTCAGTAACAAATATTTTTCATACTAACTAACACCCATGACAAGTATTAAAGGCCAGGATGAAGACATCAGGAGTATATATTTGGGGCACAGAAAATTTAATAGGCACTGTAGACCATTATGACAGCTGTTGCAGGCAGCCCTTCTTTCCCTTCCACTAGAGATTTGGAAAAGAGAATGAAGAAAACACGTGGTAAAACATTGCTGTAGAAAATCTTTGTTGCTTTTGAGGATGGAAGAGATGTAGAGAAGTCTTTGAGGACTGCTTAATAGTTAAAGTTGTGTTGCAATGTAGGACAGCAAAAAAGGAAGTAACAGCAATTCCTCTGGGACTGTAATAAATAAACTTTTAACTTTCTTTTAGTTGCTTTTCTATGCAGAGTCCTTTCTCGCATCTGTTGCTTTTTCAGCAGTCATGTTCAGCTTACTGGGCTCAAAAGCATCCAGACTTTGTAACACTGAAAACAGGCAAAAGAGGGTTACCTTTTGCAGTTGTTTAATCCATGGTTGTTTCTGTCCTTGTCTCCTAGCAGCCAGCCCACCACTGAAAAAAAGGTTCAAGCGTCGTGAAATCGAAGCAATCCAGTGTGAAGTGCGAAAGATGTGCAACTACACCAAGATCCTGTCCACAAAGAAGAACCTGGATCACGTGAACAAGATCCTGAAAGCCAAGCGGCTGCAGAGACAATCAAAGACAGGCAATAATTTCGTCAAGAAGCGGAGAGGGCGTCCTCGGAAGCAACCCCTCTCCTTCGATGAAGACTCCAGAGACCAAATGCCCGTTCTGGAAAAATGCATTGACCTTCCCAGTAAAAGAGGTCAGAGACCGACACTCAACCCTTTGATATTGGAGCAAGCAGCCAGTCAAGATACAATCATGGCCACCATTGAGGCTGTCATACACATGGCTCGAGAGACGCCACCTCTGCCACCTCCTCTCCCTCCTCCTCCTCCTCCTCCACCCCCTCTTCCACCACCTCGGATGCCCCGGGTTGGAAAAAGGAAAAGTAAGTCTTTGCAGGAGGAAGAGGAGGATGTGAAAGTGAAGCGGCACAGGAAAGGAAGAGGAGGTGAAGGCGATGGCCTTCCTTAAGGCTGGCACACCACATTGGATGGCGGGTGCCAGTAGCAGGGCACACCAGGACTGAGGAACTGGAGGCACATGGTCTGCTTCGCCCTGCGGCAGTACCAGACTCATTTGTCTCTTCTGTGGCCAGAACTGGTCACAAAGAGTTGTGCCAACCGGGTTTGACATCTTCCTCTTTATCGCTTTGGCCCCAGCGACCCCTGAAAACAGGGGAAAAGGGTGCTGGAAATATGGGGATATTGGGGGGGGGGGTTGTGTCGAAGTTGGGGATAGCATCTACTTTGCAGTGTTTCCAAAACTAATTAGCATCTCAGCATTGCTGTTCTCATACCGTACCCGGAAACGGGAGGTCATCCTCGCAGAGAGCTGAGCTTTGTCGTTCAGGGCTACATGCTCAACTCTTACTCTGTTTGGCAGGCCAGGTGAAACTAAGTGTAACCATACCATAGTAGAAATCACTGTTAAAAAGAAAAAAAAAAAAAAAGAAACAAAAGAAAAACCAACAAAAAAATAGTGTAATTTTCTCAACTGTGATCTTGGTTATAATCTGTTTGATTTTTTTTTTTTTTCCAGTTTTATATACCTACGAGGCTTTGGGACAGCATAACCCAAAATGCCTGACTCCTGCTAGAATTATATATTTCTTTTTCATTTACATGCCTAGTTACAACTAGCTGCAATATAGGCAATAGAAAAGTAGAGCCGCATGCACACTCATTCTGAGTGCTATCCCAAGGAACAACAGAATATCACAGCATTTTAATGAGATGTACATGGATATTCAGTTACGATAGCATGTTTCAATGAAGCAACTTGGCATTTTCAATGGCATGTGAAAAAAGGGTCATCTGTCAACCAAGTTGATTTGATGCTTGGTACATATGAGTAGAGAACAGCAGGGCACTTCTGGGGAATAGAGTTGTAGTAAACATGGACAAAATCACCAAAAAAAAAAAAGAATACAAAAAAGATAAAAGAAAAAAAGAATGAAAAATATAATAGATTAAAAAGACAAGGCCCAAAACAGTTCTTACCACTTACAATTATCAGTGAAATTGATGGGAAACCCAGGATCTGAATAATCTGCATTGGGTAGCAATGCCTCGATATGTTCTTTTTAAAAAAAATAGACAAAGTAGATTGTTTAAAAAAAAATACAAAACAAAACCCTATGGAAAATAGGTTCCTTTTTGGCAATTATTTCTTAAAAAAAAAAAGAAAAGGAATAAGTGTTCTTATCTGAAAATAAAAAAAAACCTATTCAAAGGGTATCACCACTGCAATTGTATTAATGCCACTTTGGACATGTTCTCCAAGTTGTGGTTGCCTTAATAAACTAAAAAAAAAAATTTTTTTTGTATATAATGTAATTATAAAGCTCTCAGTCTGCATGAATGCAAACTGTGTGTGACAAATCGTCTCTTTAAATGGTCAGTTCAAATTGTACATTTCTCATTCGAGTTGTATGTTAGCCATGGATTTAACTTTGGTAAAATACCCGAGCTCCATTTACAAAGACTAATTAAAAATGTTTAACTAAAACAAAGACTGAACATAAAGCTGTTCCATTGCAGTAACCATGCTTTTTATAATAAAAATAAATTTAAAAAAAAGCCAGTTGGTGAAATCTGAAAAAGTACTTTCAAATTTATTTCATTTCTTTTTAAAGTCCTTCAGTACAGTCAACACCTGGCATGGCAAGATGGATATTGAAATGGGAGAGGGGAGGGAAAATTCCAGCAAGGAGGTATGGGCTGGAATTATTTAACGATTCACAAGCCAACTGCTATTTGCTTTTTTGAGAAATCTTTGAACTGGCTTATTGCCAAGGAAATTTCAAACAGCATGACACTAAAAAAAAAAAAAAAAAGAACAACAAAAAACCACAACAACCAAACAAAAAAAGTCCCCACAAAAAGTATTGAGTTTCTATTCTATTATTTATTTACAAAAATCATACTGAGACTATAGTGTTAAAGGGACACTGTAAACATACAGCTCATTATTTTTAAAGACTGATTTTTCTTCTGTGATAGCACTTTAGCTTATTAAAACTTAATGCATTTGTGGTTTGAATTGGGGATGAGGGAGCTAGGAGAGGGGATTTATTAATTTTTTTTTTTTAAAGCTGGAACAAACCTCGAGATCCTATCTTCTTAAAACTGACAAGAGGGTCATAGAATTTTGTTTCCAATTTGTTTTGCATCATTCATCATACTCATTTGAGCTTTTTGTTTTCCAATTAATGCAGCTTAGAAATAAACTGGCTGGTTTCTCATTCAGCTACAACAAATCTTGCTTTTCAGTCCTCTTGAATTAGCACAGTGTTATTGACTGGAGTTGTAGGCCTGCAGAAAAAAGCACTTAAGCCACCTTGAGCTCTTCCCTTCTTCTTTATAAAGCTTTGGACTGAGGTTTAGTTGATTCAAAAACCCTGTTTTTCAATCTCTCCTTTGGGCCTCAAAGTACGTGACAGTCTTGCTTGGTATTCCATGTAGCCTATAAGCTGAAACTAAGCCAGACACAAACTTATCCTTAGTTTTATCTCCAGTGATCTTTTAGCATTGAAGGACATTTAAATGTGTAGCAAGTGGAGCAAAGGTCTGAAAGGACCAAATTCTGTCATTGAACATCCATCGGGGTTTCAGGACACGTCAGACCTTACGGAGTGCCAATAAGGGCTGGATTTGGGTTGTTCCTTTCTGAATGTGCTGGGATGTAACCCCTCCCAGATCACTGAATGGCTGCTGCTTCCCGTGCTCCCAAGGTTTGGAGAAAAAAATTCTCTTATACTTCCAAAAAGTATTACCCAAAATGCTGCTAGAGGCACAGTGCTTAAGGAGAGCGTCCACTCAGAACATTTCACACAGGGCAGAAAAAAGATAAAGAGATCCTTTCAGTCCTAGAGAAAGTAAGGAAAGTACTCAAGATTTGGTAACTTCAAGCAGTCAGTGTAGGGTGGGCCCTACTCCAGATGCCCAAGGTTTGCTTTTCATGGCGAGAAGGTGCTGGTAGAGCATAATACTGTGGTACAGCCTTGGCTGTTAGTCTAAATGACAGCCTAGTGCAGGCAGTCCTGGCTGGCAGGACTATTAGCTTGTTAATTTGTATGAAAGCAGGCTGAAAATACTGTTAGATGGCACTCAGAATTTGTGTTCTGCATGTTGCATAGTCTATAAATATGATAAGCAAGTTGCTGACAGAATAATATTATAAGGCGATGTACTACATGCAGATCATAAAGGATTTAGTTTTAGGGCTTAAGGCTAAAATCCCACTCCTGCAGTTTATTACCCAACAATATTCCATTAATAAGCTTTTTGATTTTTTTCCCCTACCACTAGGAAGATTTACTGAGGAACTCTCTAAATTCTCTCCACACGCTACCAACAACTGTGTAAAACTGGGGTGAAAACCCTTTTGCTTATTAAGACCAAAAAGACCTTTCAAACACCTCCACTGAGTCACAGATTAACATACATCTTAGCACGCTTCAATAAAAACGTGAAACAAAATCACATGGCTGTCAGCCATATGAAATGAGGCCATAGGTTTGCATCCTCTCCATGGGTATTGTATTCCTCAATCTGGCGTAAAACCAGGAATGGGGACAAGGGGGATATGGGGAGAGGAAAAAAAAATAAAGAACTTGTGTCTCTAAGATCTTCATACTGCCAGTTTCTTGAGCCCTTCATACTAAATTTTCTGTGAAGCACCTTGCATGTTTTTGGGTAATTGTCAAAAAACACACAAACCACAAAACAGAGAAAAAAAAGTAAGCGATAGTAGTCATCAGCTACTGGCGTATCCTACAGCATAGCCCGTGACTCCTCACCTGACAGCAATGCTTTCGACCATTTGTGTAGAATTTTCTGTTTGTGTTGTTGCATTTTTGGGTAGTGTCTGGTATCACAAGGTACTGGTTTGTCATTGGGGCTTCTGAGTGCTACAGCAATATTACAGATTAACAGGAATTGCTGTTCCTTACGTAAGGATTTCCCAAACTCTTATTTTCACAGGCCCTGATTCAGGACTGCACTTAAGCACATTTATGTAGTATCCTGAACAGTAAAAAGAACAACAAGAATAGGACAGTGAAAAAAAAAAGCAAATTAAAGAAAAAACTACACAAAACAAAACAGAATTGTTTTCTGAATTGAGAAAACAAACATCATGCCCTTGCAATGCCTCTTCCTTCCATATCATCCAAAAACTGGGGTGCAGCAGTTCTGAGATAATTAGAAGCACATTTCAACACAGGACACGTTTTTGAGATCTGCTTAAGATGCCTGCCTAGGTTGTGTAAAACACTACATAGAAAAAAAAAAAGAAAAAGAAAAAAAAATGAAAAAACATGAAAAGAGCTGCCAATTGGACAACATGGGGAAGCAGTTCAATCCCATGTTGGTTTGTTTTACTTTTCTTTTTCTTTATTTTTTTAAGCTATTTCTTAAATAATAAATGCACATGAAGTGTTAAATATGTATATACTGTATTTCAAAAAAAAATTAAAAAATCAAACGAATGGGGCACAAGATTGTTCTATAAGTCGTGCTGGCTAATTTTTAGTTTGTATTCATAAGTGGTTTTTAAAAGCCTTTTTTAAAGTGTAATTTGCATGTTCTACTTTGATTGTATGTAAACATATTTTAGAGCAAAAAAATGTATTTGTATTTTATTGAATATAGAGGCAAGAAAAAAACTTGTACATTGTTTGAAATGTTCTTTTTGTAACAGTTTTTATTCATGAAGCATTTTTGTACATTTAAAAATGGATATGGACTTGATGTTCTTTGAGGCTTAGATACATCTGGCATGCTTTAATGTCATGCTCCTTCATGATCTTAGATGTTGGTTTTTAAACATTTTTTTCTAAAACAAAGCTCAGTCTTTTCGCTACCAAATCAGGTTAGCACAGTATAGAGCACTTAACTAAAAAAAAAAAAAGAAAAAAAAAGTTAATCCTATTCATATGTTATTCATTGTGTGAAATTAAAGGAATTCAATTCAGTCTAACATGAGTTGTGAATTCTTTTGTCTTATTTTCCATCTGTTTCCCATCACTAAAGAGTTTAATAGCTTTTGGGATACTAATACCATGCATTCACAAGCCCTCTTTATGGTAATGGAGAAAAACATGCTTTGGTTCTGTTCTTTTTTCTTTCCTTCTTTTTTTTTCCTTTAATTTTCCCAGAATATTCTTAAAATTTAAAAATGGACTGTGCCATGGGCCCCATGGACAGAAGAGGGAATTACATTTTAGGGCTGTGTGTATCACCAGAAGAACAGAAGAATAGAAACATCTCTGGTCCAAACCATGTCCCCCAAGCACCAGCACAGGTGGGATTTCTGCTCCTGAGGATCCCCCCTCCACTACCCCTGAAGGGAAGGCAGTCCCGAGGGCTGGGTTATGGACAATAGGGTGACATGAGCCAACCCTCTCCTGCTGAGAGTCAGACATGAAGGCTTGCAGGACGGGATATTTTCCATTTTGTGAAATCCCATGCTGTGAGTATGGGGCTGGAAGTTGGTTGTAATATGGTTTTAAGTTTCTTTTCCAAGTTACTACTAAGTGTGGTCAGCTGCCATTACACAGCCAGCCTCAACATCTACAACTTCCTCTACAGCAACATCAGATTCCATCTGTTTTCTCCACCTCAAAGGGGATCCACCACCTTCCCCAAAGGCTCAGCAACCTGTGTGTGGAAATTAAGTCTTGTTTCCTGAATGAGGCAGGGGTAATTCAGGCAAGATAGATAATTTAGTGTCCTCTCCTATTCTTTACGGGGTGGGTTCGTTTTGGGGACTGACACAACAACCACAAAAACCCCTGTGACTACTGTTTTCACAGCTATTACCATATGTTGCTGGAGTAAAGCTGCTCCAAAAATTTTAAATGTAATTCAGTTTTTTTCTTTCTCCTTTTTCTCTCTTTAAAATACGCATAGCCCCAGCTTTTGACAACAGCTCGCAAAAGCTGTAACAAACATCTCTGCTCACTGTTTTTATTGGGCTCTGTGATGTATAAACCACTGGTCTCCAACCCCAACCACATTTTCTTAAAAGGCCTGTGGTAAGACTTCCTTGGAAGTGTCTGTGAACTGTCAAGTTTCATGCTTGCTGCTGTAATATCTCAGGACTGATCTCCCTTCCCGCCAGCTCTTTTCTGTGAGCTCCCACTGCCGCTGAACTCTACTTTTGTGGTGTTACCTTGCAGGCATTATGGACCAAGTCTGGGAGAGCAACCACTGGGAGACCAAGAGCTGGGAATGTTGGGTATCTGTCATGTGGGGTCTGGGTGTGTGAGGGACTCCCTCTGTGATTTTTTTCATGTTTTTTTGCCACTGATCTCTTTTTCACCAGATTGTTGACAACCAGGTATAGTGTCACCAGTTTTCTTCTGGTCAGCATCTGCTTTCACAAGGTAAACTCAGGCACTTGCTAGGATCTCTCTATGACTGTCATCCCCAGTAACTGTGCCAGCACTGCCTGCTCCTATTGATCAAAAAAATTCCGAGAAAACTCTTTGAAAGTCTTAGAAATAAAGTTTAGGAAATGCACAAGGCCTGTTAGGTTGTAACTTTTTATATACTCTTTTTTTAATAAGACAATGTTATCTCATTTTGCATGAGTTCAGTGTTTTCCAAATTTACTTAAAATATATTCATTATTAATCTCTGCGCTGAAATAAGTGAAAATAATGAAAACAGCAAATGTGTCCAGAACAGCTATCAGGAGAAATAATGTTCTTTTTTCTGGTTATCTTCCTTTTTTTCTGAGTATGTTTTGCTTATAGAAGTAGTGAAGCTCTCTTCAAACTTTCTTTGGTCATCCTCAGTATTATTGGAGTTTGAATTTAGGAGGGAATTTTGCTCTCTGTCCTCAAGGTATGGGGCAGCTGTCACATCGGAAGGATGGGATGTCATCCAGAGGCACCTGGATAAGCTTGACAAGTGGGTCTGTATGAACCTCATGATGTTCAACAAGGCCAAATGCAAGGTCCTACACCTGCGTCAGGACAATTTCAGAATAGGACGATGTGATCGAGAGCAGACCTGCAGAGAAGGTCTTACATTGCTGGTTGGCAAGAAGCTAGACATGAGACATGAGACAGCCCAGAAACCAACTATGTCCTGGGCTGCATCAAAAGGGGTAGGATCAGCAGGGAGAGAGAGGGTATTCCCCTCCTCTACCCCACTCTCATGAGTCCTGTGTCCAGTTCTGGAATCCCCAACATAAGAAGGATATGGAACTGTTAGAGCAGGTTCAGAGGAGGGATACAGAGAAGACCAAAGGGCTAGAGCACCTCTGCTATTGGAACAGGCTGAGAGAGTTGGGCTTCTTCAGTCTGGAGAAGACTCCAGGGAGGCCTTATAGCAACCTTCCAGTACTTGAAGGGGGCTTACAACAAAGCTGGGGAGGAACTTTTTACAAAGGCAGGTAGTGATTGGATGAGGGAGACTGGCTTTAAATTGGAAGGGGGAAGATTTAGATTAGACATTATTCACGGTGAGGGTGGTGAGACAGTGGACTAGGTTGCCCAGGGAAGCTGTGGATGCCTCCTCCCTGGAAGTGGTCAAGGCCAGTTTGGATGGGGTCTTGAGAACCTCATCCAGTGGGAGGTGTCCCTGCTCATGGCAGGGAGTTGGAACTAGATGACCCTTAAGATGCCTTCTTCCAATGCAAACCATTCTACAATCCTATAAGGAGATGAGGGGCTGTGACAGACTTGAGAGTGGGCCTGTACTAACCTCATGAGTTTCAACAAGGCCAAGTGCAAGGTCCTACACTGGGTTGGGACGATCCGAAGCACAATCCCAAGCACAATTACAGGCTGGGCGATGAACAGCTTGATAGTAGCCCTGAAGAGAAGAACTTGAAGGTGTTGGTGGATGAGAAACACAAAATGAGCCAGAAATATGCAGTCACAGACCAGAAAGCCAACTGAACCCTGGGCTGCATCAAAAGAAATGTGACAAGTAGGTCAAGAGAGATAATTCTACCACACTATTCCACTCTTGTGAGACCTCATCTATCTGTAGCCAGATATTCAATTCTGGAGTCCTCAGCACAGAAAGGACATTGATCTTTTGGAGCAAGTCCACAGAGAGCCACAAAGATGATCAGAGTTGAAGCACCTCCCATACGAGGACAGGCTGAGAGAGTTGGAGTTGTTCAGCCTGGAGAAGAGAAGGCTCTGGGAAGACCTTGTAGAAACTTTCCAGTACTTAAAGGGAGCCTACAGAAAAGTTGAAGAGAGGCTCTTTATCAGGGAGTACACGGATAGGACAAGCAGGAACAGTTTTAAGCTGAAAGAGGGGACATATAGATCAGCTCTTAGGAAGAAATTTTTCCTGTGAGGGTGGTGATGCATCCCCGGAGCTGTTTGAGGCCAGGTTGCATGGGGCTTTGAGCAATCTGAAGCAAGGAGCAATCAGAAGATGGCATCCCTGCCAGTGGCAGGGGTGTTGGAACTGGATGGGTTTTAAGTTCCCTTCCAACCCAAACCGTTCTATGATCCTATGAGTAGTATCTTCATTCAGTTTTGATAGTGGAATTGTTCATGTCCTCTGGGACCAGAAGTATGACTGCCGTAACCTTAACTAATTCTCAACTGGCAGAGACAAACCTCAGCCTCAACCTTACTGTCCCCCATGGCACCATTTGCAAGCTGTGTGAGTCCATGACAGAATTATTGCTATTCTGTAATACAAACCATGCACATAATTTTAGAACAATTCTACTGTTAATGAGTGAGTAAGAGATTTTTGAGTGACTTTGAGGGGATCAGTGATAGGGCAGTACTCAAAGCCCTTCAGTACGTACCATCTGGCAAATTCCAGAAAGCAAAAGGAAGCATAGATTCAACCTGAAAAATACATGTTTGGCCTTCTATTGGCAATTAATGAACCACATCAGTAGTGCACTAACACAGAGATTTCAGAGCTAAGAAAAAGTACAGAAATCATAGCAAATTTTGGCATATAAAGAATCTATGCATTATTTTACTAGGACCGGCAGGAATAACTGGTGTGAAAACACCACAGGAGTTGTAAGAGGAGTTTAACAGAATGTTAGTGCAACCATAAGTCATTTCATTATGCCAATTAACTTTCTCTGTAACACAGAACAAGATCTATTGGTCCACATTCTCAGCTTAGGCAGATAAGCATTATCCGTTTCAAATGCGTTAAAGCAGTTTCCAAGGGCAAAAGATCTGTTTTCATTTTCCTTATGGAAACTATTTATCTCCAAGTGGCTTTAGAGTGTTCCTAGTAATATGATGTAACACAGGCTACTGTTGTTTTTTCCCTGGGAGAAATGTCACATTGATAACATAGACTTTATTAAAAAATTAAATGTTTATAAAACTAGTTCAGCAACTCTAATAGTCAGACCATCATGGTTCTGTAAGAGCTGTGGTGGAAAAAAGAGGGGAATAAAGTGGAGAGACTTTGGGAAAAAAGATGAGATGTAGTTTTCTGTGGGTCAGATATATATTTAAATAATAACATGTATTTCTTCTCTGGATTCTCTTGTGCTTCAAAAATATTCCGTAAAAATTATCCAAATCCTGGATATCAGGCCATACATCAGTCCTGCATAAATGAAGCGTGTAAGAAGCCCAGTGTTTCTTCTGCAGTGCTTGAAACATGTATGGTTGGTATAGCACCTGTTTGCCTGGCAGGATTTACCCCTTCTGGATCTCTTCCACCAGTGACGCAAACGACAGAACAAGGACCCTGTCATCTGTGTCTTTTTCCAGGTGACCTGACTCAGGAGAGGAGACAAATCTCTGGTGTCATTTTTTGAATGGTCTTTATTATCTCTGAAAGGTATAGAAAATAATCATGCTTTTCTCCATTCTGCTCTCACACATGCTCATATTTGACAGTTCTTAAACTCCCCCAAAAACGTTATTGGTAAATAACCCTCCAGTTGAATGAAAAGAGGCTTTGTCATTGACTCAAAAGGAACAAAATTCACTGCCACAACCCCCGATGTAGTATGCCACAATACAATTTGTGGACTTAAATAGCTCTTAGTGCCTTCTACTTGCCTTGACCAATACTCTGTTTATATACTGAAAGAGCAAGTATATCAAGCAGAAAATTAGTTAAAAAGGGCAAACTGTGAAAGCCTCTGCAAGGTAAAGGCAAGGAAGAGAGCACATGAAGAGTATCTGTGGGTGAGAATTTTCAGAGCATGGCAAGAACACAATTAGAAAGGAGATGAAAAGTGATCTCTGAAGGAAACAAGTGATGATGTGGCAGAGCTGTAATGAAGATAATGACAAAGAAGGACACTGCTTAGTTTACTAGAAGAGAGCCAAAGAATAAACAGGAGCACACTTGAAGGGGAAGCAATGAGTTCAGAAACACAAAAGGACATTCATTGAAGGGAGGGAGGGGGAGAGGCTGAAGAATACAAAGATTTAGGTCATGGAGAGAATATAAAAATGGGTCTTGTGACTAAAGATGGAAGAGGCAGTCTGCTTGCTTACTGGGACTGTATTGCTGTTTTCTAAGCTGACACAGCACTCATCATTTATCCTCATTAAACAGCTAACATCAAGGCACAGTTAGTGACCATTAGTCCTCTTTAAACTGCAGATAGATAGTTACTGCAAGAAGTAAAATTTACTTTGCTTGAATTATTGAGACTTACAGTTTCCCAAAATCCTGGTCAAGGATCAACAAACAGCAAAGGTCTGACAATAAAGGCAGCTGCTGTGCAGAAGACTCCTTAAAATGATGGGACTTCAAGGATATGCCCTTGCTGGTATAAACAGACTTACCTTTCTGTACTTAAAAGACATTACAATAATGTTTAGGTGCTGTTGATCCTACAGCTTCTCATGGACAATTTATGCTGATTGAACATCTACCCCAAGTACCTCAGGGTCAAAGACTTCCACCTGCTATGTGTCTCAGCAACTTAGTTTCTCATGGGGATGCAAGGTGCTTTGTGCCATAGAACAAGTCATTGTGCAATCCCATTGGTTAGAGGGAGCAACTCAAGCACTGAGAAAATGAGGCTTGTATCATCCAAGCGTACAGTGGTATTGTGTACTGTCTTTTTGAATTAGCACACATAGCTCTGTGTTTTCTGAATATTTCAAGAAGAGGTCATGGAGTTAGTTGAGAGTTCTGTTACAGAAAAACTTTCCAAAATACAGATTTTGGTGGTTTTTGTAGAAGTGTGAATAAAATAAAAATGAGGAAGTTGGTTTAAATCTACCCATTATGATTTTTTTTTTTTGCCCAGGGTACCGTGAGAAGGTGTTTTTATTGTTTTGCTTCGGTTTCAAATGGTGGTTAATCGGAGTGTTATCTCCAGAATGGCCAGAGTGACCCTGAGGGACCAGATCGTATCAGCCAAGAATTATTTTGCTTTTTCTTCCTGAAAAAAAAATAGGAGCAAGGAGGCATAACCTCTCTCTGGTCTGTGTCACTGCTGTGACTCAGAAAATCTCATTAATACACACTTACAGAAATCAGGTGCATAGCATAATCAAGAACTTGCATTTAAGCTTTGGTTTACTCCCATTGACATCAATATAATTTAAACACTTTAAAATTAGTTAGATGATTAATTGCTGTTACGCATTTATTTGACTTGAAATTCCAAATCCTACTCCCAGTTGGACAAACTGAAGTTATTTTTTTGAGTGGAAACAGGATTTCATCAACTCATGTTTTAAACAAACTCACAAGGTGTTCCTAGCCCCAGGCCTCAGTTTATGATGAGTAGTGCTTGCATATTTTGAAGGACTATTTGTTGACATTACCAAAAGACTGTGAATTCCTTGCAGGAAAGGTGCAATTTGTTCAAGAGAAGATCCTTATCAAGACTTTCATGACAGGACATTCTCTCCAAGTCAGCTTCTTTCTTTATTTCTTTTAACCATGAAAAATGAGGCCATGTCATTTACACAGCAAAGAGAAAATGGATTTTTAAACCAGGGCAAGCAGCCCTCTACTGTAGCCATATGTTTCTGTCCATCCTTCATTACCTCAAAAAATAACATGAAACCCTTTCTTTTCTCTACTTTCTATAAACAGCTCTCAAGCATGTCTTGCTGACGTTGGGTGGTTTTCTGAATATACAAGCTACGTAGTTTTGGAACTGTCATTTATTTGTATCTTTACTGATAAAAGAGTCCCAAAAAATGATAGACATCTGCTCTGAGTGCTTGATATTCAGCTCATAGACTGGGAAAGGACATTATGGGTGAATCACTGGAGGTGAAGTGTAAACTTTGTGTTCCACCTGCCTTGGATTCAAACACAGAAAAGGAAAATCAGTATGAAATCCCTGACATGGCAAGAGAATCCTGAATTTGTCCTGATTACTGCATATGCATGTGTGGGATCTTCTCAGAGGTATTGCATGCACATAAATCCTTTTCCTGTGTTTCTGTCTCTGCTCCAGGAAGTGGTGGCTTTGAAAGACCATATCAAACTAGTACATTGTGTTTCCTGCACATCCTGCTTTATTGGAGGTTAATTCCTTCTGACGCATGCAGTCTGCTGCTGCCAATTAAGTCAAATGTATTTTACGCTTTACTTTTCTGTTGCCTTACAGGCTTTTGTTGGAAAATATTTAATAAATAAAACTTGCCAAACACTGTTAAATGATATGGTCTGATGATTTGGAATAAGCATCCAGACTGTAATACATCAGAGGGATTGAGAAAGGGGAGGAGGAAATTCTGGAATGACACCCAGCTGGATGCCAACCACACGGTATCCAGCCACCAACCACAGTGTTAATCTCTTGCTAGAAGACTGTTACAAAAGCAGAAAATGAGACCCGAGGTCAAGGAAGGCGTATAGAGTTGTCTCTTATGCAGTGACACTGCAATGTGTTATTCTTTGGTAGAGGAGGATAAAAACTGACTGCACTGCAAGAGCAGTACAGATATGGGACCAAACGGACTCTTTCATTGCAGGCTCAGCTCTGCCACTTCATGTTTTCTGTCTATTTCATCATGGTTCCTGGGTTTATTCATATTTTCTGGGGGGGGTTTGTGTGTGTGAGATCTCCAAGGTTTCTCTATTTCAAGACTCAGAAAATCAGCTGACACAGCTTAGGCCCACAACCTCATAAGAGAGAGTGCATTCACTTAGGGTCAGCCGAGACACCAGGATATCCATAAAATGTTAAAACCTGTCAAGATCTTCCAGATTAATTGGATTTATTTTGTTATTACACTGCAATCCCACTCAACACTAAGGAACTTCTGTAATAGGGGACAATCAGTTTAATTCCTGGGTGAGATTATATTCTAACCGGAAAAGTGAGGGAGCAGGTCAGAAGTGGCAGTAATATAACCAAGATGACAAAACATTCCAGCATAGTTGACACTGTATATCCACGACACAGCTGAATACTCAACTTCAGCTTCCTAAATGTCTCCGTGTCCTTATTCCCATTACATTACTTTACTTGCAATTTTTAGAGCAACTTTCAGATATAAAATTGAGACCAAAGGAAGAGAGATTTCTGTTCCCTTTCTTAGGTAGCTAAAGAAAAACTTAGCACTCGGAAGCTCCCTGTACAATTGCAATATATTGTACCCAAAATGAGAATTTTACATCTTCCACGGCATAAATCATAGCTTCCAGAGGCACTAAGCACACTGACCAAAGCAGATTGAGTTGATGTGAAAATAGTGGCTATCTGTGTTCTGTTTCTAAATCCATACAAAGAACGTTCCAAGGCATGTTCATTGCAGGAGTCTTTTCAGAAAAATCCTATCACTGATGAAAGAGGGATATGTAATTATGGGGAAATCCTTGACACAAGAAAAGGGAAATTCTCATTTTGCAGCTGGAGACAAGGTTGATGTTCCAATTAGGACACAGCATAGAGAAATTCAATGCAAATGCATCATACATCATACTTGAATAATATCATGACAGTATCAAAATAATTCATCAGCATCAGCTTGAGAGCCCGGCATCATAGATAAAGTTGATTATTAAATTTCAATAATTTTTCTGGCAGGGAGGTTCCTTCAGCAGTGGTTGGCAGCTAATGATGAGAGAAAGAGGCAATCAGCACTCATTTTATCCAGAAATCTTCTCTTAAATCTTTACAAAGGTGTATCAGACAGGGCTGAGATATTCACTCAGAAAACACATCTGTTCACTGCTTCCAAGAAAAAAAGATAGGATGATAGCATCCAACACATTTAGTATTGCTAGCAGTGCTGGATTGCATATTTGTGATTACAAGAGGAGGGAGAAGATTGTTTTTAGATAACACTGGTATTCTGGTCAGTATTTTTTACTCTTTTTCAATGTTTGTACATCTTCCTCATATATTCTTATTTCCCAGGATTCTCAAATATATTCCATTTGGGAAATAATTGAAGGGAAAATGCAAAAGATTTTTGGCAACAGCAACAACGGTTATTGTAGAAGATTGAAATAAACACACTAAAAAGAGATATCTTTAATTCTAAGTTACTTTGTAATTGGTTAAATTTCTTAAGTAACTAGGAGAATGTGATGAACTTGAAGCCACAGTAATCTTGTGCTTGCTGCACTGGAAAAATCTTTCTGGATTTGGTAGGCTGACTGACAGATACATCTTTTCCCTCAAATTCTCTTACAAGTTCTCTTTTAATGTTATAATAAAAGCTCACTATGTTAGTAAGTTCTGCCCACTACATTTTTGTACTCTTAGTTAAAAGGTCCTGATTTTCTATCAGTTCTAAATAATTCCAGTGCTATGGGTAGCATATAAGTACAGTATGCAACAGCTATTTGCATAAAAAGCCCCGTGAAATGACCTCAGGCTATACATCAAGAGAGTCGGTTCTGAAAACAAAAATGGTGTAATTATGTGTTTAATTATGTCACCTAAGGGACTGAGAAATGGAGTCAGGTTGTACTGTTGTTATCCCTACACCAAGGAGTATTGGGGCTGACACTGGCTTCGAGATTGTTTCAACAAACATGCACAGAGAAATTACAAGCAAATTTCAGAGTTGCATATGTTCTCGTAGTTTAGCCGTAAGATTAAATTGGACCTAGGAGCAGAGTTTCTTGATATAAATATAAATATAGGACGCCATAGTTATTCAGGAGTCTTTTTCTCACTCCTTACCTATTGCTTATGTTTATTTCACACATCTGGTTTTATCAGTATTTCCTCCCTTCTCCTTTTCATCCCTTTACCAGACCTAAATTTCTTGTTCGAATCAGTTCTATTTTGTATTGACATATTGTTTTTTCCTTCATTCTGGCCCACAAATTTTGTTGAAGTTGCTTAAAGAAAGCATTTATTTGCTATAGCTGCTTCCAATTTTGTCTTGCTAATGTCTTATCTTCCATTTCTAAAAGCAGGTTAGAATTTTGGCAATATTTTTATAGGAAGAAACATAATGCTATTTGGGGAAGTAATTTACGGCCTTTGATAATACTTACTTTATTTTTGAAGGAAAAACAAGGGTTATTCATAGTTGAAGAGGGAAGCAGAAAGTAAAATTTGTAGCTATTTTCTGAGACAATTGCTGGCTAAATTTGTCTCATGGATGGTAGTGAGTGAGATGGAATTATCATCAAGAAGTTTATTGTAAATATTTCTTCAACATATAAAGGTGAAGTAACAAATGATAACGTTAAACCCTCTTTAAAATGGAGAATGACCCTACGGTATAGCTCAATAACAGGTCTTAGAAGTATTGCTGATTAATCTCTGCTATTTATTCAGATTATCACATTGAACAAAACATTAATTTCTGTCCTGTGCAGCAGTAGTGTGAGTTTTGATGGGGTGCCATTATCACTTCCCAAATCTTAGGCTGTGAATCAGTGCAATGGAAGTATGACAGTCTGGGGGAAGGAGGGAGCTTCTGAACGATGGCACTGAGAAGTCATGAAATGCCTCTGTGTGGGGATAGATACAGTGCTATATCTGCCACATCAGGATAAGCAGTCTTGAATGACATCCGAGGCAGGTAGGTACACCTGAAGAAAAAGCACTAGGTGAATCCCTGCAGAGCTTATTTCCTTCTGCTTCTGTGCAGGATGAACAGAAGCAGCAAGGAAGAACAAATGACCCTGAAGGTTTAAGGGGGCTGCATATGCATGGGAACATTTTCCTACAGGTGTAATGCACAGAGATATTCGAAGATGTGTCATATATGTCAAAGGAAGAAAGAGGGATAAAACATCTCTTGGTTAAATGAAATTTAGGACTACACAGCACAAGTGAACCAGGAACCAGTTCATCAGCCTCCTGTATATCCCTTAAGGAGATCTGACAACATCCATTAAATCCTGAAATTAACTAACAGTGCTGAATCTGCAATTATATTGAAACTAGTAAATTCAATTAAAGGGAAGGAGTATTCTTTATTTGAATGACTCACTTGGTAGTTTTTTGGTGCATGTAAGTAAGAAGATAAAGAGAAAATGCCCGTTAAATAGCTCTTTGTTCAGATTATGCTGTGTCAAGTCAAGAGCACGTTCATAACCTTGCACAGAATCACGTAGTATGGAAGAGCTCATAAGGAAGGAACAAATACCCAGAGAAACTCTATTTTTCTCCTCCAGACTTGTAGCTTTTCTTCATTGTCTCTGTCAAAATTTGTATAATTTCTGTTAGTCCTTCCCAGAACACTGAGCTTGAGGTCTTATTGTACTGGCTAATATGTAAACGTATAGCACTCCAGTGATAATCTTCTTAGACATACCTGCTGCATTTTAGAAGAGAAAGACTTAGGAAACAGAATGCTAGAAACTTAGGTTCTTCTTCCACAGGACAAATTGTAAAAACCTGGAGAAAATCTGAAGCAGTCCTGGGACCTAAGTCCTTGGCAATGTACACCCTTCCAAGCCACCACTCACACTAGTTATCTAGTGGTATCCTTTTGTTTTAGAAGCTCCCCAGGTTTACAACACTGTATTTTAGCACATCCTCACTTGGCTGGTCAGGCTCCATCTACACTCACAAATAAGTTCTTTCTCTCCCTGGTTTGTTGTAGTGGGTTGTTGGGGTGATGGTGTTATTGTGTATGTACTAGAGTTGTCTATCAGAAGAAGTTTTGTCTGCTGCTTTCTTTCAAAGCATAGAGGTTTGGACATTCTACAGCATATCAAGAAACCAAATGCAAGCCTGCTACTTCTCTTTCCTGGCGGAAGAGTTTAGCCAGCAAGTTGGTGTAGAAACACATGGCATCAGCTGCAGCTGCAGTTACCTCTTCCTCCCATTGTAAAGGAAAACAGTTTTCTTGGCTTCTTTCCACTGGCTTTGATCAGAGAGTGTGTCTCTGAAGCTCCTACTAAGATAACTAAGATGTAAAACTATGGTGCTTTTTTCAGACACTCACCAGCCCTTAGTGGGTTTGAGATCTGCCTGTTCACAGTCAGTCCCATCTTGAGTTGCCTGTGTCTTGCCGTGCCTGCGTAGGGAGTTTAGGTGCTCACTTTCAGACTGCTGAGCTGGATTCAGGAGGCAGATACTTTAAAAAGCTTTTACTCTCTTAGCATCTGCTTAGCCATTCACAGTTACTATTTTACTGCAGGCCTTGAGGGTGGATCGAAAGGAAAAGAAAAATGGCTTTCAGGATGGATTACTTTTGGGAAGAGTATTCTGTGCCAAGGGCAGTGCAGAAAGAAGTAAACATTCAAGCAGACAAGGATGACATCATTTATTCAGTGGAACTGACAGGGGCAATGTGAGAAGCTGTAAAAGCAGATAAGAAGACTGAGATTTGAGAGCAAGGCATTAAAACTGGAGAAGGGAGAACTAAGCAGCAATGTTTGTCTTTTTGAACAGTTCTGTGTCTATACTGTGCCTACCTAGGCTGCAAGCCCCCCACTCAGAAGTGTATACACATGCATTAATACTGGAATGTCATCTAAACTGTGTTCTTTATGGGGTTTTTACTGGTCTTTCTTCTTTCAGAAGAGTGCAGTGGAAAGAAGAAATATCCAGCTATACTATTAGGAAAAAAACTACATTGAAGGTTTATGGAAAAGTGAAGCAGTGCTTTATTACTTAAAATCAGAGATAGAAAGGAGTTTGATAAAGTGGCTTGAATAAACATCCCTGAGTCTGGATTTGAAGGGAAAACTGGTGTTTTCAGAACATTGCATGTCTGGGGCAAAAGAAGGACAGTAAAGGCTTGTCCACAGAGCTAGACTGTGATGTTTTGGTCGATAAGGAGAATTACTTTGCTTTTGTCTGTAGTAAGATTTAAGTGCCAACAAGATCAACAGGACGAGCTGGAAAGAGGGACCCAAATATGGAAAAAGAAGAATAGTCACAGATAATAGCTGACATGTGTAAAACTAATCTCTGTACAAGGCTTGATGTTTCTCATGGAAACTAGCCTGCTTCAGTTTCTGTTGCTTCAAGAAATCATACTATC
The DNA here is from genome assembly GCA_033558185.1 of Dromococcyx pavoninus. Lineage (NCBI taxonomy): Eukaryota > Metazoa > Chordata > Aves > Cuculiformes > Neomorphidae > Dromococcyx > Dromococcyx pavoninus. The sequence goes on from JAUMJL010001017.1 coordinate 524,103, forward strand.
TTTTCTGTATGTCCTAGTTGTGCTGCCATCAAATTGTGGTTTGAAAAATGCTTTTTGGGTTTTTTTTTGGCCTTTTCTTTTTCTCAGTAACAGGACCTCATTCATTTTAAGACTTTTAGATTCTTCAAGTGTTCTTCACCTTGTTTTAGATATGCACATTTATTTTCAATATATAGTCTAAGTAAAATATTATAGATACTAATATTCTGTGAAAAATCCATTTAAGAGCTCATCATTTCTCTAGTCTTTAAAAGGGAAAATAATTTGCCCTTAATTAGTAAGCTGAACCCCCAGTGTTCCAAGAAGACTTGGTTAGAGACATGCTCGGGCAATTAGACATCCACGAGTCTATGGGGCCGGATGGTATCCACCCAAGGGTATTAAGAGAGCTGGCAGAGGTCCTTGCCAAACCCTTTTCCCTCATCTATCAACAGACCTGGCTGACTGGGGAAGTGCTGCTCGGCTGGAGACTGACAAATGTGACTCCCATTAACAAGAACAGTCAGAAGGATGATCCAGGGAATTATAGACCTGTCAGCTTGACCTTGATACTGGGGAAGGTCATGGAGCAAAACATACTGAATGCTATCATGCAGCATCTGCAGGACAGCCAGGTGATCAGACCCAGTCAATGTGGGTTTATGAAAGACCAACTTTATCTCCTTCTATGACAAAGTTACTCATTTAATAGATGAGGGAAAGTCTGTGGATGTGGTGTACCTGGACTTTTGTAAAGCCTTTGACACCATTTCTCACAATGTTCTGCTCGAGAAACTGGTTGCCATTGGCCTGAATGGGCACAGCCTCTGCTGGGTAAAAAACTGGCTGGCTGGCTGGGTCCAGAGGGTGGTGATAAATGGAGTTAAATCTAGTTGGAGGCTGGTCACGAGTGGTGTTCCCCAGTGTTCAGTGCTGGGTCCAGTCCTGTTTAATATCTTTATTAATGATCTGGATGAAGAGATCGAGTGCACCCTTAGCAAGTTTGCAGCTGACACCAAGCTGGGTGGCAGTGTTGATCTGCTTGAAGGAAGGGAGGCTCTGCAGAGGGATCTGGACAGGCTGGATCCATGGGCTGAGACCAACGGGATGAGGTTTAACAAGACCAAATGCCGAGTCCTGCACTTGGGGCACAACAACCCCACGCAGAGTTCCAGGCTTGCAGAAGAGTGGCTGGAGAACTGCCTGGAGGAGAAGGACCTGGGGGTGTTGGTTGACAGCTGACTGAATATGAGCCAGCAGTGGCCCAGGTGGCCAAGAGGGCCAACGGCATCTTGGCCTGTATCAAAACGAATGTGGTCAGCAGGACAAGAGATGTGATTGTGCCCCTGTACTTGGCACTGGTGAGGCCACACCTTGAGTGCTGTGTTCAGTTCTGGGCCCCTCGGTACAAGAAGGATACTGAAGTGTTGGAGTGTGTCCAGAGAAGGGCGATGAAGCTGGTGAAGGGGCTGGAGAACAAGTCCTGAGGGACCTGGGGTTGTTTAGCTTGGAGAAGAGGAGGCTGAGGGGAGACCTCATCACTGTCTATGGCTGCCTGAAAGGAGGCTGTGGCACAGCGAGTGTTGATCTCTTCTCTCAAGTGACAGGTGATAGGACAAGAGGAAATGGCCGTAAGTTACACCACGGAAGGTTCAGCCTGGATATGGGGAAGAATTTTTTTACTGAAAGGGTGGTCAGGCACTGGCAGAGGCTGCCCAGGGATGTGGTTGAGTCACCATCCCTGGAGGTTTTTAAAAAATGGGTAGATGAATTTTAGAAGAACATGGTTCAGCAGAAGATGAATACTGTTGGACTCAATGATCTCAAATGTATTTTCCAACTGGAAGGTTCTATGGTTCTAAGCATATTAGAGAGCTATCACACTAAGTTACCAGTACCAGTACCAATAGTAGTACCCTTGAGAAATCAGCTTGGGAGCAACATGGACCAGAAAGAAGCTCCTTTGGATGCTGGTTTAGAATCCCCATTGTCTGGATTTTTTGTCATTCACAATAATATTAAGAGACATCTGATCTACACCCTCAGACCAACATTTATCCCCAAAAGACAGTGATGTAGAGTTCGGGGTTTCACAGTCCTCGGCTCTTCTTCAAACCCAAATAGCTCTGACACATCACTGCCTTCTACAATCTGTGCGTATGCATCCAGTGCTACAAATGCTCATTAATTTCTAGGGGAAACCAGACACTTTAGAACATATGCAGAATATGCTAACCACTTTCTGGCTATAAATACCTTGCTGATTGCACTAGGAAAGATGGAAAGCAAGCAAACGGAGGAACTTGTTGAGTACCTCACATGTTTGAAGAGTACTTAACAAAGATGACCCCTGGACAAAGTTCTTCTTTCCTGTCACACCCCTGAGAGTAGGGAGTACGCATAAATTGGTACTTTAGAATGGCTTTTCAAAAGAAAAGAGATGTATTTTGTGCTTGGCCATAAGCAGAACAAGTTATAAACATAGCTCATAAACATTGCTGTCATTATAGCTGTTGGCTGGGTGGGTTTGGGTTGGTTTTTTTTCGTTTTGAAGTGGTTGTTTAGGGGTTGGGTTTTTTTTGCGTATTTTAAGCTAATATGAGAAAGGAGGAAGGATGAGGATTAGCAGGAATCATGCACCAGATTTTCATGAGAAGGCCTCTCATCAGTTTCTAGATTTAGTGAAGTAGTTTTTCTCATAGTAGAAACTGGATTTAGTGATTAAAATAGTCTGTAGGACTCAAGGCTCTTTACTTATGACAGTAAAAACTGTTCACTGTAGTGAAAAGGATATACCCCCATAACAAATGCACTAACTCATGTCTGGTATAGAAGACAGAAAAGAGACTTTGTATAAAGAAAGGAATTTATCTTCTCATGATCTCACTGGAACATCACTTCTGAAGCCCTGCTTTATCTAGAAAAACTGTTAGGTGGAACTGACTGACTTATGACAGTAAATGATAGTTGCTTTCTGGCTGTTTATCACTGACCTTACCTATTGAGTCCTGTCTATACATACAGGTACTCATAGATCAGGGGTGTCAAACTCACAGCTCCCACTGTTCTCCTGCTTCCGCAGCGTAACGCGCATCACATACGCTGCACACATGGCCAGCGCTGGCAGGAGTGCAGGGGCAGGTATCTCGGTGCTGCTGCCACGTAGAAACAAGGTGCTGGGTTGGATAAAACAAGGTGGAGGGCTGGAATCAGCCCACGGGCCATCAGTTTGACAGCCCTGCTGTAAAGGATTATTTCAAAAGCTTTTATGTTCTAGGTAGGAAAATTAACAGTTTATATGCAACATAGAACAGGCATTAAACAACCCTGACTTCCAGGTTACAGACACTTCTTGTGAATGGGTAAAGATGACTGCAAATTTCTCAGTAAGAATTAATATTTACATCATTGTTAGATGGCTTTCATATGAAAAGTTTACACCTATACCTGCTGTTTTCTGTTTCTTTTCCAGTTTTAAAATTTCTATCTGTTTCAGTGAGTGAAGATTCCCCAAGCTGGAGAACAAGACATTGGCCAGTAGAACATGTTGATATATAAATACATAGAGAAATGTGGTACATGCAGTGAGAGTAGATTAGCTCAGGAATGTTTCCTCAGTAGGCAAGGGTGATTATCCACTGATTGTTTCTTATGCAATCAGGCTGGGGAGAGAAAGATAATTTTTTTTACAAATTTGTATCATATAATTTAAGGTATTTCCCCTTCCATGCTAATGCACAATGCACCAAAACTAGGAATAAGGTGGTTTAGAATGTTGGTTTACCTCTTACTGAGTAGTATTTGCTATCAAACTTTGCTTATCTCAGCTGTCTGGTTCAGTATGGCTTTTATCACTGCAGTAAATATTCTTAGGTGTTTTAAAGAAAAGACAACAGCCTCTGTGTTTGTTTAGATTTTATGGTTCATTTATTGTTTCTCATTCTCTTAGCTGAGGATAATTATTTTTTTAATTAAACACACATAAACAAAAATATATCATCTCTAAAAATGTCTATTAAAGAAAAAAAAACAGTTATCATGGCAAATGTCCATACGCTGAATTGCAAATCACGGATTCTGATTTTTTAGTTCTATTTACCATATGTTATTTTTTTGGTTTTGCTGGTTATTTGTTAGATGCATTGAGGAAAGGAGAGAAAAGGTTTGAAAGGTATCAACTCGACATTTTTCCATTTCTGTGGAAAAGTCCAGAGAGAAGAATCTGGCAACTTGCCTTGACACCAGCCATCTGTGAATTCATCATTTTTTGGCTCCCTAGGTAATTTACTTTCAGTCAAAATGAGCATTCTCAATGTTGACAAATGGTCTTTCTACATTTCACCAACAAAAGTAGTTTTGTAGGAGATTTGACCTTACAGAAGACCTGTTTCCCTTGAAAAGACTAAAGTACAAGAAAAAACCTCTATGATTAATTACCTCTGTTGCAACTGTTTCAGGTATTCGTTCAATTAAGAACATGACAACAGGTAGCGTCACAACACTTCTGTAGTTCAGTATTAATTCATAAACTCTGAATATCTGAATGTCTGAATATCCGGTTTCTATAGAAATCGTTTTCCTTCATGAGAACCAAACAAGATTTTCTGACCCCTGTTAAAAATTAAAATATGCATTACTTTTGTTCCATGACCACACCACGTTCCCAAATTATAGTAGGTGACAAGCTATAACATGCATAGAGTCCTGGACCACATAATGCTTCTACTTTGTTAGGTCTACATCTTTGATCTAATGACTCACAGAAATACCTAACTTCCACTAGAAGGTTTCTGTCTTACAGAGTGCCTGATTTCCTAATTCAACATTGTAATTACATGTTGAGGGTAAAAAAAGCATTGCAAAAATGCTCTATAGTCCATTCTCATACTTCAAATAGAGGCCAACATATCATGTCATTCACACAGATGTTTGCCTAACCTCTTATTGAAGACTTTCAGAATACTATTAGGTAATACAATAAAATAATAAATCTGTTGGTTAGTGCTAGACTTTCAAAAATCCTGCTGCAATTTCAGCCCATTATTACTCATCCCACACCCAGGAAAGAACGACAAGAGTTATTATTTTGCTTCATCCTCCTAACACAGTTTTTATGTGTTTGAAAACAGTTATGACATCTACTCATAGTCCCTTTACAAATGACGTAACGTCACTGGTTTAGTTTTTATCAGCTCTTCCAATCTCTAAATATCAGATAATTTCTGCTACCCTCTCCTGAATTTCTTCCAGCCTCCACTTGATTCCCTGCTTTTTTCATTTGTGATGCCCAAAAGAGCCCAAAAGAGCACAAAAGAGCACAAAAATTTCCAGTGGAAATTTAAAAAATACTCATTAGATATGCTCATTTCTGCTATTTTCACATCCAAATTAAGTAGTGTATTTTTTTTATCATCAGTTATGATGTCGATTTTCTTCAGTTTGGTATTTGCTATGTCAGACCTTTTCTGCTAGGTTGGACCTGTCGTTGTCTAACCCGAAATTTTATAGTTTTGTTTGTTTTTTTTTTTTTACACAGCTGTTATCTATACTTTCAACTGAAGTGTATCCTTATTCTTCAGGTCATTACAACAATTTTTACAAGATCAGTTTGAATTCTAAACCTCAGGGAGGCTTTCATCCTCCATTTCTCTTCAGTTTCACATCATTTGCAAGTTCAATAGGCATACCTACTGTTCTATAATTCAGCTCATTTATTAAAATATTACAATGCTGGCCATATCCCTGCAGAACTTCAACAGCAATAAATCATTGATAACTTTACAGCTCACTTACATCACAGAATTTTTGCTTGGACTGTACATCCTTAGTTGCCTTTAAAAAAGTGTCATGTTACTGCCAAAGTTACAATCACACCTCACACTTGTCATATCCCAGTGTGTCACAGCAGCTAAGTGTAGACACAGCCTGGGTCTCACAAACAGAGTTGGCCTTTGGAAGACAAGAAATTTCAGTTCTTCTCACTCCAGGACTAGCAGCTTTGACACATTTTTTTTTTTTTACACAACAGCCACTGATGTACTTATTTCAAAGACATCTTGAATGATTTTTATTGGAACATTTTCCTACGTTCATAGTAAAATGTACAGCAAAGTTGGCATTAAGTTTATGGTTTAACACATTATCTAAATGAGTTCTCAGAAAATTTTGTCTTCTACGAAATCTTTTATGTGCTTGGCTATATCTCCTTCCTGATTTTGTACATGTTCTCCAGAAGATTTGGTTTATGTTCATGTGCTTCATTCTCTAGCATATATCTCTTGTCTTACTCATGTATCTCTTCGCTTATGTACTTTCCTTATTCTCTCTGCTTGGTAAGTCTGGTGTATTGTTTAGTGTCCCCTGCATAGTATTCAAAAATTTATATTGGTCATAGAATTTAGTTTAATATTGAATCAGTTTTATGCAGTTTGTGCTTTACTATCAAAAGCCCAAAGACCTTAATTCATAGATGCGTAAAGAAAACAATTTTCAAACACACCATCCTAAACATTTGTTTTTGCCTTGGTCCACTGGTAGCTATTAAACAAACTGGTCTCAATGCTATGTTCAGTGCAAAAAGTAGCTTAGGAAGCTGAATGGGGTTTTTTTTCACACTTTTTCCTTAGGCATCTGCTACTAGGCACTGTTGGAGGATAATTAGTGGTTCACTCAATACCCAGATATAGCATATGGATTTGTAAACTGCTTTTCACAGACTATGCATTTCTTAATATGGCACCTGTGTAGTTTCCAACAATAAAATTATTTTTTCAGCAACATGAAGTTTCAGTAGAGTATGTAATGAGGAATTTCCAAAGGGCTGTAATTTAGGAATTCATTTTCAATCTAAACATATTCCCTACTAACCAACTCCTATATGTAGTGCTTGCTTATTTGGACTAGGGAAACAGAAGTGGCCATGTCTGAAAGCCATCATGTCCTTCACTTTTGAGATGTAGATTACCACATCTATCAGAGCTCATCAGAGCTAGTCATCTAGGCAGGGATGTGGAGGGGATTCATTTCTATGCACAAGAAAACCAATTAGTTGATAGAAGAAAAAATAAACAGCGTTTTACTTCAGCAAAAGGAATGTATCAACATTAGTAATTTGCAAACCCTTGACCTTCCTTCTTCCAAGGAGACTCTTGGTTATTCAGATAGTTTTCTTGGTTACAATTTTCTTTTTTTCACAATATTCTTTGTTTATTCATACAACAATTTCCCTTTCAGTTATTTTAAAAATCTGCTCTTGGCCCTTCTTTCACTGATGGTGGTTGTGTCTGGCTCTCGCCTCAGGTGGTTGGTGTGGAACAACAGTTACGGCAGCAGATGATGGTGTAAGCATTTTTTTTCACGTGCTGTCCTGCTCAGCCATACATTCGTGCTCACCTATGCCACTAAAATTTCAGTTTAATAGTAAATGAAGCATATTTCTAAAACCCTGCACATTAGTTGCATAGTTAATGTTGCAAATCCATATTCGTTGTACACCTGGAAGAAATATGTGCTATTAACTTTTTATTTTCCCCAAGCATAAAATTTACACAAGACTGAATTAATATGAAATTCCTCTTCAAAAGACTCTGTAATAAATGAATGAGAAAATGCAGTTAAAAATTTGCCCGTAACAATATTTTCACTATTTACAAAGGTCAGTCTTCACTCACAGCTTCTATATGTAGTTAACTACTGGAATATCTTGCCCAGGATGAATGAGATTTTCCTCTCCTTTTGTTTATTTTATCAAGGTTTTGACAGAATAAATTAGAGCTTGGTGTAAGAATTATGAAATAATTCTCCACAGCCCATAGTAAGTAAGAAGATGTTGATCCTATCATTCTGCTTGACCTTCAAATTTATGATTATAGAAAAATAATACAAAAAAACCTCTGGTACCATTTTTCCATTTTGTTCTAAGGAATTTATTATCTAGAGTAAGGATCCTGAAACGTAGGGAGCAGACCTCAAACAAGCACATAAATTTCTGTACAGGTGTTTCCTCTCTACATTACTAACCTGCTAGACATGTCTTTGTTTCTCAGACTCTAGGATGTCCCTGTGTCAACAGCTACAAATTCATCCAGAAAAAAAGTACTATTAGAAAGCTAAAACAAGTGGTTTAATTTTCTTTAAAACAACCTTAGAAGCTAGAAACAGGCAGAATACTAATCAGCATTCGTCTATGGAGTAGTTATGAATGTTTCTCAGGCATTAGATTTCCACTGACTGCAGTCTGTAAGTTTTAAAAATGTCAGACATGATAAAATCATACCTTAGTTCACCAGGAGTTTCAGGTTACTTGGGCCATGTATGATAACATCCAGTTGTAATGGTGAAGTGCATTCCTCTCTGTTAGCTGTGGATTTAACCCATTATCACTGATATTTTGACCTTCTACTTCAGTCAGTTAAAGGAAGGGTTTAGCTATACCAAAACTTTAAAACTTACTACCTCATGTCCAAAGGAAACAGCATTGTCCTTAGTTAAGGCTTACCCACTGCTCTGAAATAGCTCAACACTAATATCATAGTGGGAAAGCAAATAAGTGACTCCAGGAATCTAAGGAACAATTAATTTTACTCAACCAAAAAGTAAACCAAATGCAACAGAGACCCAATGCATGTGTTTGAACTAGGGAAAACAACATCATTTTACAGAAACAGGACCGGATAAGAAATAAAGCTTTATCTAAATCATGTTCAAGTGTTCTTAACACAACAGTGCTATCTTATGACACTATTCGTGGGCTGTTTTCTGGGTTTGTACAACTTCTCACTCATTCTCATGAAAATTCAAAATAAATGCAAGTTTCCAGTTGGTAAATATCAGACCCAGGGACAGCTAAGGCATAGAACTGCTGTGTCCATGCAAGCAGTTGGAGGTGTGAACACACTTGGAGTTTACACTAACAAGTGCATTGTGAACACAGCTCGGGAAGTCCATTTAGAAACAGCCATTAATAAAAATAACTTGGGAAAATAAAACACAGCCATTTGATGTGAACCATGTGCCGGCGCTGGCCTGCGCTGCTGCTCGCCAGCACAGAGTCCAAGGCTACAGCTGCCGAGCTGCATGTGGCTCTTCATTGCTCAGCATGGGGCTCTCGTTCAGGTCTGAGCAGTCAATGTTTTGCAGCCGCTGCCTGGAGGAAAACCAGGCAGTCTCAAGGAAAGATTCAAAGAGACAGGCTGAGACATGCAGAGGGGCATGGGAGGATGGCGTGAGCGGCGCTGGCGGAGGCGGGTGGAGCAAAGCCGGTAGCAGAATGATAATGCATTATCTCCAGGACAACGGAAACTGCCATCCGGCCCAGCTCTTGCAACTGCTGCACCTAGGAACCCAGTGGCAAGACACGTTGGAAAGCAAAACACAGCAGCCTCATAATGTACTCCCACATTCAGCAAGTTTTCACGCCAGTGGAATTAACACCAGTGTGAAATGAGCTGTCAAGGAACTCTGAAGGCATGCGGTTCTGGAGCAGTCCTCGCAAACCTCCGTGCAGGACTTGGTTCATCGCTGCTCAGCCACATGTCTGAGGCATGTCATGAAACAGACTGACTTGGGAAAGCAGCTAACCATGAACTTAAATTAGTTTTTGCTTTAACTTGCACTTAACTGCTCAGTTGCACTGGAAGCTTGGCAGTGTCAAGAGTTTCTGTGCTTCCTCCAGAGGCCCTGCATGATATATCTGGAATCTGTGGGATTTCTCTTGCTGCCTTAATTGGAAGGGGTTCTCCTCCCCATCGCTCTCGAGCAACACCCATTGCTGGTGCTGAAACATATTTGCAAGTTGGTTTCTTCCCTCTGTCCTAGGACAGACACCATCACTCCTCAGAGTTGTCATTCAGGCACTTTACAGCAGCATTAAATTCACCCTGTAAAAAGAAAGAGTGAGTGAGAAGACAGAAATAAGGATTTTAGCAAGTAGTGACGGTGGGATTTTACTGTAATTACCTGAACAGACTCTCTTACTCCCACCCTCTCCCACAATCTTCCTGCTTTCACAAGTGTTCCCCCTCCATCTCTGGGATGTGCCTTTGAGCAATGTCCCCTGTGAGGGTGTCCAACCCCCCATAGTCACAAAAGCCACAGCCAGAAGGTCCCATTGGAGAAAGCAATGAAATGCTGCCCACAGCCCAAGCACTGCAGACAATATCTGGGAGTGTTGATCAGCCGTGTGCTCCCAGGGCTGATTTGCTGTAATAGTTCTGTCTCTCCTCTATACTTAAAGCATCTTGAAAGTGTATAATCACTGGCACAGTTGTGAGCTGTTGGTTTGAAAGTGGCATTTCTGGGGGAGGACTGAGGTGGAGAAGGATATCCTGGGTAAGCACTGAAGGACTCAGTCCAGTGTCAGGGACCAAGGGGCTGGAGTTTTAAGAAGAAGCCAAAAGGTTTCATTTATACCATTCCAACCAGCATCAACCTGAAATTCCAAAACAGGCAGTCACCTTATCTATGTTATCAAGAGACTAACACAAAATAAGATGTTTTCTGTTACCTGCACGACATGTAAGTTCCCTTGCTGACATTCCTGCCTTCACACTTTTATCTGTGGAATCTGGGTTTTGCAAAGGACTGCCTTAGGGGAAAGCTCTTTTTTCTTCTCCTTTCCCATATTGCGCATTTGAGAAGTATAGTCATTAATGTGAGCTGTCTCTAAGCATATAGAAGCTGGTCAGCAATCAAAAATAAGATGAACATATCTGAAGGTTTCAGCAACGTCTATTTTTCAATGCTGTATCCAACTAAAATAGAACTCCAAATGACTTGCCTGCTTTCCCATTGAGAGCCTGCAACTATACAGAGGCACAGTGAGCAAGCTGTGTGATTATTGCTTTTCCCAGAGAAATTGTTCTCTGTTAAGATGAGATATTAAAGTCAGGGCCTGCTGTGCAGAAAACAGGCTGAAGCAAGCCAAGATTTTGGATGTTCCGCTGTGGTTTGTATTATTTCCCAACAATATTGTCATCCTAGCTGCGATCGTTAGCCAACAGGAAAGCAAGACTACCTGCAAATATTAGGGGGTGGAAATTTAGGAGTTTTATGAGGTAAAACAAGAAAAGCAGCTTTTTACTAAGAAATAAAATCTTTTGATCACTAACTCCTTGAATATTCAAGTTTTGTGGTGACTTTATCGTTCATGGAAAGTACTAAACTGACACTACAGCCATTTCATCCTAGGTTTTCTGAAATAGATTTATACCCAATGCATGTGTTGGTGGTGTGGGGACTTACTCCACAAGGCAGAAGCCAAGGAGAGGTGCTACTCTTTCGCTGGGACTGATTATGGGATGAGCCACACAAAGCTTTGTGCCACCACTGCAGTGTATTCTCACCCTGTGCTGTGGCTAGACAAGGGATGCTGAGAGAGGAGCATGAAATGGTGATCAAATGAGTGAACCTCTTGCATAATTCATGAGTTGAAACAAACTTTTGTACCAGACAAGATCACTCATTGAATTTCTCTTCAATGGACCATTGCTTGCTTACACCATGCAAGATCCATCTCACTCCATACTGTCTGAATGGCAGCAGTACCAGCCTTTCTTACATTATTCTGAAACAATATGCTGATCTTTCTTTTAGTGGCAAGTAGGCAATTTGGACTACAGAGCCCAATCAATCCCTACTTCTTCATCTAAGGATGCCAGCAGAGAAGCTAATTACCACCTCCTCTTCAAGGGTTCATTGTCAGCTAGGGATCAGGATGAGACCTTTATTCACTCCCCAATATATTATATTCAAGGAGTAACCAGACTGACGTTAGTCAGTACTGACTTACAAAAACTCTTTAACAGGCCTGGAACCAAAGCAACACTAATACAGGGGTGTCTTAGAGGGGAACATTCCACTCCTCATTAGAGATGCCTGTACAATTAATTTCCCCATCTCCTTCTTCAAAAGATTGAAGAGGGAAGGAGGAGAGAAAAAACAAAAGCAGTGCAAAATGTGAGTGGAAAGAAACAACAAGATTTTATTTGAATTACTAAGTGAAAAGTCCAGTTCTGATTTCTAAAATAAACCATCCCCTAATCTTGAAGACTTCAGTTAAGACAAGATTTCAATTTCATGTGAAAATAAATTTATTACCTTTTTATCTTTTTTCCTAATATTTCTTCACTTGAAAAGAGAAAAAAAAAAAGGAGAAGCAAGGAAAAGGAGTAAGCAATCCTATTTTTTTCTATCTTTTCTTCAGACTTTTGTGCTCAGGTCACCAGTGCCAACCGAGATCCAAGTCCAAATGATCTCATTAGAGACATCTAACAAGGAACACAGAGTGGGAGATGAAATCCCGCATACAGAGAAACAGCAGCACCAAGGTGGTACACCAAAAGAAAGTACTTTAGAGAAGAAGAAAAGAAAAGAAAACAACAACAACATCTTCAGTCTGCCCTCCTGCCGTGAAGCTGTGCAGGGGAATGAACAGTTTCCCTGACATGAGCCAGTCTTGCCATAATGCAATCAGGTGGGGGCACCTCAGAGTACAGGAAAACAGCTGAGCTGTTAGTTAGCTGGGTTTATTTTATTTTCTGCAGGCAAAGAAAATAAACATTTTCTCACATTAGATCATGAACCCTATTCATTTATCATCTGTTCTCTGCTTGCAACAAAATGTCATTTATCTTTTCTTTTGTGCTCTGTTTGGGGTAAGAAAGAGTTTGAAATCTGCAAGTTTACGGGCACTTTCATGTTACTCTTGTCTTATTTTATTTTCATTAATATGTGTTCTTTAAAGGCTCCCGAGGCTAAAGAGCCAAGATTCCTGATGGGGTGTCTTCACAGAGGTTAATATAAATGTAATGCAATGTAGAATGCTGCCTCTGGTTTACACTGGCAGGAGATTTGGGCCACTCTACCTGAGCAGGGAATTAAGCATAACGCTGGTTTTCAAAGTCGAGAAGGAAGCTGCTATAAAATTTCCAGCACACTTCAGAGGTTCATTGGGAAATGGCAGATGAGGGAAGGGAGGGGATTTTTTTCTGTGTTGATGAAAGATGTTCCACTGGCAGCTCTGGACCTTGAAGTCCTGATTTACCTGAAGAACACACAGGAACTGATCAGAGGCAAGCCCACACTCATCTTGGCTTGGCAGGCCTCCAGCCAAAGCGCACTCAGCCCTGACCTGAACCCTTACATGGGGGTCATTCGCTTGGTCTCGACACTCATTTTCCTCTGGCCTCTTATGTAAAGGCAGGCAGACAATGGGTCAGCTCGTGATGGTGGGGTTTTGTGAGGTGAAAGATGCCTAATGAGAGTGCCAAACGTCTCCCCAGCATTTCTAACTTCACATCAAAGCCGTCTCACAGTCATCAGGTGGTGGCAACAAATTGCAGTCAGTAACCTGGAGCAGTTGGATGGAGCAGGCTGGAGGTCAGAGGTTAGGCAGATCTCTTTTTACCCTGAACTGTTACCAGTCCCTGAGCTCTGGTACGATGATAGTGTCACCATCAATGCTCTGACAAACAGCTGGGTGTCCCAGATTCTCCTAAGAGTCTTCTGGGAGATCTCAGGGATGCCTGTTGAAGAGGCTGTTGCTTTCCTTTGGTTAGAAAGGGCAGAAAACACAAACTGACCATTGAGTGTAAAATACAAATAAATTTGCAAGCTGTCTGACTACAATGCCACCTTCCCTCATAAAGTGGAAACTAATGCATGGGACACTACGGTGTTCATGTTGTTTCACTAGTCAGTGAGACTGGTGATTAGTGATCAAAATTTGTACCAATACCTTTTTTGCCTTAAAAGTGAAAAGAGTTTTCATGGTATTTTGAAATATAGGTGGAAACTGAATTTGCAGTCTTAGAAACAAATGGGAGGAGGAGAAACCATTAAAAATAAGATTGACGAAAGGGAGTCCAGGTTTAGGGCAGATGGATTTGCCCTTTGCTCATCATCCCACACAGTTGTTTGTGATGTTCCTTGAATAACATGCCTGTAAAAATAATCTTCAAAGTAGTGTGGAGAAATGTAATTTCTTAACCTCAGAAAATGTGTAGATTTGATTCCATTAACAAAACTCACCCTCTAAACATTTAATTTTACCACTAAAACATTAAATGAATATGCAGGAGCCATTCACAACACCATCTACTTATCAAAACACCTTCTTTAATTTGAAAAATAATTTGCATCTCCTGTATTTGGGACAATAGGTATGTGCCTCAAGTCTAAAAGTATTAGGGACCAGCCCACATCTTCCGTCTTCCTATACAAAGCTGTAACATCCAGTATACTATATAGTGTAATATAGGCACTACCCAAAGTGACAGCCTGCCAAAAGCATGGGAAGAAGCCTGCGTGACAGCTGGCTCTATCTAGTCACATTTGACTCATTTCATAACAATTGAAAAGCCTTCTGTTGAAATATTTGCAAGCAAACTCCCTGGTCTGTTAAAGTAATTTAAACAAAGTGGCTGAAAGCTGAAGGAGCAGCTCCATTCAGCAACCCAGAATGCCTCCTTATTCTTTGAAAATGAGCACGTTTAATGTTTCATGATGCATCAGGTTGTGTTGTTGCATCCACACTTCTTCCAGCTGAGGGCAGAGGCTGGATATTTCCATCCTGTATCTTTGGGAGGCAGAATTACATGGCACAGTTGGTGCTGGCATCTCCCTGGCAAAGATCAAGCACACATACAGCTGCCTACAGCACTGAGGGAAAGATTCTACTCTTGGATTTCTTCATATGCTAAATGAAAGAAACCATCACCCTTCCAACTCCTCTACTTTCTGGCTGTAACTGAATCACTCATGAATGCTTTACACTAAGCACAGGTTCAAAAATCTCCATATCTTCTTTGTGATTTGGAAACCCTGAGGTATAACACCGTTGCTCCATTGAAATGGTTTGGGAACTGCCAAATCGTGTTACATGGGGCTGCATCTCTGTAGGTCCCACTTTCTGGGGAGTTTGCCAAAGCAGCAGCCCCAGGGGCTTCTCTTTACGCTCTTCATGGAAGCAGATCTCTGTGGAAATAGCAAGTGTTGAATGCTATTGCAGTGCATAAAACAGGATCCTTCTGTCATAGAAGGGGCCGGAGGAAAAAATCTCACTCTTCAGCAAGTAAATAACTAAGAGAAAAAAGACCACATTACAGTCTCCTGTCAGGATGTTCTTCTTGCCATTGTTTACAAACTGCAGGCATCTTTACTGCTAGTTTTCTCCTTAGAGATGACACCTGGGGACCTAAAAGTGTCAGACTAGATGTTTGGAGAATTTGCAAGCAGCTTCAGGACACTGATTTATATTCAACACAGTCCTTTCCAAGAGGTTGTTTTTTCAGAAAAGAATAAAGTTAAAACTACCTCAAAAACAACCACAAAAAAATGTCATTGTCACTAAATCGAAAAGGAATATGACTGAAGCTCCATGTCAGTTTGGGAACTTCTGATGTATGGCAAGCTTCTGTGGAGAGCTGACTACTCACTCTTTCCCTCAGGCCACACAAAAATAGCTTACCACAAAAAGAAAAAAAAAGAGAAACAAGTACTATCATCATTATATCTTCTAACTAGGAGTCAAATAGGCTAATATTTTAATATTTTATTTGACTAATATCTTTTGCATATGGTACAAGGGAAAACTTGAATGACACTCAAATAGAGCAAGACTTCTGCTCTCTGAGACCATATTAAGCCAGCATTAAAAAGATATTATTGAGGGAGGCTACCAGAGCACCCCCATTGGCCTACTAGCTTCCTTGTACCCACTGAGAGTGAGGTGTAGGGAAAGCAGCCTTAAAAATTTTTTGATTTCTATATTATGAAAATATGAAGCTGTTCCTATGTCATGCACCTCTGTGTCATATGAGTAATAATTATTTTTAGAAGGCACATAGATTTCAGAACTTTTATAGATGCCTCACACTTTTCCACACTTTTTTGGACATGTGGGAGAATGGGAGAAGTCATTTATGGCTCTCCAATCTGGGCCATCAGTGTTATGTTGAGGTGCACTGGAGATGTTGTAACTTACAAAATTGTTTATAAGTTCCCTTGAGAAAACTTTCACTAGTAGAAGATAGAGACAAATGTACCTCTCCCAGCAGGTTCTCTCCTTTATTTTAGCTGAAGGTAAGACCAGAGAAGCGTATTAATCTTATCTTCTTCTAAATATACATATATATTTAAGTTGAAAAACGCTTTTTTTTACAGTACTGAAATGTCTTTTCTGCTCTCTGAACCAGTAATATAAAAAACTTCTCAATTATATATTTACTAGTCTTCAGTGTTAACTTTTATAACATCCTGAATTGGAGACCAGCTAATTCTACCTGCAGGAAAACACATACTCAAATTTTTTAATTTATATATTCTGCCACAGCTTCTGGGAAATACCGTGTCACTTGTTTGGTGGGAAAACTGTGAACTTCAAGAGTTCTGCTCCCATGGGCTGTGGGCCAACAGCTAGCCGGTGCTGCTGTAGAAAACTCAAGCATGTGCCGCCCAGGAACTCTCAGAAGTGACCCCTTCAAGAGCAGATTCCCCTCCTGCTTGTTCTCCCATATCCCTCACCTCTTACCCTCTCCATACACTTGACTCGGTTTAGAGAGAAGAAATTTGTGCAGTTTGAGAGCAGACAGTTTCTCCAAACTAACTTTGCAGTCACAGAAAATAACTCTTTGTCCCTATTCCTCAGTGAGCTCCTTTGCTAGGCTGGACTGGAACAACCCAAAGAGAGCCAGAGGGAGAAGTTTTGTCTGATTTCCTTTGCTGCAGAAAAAACCTTGTAAGCACTCAACATCAGTTCCCAATGTGGTGGTTGCTGATCTGGCTCTCGACTCTTCCTCTAGGGGTACAGCTCACCTTCAGGTGTTGTCTGCTCCTTCTCCAAGATCTTTGACTCCACTACAGAGATCATTTCACTTGAGTGCACCTCTTCTTCCATCATTGCTGCCTCTTAAGCAATACCTTTACATCTGCTGGTCTTTGTATTTCCACTAAGGGTCCTCTGTTCTTTGCCTATATAGAGGGCTGGGGTTTTTTTATATAAAGAAATGTCTTTTATTGTTTCCTTTTGCTTTTCTATTACAAAGCCTCTAATGTGTTGTGCTAAAGGTGGGTGGCTTTAAAAGAGGCTGGTTTCATTAGGTTTTTATTGTGTTTAAAATGTGGTTCCATTTATTGTGCTAAACACTTGGCAGACTTTGTCACGCCATGTCTCATGAAGGCACTTGGAAATAAGCACACACATAGAAATCTACATCAATTTTCCCCCCGAGCAAGATAGGCAGGAGATCATGAAAGCTTTGTTTCTTTAGCTGGCAGTTAATCCTTCCAAACTTGGCCCCCTTTCTGAAATTAACTCATCGAATAATGGACATGCTCCATTAAAGTGATGAAGATAAAAACTCTGCCAGTGCCTGACTTAGTAAGAAAACCATCTCATTCGCAGGCCAAAAGAACACACTTGAGCTGTGACAAAGGATCTGTGTAATTGAGAGCCAGGACTCCCCTCCCATTTATTTCCATGAATTGGTATTCTTTGACTGTCCACGTTTCTTTTTGTACGTAGGAAATGGGTCATGAGTTTCTAGAGGAAAGATTTAAAATAACAATTTAAAAAATATTGCAAAAGCTTTTAAATAAATTTTGATTCATCCATCTTCTGATGTGTATGCTTTTCACATATCTCAGTATTATTAAAATTTTAATTTACTGAGAGTTGGTGCTTTGATTACAGATCCAGAAAGGGACTCAAGTTCACATATGTTTGGTTCCCAACTCTGTGGCTGCTTCAACATATATTATGAGCAAAGACACTTTTTCCTTGATTTCCATCAAAGAAAAACAAGAATAGCACTTGTTCATGTCTCCTGGGAGCTGTAAAGAAAAATTCACTACTACCTGTCAGGAAATGTTGTTATTGGCATGCTACTGTGATGAGGTGCAAGTATGCAACAAAATGTCATATTCAATGCACATTAAAATACAATAATTTTATGATTAAACTAGTCTTTTCTGGGTGGAAACAGAAATAACCTAAAAAGTTCTATGGCAATGCTCCTCAGTCGTTTTTATGGACAAAGCTGTTGGCTCAGATCTGATCTTTCAGACTTCTGCTTCTTGAAACCATGGAAGAGATGAAAAATCCTCCTTCTTGTTAGTCCAAGAAAGGAAATACAGTCCTGATAGCTATATGTGACCCTTCTTCCAGAGAAGATATGTATTAGAGCTATGGCCTCTGACCTGTGAGTTATAGACTATATTCTGCCCAGGAGACATTCTGATTTTCCTCAAGGCTGTAGAAAACTAAACCCCTTTAAAACTAAGGAGGCTGTGGCTATGGTCCAGGTTGGCAGGGAGAACAAAGAAAGATGCTGCTTACATTACGCACTCATTACTTCTGCCTGTGAGCCCATAAGGGCCAGGAGCTGCAAGGGCAGAAAATCTAATAATGGAAGAGAAATAAGAGCCTGTAAATTAAAATGACCCCAAATACCGAAAGTCGGATAGAGCAGATATCTTGTTAGGCATCTGCAGGCACAAGAGCGTCCTCTGGATTAATTTTATCAGGTTTTATACGCTTTAAGGCCATAAAGAAGGATTATCTCATTGATTCTGACCTCTGGCATAATACAGGCAATAAAAAATGTATTCTGTTACTGCTGCATGGAGTCCAATAATTTGTGTTTGACTAATGTAGTTTTTTTCAGTAGAGCAGCCCCTCTTGGCCTTGAAGATTCAGTACTGAGAGAGTCCACTTCTCTGATGAAGAGACAAGAAGTTTACAGTTTGGCCAATATACAGGGTGGAAGAATTGCTCAGCTACAGCTGCATCCTCACGCACAACCCATGCAATGGAAGCATAGTGCCTGCTATTGGTGGATCTCTCTCCACAGGTGACATGGTCTTCAGTCATAGTTTCTTGTTCAACTTTAAGCCAGCATGAACTAATGCAACAGTTCAAAAATGAGCCTCAAACTTCTCTGTCCCTACATCCTTCACACGCATTGTGCAACCACACAACTAACAGGTTAAGGGAAGTGGTTAAAACTAATCAATTAAACAATTAAATTGGTTGGATTGTGTGACCTGGGTAGGAGTAAACGATAGGACATGTGACTAGCTCTTTCAAAAGCAGCTTTGGTTTATGTCAGTTCAGACTGGCATATGAGAATCTGCTGGTTTTCTTTATTTGTTTCTAGTGGTTTCAGGTCTTTTTGCAGCTCCTCAGTGACACAAAGAAGCTGAATCTCAAGAGACAATGCCACTCAATGTCCGCAAAGTGTTACATTGAAGGAACATGCTGTCAAATATTAGGTATTATTTATGACATCCAGTATACAAATTAATCACACATAAATTACCCTGTATATTTTCATGAAACAAAACACTTTTTTTTTGCCTGAAAGATAGAAATACAAACCAAAATGATAATCTGTACACAAACTGAAAATCCACTTTGTATCTTCACTTAATTTAAAAGTGGGTAAGATTCTCCCTCCCTCCCCCCTTGTGGGTCTTATGCAGTAATGCATTCTCAAATGTGTAATAGCCACATTTCCATGATATTCATAATTCATGCCATGGAAATGGTCTGGAGAAATAAAAACTTCCTGCCTCATCAGATCCTCCTGAATAAAAAAAAAGTTCTTAGGCTATCCATTGCTGAAAGTAGAGCTGTTGCCTCCATTTTCTCTTTCAGACACAGCCCAAGGCAAAATAATGAAAGTGTCAAACTCTGTGTGCTTGTAGCTTTAAAAAAAGGCACGGAAAGAAAGATCAAGATAGGTAAATGCTACGCTTCTTTGACATCTAGGAGAAGGAAAAAGATAAAAATGATAATCCATGGCAGCACAGTAAAACAAGGAAGTATTTCCCACTTTTTATTCCCCTTTCTGTAATTATATTTTTACTTAGATACAAATACTGTTCTCTACCTGTCACCAGAACACTCCATGACATGGCACTGCCCCACCTCACCTCACAAGCTAATTGATAAAAAGCATGACTTCTCTCACAGCTGTATTTAGTCATACGAATGTCAGAGATCCAATCAGCTTTGAACTAATCATCTCAGTTCCTCCCTCCATTGATCGAGACAGATACAAGCAAAGGTTGGTTCTTTCTCCAGGATACTTACCTAACTCTGGAAACCACAACCCTTTCTGAACCCCATCCATGCACCCTTGGGGATTAATCTAAATATAGAAGATTATCTGTGATGTATCATTTTAGACACCTAAACTATTTAGGTAGCTGAAGTTAGATGAAACTAATTCCATTAGATGGTAAACTAATGATAAGCCTGACCATATACAAACTCCTCATCCAGAATTCATCAATAATATAGGAAACATTTTGATAGGTTTAATATCAGGCTGCTGTAGGCTGATATCACAGCAGAGTTTTACGGTTTCTTTTTAGAGAGTCAAGATTTCTAAAATTTCATTCATTATGAGGCTACAGTTACATATTTCATCAGGTTTTCATGATGGAAGGAAACTGGAAATTTTACCAAATAGGTAATCATAGGGTTTTATTAGCTGTGCAGGACAAAAGTATTTAGTAATGTAAAGCTTGCTGAAGTTTTTTGCTTATACTTTAATACATTTAGTATCTGTTTTGTAAAAATTTAAGGATTACTTATTATCATTGTAGTATTATCAGTAATACTGTAGTATTGTTATTATTATTGATACTACGACTATTATTACTACTACTATTTTTACTGTTATTATTGTCATTATTATTGATTCTCTTTGCTTTTTTGTGTGTATTTGCAGAATAGAAATTAAGCTTCAGGGACAGTTTCATCCCTACCAGAGCACAGAATTATATTTTCAGCCCTAAGAGAAGAATCCTAATTATAAGATCAACTTTAAAATCCTATAGCACATTTTCTATTGGAAAATTTATTAACTTGGTGATCCTGCCAATCCCTAAATGAAGTGCTTCATCTATTTTGTTCAAGAAGCATTTCCTTCTTGATAAAACTTGTCACCACTTCTTCGTCATTTAAAAGGACTTCTGCTTTGGTGTTAAAAGGGTAATTTTGGTTTATAACTTATTAAGGCCTTTGGGAATGTGGCATCAAAATAATGTTATTTTAGCCTTTCTTTATTATTATCGGGAGATATTTCTTGAAGCATCATTCCATGCTATATCCGCCATCTGGATATAGCATTTATTGAAGGAGGAATATGTAGCCCATTCAGTAATTAGAGGTGAAGACTGACATTTCAGGGCACTGAAGGGCTTCCAAACCCTGCCTGTGCCATGCCGTGTTCACCCACCACACCATTCCCTGCTAATGCATGCTGACAGGAGTCATTTTCAAGCCTGCCGCTTCTCCTGGATCTCGGATGTGAGTGGGGTTTCCAGAACTCAGTCGGTCGCTCCTTCCAGATCCTCAGTGCACCCCTTCTGCTGCATTGTGAGCACTCAGTGCTCCTTTTTCAGAGGTGGATGTGATGGACTGTGACATCTATCATCTCCGTAAAGAGACATCTCAAACAGTATCAGAAGACGTCACTTAGAGCCTGCCAGCTGGAAGATAAACTTGATGGCATTGATGCAAAGGTCTATTTATGTCAGCCCAACATAACTTGAGTTTTCTGAAGAGAAAGCTACGTTATGGAACAGGATGAGGGCTGAAAAGTTAAATCCTTTCATAGTCAGGAGTATTTTCCTTTTTTGTCTGATACAACCATATGATTTTACATGATGCTGCTCGTCAGCTTCTTCAGCATGGAGTAATACTTCAAGAAGAAGGGCTCTTTTGCCCACCTTATGTTTGCCATATGCCATTGACCTACCCCCGTCCCTGAGTCTGTGGTAAAGAGGTTAAAATTTTAACACTTAATCAGATGACATAAGATATACCACCAAATGTGTCTGCTGCCCTGACTTTGTCTGCTTCCTCTTCAATTGCATGCTTCAGCTGTTCTTCATAGCACATTAGAGGGTTGCTGTCTTTATTAGTCACCAATAACACATTAATACATTCCTTCTCCTATTACCTCGGACACTAATTTGGTGGAATTGGATACTGACAGTACATTGATGTTGTTAAGGTTAATGACCCAGAGATTTACAAGAGAAGTCACATTAGAAGTCAAATTGATTGTAATAATTGTTTCACTGAACAGTGTCAACATTAAGTACAGTATGTTGTGCTATGACATCCAGGGAGGCCCTGTGGCTGTTGCAATAACTACAACGCTCTTTACATACACTCCTTACAAGATATTTCATACTGAAATATGTTTAGGTAAATGCAGCTCTCATAAAAGATGTCTAAGATGTTCTAAGACATGAGGCACTATGTTTCTAGTCTCTGCACATTATTTTGCCTCCAAGAGTAATTTGTACTTGCATCCAGTTCTAGGGAAATTGTTGATTTCTTAGCCGGGGGTGAGCAGAAAGCAAAATTTGGTGGCTGTTGCCTCCTTTTGGCCTGAATTGAGAGGGAATGCAGAAAATCTGTACAGATCACTCCTAAACTCTGCTCAGACAAGTGTCTGTTCGGCAGTTGAGATCCTCTGAAGTTAGGCAGCTTTAAATAGTTAAGCTGCAATACACAGTATGAAATAATTTTGTTATTAGTCTTGCGTTTACATTAGCAATAGGATGCAAAAATTGCAACTGAGAAGTCATTGGATTCTCCCAGAAGACCAAAAATGTGTGTGATTCTCTGCAATTACTGAAAAAAAATTGTGGCCTTTTCACACTGTGGATCCCATTCCTTCCCTTCCCTGCTCTGTTCTGTGGATTTCTGCTCTTTCTCTCTCTTGCATTCCTCTTTTCTCCATTTCCTCTCATTCAGTGTATTGATCTTGCAGCTGAAGAAATCACTGCTGAGTGCTGAGTGGCACTGTGAGCGGTGAAATAGAAGGTGCTTGTTGTGCAGGAGTCCTGTACAGTCATCTGCACGCCCACAGGACCTGACTCACCCATTCCTCCTGTCGTAGTGTCAGCTCTGACTGCAGGGTGCTCACGACATTGTTGACGACGGTGAGTTATGACTAGAGCTGAAGGTCAGGAAATTACCCTCTCGTGCTTTTCACTGACACTTGATTCACACGTCTGGTGTTGTTTCTCAGTCTTATTTTCAATATCTCAAGACATCAACCAAGCAATATATTTTCCAAGAAAATTTCAATTTTAGCAAGAGCAACAAACATTCTGTGGAAGGACCAAAGCTCACAGTAGAAAACGCCTTTTTGTTTTGTATATGATAATACACATTAATCATTATCCACCCTCCCTTCCTCCTTTCTCCCAGTCCCAACTTTTCTTCTTCCTCAAGCAGTTTGCATGATATATTCTTACTGGAGAGTTAAAATTTTAAGAAAGGACATAGAAAATACAGAGGTTGGAACACTGGTGGGATTCGTGTGACTAAGTGAATATGCATGCAGTGTTGACATCTAAGCCAGTCACTTTTGGCACCCCTTACAAGCAGTGGGAAAAAATAAAACCCTTTGGCACAGTTAGTCCCAGTGAAGGGTGGGTGAATTGCAGCCATACTGAGATCACAGCCTGGCTTTCTAAGTGCCTGCAGTGTGGGACCTACAGCTTACAGCAATCATAAAGGAAATTGGGATGAAAAGAATGTATTTTGGTGCATAGAATCCCAGGGTAATGAGGTTGTATAACACCTTCTTTTCTGTGTCACATCTACAGAAAATGTGGCTGCACTTTACTCCTGCCCAGAAAGGCTGCAATGTCTGGCTCATGCTGTGCAAGGTGGTGTTAGTTAACGGTGAAGGTCCACTCTTTAAATCTTTCATCAAGCAGATACAGCGTAGGCAGCCAGATTTGAAGAACTGACCTATAGATTCGGTTCATCTGTAAATACCATCACACATAAGAAGCAAAACCAAAAGTCATCATATTTTGGATCTTAGCACTGTTTATATCACACATCAATAACATGCCAAACACTGTCTTTTGCTCCGTACAGCATGTTGTACAGCTTGCTCTCTACACCATCAGCTTGTTTTGTGGCTGATGTGTAAGCTGGGATATTACTTTTTAAATGTATTTCAGTGGCATCACGTATTCTACAACAGGCCTGTCAAAATACAGTGTCAAGCTCTCATATGTCACATAAAAACTGTTTGATGTTCTCCTCACTTGAACTCCTACTTTGCATTGTAATTAGGCGAGATCTTGACTGGGTGAACTTGTTAGCTTTTTACATGCACAAGCCTAAGGACACTTTAATTAAAGTCAGAGGGAAACTTGAAAGCACAGGCAGCAAGAAATAATAAGATGACTAAAAATAACCTGTTCAAAACTGCTGCAGAGAAACCAAAGGGACAGAACATGTCACATGTCACAGACAGGGAACGTTACGAACCGGGGGAATCTAACCATTCCCTCCCCAACAGTAGCACATAATAATTATAAATATAAATCATGCTCCACTTCTTGCCACATGACAGCGCTGGCAAAAGAGAATGACAACATTACTGACCAGCAAAGCTGTCTGAGAAATAGAAAAGTCTTTTTTAGCAAGACTTTAGTTTAGCAAGGCTTCTTAGTTTTAATTTTTTTAGTGGAGAGATCCTCAAAGCAGTAGAGGGAAAAAAACACGATCATCATCTTTTATTTTATGGCAATAATCTTCCATAAATTACTTGTACGAGGAGAAAGAAACATCAGAATTGTCCTGAAAGAATATATTAATTTTCAATTTTCTTTAATTTTTCTCATGGTAAATTAAACTTTTTTAACAAATCCAAAGTTTTCTCTTAGAAAATATGATTTTTATTCCCTTTAAAGACTATTTTGAAAGCTAAATGAGTAGACAATGATTTCATATCTTTTCCGCTTTTTTTTTTTTCAAAATCAATGTAAACATTTTCCCTTTTCGTGATTTTTGGGCTGTCTTAATTATACAGTACTCGCCTACCTCCTTCTGTCTCCTTGAGTTTCCATCTCACTTTCTTACTAGGTATATGAAGTAGGCAGCATCAACACAAAATCTATTTTCAAAAGTCACAGATATATACACATAACACATTTTCTTTGTTCTACTTTATCATTTGTACTGTGCCCTATGACTCACACACCAGTTGATAAGAAAGGCATCCTGCTGCGAGACTCAAATCTGTTTGTTCCTACTGGTACAAGTCCCACTTGTATCTGAAGTCCAGAGTTCAAATCCATTTCAATATAACTGATTCTTTAAAATGGGATTCAGAACACAGATTGAGACACCTACAGTTAGGCCTGTACAGTTGAATATCTGTCATCTCTGTAAAATTCAAAGGCCAATTCCATTGGCCAAATGTAGGTACCAGTTGCTGTCTGAGAATTTTGTAGACTATAACACAGTCTCTAATTGTTAATCTAGAGGAATAATTGTCTTCCATATGTCCTGGTTCATATCTTCCACCCCCACGGAATGCCTCAAACAACCCAGGGCACAAAATATGAGTGTTTTGGTAACTGAATCAAGCCCCTCATCAGCACAACAGGCTGAACGGAGACTTGTCAGGCAGCAAGTACAGCAATTCAAGGAGGTATGCCAATCTAAAAAAAAAGCACATGGAGGACAGGGAGGTGATTTGAGACAGCCAATGTGGCTTCTCCAAGGGCAAGTCCTGCTTGACCAACCTAGTGGCTTTCTACGATAGAGATGGGAAAAGCAATGGATGTTATCTATCTGGACTTCCGTAAAGCCTTTGACACAGTCCCTCCCAACATCCTTCTCTCTAAATTGAAAGGATATAGATTTGATGAGTGGCCTGTTCAGTAGATAAGGAATTGGTTGGATAATTTTATTTGAAGAGTATGCTCTATGTCCAGAGGAAGGCCCAACTGGTGTCCCTCAGGGATTCATATTGGGACTAGTGCTATATAGTATTTTTGTTGTTGATTTAGACAACAGGACTGAGTGCACCCTCAGCAGATGACACCAAGCTGAATGAGGCAGTTGTCACACCAGAAGAACGGTATGTCATCCAGAGGGACCTGGACAAGCTGGAGAAGTGGGTCTATGTGAACCTCATGAAGTTCAACAAGGCCATGTGCAAGGCCCTACACCTGGATTGGGGCAACTCCCAGTATCAATAAAGGATGGGGGATGATGTATTTGAGAGTAGCTCTGCAGAGAACATCTTGTGGATGCAGCTTCATGAGAAGCTCGACATGAGCCGACAATGTGTGCTTACAGCCCAGGAGGCCAACCTGCTGTCCTGGGCTGCATCCAAAGAAGCTTGGCCAGCAGGGTGACGGAGGGTTTTCTGCACCTCTACGCTGGACTCCTGTGCCCAGTTCTGGAATCCTCAACATTAGAAGGATGTGGAACTGTTAGAGCAAGTCCAGATGAGGGCTATGAAGATGATCAAAGGGCTGGAGTGCCTCTACTATGAAGACAAGCTGAGAGAATTGGGCTTGCTCAACTTGGAGAAGAGAAGGCTTCAGGGGGATCTTACAGTGGCCTTCCAGTACGTGAAGGGGGCCTACAAGAAAGCTAGGGAGGGACTTTTTACAAGGGCAAGTAGTGATAGAACAAGGTGGAACACCTTTAAACTGGAAGGGGGGTTGCCCAGGGAAGTTGTGGCTTCTCCCTCCCTGGAGGTGTTCAAGGCCAGACTGGATGGGGTCTTGAGCAGCCTGGTCTGGTGGGAGGTGTCCCTGTTGGTGGCAGTGGAATTGGAACTGGATGGACTTTAAGGTCTCTTCCAAACCATTCTCTGATTCCATGAATTTACGATTCTACGATACTGTGATTTATCCAACCACTATTGACTACACTGACTCCATCTCCATTTACTTTAGTTTAAAGTGAATTGCTTAAGCACCTAACTGACACCTACACACCTTCGTACAAACACTTACATTAAAGCATCCCATTATCTATATTGTCTCTCTCTCTC
Organism: Dromococcyx pavoninus; assembly: GCA_033558185.1. Lineage (NCBI taxonomy): Eukaryota > Metazoa > Chordata > Aves > Cuculiformes > Neomorphidae > Dromococcyx > Dromococcyx pavoninus. The sequence goes on from JAUMJL010001017.1 coordinate 550,925, forward strand.
GAGTTCCCTGAGCTGGTTACTCCTCTACTATTTACAATGTTATTCTTAGATTTTTAATTCATGATGATTATATGTTATTCCTCACATAAGCTCTTCAAAATATTCACTTTCCCGAGATACTATGACTAATCTATATCTTTGTCCTTATTCAGAAACAGCACTGACATCTTCGTTCCCTGACTTCTCACCTCTTTACAATTGCAATGCTGATTTTGACAGCTGTTTCCTCTCTGTGCTTGCACACCTCTTCAGTTTCTAAGAACAAATGCTTTTACAGCACATTCTTGTGCACCTCGAATTGGACCTGCTTATTTGCAGATTTAGACAGGCACAGGTTTAGAGGTTTGATTTTGTCTTTTGTGCTGCAACTTGTTCGGGGCTAGTCTTGACTTTGCAGGTTCAAGATACATATCCAGTTCCTCTTTCTAAAGCTCTTCTTGGGGTTATGTTTTAGCTGTTATTCTCTTTACCTTCTTTTGTCTGGAGAAAATAAAGGGATATCATCTCACTGACAAGCAGTGCCAGAGGGTCCAAGAAGCAATGCTTTTTTCGCAAGTGATGTAAGAGTGCTGCAAAGCCTTACTCATTATTGCAGATGTGTCCTCCTCAGAGTCTTTGGCAACGTAATTACATTAATACTTCCTTACCTTTACCATAGAAATATTGTTATAGCTCAGTCAAGCTCCCACAACAGTTCCTGCTTCTTTCCAGAACTGCAGAGGAAAACACACACTAGGAGCCTTGGCTCAGAGTTGCTCTGAATCACTTATCACTGTCTCTAGCTTAGCATTTATGTATGTATGTAAATCCACCTACATGCATCCATAGGCCACCAAGACAGCGTGACAGAAGCTGTGGCAGGTCACAGTCACAATCTCATCCGTTTGCAAGAAAGAGTCACCGAATACATTTGAAATTGAATACAAACAGAATGAAGACAACATTGCAACCAGTTGAGTCATGATACATTGAAAACTTTGTCTGCTTTTGTGGCTTCCAATACTTCCCCCAACACAGAATTGTTACAGCAAATACCTTCTCAGAAAAACATATAAAATTATTATTGCCATTAGGATTTATAAGGTAACCATCATCTGAGCTTGTTAAATGTCTTTGAATCCTTGATAAGTCAACTGGATAAAGGTGTTCCTACTTAATGCAGCTGTCTCATGTCTCAAAAATCCTGCTGGCCAGCTACTGATGACGAGAATATGATATGGAAGAAGAGGCTACACAGAGTGGCCTAAATGCAGCACACGGCGTCATTGCCTCCAAGGGGTATTTGATAAGATTTATATGTATGCACAGAGAAGGTGTGCTCTTTTCAGAAAAAGGGAACAGTCTGAAATTAAAATTACTAAATCCCATTTTCAATAGGACTTCAGTGCACACTACTGAGCCTGCAGTATCACATGTAATGAAATGAGATGTACAAAGTCGGTTTCTCATCCAGAAAACACTGCACATTTAAAATATGAAAATAAACTAACATATGAGATTCTCAACTGGAGGAAACTAAAGAAAACATGAAAAGATATGGAAATCCTCAGCCAAGTTGGCTTGTGTGTTAAAGATTTGATAATTATCTACCAAGAATTATATCCAGCTGTTGATGTACTATTCTGTTAGAGTTGACAGTCACACAGAAGAAGGCCAAGTCAACTCCCAGGAATGCTGAAAGCATCGTGATGTTTGAATAAATGATATATAGCACCACTGGAGATGTCGTCAGTTGAATTATAACACTCTGATTGCTGAAAGCAGAGACTTTTTGGATTCTCAGGAATCCAGAACAGAAGTCTACAAGTGGGTAGCTAAATATGGCCAAGGACATCAGAGACCTGGTGAGAATGGGTGTTAGATGGGCAAAAGCAGGGCAAGCAAAGAAAAGAGTTACATAAAGGGCAAAGTTTTCCAGAAGATGAACAGAAGCAGGGCAGGGAAGGCACCATTTCATTCCAAGTTATTCAAAGTACACTAATATTCAGACATCTGGGAAATGGATGAACTGCTAGACATCACTACTGGGATACTGTAAGGCAAGCGATGTAATACTTCAGAAATCAAAATGTCCCAAACTATTTAATTTCAAGCTGCAATCCCGGTTTACTGCCAGAGAGTTATGTTATTTATATCAGAGTGGGAATTTGGTCACATCACATCATCTCCGTACTTAAGCCATCAGCTTGACAGATCAAATTGCTAAGCTGCTCGTAAAGAAACTCTCAGAAGTCTTTAACAGAGGCCTGGTCCAACACTCAGTATTGGATTGTAGAGAGTTTTCCATGGCTATATTTGGAGATTGTACTAGGATAGACTTATTTCTCCAGGACAAACCATACATTGTGAAGCAAGATAAATAGCTTGTACAGGTGGGCTTTCAACCTTCTAACACGGCAATGGGCAGTAAGGTCTTTTCATCCAAGTTTCCAATTAGTTCATTCCCACCAAACCCAATACAAAACCATAGGGTTTATATAGCAATGAAATCTTTGTTTCCATGAGAGGTAATGAACAGGATATTGAAAGAGCAGTTTTCTAGTGATTTCAAATTACCTTAGAATACCACAACACCATCCAGGAGGCATCTTGCTGTTGCAGTAGAAATTAATACTTAACCCTATTGCAAAGTACCTTGGCTAAGCCTTTGATACTGAGGAAGGAAAAACACAGCCCTCCAAACCTTAGGGAACTGTGTATTAGCTCTGAAGTTAAAATGTATTACAACTATTTAAATGGTACTTTATTGAAACTTTATTATTCACATATATACAATCACATATCTAAAATGATACCAAATTTCATATGCACTTTAACAGTGATTATTGGTATATTATAATGTTTTCCAGTGTTGTCATCACCATAGGACAGTCTGTTAGGGAAAAACTTTGAAATTAGGACTTTGACACACCATCATTTGTAAATCTCAGTCTAGTGGATACGGATATTAGTGCCCCTTGGCTGCCTGCCACAGCTCCTCGATAGAAATGCTTATGCTGCAACAAAGTTGGCAGGAGAAGTGTTTGAATGTGAGTCAGAGGTAGCTCAAACTTGTCTTCACTCTTTGTTTAACACAAAAATATTTTTCTGCTTGTTGGAAATGCTGATGAAAGAGAACTCATTTCTCACCTTGATGGGGTGAGATGGAGACCGTGCAGAGTAACAGGCCAAAACGCAGGGATGCCTCCCTGACTGCACTGTTACACACTCACAAAGATATCAAAAGCATTTGAAATGGCAAACAAGGTGAACACAAGGCTCATGCCCACTGCTCAGATCACAAGAAAGTATATTATAACACTTAATTCCTTAGTGGCTGTTCTTTTTATTTCTGGGTGAACATCTGACGAGCCACCTTTGTTGTTGCATCAGATGCATCAGTCATGAGCCATCAGAAAGAGCCTGAAAGATAGGATATGACTAGTGAATTGGGAGAACTTAACTCTGTCCAGCTTGTAAATTTGCTAGGTCTACAACAGGCTTTAAAAGCTTAAGGCAGCATGAAGATTTTATGACATGAATGGTTTATGAGACACCTTTCATACACATTTACAATGCCAGGACAAGGAAGGGTCATTGACATAGCTAAAAGTTGTTCCTCTCCTCGAAAGTTACTTTCTGATGTGTACAGATATGAGTACCCATAACTATCTGCATATAGTCAAAATTTGAAATAAAAATAAAATAGAATCCTGTCATTGTCTGTGACGATAACATTTTAGATCTGTCCTGTAATGTTATTGTTTCCAATATTAAAAAGAGCACTATGTATTTTATCTGCTTCAGAAGCAACATAAAATCCAGCTATTCATAATGTTAGTAAACAGGTTAAAACTCCAAAATAAAACTTCAGTAGGGTTATCTGTTATGTTCAGGTTATAAAAACTGCTGGTAAGGCCTTGTTTCGTTTTTTTAAGTCTTCTTCAAAACTGCATATTTCGTTCCTTGGTTTAATCCTTCCTGTTTTCTTACAAATTTACAGCCATAAACCAGAAAGCTGGAACTTAACTTTCCACAGCAGCCTTTGGCTGCATTTAACACTGACTTCATTCTGTCCTTTCATACTTTTGGTGACACAAAATTTGCTCCAAAATCCCATTACAAAGAATTTTCATATCAAGCAAGTCATCAGCAACCACTAATCTTCAAAGAGGCTCAGGGGGGAAGTAAATGAATAAATAAAGAGAGGACAGTCTGGCAGACAAAACATGATGAGAAAGGGATCAGGTGAAGTAGGGAAAAACATTTGCTGTGGTTTGTTCTCCCTAAAGGTGAATCTAAGGGTGAAGAGGATAGACAATCTGATGTGGTTGGATGTGGCAATCTGACCTGGCATCAAAAATGATGGCTTCATGCTAGAGAGGCAGAAAGACTGGGAAATCAGTTCCTCAGAAAAGTCTGCAATAATCTGATTTCTTTAGCACCGTACAGCTTATCTGTTTCTCTGATACTGATGGAGTCTGGGTCTCATTTTTCTTGTTGTGCACTTGTGAGAAGCAGAAGGATTTAAGAAATTAATAGTGATCAATAACCTTGGCACCTGAAGTCCTGAAACATTGGTCCTTGTGGAAAAGGAAACTCTGGACTCAAAAGTAGACCCACTGTATCTGTATCATTAATTTTCAAATATACCTTTCTCTGGAATTCCTGAGTTTAATTTTTATGATGTTATTCAGATTTCATTGCAAAAAAGGAAGAGCTTACCAATAATATCATGTACCTAATGTCTTCTCAAGTGTATGTAAGAGGAGTTGTGGCAATTTCTGAAGGTCTGCATGTCCGTGTCTGGAAAACATGAACATCAATCCAGAAAGATTACTGAAAACTCTTATAATTTCACTATTGCAATATCAGTTTAAATTTTATGTTGCACATGGGTCAGTAGCCATCAGAATATTATTTCCCTGCCTGGACAGGTGATGACAACACCAGAGTTAAGAGCTGTCCCTTGGGAATACCCAGTAAAATAAAGAAGCATCATGCTCTGCTCACCAGACTGGGAGGGTCAAACATCAAATGAATTTGCCATGCTTAGAGAGTTACTGTAAAATAACCAGCCTTGTATATGCCCTTAGTCTACTGCTTGTGTGGGGTTCTCCTTCTTGACTTAGATATCAATGAAAAACATTACAATAACTTGCATTATTTTCGACTGGATGTGGGCTAAAAGTGTGCATATAGACAATACCCCCTGCCCAGCTGGCCCACAAAAACTTGCTAAAGTGCAGTAGCTTCCTTATATATCTGAGTCATAGGATTTAACTAAGATATAAATTTCTTGGGTTTACCACAGCTTTCCCATGTGGCTTAAGAAGTTTGGCTCCAGTTTCAAAGTTTTAAAATGACTATAAAATCATCTAGCTACCGTAAATATTTTTTTCTGCCTAAAGATACCCAGAATGTAAACTATTCTGTCCCCACAGATGATCACAATATGATAACAAAAACATCCTCCAAGCCAACAAACCCACTTAAGCTCATAGAGCACTACTTATATTTCCAAGTCTAGAGATACTAAGGTCATCAAATGTAGAACTGAAGTGGCAAAGCAACAAGTCTCATTGTATCTCAATATTTGATGTTAAACCAAATTAATTGTTATGGCTTTTCCCCAAATGAAGTAGCAGAAGGGATTTGGAAAAGGTTAGAGTGGAATCTGAATGTGTCCTTCTCCATTTAGTTGTTCTATAAAAAAGGATATGCCATTCCAGTTGTCCATCTGTTTCTTATCCTTATTGAGCTCTCTCACAAGGACGTTAATTAGCAAGACTCGTGCAATGGCAGAACTTGTGGTGGTTTCTTCTGTCTAACACAGCAAGGCAGAAATAATCTTGACACTTCACAGTTTATGAGAACAAAAACGTTGCTATTTTTAAACAGAAGTTGTATAAAAACTTTTTATAGGTGAGCTTACTGTGTTCCCACACATATGTAGAGAGCAAGAAAGGAAGGACTAATTATTTTGTAAGGAAATCCATAATTCTACAGCTGTACCTAAAGTGAGAGGAAGTTCAGCAAGTCAAAGGGTTTTATCAATGTCAATAAAGCTTGAGAAATGAAATCTCAGTATCAGGGCCCTGCAACAACAGAAATGGAACTAGAGAGCGATTATCCATCCCATTCCTCCCCCTTGTCCCAAGGAAATGAAATCTTCAAGGCAAAAGGATTAAAGTGAATACTACTGGTACAGAAATGGAAATTTCTTCCTGAGGCTGATTTGCATATTTTCCATACACACTTGTCTGGAGCATCTTGGACCCATGTTCAAGGCTTTGTTGTGGGTCAGCATGTGGCAGGGGCCAAAAGAGAACGGTGATGAAGACACTTTGACTCCTTGCAATTTCATCAGACCAAAAAAAATGACCATAATCATATTAGAGCATGGTCACACTGAAACGGTCACAGTTAAGTAAGTGCAGAGGAGCCACTGAGCCTAAAATGTCATCAACGACTTTTATAGTCGAGATTTCTACATTTCAGCTTCATTCTCCTATAGGAAAGAATCTAATTTTCATGATTATATACTTGACATTATTTCTCTTACTTTTACCTAAGTGATTAGTTTGATTTAAGTCAACAGATATGTTTCAAAGTTTGAGGCTGATTATGTAAAATAATATTTGCCATATCTGCCCCTTTTAATAATAGGTACAGATAAAAAATTTATGTCTGAATCTGTATCAGGTGCAGCCAGCTCTAAAATTCTTCAATGTCATTCCTTCTCAGTACTTATTTTGTAACATTAGTAGATGTAGAAATCTATGTAACATTCCACAGTAAATATCATTATGTTGTTTAGATTATAAACTAATACCCATATACTAATACTTTTCTATTTCTTTCTCTCTTACATTTTAAAAATAATCACATGGACAAAGAAGGCAGACTTAAACTTCCAGAAAGAGCACAAAACTAGAAAACAACACAAATGAAAGCATTCTTCTCCTCCTTCTTTAAGTCATCCCTTACTTTAGTTCTCTTAAGAGCACATGCCGTGTTGAAAGTTCTAGAGGACAACATATTTGTTCTTTATCAGTCTTGAGAGAGATGGGAAAGAAGGAATGTAGGCCAGAGGGGAAAAAAATATTGTTCAAGAGAAAGTCTTTAATGAAAAAAATTGTTTTGTATAAAGCATAAATACTTCAGGAGAATTCAATTGCAGCAATGTGTCATGCATAGACGTGGTAAGAAAGTGCATAAATGCTGTTGTCTTCATTGTTTTCATCCTTGTGAGGGCTGAAAACTCAAAACCTCAAATACATTTGTAAACTGAAATAAAAATGGCAGCAGTACACCTCAAAAGCAGAATTTTGTTTCAACAACTCTAAAACTTGCTCTTTCCCTCTACTGGGTTTTTTTAAGTATAAAGGTATTCAAAATTCAAGAAAAAACATGGGTTAATAAAATTCCAAATATTTTCCTTTGCAATTGTCCAAAAGAGTATATTTGCAACATCCAAATATTTGATTAAAAAACTCTACCTCAGATACAAATTAGCTCCTGACTCTTTCAGGCTCTGAGGATGGGGAGGTCTGTGAGCTGGGAAGATTCCAGTTTCTCCAGGGTTCACAGAGAAGATCTGAGCCTCCTTATACTAAAATATTTTGATGGCTCTTTTCCGTAGCATTACTTTTTTTTTCAATATACCCCACAGAAGCAATCTGAAACAGGTCCAACTCTGCAAGTGAATGCACCCCTTTTTTCACCCATGGCACAGGTTTGTCAGTTCAGAGACAACTCAGAGTGAGTTCACTCATCTAAGAGCAGAGGTGAATGAAAAGAAGTTAGCTTAGGACAAGAAAAGCCAAATACCAATGAAAGTGTTGTGCTAGATAATACCTCACTGATAACATTCAAATGATTTTGAGCCAGCAAAAAATGTACTTGGTCATATTAAGACACATATGAAAGATTACTGCCAATTCTTTTTCAGCAACGCCAAATACTACTGTTTTCTTCTGATTTTAATGTGTACCTCAGAGTCATTCTTTCTAAATCTAGTTAAAATGTAAGCATCTAATTGAGAAACAGCGAGAGATTTGTTTTTGCCTTTTTCCAGCAAGTCTCTAGGGTAAGATGTTTTAATCATCACAACATAAGCCACAACTGAGGAAAAAAAATCTCCTTATCAGTGAACCTCTGCTGAGCTTCAAGGCTTGCTGCTGTAAATTGATATGACATTAGTAAATATGCAGGTGTGAGGGAATACAGCTTCTCCCAAGTCTCTCCATGGAACTTGGCTGCTCCCAAATGAGAGAAGAAATAAATGATAAATGCAACCTGACTCGCAGTTCCACGCTGTATTTCTTTATTGTGTGCTAAACCAGGAGAAAATATTGTGCCCAAAGCCTACTCAGCCCTCAGAGCTAAATGGAGGGCTCGGCCATACCAGCAGTGGCTTCACCTTTGTTTTGCATATTTTAGCAGGGAAAGTGACTTTCATTTTTTTTTTATTTCTAAGTTCTTTCCGTGTGCTGCACTGTTGTCTGTGCTAAACCACCCTAATAACTTACTTGACTTTCTTTTTGATTAGAGAAGTGCAGATATGTATTTGTTTGTAGCACAACAGTGTCCTTTCCAAGGTTGTACACAGCTATTATTTCTTATCTTACATGAGGGAAGGACATGGCACAGCCGTGTATCGTTCTTCCATCAAACACTTGGCAAGGGACACTGAATTCTTAGGGAAGGGATCATTGGAATCTGTAGATAAATACACCTCAGAAAATTATATGCAAAAACAAACACAGCACAGACTGTATTCCTGATATAGTCTTCCACAATGTTTAATGTAGGAAAAGGTTCTTTTTATCAGCTGACAAAAAAAAAAAATCAACAGAATAACCAAACCTTAATGCTTATCTAAAATTAAAATTTAGACAACTGGTTTTCCTGGGTAAGGGATTGAGGGTTTTTTTTGTTTTTCTTTTTTTTTTTTTGTCTTTCATTGCTTATTTTATAATATGGAGGAAGCAGTTGGCAGCCAGTGCAGGAAGTTAATTTTTCGCATGGGGTATTTTTTACCATAACATGTACTACTCAGGAGACAGAATTCAACACATTACCTGAAACTGGAAAAACCTTGACAGAAAAGTTCTCAGACTTGCAAAACACATACACGTCTGTTATGCATTTACAGATCAACTTCAGCAAAACATTGCAAATTTAAGCACCTGCACAATCAAGGTCTAAGTAGCAGATCTAAATGTTTAGCTAAAGGATTTACAAATCTCAAATTTCAGGACATAAGACAAGCTTCTTAGGAGGGAGATATGAATCATATATATGTAACAGCACTTTCAGACACTGTAATCGTTGTTCCTAGTAGAAAAATGCTCCTTAATGAGAGACAGATGTTGAAAATTTTGAGTTATATGAAAAAGTCACAAGCCAAGTCTCTCAAACAAAATAATATGTTAATTGTTGGACTTCATCTTTTTAGAAATAAAAATTACACTTAAAATATGTATTTCTTTTCTGTATTCAGCATTTTTTTTTGCTTTGAGCTAGGGTGAAGTCAAAAGTATAAGTTTAAATAAAGTTTTGTGATAGCCTGGAATCCTGTCCAGGAATCAGTAGACTTATAACCAAATGAACACCTGAAATGAAGACTCACAAACAGCAATTTCTGTCTAATAACTTGCTCTTTTACCACTTTAAATCCATGCCATGTTCTTTCTGTTGCAAGACAAAAAAAATATGTTTCTTTTATTAGAAATCTCTCCCACCTGGTCTTTGTAGACCTGGCCACTTAAATTTGACTGCAGTGAATTGCTGCAGCTCTGGAGCAGTCTCTTTGAAAGAAACTACCATGGTAGTCTCTTGGTAGTAATGGTAGTAATTCCTGAGTTCTAATACTCAAATTATTTCTCATTCTTCTTAAACTATGTGACAGCTTCATAGGTATGTTATATCACAGATTATCAGCAACTTACGTAGAAGCAGGGTCTTGAGTATCTCAGCTACATTTACATTAATTCTGCCATGCTTTCATAAATTAACCTAAACCACGAGTGGAAGAAAGAAATTTCTCATGATCTATTTATTTTACTCATATTTCCTATGAAAAGAAAACATCCTTCAGGAACCTCTGCATAATAAGAGGGGAATTAAATCAATGATTTGATTTAATGACAAAATCCACCACCTCCTATTGACAGTGGTTTTCTAAAGTGAGTCTTGGTATTCTGGATATTAAATGTTACACACACTAAAATGAGTCATTAAGGAGTATGGGCTAGTGAGTAAAACCAACCCTGTGGAAAGTTGATTAGTTGATTGATGTCTTTTGTGCCTGATTTTTCAGGTCTGCATTAATTAAAAATAATTTCTTCTGCAGGAGCATGTGTTTCATATTGCTTCTCCCCCCTTAGTGCAAATATAATAAGCTTTCTTCACATGAGAGTGTGAAACATCTCTTGTTTCACTTTTTGGAGAACTCCATGAAGACAAATTCCTTCACAGCATTTCCCACACACTTTTGAAAGGTTCCAGGCTAAGGAGAAAATCATTAGTTTTTCAGTGAATTCATCTTCTGCAACATGCACTGAGCTGTAATAACACCACACCACACTGAGCAACTCCAGAGGCTGCTTTTTCAGGCAAAAAAAATTCCCCTTCTCTCTTATTAGTAAAGATTCATATGTTTATTTTTATTATCTCTCATTGTGTACACACTCATGTGTGTGTGTGTGTGTGTGTGTGTGTGTGTGGCTATCCCATCAAATTAACCACTCAAACCTGCAGGATGCTTAAGGAAAGTCATATATATACTTCCCAGAGTATTTTCCAAATAATTAAATTCTTAAGCTTTGTCACAAGCTTACCAGGATAATTGGTCAGTAGATCTTCACATTTCTTTCCCTCTTTCTAAAGCACTACAAAGAAAATAGTACCTACAATCAGACAAGGTCATATTGGATGATATTATTTGAGGCTGGATAAAGGAATTTGGTAGCATGCCACTTTCTAACAGAAAAAAATCTCTAATAGTCACAGAAATGATGACCCTGATGTGCAGTTTGGTCATCAAACTGCTTCTCTGCTCAGTCCTTATACCAGCCCATGGTTCTACATGGCTGTTTATTTGCTTGAACTATGTAAACTATGTCCCTAAATTGTGTGCAAAAGACTAATATGTGACAATTTGTGTATCTGTAAGAACAGTTTCTATTGACAGTTTCAAAGTGTCCTATATATGTAAAATTGAACACAAATAGTGTCCTTGAACCGGCATGTGCACAGAAGACACCATGTCTCTAGGACTGTATAACATCCCCCCTTGGAGAGCTGCTGCACCAATTAGTCAAAAACTGTGTTCTGAAGGTGGCTAAGAGTTCAGTTAATCTCTTTGTCCCAAATCAGTCCATCCTTTCAAACCAGTCTTTTGTTTCACCTACTCAGGCACGAGCAGGAGAGTTCCAGGACCACGCAGGGAATTCACAACAATAGGCATTTGCTCTGAGGCACACCCTGATATCCATTTGTACCATAGGGCAGCACAAGATCTCTTCTTTTTTTTTTTGTTTTAAAATGAAAATGTTCTCTACAAGTTATCATTCAACACTAAAAAGACAGTGAAAGCAGGACTAACTTTTGCTGTCTATTTGCCTCCCATTCAGGCTCCATAAGGAGAACATTCTTTTTCAGAAATACATGGGGAAAACTTCTTAGCAATCTTCTTCTCTAGCAAATTAACCAGACTCATGAATGCCAGACAGGCAGTGCAAAAACCTTTGCTTAGGTGCCAAGATTGTTCTCTCATACATATTCTAGCACAATATTTCCTTTGCCACTTCTGTGTCTAGACTGAAAGATTCTTATGTTACAAAAGGAAGCATTTGTGGTAAGTCAAGTCACTCTTTTCAAAGCCCAGAAAAATCTTGCTCACAAAGTTGCCAACATTAGCTAGTAAAATATCTCCTTATCCCTGAAATTTGATATTCAGATTGCAAAGTCCCCTGATGCTCTGATGATATTGTCTCCAAGGAAATCAAGTCTAGGCATACAGCAACATGTTACTTGCAGGAAGATGACACAAGACATTCCAAGATGATCTAGTCCATCTCTATCCACAGACCTACAAAGGACTTGTCACAAACACTCATACTTGTAAAAGTTTCTTTTTTATTCTATTTTTATTGGTTTAATTTACAACAAGTCAGTTTAACAAAATGTTACATAACAGTGTTGATGATGTGCCTGGGTGGTCTCTGCTGAATTATAGAATAGAGCAGAAAATACCTGCGGAGTAACTGTGTGTGCTTAGACTCAATAAAACCTTGGGGATAGTGGAGGGGAGGATGCAACATAGTGAACACTGTTCACGAACTGTTGCATGTTATCCTTATTAATCTGAATCCATTTATATATTGTCTACTCTTCCTAATAGAAGGAGACTATATGATTCCTTTTTAATAATAAAAGAACTTTTAATTCATCAAAATTGCAGACTTATTCAGGAAGAGGGAGGCAATCGTCCTGCTCTAAAGAGGTGGAGAGGGTCTTCATTAAAGAAGAGCTAAATCTCAAGTGGCTACTCTGAAGGTTTGTGTGAAAAACAGGATGCTCCCTGCTGTTCTCTGAGGGCTGTAAGAGCAGCACAACAAAAATCGCTCTGAGTGCGGGAGCTATTCTAAAGGGAGTAAATAAGCATCTTCTGCAGAATACGTGTTATAAACAGCAGCTCCAAAGGAAACAAAACCTCCACTTCAGTGCTCTCTTGGCTGTTTATTTCCTTCGCCTACCAAACTTAATGATCTCACTTGAAATGAGAAGACAGTTGCATTCCTGTTTTTCTCGGGAGCCTCTGTAGTTAGTGGATGTGGAAACAGAATGGCAAATAGAATGTAACGTGTTTGTTCTAACTTTCAGTGAGGTGTTTGTAGGGATTTCATGACTGCCATCTCTTGCTCTAATTGATAGCTTTTCTCCAGCTTAATGTCAGCAGCTGCATCTCTCATTTTTATAGACAGAAGTTGTATGCAGAAGGAAACTAGCCCTTGTAGTAGTAGCCACAATACCTGTGACACAGTAATGTGCCAAGTGCAGATTCCCCAGGGCCCTCTGCTATAAACTGTCCATCCTTTCTTAGAGTCAAGAATAATACAGCAGTCCCCAAAGTCTGAACTGTTAAAATAGTCAATAAGAATTTTGCTGGAGGCTAAGCAGAGCATAAAACTCTGCTGGTGACAGACTCCCAGTCATGCAACAGAGACAAATACCAGCCAAGTTCAGCAAACTGTGGACTAAGAGTTTTAAATCTCAAGAAGTCTTTGTTTAAAAAACAATGGTTAAGTTGTTTGTTTTAGGGCAGGTTAAGTCTTCAAGCTTTTCTTCTCTGGAACTATCTATCCCTGCATGCAAGTTACATTGGTAATACAGGAGGGTAAATGAGAATTAAAGGAAAAAGAAACATCTATCTGAATATGAAAATAAAATGGTGTTTCTCCAGAAAATTGCAGGCAGCTGATGGATTTTTGCTCATCATCATGTTTTAGCAAAGTCTATTTCAATTATATACACGTTTCTTTTGTATCAATACTTCACACGGAGATAATTTTTTTATTGATGTTTCACATGGAAAAGAAAGGGGTTTTTTAATATTGAACAAAGCAATTTCCTTTGGGAAAATTAAAAAAGATGTAAACTATTTGTGGAAGACATTGGCTCAGACTGAATATATTGATATTATTTTACCTAACATTTTCAGCTGAAAAATCAGCAAGAATTGAAACACTGAAATACTCACTCATAGCTGGTTCCCAGAAACGCACACAATTTTTCTTTTACTGTGAGGCTCCATGATTTTAAGGATCATATTTCAGCAAAGGATTTTGGTGATAGAAGTGAAACTGCAAGTTGAGGAGAGTCATGGTGAAGCTGGTTAAAGATTCAATAACTTTATACTCTCACTCTTCAGCTATTTCCTAACTGTGAGGCTTATATTAAGCTCTGTGAATTTAGACACAGGGCAGCCAGAAAACGTGCATGAAAAATACTATGACAGGTAGATAAAACTCTGTCACAGTAAGAGCACAGCAAGCTGTTTAAAGCAGGTTCCACTTCATCAAATAACGGCATTCTATGGGAAAAAAAAGATGAGCACTAGAAGATACATGAAATATCTTCCTTGGAGGGGGGGTAATTTTGAGATGATCCTTCATTTTAGAACTGGTGGTACTGGGAAAGAGGAGGAGGTATTTAATATTTCCTTGCTCTGGTCCCACAATGAACATTTGTTTTATATAGAATAAAGGAGTCCAGCTCACAGGAAACTGTGAGTGTCAGCACAGTACATTTCTTCTGGTTTTAGGCTGCCACTCTGCCTTCTGGTAGTCTACAAAATTTTTAAAAAATGTGTTTTCCTGCAACCTTGTCCCCAAGATCTCTCACTGTCACTGCATTTGGCCAAGAAAAATGAGCATGAAACATACAGATGTGTGTGTTTGGTTTCTTTTCTCTGGCATCAACTCCTCCGATGTATAAATGTACTACAACCAGGTTTCTAATGTCAGTCAGTGTGACTCCTCTCATTTGACTTGTGTGCAGAATTCCTAGAGGACTGAAAATCTGTACTGAAAACTGTCCCCAAGCCCTTCTGCTCACAGGAGCACATCTTGCAACTTGTAATGGGCTGACACAGTATCACAGTATCACAGTATCACAAGGTTGGAAAGGACCTCTGAGATCATCAAGTCCAACCTATAACCCAACACTAACACCAACACTAACACCAACCATCATCTAAACCATGGCACTCAGTGCCTCATCCAGTCTCCCCTTAAACACCTCCAGGGTCGGCGACTCCACCACCTCCCTGGGCAGCGCATTCCATTGGCCAATCACCCTTTCAGTCAAGAACTTTTTCCTCACATCAAGCCTAAACTTTCCCTGATGAAGCTTGAGTCCATGCCCTCTGGTTCTGTCACTGGTCACCTGAGAGAAGAGACCAACCCCTGCCCGACTACAACCTCCTTTTAGGTAGTTGTAGAGAGCAATGAGGTCTCCCCTGAGCGTCCTCTTCTTCAGACTAAACAGCTCCAACTCCCTCAGTCACTCCTCATAGGGCTTGTGCTCCAGCCCCTTTACCATCTTCGTTGCCCTCCTCTGGACACTCTCCAGCATCCTGACATCTTTCCCAAACTGGGGGGCCCAGAACTGTACACAATATTCAAGGTGAGGCCTGACCAGTGCCGAGTACAGGGGGACGATAACTTCTCTGGTCCTGCTGGCCACACTATTCCTGATGCAGGCCAGAATGCCATTGGCCTTCTTGGCCACCTGGGCACACTGCTGGCTCATGTTGAGCTTCCTGTCAACCAGCACTCCCAGGTCCTTTTCTGCCTCACTACTCTCCAGCCACTCTGTCCCCAGTCTGTAGCTCTGCATGGGATTGGTCCTCCTGCAGGAATTGAGGACTGGACTCTGACTGTTGACAATATGGATACACGGAGTTGCTCTTATGGGTTGGAAAGAGTTAATGATCTCAGGAAGGACTTAAGCCTTCTTTTCACATAGACAGGATCTAAAACTACTGATGTCTGGAAACGCCTAAGGAATTCTACCCAAGTCGGATATCAGGCAAGTATGTTTCCATCTCTTTCTACTCCATCAGGTATTTTTCCCCATCCTTCTTTTCACAATGTGAAAATGCAGTCACTGGTCTGGAAATCCTTTGGTCTCAACCTGTGTAAAATCAGCATGCAGTATTTTTCAAAAATGACATTAGCATCTTCTCTATCATGAGGCAGGAAGAGGTAATATCACAACTCGTGGGGATGATGAAGTTTGATGAGGTCTTTTCCAGGAAGGTGAACCTCTAAGACACAGAGTTCTGCTGCAATATGTACTTCCTTCTACTTCCTGTCATCCCAAGATTAATGACCTAGCACCTTCATCGATGGGACATATATGATGAATACCTATTTTTCGTTTAAAACTAACAGATTAGATAAAAGTTTTTCATTCTTTTGTCCACTGTGACAGAAGAATCAGAAAAGGTTTTTGGCTTGAATTCAGATTTCCTGGGTGTCTGACTTGTGAAGTCAGTCATGCCTGATATAAGTAAAATTTGTGTGCTGGATTTTGAAGAGAAGTAAAGATTAAAGTCGGGTTGACTCTCACAAATGACAGATCTCCTTTGGCTAACAACAATTTCAAAGGTGGATAAGGTCAAACGTTCTGCCATAGCCAGAAATAAGCCACCTGAAAGTGAACTTTGCAAAGTTATGGACTCCCCCAGTGTGCTAATTTTGACTTTATCTCTGTGGCTGCCTGTTGGCCATAGCTTTTGTCTGGTCTTCTAAACAAGCTGCAGTGTGAATTCACCTCCTTCCCCCTTTCCCCTGTCCTTCTTTTTAACTTTGCATCCCTGAGAACACCAGACTATTGTCTCAATCACTATTTTAAGTTTTGTCTTTTTACCCTAAAATAGATAGATCTGCAGAGGTCTGAAAGATTAATCCTGCTGGAAGCACTCTCTGTTGGAGAAACCTGTCCTTTTAACAGTGTCTCTGTGTGTATTCGTAATTAGAGGATCAGATACGCATGATGACCACGTGATTTTTCTTCTCAACATATAATTTGTCATTGCAGATTCTTTAAAATTCACCATGTCTGCATCCCTAACAGAAATGTCACTCACTGTACCTTTCCTGAAGAAAAGACAAACTACTGGCCATACCTCTTCTAAGTCAGTAGATACTCAAAAATGACAGCAAGTCATAAGGCATATTTTAGATTTTTTTCCTGATTCCTTCTTTAGATAGTACAGGAGCAGAACTTGGACATTACTAAGCTGCCTTGTATGTTAACACCTTACCTTCATACTCTTTTTACATAAATTATAGCAATGTATACGTAAGGGCTGTTCTTCTTCACCAATTTCCTCATGTGGTAAAGAGAAAATAACCATCATTACAGAAGAGGAAGATATGATTTTGGAAACCAGATCTCAGGGAAAAATATTACAGATATTAAATGAACAATATGTTCTGTTGCTCAGTGCTTCTTTCCCTAAAGAATAAATCCTTACATTAAAGACACTCAGTCTGGAGTTATGCATGATCAAGTAATCTCATCACAACTCTATTGTATCTGCTTGCTTTCTATTCTGTCCACTTGTCCATGTCATTAGTGCAAGATTTCCAGATAATAATCATTCTACAACATTCTGATACTGCTGTGTCCATTCACCTCTCTGCAAAATTAAACTGCAGCAAATCACCTAGTACTAGACAACAGTAGTGTGATGTAAGTTCCTGGGAGGTTCAGTCCTGGACAACAATTCACAGTACCACGAGTATTAGAAAGTACAAATGAATCTATTGAAGCACTCTGCCTTATTTAATCTCACATACTCCACCTAATTATTGATCAGATTTATACTGGCAGACTCTAGGGTCTCCTAGAGGATTTTTGTGAGGATTTGTAATGTGTTATAGAATATTCCTGTTTGCAACTTGTGTGTTTTACACATATTGAGGGATTTTTACACTCTCCCTGTTATTCATTGTTTCTGTCACATACCTACATTTCTAGAGTGGTTTAAGGATCATATTATTTGGTTATATTTACACAATGACAAACAGATATCACCTCCAAAGAGCATCCCCTTCAACTGTGACATCTCCCCTCTTTGTCTCTCCTCTTCATTCCTCTTCTTCACCTTCATCTTATCTCTACTGGACAGTTGTGCTATTCCATCACTGAGAAAAAGGTAAAAATCTAGTTTGATTGTACTTCTTGGCACTTCTCATGATCAAAGAGATTCACATTTGTCCCCATTTTTTCACTCCTGCTGTTTGGTTTACTGTGTTTACGTAATTTCCCTGACTACTTTGGTAAGATTGTAGCCTAACGCTTGCTCCGTGTATGCTCGGTGTTGTGAAAGAGCAATACAAGTGAGCTGGTTTGAGCTGGCTTTCCCAAGCTCTCCAACCGCTCAGTCTGCCTCTCTCCCAAAACTTCCCCCTTTCAAAGGAAAAAAACTATAGAAAAACTGAAATCACACACTATATATATTTCTGTATTTTTCTAAATACTAACAATAATTGTCTCTCAGGTTGAGGGTAACGCACTTCTTCCTCGCTCACAGCCGCTTCTTCTTCCACTACTGCCTGCGTGGTTGGGATAGGTCCTTCTACTCCTTCTTCTTCTTCTTCTCCTTCTTCTTCCATGCGTTCCAGTTGTGGAGATGGGTCTGTAAGTTTTATGGTCTCCCTCAGAAATGTCTTCTTTTTCTTTATAGGAGAAACAACGACTTTTCTGGTTTTAATTTGAGTCCCAGTTCTAGTAGACTTAGTAGAGACAGCTTCAACTTCAAGTTGTGCCCGGACCCCAGTTTCACAAGTGGGCCCAATGGGGACATCACCAGTTTTGGGTGGCATGGTTTGAGTTCCTGTCTCGACCTTACCCTTCTGACTGTGATCTACACAGCTCAATAAGCATTAGCCAAGCCCCAGTACAAAGCATAGAATTGCATGTTTGGATTGTCATGTGAAAGACGCGTTTCCCTCAAACAACGCGTCATCTCATCGGGGTTGAACACCTGCTCTGGCACAAAGTCCCAAGCAATAGGAGGTGTCACACATCCCACCAGTTTACTAAAATCCAACCATGCTCCCTGCCATCCAAAGACTGGCCTGTCCAAGCTCCTTCGCAAAGCTCCAGTGATTCCTCTCAAGGTTCGGCCCTTTTTATAACAAGGGAACCAATGCAGCACCACCATTCCAATTTTAAATAGTATTTCTGCTGCCTTTACCACCAATATCATTGTTGTTAGACAATTTAAGTATTTGTTAGAGCTGATCTGTGAAAAAGGACAAAAAGGATCTATATAACCGCAGGCATATACGACTATAACACCCAGTAACTAACAAAGTAAAGAACCAGCAAGATCTCACCACTTCCCTTGAGGAAAGCAGAACAGCTAAATCCGACCCAGGACTCTCCCCCCACGCGTGGGCAGACAACAGCAGCCACCTCAGGCCTCAGCTCCAGACAGGACCAGCAGCAATGGAGCTCCTGCTCACCAGCCTGCCGGAACAAGGAGAAGAGAGCGCACTCTCTTATCTACATGTTGTGTTACGTTAAAGGGAGATACGGAATACCTCCGTGGATCCTGACCTCCGCTGCTAAGGACGACCTGCAAAGGCCATTTTTTTAAGGAAGATCTGAAAAATCCAAAAGCCAATCCACTACAAGAAGCAGTACCCTGTAAAAGTTATTTGCATTCTAAATCTGTTTGCATTTATGTCAAACTTTTGACTCTGGGTCTCTGACTTTAGGAACATTTGTTGCAGGTATATAAGTTTTTTTTAAAAAAAATATGAAGGAATAATTATGTCACATTCAGGTCCTGAGAACACAAGCTAGGGAAATTTAGCAAGATGTTTGTTTCATCTCCCTCAACATTTATAGAACTTCCAGGTTGGACTGTGTTTATCTCTAGAGGCAATTATTAGAACATCAACAGTCACATTGATCTAGTGACTATGTAAACCTAAAACATAGTTTAGGAAAATGCTAGGAATTCAGAGAAGGTCTTGGTGTGATGATACTTTTGAGTTCTCAGAAATAATAAAAATGTAGACAAAATTGTTTAAGAGCTTACCAAGAGTGGTTTGAAGGTAATGTTTTTCATTAGGTAAGTTAGAAAACAGTAAACCATCCTCACATCTCTCATTCTTATTTCATATCCTGTTGTGAAAATAAGTTTTTGCTATGTAGCCACAAGGGGCTGGCAGCAAGATGTATCCCTCAAATATAAAGTAGCTTCTTCTGCATTTGACAGGCATGAAAACTTCCCTAACTACTTCTGACTTATTCTGCCCTAGATCTGAAATTCTCCTTCTGCTGTTTGCCCTTTGACTGTAATTTGTGCTAATCTCAAAGGATCTGAGGCAGCGTGCTGAACTTTTTCCTAGTTGGTTTTTTGCCCTCTTTTTACTCTTTTTTGAGGGGGTAGTAGGAGGTTATGACCTATTTTTCATGCTAGAAAAGCAAGGTACATGAGCTCTTATCTCCTATCAGACATATAACCCCTCATAAATTATTCCTGAGTACACAAACTTTGTAACATTTTAACCTCACCAAAATGAGTTTCCTCCTTTCTCACAATAAAGAAGGGATTTAGGATTGCCCAGGTAGAACTTCAACTTATGCATGAGATCAGGTGGATCAAGATATAGAAAATGAGGGCTGGTGTAAATTAGTCCAGCTGTCTGCACTGCAGGGGTCTGTGCTCTTCTACCCCCACTGAAAAGCTGATCTAGCTGTAGTGAAGCACCATAGCATCGTGGAAAATATCTATCAGTTACCTTCATGGGCACAGATATTCCCAAAGAGAGAACCTCTGATATCTTAACATCCATTCCTTTATCTGATTATTCAAGTAGAACATGATCTTAACACAAGCACTGTGCAATTCGATAAGAAAGTATTTGAGACCCATGGTTTATGTGATGTGTTTTGTACACAATTGCAAAACCTCATTTATTTTGAATCTATAACAAAAAAAAAATCATATCTGACCTCTTCTTTAAATGTTTTGACCAGGAAACAGCCATCTGATGCAAACGTTTGGCTGTTTTTGTGTACATATATATATATATACAAAAACTACTCCACGGCTCTTCCTCAAAGCATCGTGAGCCAGCTGGGAGGTAAGATGCATCCATCTACTAATTCCATCTCTATTTTGCAGATGTTTGAAAATAAATATTTTTATTGCCCTTTCTGCACTAAACATGGGAATAATCTTGATTTTATGACTTAGCCTTTATTTACACTACATAAAGTTAATTATCAAATGCATATACAGCTTTCTATCATGAATAAAAACAGTCTTCATAGAAACTGGTTTAGATCTAGGAATTTAAACTTTTCATTTATTAGCTTTTTTTAAATTATCTTTATATAGTTGTTGCTTCAAGTGCATTTTTAATTGTTACAAAACTTTCTTACTGAAAAATACATTCTGCAGCCCAAATATGTTTTTTCTGTCTATAAGATTTATGTTTAAAAAATAAGAAAATCTCTGAAAAAAAAAATTTCACTTACTTACACATGCAGATTATGCAGTTCTGAATATAAGATTTTGAAGGGAGTTTTTTTGGCTTTGTTTTTTCCTATCAAAGAGAACAAGTGTGTCAGACAGTCTAACACATGAATTTGTGACTTGGTGTTTCCGTATGCCAACAGTGTGGTTGTTTAGTGCATGCTTTGAGAGTTGATTTTAAAGGTCTTAAAGAGGCTGTTTTAATAATTCATATTGATTCAGTAGGGGACAAAGATGCTTGACATGTTAAACGATTAGCATTTACATTATGAACATGTTAATTACTGTATTTTTAATGCTGTTAGTATTTATAAACCAAGATAAGAGGAGTCTTAAAGGGAAACCACTATATTTTCAACATGCTGGAAAACTGTGTTATACAAACTAACTCTATAAATCATAGAATCATAGAATCATAGAATATTTTGGGTCAGAAGAGACCTTAAAGCCCATCCAGATCCAATCCCACTGCCATGGACCAGGAGACCCCCCACTAGACCAAGCTGCACAAAACCCCATACAACCTGGCCTTGAAAACCTCCAGGGAGGGGGCAGCCACAACTTCCCTGGGCAACCCGTGCCAGGATCTCACCACCCTCAGTGTGAGGAATTTCTTCTTAATGTTTAATCTAAATCTTCCCCTTCCAATTTAAAGGCACTCCACCTTGTTTTATCACTACTTGCCCTTGTAAAAAGTCCCTCCCCATCTTTCTTGTAGGTCCTCTTCAGGTACTGGAGGGCTGCTATGAGTTGTCCCTGGAGCCTTCTCTTCTCCAGGCTGACCAAGCCCAACTCTCTCAGCCTGTCCTCATAGCAGAGGTGATCCAGTCCTTTGGTCTTCTTTGTATCCCTCCTCTGGACCTTCTTTAACAGCTCCAAGTTCTTTTTATGTTGGAGACTCCTGAACTGGACACAGGACTGCAGGAGGGGTCTCAAGAGAGTGGAGTAGAGGGGCAGAATCTCCTCCCTCACCCTGCTGGTCAAGCTTCTTTGCATGCAGCCCAGCACATGGTTTGGCCTTCTGGGCTGGGAGTGAATGCTGCCAGCTCTTGTCAAGATTTTCATCCATCAGTACCTCCAAGTCCTTCTCTGCAAGGCTACTCTCAATCCTATCATCACCCATCCTGTATTGATATCAGTGGTTGCCCTGACTCAGTGTAGACTTTTGCACTTGGCCTTGTTGAACCTCTTGAGGTTCACAGAAGTCCACTACTCCAGCTTGTCCAGACCTCTCTGGATGACACCTTGTCCTTCTGGTGTAACCACTGCCCTACTCAGCTTGATGTCATCTGCAAACATGCTGAGGGTGCTCTCTGTCCCACTCTTTGTATCATCAATGAAAATATTAAACAGCACTGGTTCCAGGATGGATCTCTGAGGGACACCACTTGTTACAGGTGTCCATCTGGATATCGAGCCATTCACCACTATTCTCTGAATGTGACCATCCAACCAATTCCTTATCCATGGAACAGTCCACCCCTCAAATCTGTATCCCTCCAATTCAGAGAGAAAGATGTTGTAGGGGACTCTGCCAAAGGCTTTACAGAAGTCCAGATAGATTACATCCATTACTTTTCCTGTGTCCACTGACGTGGTCACTCCATCATAGTAAACCACCAGGTTGACCAGGCAGGATTTGTCCTTGGAAAAGCCATGTGGGCTGTCCCAAACCGCCTCCTGCCCTCCATGTGCCCAGCTTCTAGGAGGATCTGTTCCGTATCTTCCCAGGTGGTGAGTCTGACAGATCAGTGGTTCCCAGGGTCCTCTTTTGTACCCTTTTTAAAAATGAACAAAACATTGCCCTTCTTTCAGTCACAAGGGACTTCCCCCGACTGCCATGACTTTTCAAACATTATGGACAGTGGCCTGGCAACAACATCAGCCAATTCCCTCAGGCCTCCGGGATGGATCTCATCAGGTCCCATAGACTTGTATATGTTCAGGTTCCTCAGGTGGTCATGAAGCTGATCTTCCTCTACCCTGGGATAGACTATACCCCCCTGATACCCATCTTGTTGTTCATTGACCCTGGAGGGGTGAGCAGAGCAGTAGCAAGTGAAGACTTAGGCAAAACATTGTTGAGTACTTCAGCCTTCTTCTCATCTGTCGATATGAGGTCATCATTTCCGTTCTGTGGGTGAGGGTTTGATTGTCTTTAACATTCCTTTTCTGGTTGAGGTACCTACAGAAGCCCTTCTTGTTACTCTTTGTTTCCCTTGCCAAGTTCAGCTCCAAATGGACCTTGGCCTTCCTGGCTCCATTCCTACACAACCAGGCAATATCCCTTTTCTTCCCGGGTTCCCTGTCCCTGCTTGCACTGCCTGTGCAGTTCCCTCTTGTTTTTTAGTTTGAGCAGCAGGTCTCAACCCAACCACGCTGGTCTCTTCCCTCCCCTGACTGATTTTGTACATCTGAGGAATGAGTGCTCTGTGGAAATCATCCTTAAATAATTGCCAACACTGTACTACTCTCTTATTCCTGAGAATCATTCCCCAGCGGCTCCTACTGACCAACTCCTTGAAGAGCTGGAAATTTGCTTTCATAAAATTTAGGATTCAGTATTGCATCCCCTCAGGAAGGTGTGTCTATTAAATGAGTCAAGAAGTTATGTTCTTATGTGCTCTAGGAGTCTCCTGGATTGCCTAGAGTTTGCCATGCTGCTTTTACAACAGTTGTCAGAGTGGTTGAAGTCCCCCAGGAGGACAAGAGCTTGTGAACGTTAAACCTGCCATAGCTGGAGGAAGAAGGCTTCATCAGGCTCCCCTTGACCGGGTTGTCTGTAGTAGACACCAACCACAAGGTTCCTTTTGTTGCCTTAGTCTTTCTTTCTCACCCATAAGCTTTCAGCTTGTTCCTTGTTATTCTTCAGGGATGGCTCTTCATCCTGCATCCCTCATTCCCGGCTTGTCCCTTCTGTAGGCATCAATAGCCACACTCCAGTCATGGGATTCATCCCACCAAGTCTCAGTAACTGCAACCAGATGGCAGTTTTCTGGCAGCATGGCAGCTTCCAGCTCCTCCTGTTTGTTGCCAAGCTGCGCACACTTGTGTAGAGGCGCTTGAGCTGGGCAGTTGGCCGTGTCATCTTCTTAGTGGAACATCCTTTATATTCCTTAAGGTGTTTGATGGAGATTCCCTTGTTAGTTTTGACTACCTGAGGAGTCCTCAGCTTATTGCCTCAAGACTCCACCTGGACTGCAGCATCCTCAGCACCCTGCAGGGGAACAGATGAAGGGCCCATAGAAGCACTCCAGGATTCTAACCATACTGTGTCCCCCAGCGCTTGTCATAGACAAGCCTGATATTATTCCCTTTCCCCTTCACTTTTAGCTTAAAGCCCTCTCAATGAGCCCTGCAAGATCCTGAGCAACGACCCTCCTACCTCTTTGAGAAGGTGGCTCCCATGTGATACCTGTGCTGTGAAAGAAATATTTCCCACTTTTAGTTTTCACTCTTTTCTCTCCTTTTACATTTCAGTAGGGGTGTTTTATTTGTTTTGCTTTCACAACCGAATTCCAAGTTAAAAATAAATAGGTAAATAAATACATAAACAAACAAACAGGAAGCTAAAGAGACTAGAAATAAAGTATTTGGTCATTCAGTTGCATAGTTTTGTGGCAATCCAGTGACGAATACTATTGTATCTTCCCCTACCTTCCCTCTCTGCACAGGAGAAGTGGCTGTTACAGCCACAATCATGATGCTCTGGTTTTCAGCTTTAAGTTAAAAGCCTTTATCTGCTGCAGTACCTCATTCACAGCAGTGACTATCAGACAAGCAGAGTAAAACAATTTACAGATATGCTTCCCTCTCTCTTGTTTGGAAAAATGGCTTAGCTTTGAGCAATCAAATGTTGTCATGCAGGGACATGCAGGGAATTTACTTCTGAGTAATACAGCTTGATATAACATTGTGTCACAGACCGCAGAACTAATCTTTTCCTATATCTCTGGGCCATTTCAGCCACACCTGCACATGGTATTGGCACTTACTGTCTGGAGAAATCCTTGTGGGACTAGGGGAGGAGGAAAACTTGCAGGGTCTATTGAGTTAATAAGGCTGTGGCAGAGATAAGGCAATCAGTAAATAGGAGAAGTTTACTGATAGCAGTCAAGGACTGAAATGATGTAGCAAGATCTATATGTCAGTACAGGAGATGGTGATAAGGAAATATATCAGATGGAGGTTTAGAAAACCTCTTGGATCGGGCTGGAGTGCCTTGCCCCCTCCTTATAATATCCAGTTCTTCCAGCTGTATTTCCACAGCTGTCCTTCAAGGAAGGGAGCTACACAGAATCATCAGTGAGGGAAAGTTCTTGGCAAGGCACCAATCTGAGTGTGGGGCTAGCAATTAGAGGTGGAGAGAACATTTCAGTTAGGCAGGCCCTACAATAATCATCCAGCCCAATTGCCTGACTGATTCAGGGCTGACAAAAAGCTTAAATAAATTATTAAGAGCATAGCAAATTATTAAGGGCATCAGAATTAAAGTGTAGAACTTACATCTGCATGTAGGATTTTCATCACTGGTGGATCACTGAGACTACTGAACCGTCCACACGGAAAAAACACTGTATGAACTATATTTAGAGGTGGATAGAAAAGGGCATACTCTGAAGACAGAAATGAATGTGAGGTTTTTCTATACTTAATCCTCTTCAACCTGTTTTGGCTTCTGAAAAGCACTACTACAGGCACAGATTTCACTTAAGGAGTCTGCAATGACCTCTCTACATGTCCATGCATTTTATAAAGAAGTCTTAACATAAGAAGAGTAATCACAGCTCACCTTTGTCTGAGGGACTCCTTCAAAGTACTCCTGCATACTCCCTGGACAGGGTCTTATATTGCAATGACAGTATGTAATAGCATCCTTAGTTAAAACTCAAGAATCAGGCAGCAAGGGAGGAGGCAGAAATGAGCCTTTAGTGAGTTTCAAATTATGAGTAAGACTTCTGAGCTGGACATTACACATAATCTTGAGGCTACACCTTCTAACAGCACGTCTGCAAGTGTGTCTGGAGCTTTCATCCCTGTCTTTTGGAGTTTGAAAGCCCGAGGCTCTAAGACATGCTTCTGCATATTCTTCTTTCTGGTCAGTCTTGGTATATCATACCATTTTTATTATGTAGGAGGGTGGAAAGGAAGAGGTGCTGAAAAACAAGAAACAGGAAAGCATAGCATTTCTAATTTCTTCAAACCAAGCAAGTGATGGAAATTTTCTGAATGTGATTTTTCAAGTGTTCAGAAAAATACTGGCTTATCCGATAAATTCTAAAATTCTGAAAAGAAGTTCAGATCATGAGACATTTTTTGGTGAAGAACAGCTTTGGATTTCCCTTGCCTTCTGCTAGCACAACTGTAAGGGCTGCTTTTTCAAGATTTTTTTTCTTGCAAGCACTGAAATTAATATTGAAAGGATTTTTGTTTGGGTTTTCTTTGGGTTTTTTGTTCATAATACAACCAGATATTGTATCGTCACCTGAATCCAGGTCGCTTTTACAAGCAGCAGATATTCTGAAAGGTACCAACTAGAAAATCCCTTTCACAGGGAGTGCATGTCCTGCTTCTTGACTGAGGGAACTCCTATAACTGGAAATGCTGATCTTTCAGAATGTGTTATTACTTCATTCAGTAATAAAATGTTAATAATGAAGTTTCCCCTCCTCTTGGCTGCATCCTAGAATGTCCATCTTCAGGTTGGACTTACTGAGGACTTACTAGGCTGGATTTCCACCTCTGTAAGTCTTTGTGCAATGAAAGACATCATTTGGCTAGAAACCTTAAATAAGGAGACTGAGGGCTGCTCACTGCATTTTTATATGAGCAGATTAATAGTCTTCCTCATGAGTTTTTCTTTCTCTGACCAGGTTTTTAGCCCAACAACTTTATCCTTGTGATCTTAAACATGTTCAAAAAGCCATTTCTCACACCTCTCAATAACCCTATGAGTCAGTATTTTTAGACTTGAAATTAGGTTCCTAAAACTATATCCGGGAATGAAAATAACGTCACGGTTTTGGAAAGTGGTAAATATCCTGTAAATGTCACCAAACCAGTGTTTTAAGATTAAATTAGCTTATAATATATAGATACTTTCCAGAAGGCATGTATCTGAAAATGGATTGGATAGGTTTGAAAAATCAGGAAAAAAGCTATCAAAAATAAAACTTTGAATTTCCCAAATCTTTTTTTGCTGGTATTGTTTTTGGTGATTGTGTATTGTTTTCCTCTCATCACAACTAATATCCATATGGAGGCTCTGACAAGCAGTAAAAACCAATTTATGTTTCTTTCCCAAATTCTGCTTTACAGAATATTCTTCCCTTTTATAAATGATTTAGACATTTTGAATATTAAAAAAAGTGTTATGCCTAAAGTTTTCAAAAATAGGCACAAATTAGCAACACATGTCCCAAGGATGAAGTTTAAAAGAGGAGGTTTGGCCACAAAGGCGTTTTTCAGTTGCAATCTATTACGTTATTTTTTGCTTTTGACTTTGGAAGATTTTGGGTTTGGAAACTCTCTTTTTCTTCATGGCCCAATTCAGGAAATATTGGTACCTTGAATAATAGTGCATAAATACGTACCTACGCTAGCCATGGTTTTAAATCATCTCTGAATGAACAGAAGCACAATACTGAAGCTTGTACTAAGCATTGATCTAGGGGAAGATTCTGACCAGGTATGTATTTAAATATACACTAATGTCCCTGTCTCAGACTGTGCATTGTGCATGAAATCATGATTCTGTTTTCCCAAGGTCTTGAATACGTAGGATTCATTAAAAAAATGTTTAATTTTGCATATGGAATTATGTGAAATGAATAAACAACTCATCTCAACCTTAAAGTGAGATGAGCCACTATCACTAATCAATCTGAATCTTCATGTAGGTTCAAACAACCCTTTCTGGATCTTTTTCCTGGTTTGGATTTCTTATCCCACTCACCAACCACCAGCCGAGTCTCCACATCATTTCATCACTGAAGTGGGATGCTCCAACAAGACTGTGAGTAGGAGACAGAAATAAAACATACTCATTAGATCAACATGACAGAGTCCCAGTGACCAGCAGGAGCTGCTATAGATAATTTGGATTCTTGAAGAGCCAAGATGATGGATTTGGCACTAAGGCTGTGTTGGGTTGAATGTGTTTTGATGCCTTTGTATGTTACCCTAAACATCAAATATCTTTTATACTACAAAAAACAGGTCAACTCTTTAATAGCTCTCTTTCTATTCTCACTTACGGCCTCTGTCTCTCTTGTTTTGTTTAGTTCAGAAAAAAAAGGAACAAAAAGAGTTATCTAGGGAAAAGCTGGGCTCTTAGATGGACTTTCAATTTGCTACTCTGTAGTGCCAGAGGCAGGTGAGACAGGGGAGAAGAAAGGCTTCAGGACAGCCACGCACAACGAGGGAGAAGACGATGCCAGGTGTGGCAAATTTCTGGATTGCACAGTTACACTTGAGACCAAAGATGTATTCAGGGTAAAGATTTGGGTAACTGTGATAAATCCTTCAGATCATGGGCTGTAACGGTGTCTGCAGCATAGGAACTGTTGTGTATTGTTCTGCAACCTGGTAACGTGTTTTACACATCCTTCTAACAAATACCCATTTTACTGAACTCTTGACTGGTGCTGCATGCATCAACAAGCATGGATGCAGGCCACCCCCAGAGACAATAAAGCCTCTCATATCTTAATTCTCACTTTTTAAAATCCTTTATATTTGGTAAATATCTAGCTTCAGACTAACAAAATATTGTATTTTTTTGCTAAATTCTGATTCCTTACAGGAGAGCACTTTTTATTTCAGGACAGATATTGATATAACTCCCTGCTTCAGTAAGGTGTTGGTTTTCCTTTTTATCTTTATCTAAACAGGCATAAATCTCTGAAATCCTGTAAGGCACTGGGAAGTCATAGTTACTCATAATTAAGTGGTAACAGTTACCCCAAGGAAATAAAATCTCACAGAACAAAATAAATAAGATTTAATAGGAAATTGTGATCCTTTCCTTTGAGTACAATGTATAGGACACAGGTTCCCTTTTGACAAGAAGAAACAGCAAAAAGGTAGGTATAATTTTCCAGTCAGTGGATTGTTCCAGTCTCCTTAAACAAAATATAGAGGTACAGAGGGATTGCTACAGAACTACCTGGCTTTTCTTTTAAATTCCACGGAATTCCTGAGAAGAGAAAACCTCAAAAGTAAAGGTTTTCTGATGTGTCTTGTTTGCTTGTAAGATTGTCAAGATCATTTATTTGGTTTATCATTTAGTGATAGCAAGTACTTTTTGTCTTTTTCAATTTTTTGGCCCAAACTTTGTTTTAGAATGAAATTCTGAGCCACATTTTTTTGCAGGTCACTACTTTGATAGCTAATTTGTGGTTGGTTATGAATGTTGGGTACATTTACTTGCATTAGTAGGGTCAGGGTTCAGAATGGGGTCAGCAGACCTTGTCTGTGCTCGTAAATGTGGATTTTTGCCAATGAACAGGATTATGGGAACAAAAAGCCAGATGCAGACCTGTACATTGAGGCTTTGGCTGCCTATGCTGTGGGTCAATCTGCGAAGGTGGGATCAGGTGGGATTTCTATTTGTGCCCGTTTGCACAACTCAGACACTGTGCATCATACTTTCAAAGTCTCTTTTTTTCCCCACATAAAGCAATATCTGTCTTTCTCTTTATCTTCTGCATCAATCTCTCCCTATACTGAGACAGTAAAGTTAAGACACAGGATGGCTTTGTCTGCAGGAGCACACTCAGACTAGTCTTGCAGACTAATTTTCTGCTTGGGTTACTTTCCTAATTATAATTTGTGTTCTCATCATGTCGTGGAAGAGTAGATTTTAAATGAGCTTGCAATACACAGTGTAGAATACAAGTTTTACAGCACTGTTTGTAGCCTAGAATACCAGTTTTTAATTTGTCATAATGCAAATTCTGTAACAATTACAGGTTTCCACTCTGTGATCTATTTTTTTTTCCCAGTTATTTGTAAACTGAAGTCGAAAGCTTCAGTTACTCACTCCGTATGCAAGACCATTGGTGCAGGATGTTGAAATACCTCTGGACAAACAGAGCTGTGTATGTTATGTATCATGTTCCAAAACTCAGTTTAATACGTGGGAAGGGAAAAAAAATTACATGAATTATGCCTTCTTTAGCCTTATTGTATCTGCTAATAGGTTTTAAATGGTCTGTTTGGGGTTTTTTACTGATAACCACAAAAAGTGATTCATTCTCTAAATGAATACTAGAAATATTTCCTGGAAATGGAGAACTCATTTTTATTGAGTGATAGAAATATGATACCTGATTCTGATGAAGCTAGAAGCAGCTCAGGTTTCGACTGTGAATTAACCACCTACTCCTGGGAAAGAGTCTCATGAAAAATTTTCAGGGGCATCTCGTTCTATTGAGTATAATGAGCCTGTAGAGACAATTTAGAAGAGTGGAGCCATGCACAAAAGCATGTGTATGGGAAAAAGAAGACTGTGATATGGATCTCTATACAAATTTATTTGAATATCTTTATTTGTACAGGTTACCTATCCTGATTAAACTTATGTTAGGTTCTACCTACAGGTACATGTTTAAGTCAGAGTTTTATAGGAAGTTAGTCGATGTTGCCTATGTGGTAATGCTCACATAGAAGCTGGATTGGTTCCTACTGTAATGGTTTGTATCCTGATGTTGGCCTACAAAAGGAGAAATGGCAACACTCTTTCAACTGGATGAGAGGAAGGCTGTGGATGTGGTATACCTGGACTTTAGCAAGGCCTTTGACACTGTCCCCCACAGTAGACTCCTAGGGAAGCTGTCAGCCCGTGGCTTAGATGGGAGCACTCTGTGCTGGGTTAGGAATTGGCTGGATGGTCGAGCCCAGAGAGTGGTGGTGAATGGTGTCTCATCCAGTTGGCGGCCGGTCACCAGTGGTGTCCCCCAGGGATCGGTGTTGGGTCCGGTCCTGTTTAATATCTTTATCGATGATCTGGATGAGGAGATTGAGTCCATCAAGTTTGCTGATGATACCAAACTGGGAAGAAGGGTTGATCTGTTAGAGGGTAGGATGGCCCTGCAGAGGGACCTGGACAGATTGGAGAGATGGGCCGATTCCAATGGGATGATGTTTAATAAGTCCAAATGTCGGGTACTTCATTTTGGACACAACAATCCCATGCAGAGCTACAGGCTGGGGACAGAGTGGCTGGAGAGTAGTGAGGCAGAAAGGGACCTGGGAGTGCTGGTTGACAGGAAGCTCAACATGAGCCAGCAGTGTGCCCAGGTGGCCAAGAAGGCCAATGGCATTCTGGCCTGCATCAGGAATAGTGTGGTGAGCAGAACCAGAGAAGTTATTGTCCCCCTGTACTCGGCACTAGTCAGACCTCATCTGGAATACTGTGTACAGTTCTGGGCCCCCCAGTTTGGGAAAGATGTCAGGATACTGGAATGTGTTCAGAGGAGGGCAACGAAGATGGTAAAGGGGCTGGAGCACAAGCCCTATGAGGAGCGACTGAGGGAGTTGGGGCTGTTTAGTCTAAAGAAGAGGAGGCTCAGGGGAGACCTCATTGCTCTCTACAGCTACCTGAAAGGAGGTTGTAGTCGGGCAGGGGTTGGTCTCTTCTCTCAGGTGACCAGTGACAGAACCAGAGGGCATGGACTCAAGCTACGTCAGGGAAAGTTTAGGCTTGATGTGAGGAAGAAGTTCTTTACTGAAAGGGTGATTGGCCACTGGAATGCGTTGCCCAGGGAGGTGGTGGAGTCGCCGACCCTGGAGGTGTTTAAGGGGAGATTGGATGTGGCACTGAGTGCCATGGTTTAGATGATGGTTGGTGTTAGTGTTGGATTATAGGTTGGACTTGATGATCTCAGAGGTCCTTTCCAACCTTGTCATACTGTGATACTGTGATACTGTGATACTGTGAACTGCATGCTAGTAATGACATTGGAGAGAGAAGGATCTCAGATTCCACGTCTCCCTGACCCCACTTTGCATCTGTCTCAGCTTCCCTACATCGATCTGCTTATTCCTTCAATGGTGATATTTATTCCTAACCCTTTATAGTCACCTAGGCAAAATCTCAGTGCAGCCCTGGTGGACAAGAGCTATAGGTCATAAGTTGTGATTCTAATTTGCAGTGAGGGTATATTATAGCATGAACACTTGTTCCAGCACAGCCACCCTCGTTTGGAACGAGGTTTGGATTTTTGCATGAAAAGCATGAGGGGTTTTGAATGGGATAGGGAAGTTTTGGGTTTTTTAATGAAAGATCTGTATGTTTTGGCCATCTGTGTGCCAGAAGCATCGCTTTTTACCCCATGGATGTGAGAAGGCTGCTCCTTTCTTTGCAGAGGGCTCAGGAAAAGGATAGTAGCACACCTTAACAGCCTGTTTGCTTTGGTCATGATAGCCCAAAGGAAGGACAATCAGTGCTGGAGTCTTGTTGCTGACCACAGGAAAAATGAGAAACAGTCATCCCTTTGTCTCTCAGCAATCGCAGGCTATTTCCCCTCATCCAAGCTTCCAAACACCACCCAGCTGATGCTTGAAATAAACGTGTCAGAAGGAGAGCATGTGAGATCTCCCACCTCTGAGCATGGCAGGAGAGATGCACGCACAGGTAAAGTTCAGCTCAGACCTTCCATCGTCACCCCAGCCTTGAGCAACTGAGCTGTGGAAATCGAATCACTTTGACGTAAATCTCTCAGCAGCTTTTTTGTCTGAAATAAATGGTGCATAAAGGAAATGCAAAATTGTTTGGTGGACAGGATTATCTTCATGTTTACTGCTCTCAGCAGTTTTCTATTGCCTTTTGACTGTGTAGTTCCCATTGGTGTGAATAGCTGTGCACGAAGCTGAAGCTTTTGACTATGAGCAGGATGTAAGAGAGCTCCCCCTTTAAACCTGTGGCACCTATGAACTCGTGGTTGCAAGAAAAGTAAAGTAAGAAGAATTGCAACTAGAAGGAAATAGTTGTTTTTAATTTCTAATTTTCCTTGCTCAGTGTGAACCCAAATGTAAATTTTCTACAGTTTGGCACTGTTATCATGCCCTTGGATGTACTACTTTCATTTGTTGTTTTACACATGCATCCTCACACACATGCACAGAGTTGTGGCAGTTCATAATGGTTTCTGTTTGATTCTATCCCTTCAGATCTATCTTGGTATGTGCTGTTATTTTTCCCTAACATGCTGATGATACACAATATTTGTATAAGGATTTAAATCAATGTTTATTGCATAGGAACACCATCATTCAAAAGAAAGCACAAATCAATAATTCATTAAGCAAGAGAGAAATGAATGTTATGAAATTGTTGTTCTTCTCTTTGATACTTTCAAAAGAAATCACATTGTTTAAATGAAGTCTGATCACTTTTAAGACTAAATTAATATGATTTAATACATCTGAGGATAGTCAGCATAGTATTGATCATGGGGTAAATAGTAGAAAGGCAAAATTGGAACAGTTTTCAGTTTGCTCAGACTTCTGATTCATTAAAAATACTCCTTGATATAAAAAATACTAGGGAAATGTGTTTATTTGTTTTTCCAAACTGTCAAAATAGCGTTTTCAGTCATAAGTAAAATTATTCATTTCAAATTGAAACCATTCCTATTCAAAAATCTTGTCTCAAAAAGCTGAATGGAAGTACTTTGAGACATAAAATTTTTCTCTTTAAAGAAAAAAAGGGGTATAGCCTATCTGTGACATGTTATAAAGTGTAACAGTTCTGGAAAAATTGCAGATACTTTGTTTTGGATTTGGATTTTTTACTGAAACATCCAGAAGTACAGACATAAATGTGTGATAGTTCATCAGTTGTTTTTCACTGATAACCAACTTTTATTTGCCTCACCGTAGTCCAAAGAGCACAAAATACCATTCTCTCTTATTATGTGTAACATGAAATTCAATGAAGAGGCTGTTTTTCTTAATCTGCACACATCCAAGTCTCCACTATAACCTGGTGATCCCCTGCATTGGAAGATGGGCTGAATGATTTAATCTGTGGAATTCAAATGCATCTTTATCCGTGTTCATTTCCTATTTCACCAGCAGTAAAGTGGTCATTGCTGATGACACAGGGAATTCCTTGTGGTTTTAAAACACAATGACAGAGTATCAACCAGGAACCACAGAGCATTAACTATTGCTTTCACTGGGGATGAGTGTCCTCTATTGATTGGTTTTCATTGCTTGATCTCAGTAAGGCTTTTATTTATGATGACATAGCTTATGATTGCTTATTTATCTTCTGCGCATAAAATGAGCTTAGAATCAAATTTCCATATTTACCAAAAGGATGTCTGGATTCTTGAAGAAGCTCTTTTACACTCAGGCATATACAAAATGAGGAAAAAAAAAATACCCACACTGGTCTTGAAATTACCAAGTCTGTTTTCTTAGATATTCGCATCCCATTGCTGGGGTGGTCACTTCTTCTCTGCTCACCTTCTGATCCATTCTGGTGGCCCTGTGAGAAATTTTATCTTCAAATATGAGGCTGAAATGAGCAGGACCTCGTTTGCTTGAATGTTCACACGTAATCTAGACCGGGTTCAAGAAGTGCAGAGGAGAAAAACCTAGCAGAGGGTGTTAAAGACAAAGCTGTGCAGTGCTGGATGAACAGGTCGCTGAGCCACATCACTAAGATCACACTGTGAAAGCACAACTTCACTCTTCCCTTGTTTTTATAGTCTTCCCTGGGGCTTTGCTGCAGGGCAGTATCAGGTGTGGGATGCTGAGCTGGAAGGACCTCTAATACAATTATTTTCTTCTTCCTGATAAAAAAGGAGAAGTTTCTACCTAAGCATTCACATAAACAGAAGTGAACTTCCGTTGCAGCAACATTTGTTGAATGATTGTGTGTTTAGGATGATAATGCATAATCCACATTAAGGACAGCAATAAAAGACAGTATTGCTGGTTTTACTGGTAGCTTCTTTCCAGGACTCTGGATAGGATCAAAGAAACTGCTCTAGAAATTAAGCAGCTGGGAATAATTAAAACTGGAAAAAGCTTTTCATTTTCTGATTCATATCTTTAATCAATTGCAACATGGAGCAATTGCATTTTAGCTGTAGCTTTCCAGTTGTTTGCTCAATAGACATTGCTTCATTATTTTTAATTGACACAACGTTACAGCATTTTTATTGGCTTTTACAGTATTTTTTACAATATTCAAGGTGCATAAGTTAAAGAGAGAAGTAACATGGTAGCATTTCAAGACGGAAGGAGACCATAAAGATGCAGATCAGGTATAATTTACAATAACAGGAAATTACAAATTAAGGATAACTCCCTTTCCCCCATGCCTAGCTAGTCCTGCTGTACATGTTTTCAGAATATGTCAGTAAAACTGGAAGTGTTTGCATTCCATAAAAAGTTAATGGATGACAGAGTTGGCAAATACTTTAGGATTATTAATAAGATTATTTTAGATGTGTTAAGTTTGAAATTCCGCTGAAAACAAGCAAGTATACAGGATTTTCAAGTTGTAAAAATGTTAATTATTTGAAGAACTAGGTTTGACCTAAATCAAGAAAAGCCAATAAAAACGATGTGGAGATTTAAGCACACGTAAGGAACACAAACATGAATATAACATTAAAAACAGTCAAACGGGCTCCCTGAAAGCTCTCTGTACATGAGTTGTTTCAGACAAGACTTTGCGTTCAGTAAAATCTGTGCGTGGCCTCTCTTTATGAAAGCAGAGTTATGTGGAACACTTCAAAGCACATACTTGCCAAGATTTTTTTTTTTCCTTTTACTTTCCATGTAGTTATGGACACTCTTTGACTGATGCTTGTAACTGTGCTTTTTTGTTCAATTAATTCCATTAAAAACTTGTATTTTAGGAGCCTCTTGACCTGCTTTTGGAGACCACCTACCTATATTTTTTCACATTGATGGCTGCCTTCAGAAATTATCCTGGTAGAAGAGCTTTTTAATTATTGTCAACTATTTCACAGTGTTGACAATGTCATCATTTGATGCCTGTGTTTCCCTATATATAAAATAGGAGAATTATGTTATCTCCTTCAAATCGGCTGGCCAGTATTTGTAAGACTATTTCAGAGTTATGATAAGTTAATAAGTTTTGTTCAATTGTTCTTTTTCTGAAGAAAAAAGGGCAATTTTCTTATCA
Organism: Dromococcyx pavoninus; assembly: GCA_033558185.1. Taxonomy (NCBI): domain Eukaryota; kingdom Metazoa; phylum Chordata; class Aves; order Cuculiformes; family Neomorphidae; genus Dromococcyx; species Dromococcyx pavoninus. Next base: position 587,158 of record JAUMJL010001017.1, read on the forward strand.
AATATGGAGCTATTGTGACAATGTCTCATTTCATACAATGATGCAAACAAAGATTCTACAATCAGAAATCTAAATGGGATTTATGTTGTTTTGTTTTGTCTTTTTCCTGATAAACCTCCTATAGTTTTCCTAACAGTAGCAATTACATGGATCAAGTTTACCCAGCACATTGGGGAAAAAGAGGCAAGTTGTAATAGAAAACAAGTCTTTCTCTACCACCTGAATAAAAATAGTTGTCTTTTTGAACTAGTGCCTCTGCCTTCACTTAATCATGAAAATGAGGGATGTCTTTAAAGATTATTCATATCATCCAAAATTAATATTGTGATATGGGTGAAATTAACTTCTACAAATATCCTATATCTCTTTGCTAACCAAAAGGAAGGCCTAGGGTGACCAACCCACATTCAGGTGAGAATGATTTCACCCTGAGACCAGCATAGCCTCTGTCAAAATGGACCTCTCTCTAACCTACAGTCTTCAGACACTCCCTAAGGTATTTCTCTGGGAAATGTCCTCACATTGCTAAGTGTGTGTCAGTCTCGCCAAACCAGGGTAAAGGAGGGTGTCCAAAGTCCTCATAAGACTTAAGCTTTGCAATTTCCAGACCAAGATCACGGAGTGAGAGGAAAAAGCTGATAGGAAAACCTTACAGGAAAGGAGCATCCTGATGGCCAAAGGGAACACTTAATAAAAGTCTGCCTCCTCGTTAAATGTGCTATATAGTATATCCAGTAGCAAATAAGATTACTTGGGAGGATACTTCAGCTATATAAAATGCTTTGCCATGGATACAGCGTTTCCACTGCGTTTGGATGGACCAGTCAGAAAATGAGAATAATAATGAAAGGAAGATTACAGTTGTCCATTAAATTTTACAGAGCTTTCCCATAAAATGACAGCAAAGGCTACTCTTCACAACAAGGAGTTTTGCCAGTTAAACTGTGTTGTCTTTACACATGGGACTCACTGCAGCTGTTGCAACAAATCAACTTTCTCTCAGGCAGTAGCCCACATCTTATTATGATCAAAAATCCTAACTATTAATCCTGTTACATTTGTTATTGGCCATCAGCTAGATTCATCAATAGGTGATCTCACCCAGTTTAATCCTGTTAGTTTAGAATATTCTGTTAGTTTAGAATATTTCTTTTCTAGGTATCCTTACCATAATCTTACCACCACAGCCCTTGGAAAGTTTGGTCTCAACAGTGTTGTCATGAGTGGGTGTTTTTAACACTTCATAATATGATAAGAGAGTTTGAATTCAACCCTAAATTGCCTCTGATGTGACAAAGAAAAGCTCTGGGAATAACACCTCAGAGGACTGCCTATTAAGAATCTTAATTGCTTCCCCTCTGTAGGACTTTGATTTTTAAATTTCTGCATCTGTGTTCTTCTACTTCTCCTAGGCATCTTGAGACATAATTTGCAGTATGCTGACTATATCTGTGACTGTATCACTTCATTTTGATAGAACCTGAGTTGTGCCTTTCTTCAGATCAGAGTCAAAATTTCAACATTTAAAATATTAGCTGAACTGCCAGCTGATACTGGATAAGCCTGAATTCCAACATGACTTCTATTAGGAAAAAGAAATCTTCCCTGCATCCAGTTTTCCCTTCATGCAGGTATTCTAAAGTGTAGCAATGTTTTCTCATGCTTGAGTCCTTTCTTTCTTTAGCTAGTTTTTAAAAATTAAATAGAGAAGTAGTGGTTGATGTTGCATATCTTTTACAAATGAAGCCAGCAGGCCTAAATGCTGGAGCATGTGGCTGCATGTGAAGCCTAAGTTCAAGTTCAATTTTACCAGCAGGGATTCGAAATCAGACCTCATAGATCCTACAGACAGCCCAACAGACACCAGATCATACTGCAGTACTAAATTTTCTTCCTAAAAACAGCGAAGCTAGTGAGAAAATAATCCAAGAGGTTTTTGAGTTGGAAAGACACATCAACTGACTGCTGAACTCTTAAATCTAACATGGCAGATGTTTGCTTTGGAAAAGAGATGTAACTGTATGTTCAGCTCTTTCAAAGTCAGTTTATGTATTTTTTTCTAATGACCCTTTCATGCAAATTCTGCAGTCCCTTTGGGACCCTTGAATAACAAAATGAGATTAGGCACAAATGAATATTTGGATTTACTTTTCTGCTCCTCTGAGGTCTCATAAGGTTATTCATGAGCATATGAATGACCATATTCTGCTCTGAATCTGTTTTCAGATCCCTTGTATTCCCCAAATGAAGCTTTTCTGAATGTTTATATGTCATTCATGATTCAAGATTAGCTATTACACTTCAGTCGTTCAGTCACTAGTTATACGTTAACTGACCAGCCTGGGGACAGGAGCAATGCCGTACAACGGAAGTAGAATATGATGCATAAGGCATGTTTCCTTGGAAATGGGCACCATTCAGGAATACCTAACAGTCCTGAAGCTCTTGAAGGTGCTTAATGAATGTTTAGGAATAAATCAATTTTCAAAAATCAATACTATCTTGCAAAAAAATAATTCTGAGACTAAAAGTACACTCACGACGTATTGAGAGCAACAATTCAGACAGCTCTGAGGAGAATACTGCCCTTGGAGATAAAAAAAGACATTTGAACAAACACACAAATCATTCATGAGCTCAGTCTCCCCAAGCAATTCAGATAGGCTGATCACAAGTAACTTCTGCAGCTGTATGAGATAAAATTAATGTGTTTTACCGTTTTGTGCAGTTGGACAGACCATTTGCCATACGATTCCAGGACTCTTGTGACTTCGTGTAGTCTGAGGAATATCACTACAGAATCATTCCATTAATAAGTCTTATCTCCTAATCCTCATGATTTAGCCATTTTTTGCCTTCACTGCTATTGAGTCAATCACTTCAGTTATCAACTATTATCATACACTTTTGTGATACATCCTTCCATCCTTCCATCCTGTTTAATATGTTTATCTATGATCTGGATGAGGGGATTGAGTCCATCATCAGCAAGTTTGCAGATGATACCAAGCTGGGAGGAAGGGTTGATCAGTTACAGGGTAGGATGGCCCTGCAGAGGGACCTGGACAGATTGGAGACATGGGCCAATTCTAATGGGATGATGTTTAATAAGTCCAAATGTCGGGTACTTCATTTGGGACACAACAATCCCATGCAGAGCTACAGACTGGGGACAGAGTGGCTGGAGAGGAGTCAGGCAGAAAGGGACCTGGGAGTGCTGGTTGACAGGAAGCTCAACATGAGCCAGCAGTGTGCCCAGGTGGCCAAGAAGGCCAATGGCATTCTGGCCTGCATCAGGAATAGTGTGGCCAGCAGGACCAGAGAAGTTATCGTCCCCCTGTACTCGGCACTGGTCAGGCCTCACCTTGAATATTGTGTGCAGTTCTGGGCCCCCCAGTTTGGGAAAGATGTCAGGATGCTGGAATGTGTCCAGAGGAGGGCAACGAAGATGGTGAAGGGGCTGGAGCACAAGCCCTACGAGGAGCGACTGAGGGAGTTGGGGCTGTTTAGTCTGAAGAAGAGGAGGCTCAGGGGAGACCTCATTGCTCTCTACAACTACCTAAAAGGAGGTTGTAGTCAGGCAGGGGTTGGTCTCTTCTCTCAGGTGACCAGTGACAGAATTAGAGGGTATGGACTCAAGCTTCGTCAGGGAAAGTTTAGGCTTGATGTGAGGAAGAAGTTCTTGACTGAAAGGGTGATTGGCCATTGGAATGCGCTGCCCAGGGAGGGGGTGGAGTCGCCGACCCTGGAGGTGTTTAAGGGGAGACTGGATGAGGCACTGAGTGCCATGGTTTAGATGATGATGTTAGTGTTGGTGTTAGTGTTGGGTTATAGGTTGGACTTGATGATCTCAGAGGTCCTTTCCAACTTTATGATACTGTGATACTGTGATATCTGGTTTTATTTTCTCTGACTCGCTTCCTCATTTTCCTTTCCTTCTTTTTCCTAGACATAGTCTGAAGTCCTTTAGTTGTCCACGGCTTCTAATGGAGTAATGTCTCTAATGTTCTCCTCAGTCTAACCTTCCTTTTATCATATACCACCTCTCTCTAAGAAAATTCTATTATTTCTTCACAACTCCTTTAAACACTTACAGAAAACTTTTTCTTTCTTCTTCTCTCATGAAATTTAGCACATTCCAGAAAACCAATGTAGCAATCACGCACCATTTAAAATCTTAATCCAATTTAATGCTGGGAAGTGATGTGGTCCATATGCTTTTGGAGACCAGTCAGTAACTCTCCAGTGTTGCAGAGTCGCTTTACAACAGGCAGATGTTGGTCAAAACAGGGGGAAGTGTCAGCACTCCAGAAAGCTCTCAAACCCTTATCCAGCTGCAGTTGTGTCCATGAATCTTGTCCGACAATTAAGAAGTCTCACTTGCATGCCTGAGTACAGATCAGCCATCAGTGTATACCAAGCAGTGATTTTGGGAAAGCAAAAGTTATGCACAAATGATTGAATCTCTGGCAAGAAAGAGTTTCTTTCCTTTCATTGGGTTTAAATTATGTTGTGGGCAACATAATTCTCATTTCTTAAGTCCTGAGGAATCCTCCTGAATAGGGAGAATCTCGCATTTAAATCCCAAAGAGGCATTAGGGCTGTTAGATCCATATCAGGATCCATTTCTGTGAGGGAAATCATACTAATTTTGCTTAAAAATAGAAAATAAGATGCAGGGAAAAAAGATATCGATAATGGTCACCAGGGATATCTGTTTCTAAATCAAATGTCAAAAATGTACAGTAATAAATACCTCTTTTTCCTATTACAGTTATCTTCTATTAAAAATGCTTTGGGAACATCAGGTGAATAAGAGAGTTGCATTCTTGCAGGAGAGATCTGTAATTGCAATAGGGGGTCATTCTCCCATTTTCCATCACCTCAACAAATGTTTCAAGTGTATCCTGAAAACTGTAGGGTTGTCTTATCACAGTGCTTCCAGGAGTTGGGAACATAGCATGACATTGTGAAACAAGCATCTACAGATGTTCCTTGTCATACTGAAGGACAGTGGAGAAAATAGCTTGGCTTTGAGGACCTCCTGTGAATTTGTCACAGGAGTCAAAGTGCCATCTTGAACCCCAGATATGATCTGAAAGTCTAACAAAAAAAAAAAAAGAAAAAAGCTGCAGTCCTATGAGAAAACCATCAGAGAATATGAATGGACAGAATCAATACATTTTTTAGATTTAACATAATCCCTGTATTAGCTTATACATTATTTAACATAATCCTCATGTTAACATCTAGAGATTTAACATACCTACAAACAGCTGACTCTTCTACTTGGAAGAACGGCACATGAAACAAACGAGGACTTGTGTAAATTTTCTTCTCTGGAAAAAAAAAATTAGAGATTGGGTGGTCATTTGTTAGTTAGCTACAATAATTACACTTCCACTAAGGCAAAACAGATCAGTTGGGATTTAGGCTGAAACAGAATGGTGTTCAATAAATGCACTCTCTGACCCCTGTGGCAGTCTGGTGCATTCCTGGAACCCGTTTATCCTGTAAAAAGCAGGAGTGTAACATGTAACTTGTTCTCAGGAACAAGCCCAGCAAAGATTAAATGAGTAATTAAAGGCCAAAACTCTATGCTATACACTATAAAAACATCTTAACAACATCGGCTATAGTGAAGGTTTATATTATAAATAGTCTGAAATTCTAGGTTGGCTTTCTGGGCACTCTATTTTCAGATATATGGCTGAACTGAGAGTTTTCATTGGATAATTAGTTGCGGTGGAACAAATTTCTTCACCTTAGGTGTATTTAGTCCTTGGAGTCTCTGTCTGATTTTCTGAAAACAGAAAATATGTGTATAATTGCTCAGCAATCTGACTGGAGAGTTGTAAGGAACTACAAGTTAATACCCGTTAAGTGCGTTTGAAAAGCCTTGTGTGTAGGTAAGCTGAACAGAGAGATCAGTGCACAGGAGAAAATGGGATATTTGTACTTCTGTTCACTCATGCAGGACAGAACAACCACACAAAGAGCATGACCCTACGAGGGGGAGAAATGCATTTCTCCATTGTTCTGCTGCTAGCTGGTGTTTTTGGGGCAGGAAGCGTACCTATGTTGTGCCAGTACTCCTCAATGTGTAAAATGAAGTGTCTCCTGTCCCTATGGGACATTGAGACAGGGAAACACAAAGCAACATCTCACACTAACCCATGCACTTGCCTGCCAATACCAGTGGAGGTATGAACTGGCTATGATCTCTGGTAACCAAGGAATTTCCTTTGTTAAATTTTCATGAAAATAAATAATTTGTGAATTCTGGGTAAAAATAGTATACACAGACATAAGCAAGTATTTAAACTCTCCTGCCAACTGCACTGTTGTGTGTGTATGGGCACAGGCACATATGGTATGGTATCAACTGCACTGGTGTGTGCACACACACGGATTTTAGAGGAAACACTTGCAATGTGTGAGATTCACCACGGATATGAAGCTTGGCATGGTCAGTGCCTTTGTTTGTAATCAAAGTCAGGATGCAAGAGTTAAAGAGATTCTGTCTTTTATTGCAAAGGCACAACTGGGGGTAGTGTTGTAATAAACAATAATTAATAATAATAGTGCCAAAGTAGAAGTCTTCTATATAACAGCCTGTTTGGTGTGTGAAAAACTGGATTTAAATATTTCTCTTTAGGTGCATTTCTTCGAGAAGCCATTTTTAACATGAAATCTGACAGCATTCATTCATCTTCTCTGATTTAATTTTACCATTTCAGAGACCTCAGAGCTCAAAATACAAAGTTTCAAGGTGTGGGTTTTCGGGGAGGGGAGGAAGTGAGGCTTTTTGGGGGCTTTTTGTTGTTTGTTTTTATTCAGGAGGATGGACCAGACAAAAATCATAATCCCTTTTGGCCCTAAAAAGTAGGAAATAGAATATGTATAGTGTCTTCCATGACATAAAAATGTATCTTCAATCACAAGCAGAAGCAAAGCTCAATCTCTATCACATGTAAGAGCATATCAAGAAAAAGTAATGATGTGTTACCGGGGTGGGGGATTAGAAGCTTGTTTTATAAATAGTTATTATTAAGGAAACAAACAGTGGTTTTGGACTACGTGCAGTAAAGGTACTGTTAATAATGGGAATATTCTTGCTCCTGAGAATAGTGCTCTTTGGGAACTTCAGTGACTGGTGACCGCTTTATTCCCATAAATGTCAATAAATCATGCAAAAGGCTATTGCTAAATCCCAGTTAGAGGAAAGCATGAACCAAGCTCAGAAGCACTGATAAGTAGTTCTCTGGGCCCATCAGATTCTGGAATCTGTTGTTAATGGGAAGGTTTTGTGGCTTTTCAATAAACTCATTTTCCTGCATCTATGTAATTTTATTTTAGAAGGGTGAAAAATAGCTGGAAAGTTGTCCTCAAACAAGAATAACATGTCTGAAAAGGTTAGAGGAAGAAGCAGGGCCAATTTAAAAGTTCACCCAGCAGTTCATTTACTCATTTTCATATCGGCTGTGCAGAGCGTTGTGGGAAGCATGGGAATGCAGGAGGGTGGGATAGCCCCTAGCAAGCACCCCAGCATTCTTCTTGTTCTCTTGGATTTGGTGTAGAAAACTTGCCTGTACAACTATTTCTCTTGGCTTGAGGCTCTGTAGCTCTGAAACTCCTTACGAAGAGGAAAAAAAAAAGAGAGAGAGAGAAAGAAAGGCTTAGTTCCATGATTTGAAAGACCATTTTTAACAGCATGCATAACTCTCAAGATTAGATGCCCCGAAGCAAAGTTGAGTTCAGAAAGTTTGGTTTTTTTGCTCCATCGGAAATGTTTGGAAGTTCCATGAAATTGTGTGTGGTGAGTACTGCCGAGGGGTAGGTGAGGCAGGCCCCAGGATGCCTATGTGCAAAGAGGGGAAAGCTTTAAAAAAATACAGTGCCCAGCAGCTCTCAAGTCTGAAAGATTCGAGTGTTTGTCCCCTCCTTTTAATAATGGAGAGGCTTCCAATGACAGACATCTTACGGCTGCATTGTGCTTTATTCAGATCTGTTTTCAGTTGTTTGGACCAATGTGAGTCAATTCTTAATGAATCTCCTTCTGATTTACATCATGATAAGTACAGTTGGAATGAACCAACTTAACTCTGGCAAAAGCAGTTTCCAACGATATTCCATTAACCTACATTCACACAAAGATGCTGTCTTTTCTTCCCTTTAATTTCTATTCTGCTCAGTTACGAATTATGAGGCTGGAAGTTGGTTCATTCCTGTCTTCACACTTAAGATAAATAACATAACAGATGTGTCACTGTGAAGCCCTACATGGACAGCTATTTTTCTCCCGCTGAATTACAACTTGGAAACAATGTTAGATGACAGTTGTGGACATTGAAAATTGCTTGAAATGTGATGGGAATATTAAATTCTGAACTCAGTCCAGCCTTTAATAATGTGCCAGCCTTTGTCATCAGTCAACAAAAGATATGCATCCTACTACAAAAAAATACCCCATGGTATTATCTCAATATACACTTATTACAAATTATCATATGGCATTAAAGAACAATCACACATGGGTGCATCATACACTCCTGTAAACTCTTGGGTTTTGTCTGCTGGCTTCTTCTTTGTCTAATAACACTGTCTGGCATCCAGTAGGGAAGAGGAGTTGCAAGGCACCCTCCATTTTGCAGGTGATTTTTGTTATTACTCATGCAGTGCTATTGGGTTGGGTTGGGTTTGTTTGTATTTCTATATTGTAGTAACTGGACATTAGGGTTCCTTTGTGCTGGATGCTGCAAAATTCCTCCACAGTTATTGTGACTCTCAGTGGGGTTTCTCCTTGAATCTAAATATATGCCCAATGGATCATTAGAGACACCAAGAATACAAAGAAACTTTGAGAACTGTCCATGAACACTGAATTAAAGCTGGTTTGTTTTAAGAATTACAAATGGAAACAGGACTTCTCCTTATGAAAGGGACAAAAGAAAGGTGAAGTTAGGATTCAGGAGGGATGGGAATGCTTAAAGGCACCTACAGAAGAAGTAATGCATCTGATAAAAACAATTGCTTTAATATTATTTCAATAATAAGTACTTCCACAGAGGAATTTCACCCTTTAACCACATGCAGAAAGTCTCTGTTGATGAGTACGTCTCCTAAATCCTCAGTCCTTAGCAAATTTTTTTCTGTGCCACACCAACCCCTTGCAGAGGAGAATTTCTCTAGGTTAAAGGAAAAAAACCCAACACTTTTATAGTGGAATTTTGAAAGCCTTTCTGCGCCAGTATCTTATTGTTGACTTCCATGAGAGCAGAGTTGAGCATGTGCTGAAAGCAAAACAAAACTGTTTAAATGTTTTATAGCTAGCACATCACCTTACTCACACTGCAGGTTTCTTAAAGTATTGAAACAATGACTTCCTAGTGTTGAACTTGCATTTTATAATATATGCTGCTTGATTACTTTCAGCATCTCATTCAGTGAGAACAATGAGAAGGAGGCTAGTCAATTCTATGTTTGTTTCTATTGATTGCTATTATTTATTCATTAGTTCATTTACTTGTGTCATGCTGGCAATATGCATGATGCTGTACACAGATAAAACAGCATTGACAATAAAGATGCAAATGCAGAAAGGAAGTAGAAATTCAAAATGAGTGACATGACTATGGACAGTCCTGCTAATTGCAGTGTTTTTAAGAATTCTGGGATTAGTCAATTTTTTTTTCCATCCTATTTCTGACTGACGTCAGTGATGCTCAGCTGGAGTTTCTGTGCTGATACCAATATGACTCAGTGACAGTCTATGGGAAACTGGGGAGACATACGGTTTAATAGGAGTATTATGAAAAAAAGGCTTAATGTGTTGGAAAGAGGAAGAAAATACAGAATCTTCTCAGTCCTTTGAGGGCTGGTAAAACAACAAAGCAGTACAATGAATGTAAAATTTTATGGAACTATAATAAATATTTAATATTTAGAGACTGGGAGTACCTTAAATTCTGTTTGTGAGTCACCGCAGATGTAGCTAGATATTTGGGAATTATTTCCTATTTTTTGCTTCGACCAAGTCACAAAATGTGATTAGATAAAATGTCATAACGGTGCTTTTGATCACTCTGGAAATATTACTTTTTTCCTTTTTTTGCTTTTCTCTCTTTTTTTTATTTAATTGGTCACTTTAACATATATTTAGTATTTGGAAGGGAGCACTAAAATCACCAAAGGACTGGTTTCACAAACCTGGTCTTGTGCAATGCTTCCAGATCTCACAATCCATTGTTTAATTCTAGAGATGCTGGAGAAACAGTTCATACGTTCAAGCATAGAGGAATTTTAAACTCTAATCTCCTTCTTCCCAAATGACTATCCTCCTCATTTGGGCTGAGATGGAAAAATACAAATTTCTTCAACATCTCTTTCTTAGACATTGTCAATAGCATTTAAATCCCTTTGCGAGTCTCTCCCCCAGATCTAAAATATAGCATTTAGTAATGTGTATTTTGGGCAATTCCAGTTGTCCTTCAACACCATTTCCCAACTGACTCACTAAGTATAATACAAATACATGAAAACTTTAAGCTGAAATGGTGCCTTCAGGAAATAAGTGCTTTCCTGAAGAGAAACTATTTGCCATGCTGTACTCTAGGCTCAGTCCTGCAATGATTTATGTCTACACTTAATTTTGCACTGGGGTAGCTATGCTGAAGTCAGTGGGACTGCTCAGGGTTCAGAAAGTTAAGTGCATACATGAGATTCTGTGACATTGAACTCATGAAGGATTCTTCCATTAAATAGCAATACAAAGGGATGACCATTTTGAGAAGGAACCTTTCAAGAATATGCTGTTGCATAGCATCCCTTAAACTATCCATTAAACTGTGCCTATTTCTTGCATTGCTTATGAAATCTATAGGAGAAGTAGTCCTTAAAGGATCTGAAGTCCTTGAGACATAGTGGAGACAACCCACACTGCTGGAGATGTTGGGTAGCTCATTTGTGTTTGGGCTTAGGACTCCAAAAATTAGAGGTGGCTTCACATCATTAACTTAGCAAATTTGCTATGATTTCCAGAGGTCTTCTGAGGTGCATGCATGAGAAAATATGTGTGTTTACACTGGTATTAATAATACATGAAATAAATGCAAATGAAACTATCTATGTCTGCTGCTTCTTAAACCTGCAGATTACTTTTACTTTATTTTTAACTGACAAGCACCGGAACAAGGTCTGTAAGCAAACTCATAGCCCAGGAAAAACAATGTCTTCTGTTGATTTCGCTCACGACCACCCATAAACCCCTTCTCTATGTATTAAAAGAAGACTCAAAATCTTAACAATATTTGATATTTGTTTTTTTTCCTTAACTTCCAAATCGATTGTATGTGACAATTTGTAACTTATTAAAAAAAAAATAATGTACTTCCCTCCATTGTGATTTTGGACCTTGTGGAAAAGGATTATTCAGTCAGGAAAAGGATCATCCTGAAGTTAGGAAATGGTCACAGTATCACAGTATCACAGTTTCACAGTATCATAAGGTTGTAAAGGACCTCTGAGATCATCAAGTCCAACCTATAACCCAACACTAACACCAACCATCATCTAAACCATGGCACTCAGTGCCTCATCCAGTCTCCCCTTAAACACCTCCAGGGTCGGTGACTCCACCCCCTCCCTGGGCAGCTCATTCCAATGGCCAATCATCCTTTCAGTGAAGAACTTCTTCCTCACATCAAGCCTAAACTCTCCCTGACAAAGCTTGAGTCCATGCCCTCTAGTTCTGTCACTGGTCACCTGAGAGAAGAGACCAACCCCTGCCCGACTACAACCTCCTTTTGGGTAGTTGTAGAGAGCAATGAGGTCTCCCCTGAGCCTCGTCTTCTTCAGACTAAACAGCCCCAACTCCCTCAGTTGCTCCTCATAGGGCTTATGCTCCAGCCCCTTCACCATCTTCGTTGCCCTCCTCTGGACACACTCCAGCATCCTGACATCTTTCCCAAACTGGGGGGCCCAGACCTGTACACAGTATTCAGATGTAAGATTGGTACAGTTCAGCTGCCTCTGCAACGCATTTCCTCTATGGCAGCACAAATCACCTGGACTCCAGTCCTCAACTGAACTATACATTTAATGTTTACTGAAATCTAAAGGATTTACCATCATACTGGTCTTGAGAATCTGAGTTTCAACCCGTTTGAGTTTTGTTTCATATGGACAAAAACAGTTGAACAGTTCCTCACTACTCTTTAGAGGTGGTGTCAGATTGTAAAATTGTACACGTAAAGACAGTAAGAAGCTTGGGGTAGGAAATAGTGATAATAATGGTAAAAATCCTCTATACATCGAAAAAGACTGAATTTGAATTTTGACATTTGCAAGTGGGTGGGACAGACTGGTCACATTTAATTTGCAAGTCTTCTTTAAAACAAGCTCACAAAATACTATTTGGCCAGTTGTCTGTTAGAAATATGCTTAGCAGTATAGTTAAATTACTACCTAATGTTTGTTTCCTAATGTATTGTATCACATGTAGAGAAAAGATGGAAATCCATAATATGAAATCAATTCGATTCAAAGCCAATAAGCCCAAACACCATTAGGATATTTAATTATTTCCCCCTGCCCCCCACTATCTTATTTTTGTTAAATAGAAATCAAACTGAGGTTTTATATTATCTTTTGGGAATAAAAATGAGCTAATTTTTTTTTGGTACATAGGAACCTAGACGTTTGATTTCCTGCTGAATCTTGAGTTTGGCAGGGATGTTGTTTGTCAGGGAGCTCTGCTTGCAGACTGATTCATTGTAAGCTTTGATTTCACAGGTAAGAAATTAAATCAACATGTTTGTAAAAAAACCAGCTTTCTGTGCTTTG